>CM048661.1:11232500-12432500 GCA_026401315.1 Dysphania ambrosioides
ATTAATAAAACAATCGATAATCATCTAACTGTTTTACGAGTTTCACAACTATATATTTTAAGTTTAATACAACTCTATATATATATATATATATATATATATATATATAGGGGTGGGTTCATGTGAGAACCCCCCCTAATATGAGAACCCTTTAAAGGGTGAGAACCCATCTAACACCACACACATTGGCAGATCTAATGGATGTCATTTAACTGAGCATAATGACAAATCCGTAATTAACCCAAAAACTGACAAAAAGCATGTGCTTCAAAAATGTGACTGACACTTCGGTAAAAGGAAACACACATCACTTTCATTCACTTCAGTAAAAGGAAACATACTATAATGGTTAATTTCTAATTCTAAACGCTAGATAATTAGTTCAAAATAGTTTGGTGGGCATTTCCAAACTACTGAACATCATGTTCTAAACTAGTGAATATCATGTTCTAAACTAGTGAACTTGATGTTCTAAACCTCAATGGACTGAAATTACTAAAATTTTTATTTCCGTAATTCTTGACTAATGTTCTAAACTAGTATACACAATGTTCTATAAGAGTGAGCATAATGTTCTAAACTATTAAACATATAATTGTACTCATATAATTTCATAAATTCACTCATTTCAAAACCAACATAATATACTATAATGGTTAATTTAGAAATATTTAGTTTTCAATGTAATATATTATAATGGTTAATTTCTAATTCTAAACGCTAGGTAATTAGTTCAAAATAGTTTGGTGGGAATTTTCAAACTGCTGAACATCATGTTCTAAACTAGTGAACATCATGTTCTAAAATAGTGAACTTGATGTTCTAAACTAGTGAACTTGATGTTCTAAACCTCAATGGACTGAAATTACTAAATGTTTTATTTCCAAACTTGATGTGGCCATAATACGTCAATGTATTAAATATTCTTCAGTAAACATAATGTTCCAAACTGACGAACATAATGTTCTAAACTAGTGAACATGGTGTTCTAAAGTATTGAACATAATGTTATAAACCTCAATGGACTGACAATTTAGAAAATATTGTTATAAAATAATCAACATAATATACTAAAATGGTTACTTGCTTGTTCTAAATAAACTAAGCTAATATTTCATAAAATTTCAAAAAATATAAACTGGTGAATTTTCAAAAAATATAAAAATATTCAAAAATCACTAAATGAACACCGTGTTCTAAACTGGTGAACACAATGTTCTAAACTAATAAACATCATATTCTAAACCGGTGAACATAATATACTAACCTAGTGAACATAATGTTCTAAACCTATACGGAATGACAATATACTAAATATTCTTTAATTTCCATAATACGTCAATGTACTAAATATTCTTTAGTAAACATAATGTTCCAAACTGGTGAACATAATGTTCTAAACTAGTGAACATGGTGTTCTAAAGTATTGGACATAATGTTCTAAACCTCAATGGACTGACAATTTAGAAAATATTGTTCTAAAGTAATCAACATAATATACTAAAATGGTTACTTTCTTGTTTCAAATAAACTAATATAATATTTCATAAAATTTCAAAAAATATATAAATATAAAAATATAAACCGGTGAACATTCAAAAAATATAAAAATATTCAAACATCACTAAATGAACATCATGTTCTAAACTGGTGAACACAATGTTCTAAACTAATGAACATCATGTTTAAAATTGGTGAACATAATGTTTTAAACTAGTGAACGTAATGTTCTAAACCTATACGAAATGACAATGTACTAAATATTCTTTAATTTTCATAATACGTCAATGGACTAAATATTCTTTAGTGAACATAATTTTCCAACTGGTGAACATAATGTTCTAAACTAGTGAATATGATGTTCTAAAGTATTGAACATAATGTTTTAAGCCTCAATGGATTGACAATTTAGAAAATATTGTTCTAAAGTAATCAACATAATATACTAAAATGGTTACTTGCTTGTTCTAAACGCTTGATAATTAGTTCAAAATAGGTTGGTGGGTATTTCCAAACTAATGAACATCATGTTTTAAATTAGTGAATATAATGTTCTAAATTAGTGAACATAATGTTCTAAACTAGTGAACATGATGTTCTAAATTGGTGAACATAATGTTCTAAAATAGTGAATATAATGTTCTAAACCTATACGAAAGGGCAATGCACTAAATATTTTTTTCTCAATAGACCCTGACAGCCAAACAAAAAAGTCACTGACAACCAATACTTTTGTAGAGGAAAAAGTGCCAGCCAAACAAAAAAGTCACTGACAACCGAAGAAAACAACAATACTTTTGTCTTAGTAGACTCTGCCAGCCAAAGAAAATGAAATCAATGTTTAGATATTTACAGATTTGCCATTCATTTTTAATGTCATTTCAGCCGTAGATTTTCAAGCATTCAACAGTCTAAGATGGGTTCTCACCCAAAAATGGTTCTCACATAAGGGGAGGGTTCTCACATGATCCCTCCCTATATATATATATATATATATATTGCAAAACACATTTATTCATGTATATATTTGGTAGAAATTGCTATTATATTAGTAAAGTATAAAATTCTTATGGGACGACTACATCAGGGGATAGGTAAATTTACGCCTTAACTAAGCAGAACAATACTATCCAAAACAACGTGTTATCAATATATACAACAAACAACAATCATCTGACGGTGTTACAAGTTTCAACTACACTGCATTCCTTGCAAACAAGTCCCATATGCAAATGGATCAATTGAGTGGATGCATGTCCATAGCGAAAACCCTGGAGTTATTCTTAATTTCGGCATCTTCAATTGTTATACCCATTTCAAGAATACGATTATCGCAAGCTAGATAGATACGACTTGGGTCGACCTCAACAAATTAACTCACCACGAGCACAACACAAGGACATACCTTCGGTGACCATCTCTTCGATGCGTCTCATATTCATATTAGGTCCCTAAATGATTTGGAGAACAACATAATAATATTAATAGTATAAACACCTTGAAGTATGTGTAGTTAAATTAAAAACTGAATCTTAGTCGGAAATTAAATGGAATAACATGAACAGAAAATGGTAAACGAACGACGAAGACGAGAAAGGCATACATTGCCAACTGCGTTTTCGTTACCCCTTAACGTAAAATGCTTCTGTGGTGTCAAGGAGGCTAATATGACGACCCATGTAATACATACAGAGTGATTGCTGAGGGCTCACAATCTAGACGCTTAGAGTACGTAATCATTGTAAATGGCATCCATGCGTGTACCGAGTCTTCTGACTGACGATACAGATACAATCATCTTCGTTTGCTGCATGCTTCAATTCATATAAAAAATATGATATGATGAGGGATCTTCTGACTACTTAAGGCAATGAGCATTGGATAAGCATGAAGCTTGAGGCTATTGTAAGCTCTAAAGCACTAGTGAGCGAATTCAATGCTCTTGAAACTCCCAGTCTTCAAAGCAGCAATCGCAACAACAATATTATAGCAACAACAACAAAGGCAGTAGGGCTGGTTTTCGGAACCGAACCGTCCCTATAAGGTTTTCTCCAACTCGAGGATGACATTATAAGGCCTTTGACCGTGTAACTAGCAGCCGCGGTCATCTTGCTCCTATCGGTCCAAATGACGACCGATAGGACAGGATTCAAAATTAGATTGAATCTAGCAGTGTCTCTTGTGGCTCAACCAACCCACTCAAGAAAAGATTTCCCTCATCAAGAAAGACCTGAAAAAAGGTTAACATATAGGAACTAATCACTTCTTAATATGACGAAATGTGCTCTTCAACGCATTGACAAAGATCTATGTCCCATCGGGGACGTCACGTCACCATTTGGACCATTTCCTTACCGTAGAAAAGGAACGAATCTCATTCACCGACTATGATTTGCTACCTGAGAAGAGAACTTGCAACAAGAATATCCCGATGATTCTTGTTGATAACGGCTTAGCCATCTTTCCACCGTTGAAAAGTTGTTCCAGTCCAACTTTTTTTTAAAAATAAAATAAAGATAAGGTACGTAATGAAATCTAAAAAAAATATAATTTAGATGATTTAAATTATATTATAATATTATAATTAATAGTAGTAGTAATAATAATACTACTATTAATAACAATTGTATTAAATAATACTAAATAATAGCGTGCTTTGAACTGTGTCTCGTGTCAAATTGACGTGTGCTTGTGTCCTGCTCGTTCCTAAAATTTCTTTTGCTGACTGACTTGCGGCCCACTCCACAAACAACGTGCAAGATTAGGCCATGACTGTATTGTGTCGTGTCGTGTCAAAAGCCTGTCATGCCTGCTCAACCTACACGCCAACATGACACATGCCCAACTTTAACACCCACTTTATTTTCCATATAGAAATTCCTTATAGATTAGAGATAGATTATACTAATTTCAAATTGGCCATTCTAGCTAGGGACATCCCTAAACAAACCTAAATTGGGTGATAAAGAGAATAATATACAGATTAATATTGTTTCCCCTAACAAATATGGGTATGTGTGGAATGTGGCTGTTTGGCATCATTTGTTAGATGTCCATTCTTAATAATTTGCAAGGGAATCTCGTTTTCTCTTGGCCAGATGCTAATATACAAAGTAACATAAATTCAAGATTAATTTTTGAAGCTTGCTTGGCTCTTTTTTGTGGCTTGTGATTGTATTGAGTTTGCGATGTTATGGTTCCAAATCTAAATTTACATTTACCAAAAAAAGAAGTCAAGCTATCAATTATTTCCACCGACCAGTTACAAACCTTGCCCGAAAAACTTTTTATAATTAACTAAGTTGTTACAACCTAACTACACCCAAAGGCTATATTAGCTGAATATATTTCGCATTTTCGCCTATTTGTGGTACGAAGTCGTGTTCTGGTTGTGGTACAAACCCAGAGCATTTCTTACCTGAATATATATATAGGGAGCTAAACGCAATACTTAAGAGTTTTGTAGAAATCTGTGATTGAAGTTTATTGCTTGATTAATTCATTGATCTGTTCATAACGCAGGTATTTACACAAGGATTAAGAACTACAAATTTACAAGTCCTTTGTAACTCTATCTTAGATTTTATCTCCTATCTTTAATGTTAACTATATCTGGTCTATACTCCCCCTTAAGTTGGTTGTGCGATAATACCCAACTTGCACAACACCTTTTCAAACATACTAGTAGTCATGGCCTTCGTCAAAATAGCTGTCATTTGATCTTCTAATCGAACAAACAATAGACTTATAACCTTAGTCTCCAGATTATCTTTAATAAAGTGTTTATCTACTTCAACATGTTTTGTACGATCGGCTGCTTTGTTATCACAGAAAATATCGCAATTATCTTTAGGTGGAACCTAAGCTCAGATAGGAGTTTCCTCAGCCGTAGAACCTCAGCTATTCCTTTAGAAACACCTTACAACTCTGCCTCTGCACTTGACATGGCCACAACTTTTTACTTCTTGCTCTTCCATGTTACTAAATTTCCTCCCACCAGAGTAAAATAACATGAGGTTGACTTCCTATTGTCCTTATCCGGAGTTATCCCCAGCCCAATCTGCATCAGTATACGCTTGAAGCTTCAAATGACCATTCCTTTGAAATACAATTCCTATTCCTGGTGTTTGCTTTAGATATCCCATAATCCTATACACAACATCCATATGTTGCACCTGGGCTATGCATGAACCCATTAACTACTTCAATCGCATACGCTATATCAGGTCGTATATGAGATACGTAGATCAACTTCCACACTAACTTCTGGTACTGTGCCTAATCTGTGGATTTTGCTTGTTCATCAATCTTCAACCCATGATTAACCACCATAGGATTGTCAGCTAGTTTACACTCCAACATTCCAATTTCTGTTAAGAGATCAAGAATATACTTCCATTGAGATACGAAGATACCCTTATTTGACCTGAGTACTTTAACTCCCAAGAAGTATTTCAACCTTTTGAAATCATTCATCTCAAACTCCTGGAACAATTTATTCCTCAGCCTATCGATCTCTTCTTTATCATCTCCAGTGATGATCATATCATCTACATAGATAATTAGACAGGTTATTAGGTCTCCTCTCCTTTTTAGGAATAAGGTATGGTCTAAATTACTCTGTTGGAAGCCAAACTTTGTCATGGCTAATGTAAAATGACCAAACCAAGCCCTAGGAGACTACTTCATCCCATATAATGCTTTCTTCAACTTATAACCTTCCCTTGACGAGAAGTCTTGATAGAAAACCGGGGGAGCCTCTATATATACTTATTTTGTAATCACTCCATGGAGAAAAGCATTCTTCATATCAAACTGATAAAATGGCCAACCTTTATTTCCTATAACTGAAAAAAGTACTTAGATTGTATCAATCTTTGCTACTGGTGAGAAGGTTTATAAGTAGTCAATTCCATAAACTTATGTATATTCTTTAGCTACCAGTCTCGCCTTATACCTCTCAATACTCCCATCAGCTTTATATTTGATGGTAAATACCCATATGCATCCTATTACCTTTTTCCCTTCAGGAATAACACAATTTTCCCAAGTCTTGTTCTTAACAAGTGCATCAATTTTTTCTTTCATTGCCTTTGGGCACTTATTAGTGCTTCCTTCACTATTATTGGAATCTTCTCTAAGTACATTGTGGCATTGAAGCACATGGTTACATCATATATGTTACTTCCAGAACCTCCTTACACAGGATATCTTACTCTCCGAGGTTCATAAGATGGGTCATATCTCTTCGAAGGAACTCCTCTTGTGCTCCTAGGTGGTAACTGGTATGTCTTTGTAGAGGAGGAAACCTCAGCCCTCTACTCCACTATGTCATTATCATAAAAAACAATCAAAGTTTCAAAGTTTACCTGATAATAGTCCCCTAGAAGCATTTGAGGTGGTACTAAAGCATGTCCGGGCTAAATTATACAGTTAAAGGGTTCGATGTTTTTTGTCACTATCTCCTAGAGTTCGATGTAACATCCAACCTAGATCGTCACTAATACTCCCCCCTAACATTGAAGTTGGGGAAAAAATAGGTCGACTCGACAAAGTCACAATCCATTGTTTCACTCTAATTTGTCATGAATTTTCTTTGGTAGATGGACATAAAAAAACACAACCAAATACCGGGGAGGTAAAGAGTGAAACAAGGGTACAAGAAAATGGGTGCTGAGGACATCTAGTGGTGCGTGTTTGGCGACGAAGAATTTTCGTAGGAAGGCAATTTGTGAGGTAATTTGTAGTAGCAATTACATTAGGTCAGAAAGATCTCAGGACCCCTCAAATATCATAGCTCGGGTGATCTCAAGAAGGGCTCGGTTTTTCCGCTCTGCAACTCTGTTTTGTTGAGGGTTATCTGGATAGTTAATTTGATGTATTACCCCATTGGTATAAAAAAAGGTTTTCATATTATTATTAATATATTCTCCTCCATTATCAGATCTAAGCATGCTAATTTTTTTTTTCTGAAACTGAGTAAGAATCATTTGGTAAAAAGAAACAAATATCTCATACACCTCTAATTTATGTTTCATAAAATAAATCCAGCTCATACGAGTGCAGTCATCAATAAAAAGAATATAATATAAAAAACCATGAGTACCAGAATCTGGGGCCGGTCCCCACACATCAAAATGAATAATAAAAAATGGCTTAGTAGTATGACTCATACTGCTAGGATAAGAGTGTTTGTGACTTTTGGCTAAAAAACATGCTTCAAAGTTAAGAACAAGGTTTGACTTGGCAAGTGTAGGAAAAAAAGTGCTAAATACCCTATTGATGGATATCCTAGATGACGGTGCCATAATTAAAACTGCTCATCTACTAAACTGCGTCCCGTACATAGTAAAAAGCCCATCATTCTCAGTACCACACCCAATGATCTCCCCGGTTCGAGCATCTTGCACAACACTATAATCTGATTTCATTAAAACCGTACATCCCAAATTTTTCCTAGGTCGGCTTATAGATAGTAGCTTATATGAAAGTTTTGGTATGTAATGACAATTATGTAATGATAATGGCCTGATTTTAATTGTTCCTCCTCCTAATACATTCATACATTCACCATTTGTTGTCTGTATAAGGATTTTCCGAGTTTATAATATATTAGAAAATCTTGTTTATCATACGGCATGATATATTTGCTCTGCAATCGAAAATCCATGGTCCACCCAAATTAGGCTGCCCTGTAACTTCTAAGCTTTTATTTTGGGCCACATTATTCAGGCCCAAAGACGTTTTTGTCACTCTACGGGTATTAGGCCATGGAATAATGAGCCCTTTCACCTAGATGGTTGGATGTGAGGGTTTGCTGTGCATGGTTGGATAAAGGAAGCTTCCTACACACCAAACTACAAAATCTAGGTTTAGGTTTATCATGCCATTTGCCTTCTTCTTTTACCTCCTTTATTTAATCTGTCACCTTTAAGTCTCCTATGGCCATCAAGCTTGCTCCCTTTTTTATTCTGGTCATCTCTCCTAGTTCCACCTTAATCTTTTCTCTTCCTTGAGTCACCCCTCCACTCGGGTAACCTATAATCTTGAAACATCCTTCTATGGTGTGCCGACTCCCACCATAATTCGAGCATTTCAAGTGCACCTTCTCATCATCCTTTTGAGATGATGTTCCTGCTGATCAAGAGTTGGTGCTAAGGCCACTTCCAAAACCATGCGCCGTCGTCAGAGGTAAGTGAGGTAAGTTACTCCTCATGAATTCTCGTCGTGCTATTTCCCTCCGAATTGTACAATAAACAACCTCTATGGTGGGTAAAGGGTCTTGATTCACCAGATCTCTCCTGTCTTTGTCATAATCCTCACCTAAACCGGCTAAAAATTAATATAGACGATCTTGTTGTGTGAGATTAATGTGAATTAGCATGTTCTTTGTGAATAACATCGGGTTTGGCATTCATCGGTCGATCTCCTTCGATACTGTTGTTAGCTTACCATAATAGATTTCAATTGAATCTATCCCTTATCTTACATGGTTTGCCCTAACTTTAAGGTCAAATATTTGGAGACCATTTCTGCCACTGCTGAAGGTTGATTCTATGCTTGTCCATAACTCTCTTGCAATTAGAAAGTCTAGGAATCAGTTAACCAACTCTGACTCTATGTTTTCTATTATCTAGGCTTTGACTGTTGAGTCTCTTTGCACCCACTGGTTATATTCTAGGTTGTCTTTGGGAAGGGAATCAGCTATGATATGGTTGAGCCTTCCCCTCCCTTTGATTGTCAGTTGCATCAGTTTGGATCATCTGACATAAGTATGGGTGTTTAGCTTCTCTACAATGTGTACCGAATTGGTTGTCCCGTGATCAATGCTCCTAGTTATCTGAAGTTTCTCAAGAAACTCCATTAGTTGAGAAACAATCATGGTGGAAGCCTCATCCGGTTTCTTGGATGGTTCACTCATCTTCAGGTATGTTGTTGGTAAAGGATGAAGCCCTTATGGCCGAAAAAATACCACCGAAAAACGACCAGCTATGATACCAAGCTAAACAGAATACTTAAGAGTTTTGTAGAAATATGTGATTGAAGTTTCACTAGTAGAAATTATTAAATATACGATGGTTTTTTTGTACTATATGCAACGTCAAAAGACAACCTGTAATTGGGATCACAACAAATTAATCTATTTAATTTGCGGCGTAAAAACTACGTTGCAAAAATTAATTAATATGCGGCGGATCATACAATATATGCCGTAAATTATTGAATTAATAAGCGGTGATTCTAACATACATACACCGCATTTTATTTGTTAATTTTAATTTAAAAATCCAAAATTTCTATTGATATGTGCGGGTTTATCAGAGAACCTCCGTAAATCGGTCTGTATTTTGTTTTAAAAACCCATAATTTGGTCCATACTACGCCACATCTACTATGTACACCAATGTAATTGCTGACCTTCGAACCCATGACCTTTAGGAAGAGGTATAATATCGTGACCATGTTAGTTGAGTACTGCATCTGATACTCATGGCAATTAAATAATACATGAACAGAATCAACAGAATGAAAGGTGTACATCCCATAGAATGTAATAGGAATAAAGAAATGATCAACCGTGATGCATATAAATCCAAAATTCTATTATGACTACTCGTTTTGGCACGCAAAATTGCGATCTATAAGATTTTTTACTCAAAACAAACAACCAATTAATTTTTCATAGATTTCAGGTGCATTCCGAGGTTTCGGAATATTTGGAGAGGCATATCTCTTAGCCCGGTAGTCTAAACGGCGTAGTTTTTTTAAACCCCCTATTTTTGAAGGTACTACACAACCATGTTGCCCCTTAGTAGCCTCGGTGGCGTCATATTTGAAATATTGAAAAAAAAACTTTGACAAGACATAAAATTGGCTACGAGACTTTGAATAGGGCTTATAATATGTCTAAATTGTGTATTTTTTGAGATCCACTTATTTTCTCCAAAAAAATCCTCTAACACCATTTATTCTAGGAAATTCGATTTTTAAAGGTTTCGAATCATAACAGGTTAGGAGAATCACCTGTTAACTTATGAAAACTCCAAATAAACAATATCATTAGCCAAATACGAAGATAAACCCCATGTCTAGGTTTCGAACCCTAATTCAAAGTTTCCATCTAAATAACACATTCAAATTTATAATTAACAACATCTATTCAAATACCCCTGTTTTAAAATTGAATAAACAAAAAAAAACAGAACTTATACCTCGGTGGAGTTGGGTGGTGTCGTTGCTTTGGGTGGTGGCAAGGTACATAATGGGTAGTGGCAAGTATGATTTGGGTGGTGACGTTAAGTTGTTGCGAGTATAAGGAGGAAAGTCGCTGTGTGTTTGAGTTACAGATCGAAGCCGTTTTTTTATCTTAGGGTTTGATTCATACGCGGGGGGGGGGGGGGGGGGGGGGGGGGCTTTGTGACGCCGCAATTTAATAGAGTATTGATTAATATGCGGCGAGTGTGTGTTAGTGACGCTGCATATTAGTTAGATCTGTAATCAATTTGCGGCTTTTTTTAATATTACGCTGCAAATTTCTAGCCGCAATTCATTATTATTTTACTAGTGTTTCTTGCTTGATTAATTCATTGATCTGTTCATAATGCAGGTGTTTATACAAGGATCAAGACCTAGTTGTTTAGTTCTGGTGTTCTACTACACTACAAATTCTAAGTCCTTTGTAATTCTATCTTATGCAACTCTATCTTAGAGTATTGGGGGGGGGGGTGGCTTTGTGACGCCGCAATTTAATAGAGTATTGATTAATATGCGGCGAGTGTGTGTTAGTGACGCTGCATATTAGTTAGATCTGTAATCAATTTGCGGCTTTTTTTAATATTACGCTGCAAATTTCTAGCCGCAATTCATTATTATTTTACTAGTGTTTCTTGCTTGATTAATTCATTGATCTGTTCATAATGCAGGTGTTTATACAAGGATCAAGACCTAGTTGTTTAGTTCTGGTGTTCTACTACACTACAAATTCTAAGTCCTTTGTAATTCTATCTTATGCAACTCTATCTTAGATTTTATCTCCTATCTTTAATGTTATCCATATGTATTCTACATAGGGGTTATTATATATAAGTGAAACATCATGTGTTTAATTTAAAAGATGAAGGATTTAAATATCTTCTCATATTTTCATTTACAATATTTTACTTATTTCAACTTCGATTTTATATATAGGGAAGATATGCAAAAGAATGCTCAAAATGAGAATGATGATAAGTGATATTAGCCTTTTCAAGTGATAAGATCTAATATATGAGATTTTATGTAAAGAAAACAAAATAAGGTCATTATAGCAATAAAAAGGGTTACTAATAAGTGAAAAAAATAATTTGGCCACTATAATTTAGAAAATGTCACAATGTGTAAGTGATATATCTTGTATTGAATCTAAGAGAGGGGCTAAAAATATTTTATGTATATATAGTGACTATTTTTTAATTTACACTGATATTTTGTCACTAATAGTGACTCTTTTATTGTATAATTAACTTATTTTTCTATGTAAAAATTCATGCGTTACATCTTACCTTTTGAAGGTTTTACGTCTCTTATCATCGTTTTCTTTAAATTACTCTTTTCATTGGATCTCTTTCTAATATGTATATATATCCGATTGGATTAATTTTTGTTCTTTTTCAGTAGTCATGAACTCATTTACAAGGGTCGGAAATACCGTGATTCATTTAGCTAGGGACTAAATTAGCGTACTATAGACTCTTCTTTAGGGGAACACCATATGCTTGCGAACTCATTTTCCCGATCATTGTATCTTCGATGGCTCTTGATAACGTTGATTGATCAATTAAAAAGTTCCCACGTCACAACTCATATGCATTTACTTTTTATATGGCTTAAAACAAAAGTAAAGCAAAGAGTTTATTTCTTTTATTAAATATAAACTAGCTGGTAATTCATATAAAATTTACCCAAAACTAGTGTAGATTATTTTTACCTTTTTTTTACCACTTACTAATTCTAAACATCCTTTACATGATAATTATACGTGTAGGCGTTGACTTGTCAATTAGTATAAGAATATATTTAATTTATGAATACTAATGGCATGAAACAATGAAACCTACTACAATTATCGGTAATGGGGCATCTCGCCTTTATGCACCGTCATTGGAAAATGATTAGCAAACTAATCAAAATACTAATCACTTCTTGGCTTTGAGCTTAGAGTGATATTATTCCTCTTAAATAACTAATCTTTTTAGCAATTGCCACTAAATCAAGACAAAAAGTAGTTCTTTGTACTGGCATAGTAGCAATTATATATATATATATATATATATATATATATATATATATATATAACAATAAAAACAAAAAGAAACTTCCACATTACCTGAAATTGAATGACAAAAAAACTTATTTTATCTAATCTTGAAACATTGTTATTATTCGTAGGACAACTAACACACGCATGTATTGATGTATATGCCCACGAACGGTTCAGTTGCTATTGAATTATAATATGAAAAGGACAAAAATTCGAAGAGGTTACAATTGGTTCACTTGGTATAATTCTTATGCAACTTGGTACTAGTCTAATTGTTTGTGTACGTGTTTTTTTGTCAAATCCACTATAGGAGAACCTTGGTATCTAGTCAATTTCTCTCCCTTCTTTCACAAACTCCGTATACAATAAGGCCTAATTAAATTGTGAAAAATCCTTGGAAAGCTTAAAAAAATTGGTTGGAGGGGTCAACCATGTCTCTAAATTTTTTTAACTAAAAAACTTAGCATGACTAACAACTATTCATACAATTTTCACCTTATCTTATCTTAAAAAAGGGTGAAAAATGACGGATTGAATAGAATTTGATTCAACCTACCTGAATACATGATTAGTCATTTTTTTTTGGGACATTCTGTATTTGATTAGTGTTGGTGGTATATAACTAGGTTATGAGTAATTCGATAATGATTTGAGCTGAATATTTTCATCTTGGATTAATTTATCTGTTTTATAATAAATTAGTTTATGTGAAAATGATATTAATTTAGTTTTTGTTTTGAATATAGAGATAGAAAACTTATGCAAAAGTTGTTTTTTTAATATAATATCGTACCATGGAAAAAAAAATATTTAACGAATACAACTCTATATACAATCATGATTTACCATGACTTAGGGGCCAACCAAATTAAATGTTGAATGTAATTTTTTTGTTCTCGCTCAATAGAGCCACAATAGTTTATAATTTAAACAGAATTTAATTTCACATTTTATATACCATTTTCAAGATTAAACAAACTAACTTTATTAACATCAAAGTATTATATTGGAAGTATAAAATTGGGTGGATGCTTGGTTAATTATTAGCCCGTACATATTTTTTTTTATAAAAAAATCATCAACTGAGACAATGAGCTGAAGAGCATGCGACATAATTTTTGCTTTATATTTATATTTATTGAAATTAAAATAAAATTAAAAATCTCTCCAGACAAAAGGGGGTAAACTGCTATGAAATTTCGTGTTGCTTTCTAAGAAACTAAGAATATGTCGCTAACATTAATGCTGCTATTACATTGTAGAATTGTACACGGTTTATGAGTAGGATTAGGTGTTAAAGAACTGAAGGAAGAGAGTAGATAGAACATGAGTGATTTGATGTATTGATGTACTCAAGCACCTCTGGTACGTTGACCAAAAACTGTGCTTATGCACTTGGCAGTATCTACTCAACCACCACGAGTTTTAAATTCAAATATTCTAGTTTGTTGGTTTAAGTTTAGAAGGGCGATATAGAATACCCGTCATCGACTCTCGTCTACATCAATTGCTGTCTAACTGCTTGAGGTTCTCTTTACATTAAATAAACACAGTCCCTACATGAAATCTCTTACTATATCTAAAAGGACTTGCTCTACAATTTACTAAAGCAATACTCAGTACCTGTTTATAAAAAGTAACTAAATAAAAAATTCAGAAATCAATTTAAATATATGGTTTTATTGGTTGTGGCTTAACAAAAAAAATGGGACGAAAATCAACAGAATATATGCTTGCTTTTTTTTTCCGTTTTACTTCTAATACTCTGATTTTTGAATTATTTGCATGTATTATATTTTGATTGTTTTTGATAAATTATCATTTAAAAAAAAATTATCTACATCTTTTTATATTTATGTTAATATATAGTTTTAATTTATCAAACTTTTATAAATTTTCACTTATGCGTAATTAGAGATATGACAGTTAAAATTTAGATTAACATGCCTCTTTGAAATGTGTTGAAAGTAAAAAGAAACAAAAAAAAAAAACACTACTTTAGTCGCAATATGTGTTTGGATATGTTCTAAATCCTTGTATAAAACTCAACCAAGCTCAAACTTTTAAAAAATAAGTGCCATATAGAAATCTGAGGTAAGAATAATACGAGTGCACTCTTAAACTCAGGTAGGACAAAACTTTATATCACCAAGATACAAAAAAATATCACAAGTATATATATAGCTTAGCCTAAAACTAGGGCTTGGGAAAATGAATGGAATATAGAATGGCTGAAATTTACATACTCCGCATAACAACATTAGCTATCTATAATTACGTTTGACTTCGATCTTGCGCATTTATTTAAGCTCGTTTAGCCAAGAGCTCATCTAATTAAACTTACTCTTCCAATTTTAGACAACAAACCCAAGCAATTTGATGCAGAATAAGTCTAAGAAAATAGCTTTAATGTGGAGACTCGAGAACAAACCCAAATGTAACCATCCATCTTTACCCTCAAAGCTAAGTCTCAAACCCTCGAATCTTGATTTCTCTTCCTTTGAGTTCATCTTTCCTCTTATATATAAGCCAACAAATAAACATTAGACTCAGAATGCAACCCGAATTTCGTCATTATAAAATGCAGACAAAAGGAGCATCATCATTCATCAACGTTCCCCTCTATATACTGCTCTATGAATCTTACTCCAAGGCAGTATCATCAGGCCTGTTAGCACTGTATGCACCGGACTAGCAGGAATCTTGCCAGTGCTTCTTGCGACCACTCGAAACTCTTCTCACGCATGCAACCCCATCATAATGGAGGACTCGTGTTTAAAATATGATTTCAAGACTACAATCTTTTCGAATGATTGAATGTACTAACTAATATGTATATCCTATGCTTTTAAATTGATTAAAATTACAATAACCAAGCAATTCATGTCATCATACCATCATAGAATTCATAATTCTATTACTGAACAGATGTATATTCCTATTATTGAAGTCAAATGAATAAAAATGTATATCTCGACCTCATAGCTCAATACAAGTTTTAACTTATTTGTGGTGTGTGTTAGTTTTGAGTCTTTTGACTTATTTAAGTTCGAAAGGTTGCACTAGTTCCCCTCAAAAAAAAAAAGAAAGGTTGTACTAGTTGAATAACGAATTGTTCCGAAATCTAACCCTTTTGGCCTTGCATTTGTCTTTTCTTTTAAATTTGGAAGAAGAATATGTGCTAAAACTTTCGTCATACATATAATTTAACCAGCTGATAGCTTCTATAGGTTGTCCAATAGGACCTAGGACCGAATAAAATTGTACTTCATATCTTCTACCTAGAACAAGATTTTTGGAGTCAAAGTTGAAGTTACCAAGTATAATTTTTTATTATTTTTTTTTTGTGTGGAGTGCAAAACGCCGCCCTTAACTTACTCAAATCACCCTATATTTTTACGATTTTGCCCTTTAACGTATTTTAAAAAATCGAACATTTAACACTTTAATTATTATTTTTCACTTCACTTTCCCATAAAAACAAACCTTACAACTATAATTTCCCACCACTAGGTATTCAACAAATATATAATTTTGACAAATTAATACTAACTTTTATATTCTATTTAACATGAATAACATTAACAATAATTAATAATATTATCAAATAATATTAACTAACAAAAATTAACAATAATACTAATAAATAATAATTAAACAATAATAAACAATAAAAGGACGAAAAAGTCGCTGGCAAGGAGGGCGTTTAATTTTTTCGGCAAGCCCCGGGGCTAGCCGAACAATCAAACGGCCCCCATTTCCAGCGACGATTTAAAAAAAAAACCCCGAGCGCATGGTGGTCTTCCTCCCTCTACGGTGGGTGCAACTTCTTTCCCAAGGCGACGACTCGTGTTTTCCGGCGAGTTGGTGGTAGAGACGGCGGTCAGGTAGTTCCGGCGACGGTGGGTGGTGCGGTGTGAGTTGGGGTTTGAGAGAGAGAAGTGATTGTTTGATTGAGAAAAGGGTAACGGATAATATAGTAAATTCGGAGATGGTTTGATAAATTCGAAGGCGGCGTTTAACAAGCCCTTTTATTTTGGACCCCTTTAATTTTATGTTATCTTTCGAAATTTGTTTTATTTGAAAAAGACAAATCTTAAATTAAAAGTAAAAATATGCCCACAGATATCAGCTTTTGCTACTTTATATCTGCGGAGTTTTTCCTTTATGTGGCGAAAGTAGCTCTTTAATTATACTTGGTAGTAGTTGAAAGTTTCGTCTCGGAATCCTTGTTTCAATTGTCATTTTCTTTGATATATCGTTCATAAAGGTTACAAGATAATTGCCAAAAAATAATTCAACAAGTGTGGTGTATTTTTTTTTAATATAAAGAGAACTATAAGAGACAATACAATCATTAATGTAGACATGATTTGATTCTAGATATCATCCTCAAAAATTTTAACCAATTAAAATAGTTGGCATTTATTGTGAGTCTATGATGTCAATTGTACGGGGTATACTATTTTATCAACGGTTGGGTAATATTTGAACCATGCCAAACAATAAACATGCAATAATTAACTCTAGCTTAATGATAATATTTTGAAAAGTAATAGACAACAATTAACTACTACAAAGTACAGTGTACTTCGTATAATGTAATTTCTATTGCAATAGATTAATGAAATAGGATATGTTCTCCTTAGGCACTTCAGCTTATTAAAATTAACTTTAGCAATCACTGAAAATTAGCAAATATTTGAGTAAGGTCACGAGGAGTAGAGAATTGAACATCCTTTACAAAACCTCTTTTGTTTCTCTTTTTTTTTTTTTTTTTTTGACATATCATATCCTCTTTTGTTTCTCAGGAAACAAATCTTGTTTACATCATTTAGTACATTTATTACTCATAGGGAGCAATATTGGTTGGAGGTCTAGCTATGAGACTTTTATAAGGAAAACTTGTTTTTGGTGGTTTAATTTATAACCAAAACTAGATTTACTAGTTGATTGCGTTTTAGTAAAAAATGATAAATGATTGACTAGCCAATATCTTGTATAAGCTAAGGAAAGCCATTGCTCTAGGATTAAAGATGGCCATACAGTGCAATGCGAAGGAAATAATCGTTGAGTGTGATTGCTGCAAGTGGTTAATTTATGAATGGGTCTTATGTAATTGTTGAAGGTATTAGATGAAATATGTCACACCATCTCAATAATGTGATAAGTTATACAATTAACCTCGTCGTCTCTTTCATTCTCACCTCACCTTTTCAATTTCCACTATCACCACGACCACGTACAATATCACCATGTGTTTACAATGAAAAGTAGTTTTCGTGATGACAATTATTGAGATGGACGATAGTGATGGTGAAAAATGGGAGGGGGGGTGAGAATGGAAGAGATGAGATTAATAGTGTAACTTGTCAAACTAATGAGTGTGTGACATGTTTTATTTAATACCTTCTACATTCTGGTAAAATGAACTGAGCTTAGGGCTTAGGGCCGGGTTTATCAACGTCTTGAAATCTTTGTATCACTGCTAACATTATTTCATTGACCTTTCAAAAGCAACTCAATAGCTAAATGCAAAAACCTACCCGAGTATAAAATTAAAAGAAGACACACATCTATTTAAATTTTATGTACGGAGTACTATTATCTATAATTATATACCAAAGTTGCATTGACTTGATTGTTTGAACACCAACAAGGAATACAAGCACGTACACGTACTACGGGATGGTCGGGATCCCTAAATTGGGTTGACTCCTAAGAAAGTCCAAGGGATAAAGAATGAGGAGCTGAGACCCACCATGATTAAAACAGGACATAACCTCAAATCTAATAAAGCACCGTCACTCGTGGATGAGCTGTGTTTTAATAGTGAACACCGCCATTGTAGCTTATAAAACCAGTCCTAACACATCATTCCCATACCATCATCAATCAAACATATCATTAACTCCCAAAAGGACAATACATACACATTATCCATTTCTTCTTACACACTCAATAGTGTTCGTTTGGTTCTGCTACAATCCCATTTCATTTGTGTAAATAAAGTTCCTCCAAGAAATTTAAAAGGTTAGTACTTACGTCCATGCATGAAAATTTAATTCCTCCCCCTCTTTCTTTTTTTTCTTTTGTTTTTCACCCAATAACCGCAAGTCTAGCTTGTAATTCATGTTTACGTTTATATATATATATATGTGTGTGTGTGTGTGAGGGCAGGTGATTTTTTTTATAAAAAAAAATTAAGGTGAACATGCAAGTACCAACGCTACTTGTGGCTAAACTCCAAACGTATTCTGGCATATGCATAATTAATAGTTGTATGACCTAAACTAATAATATTCTCATGTAAAATATGTACCTATGTATGATTGATGGTATACTCTGTAACTTGTATTGACAGAATTACCAATTGTAACAGGTAAACAATAAGATCACTTCCCATGCAAATGTGGAAACAAACACAGTCGTTACTGAGCATGCCCACAAGTTTGTTAAAAAGGGAAATACTTGTCAACCCATGGAGGCATCAACGGGACAAGGTGGTGTTCATAATGGGTGCTACCGGCACGGGGAAGTCCCGTCTGTCGGTCGACCTAGCGACCGCTTTACCGGCAGAAATAATAAATTCAGATAAGATTCAAGTGTATAAGGGGCTTGACATTGCTACTAACAAAATGACGAAAGAAGAGCAATATGGGATTCCTCACCACTTGCTAGGCATAGTAGATCAAAATGTTGACTACTCGGCTAAGGATTTTTGCCTCATGGCCACACTTGCTGTGGAATCAATTCTCTTAAAAGACAAGCTCCCAATCATCGTTGGGGGGTCCAACTCGTTCATTGAGTCTTTGGTAACGGATCCCAAATACGGGTTCAAATCCAAGTACGATTGTTGCTTCCTCTGGGTGGATGTGGGTACGTCTGTGCTATATAAATATGTGTCTAATAGAGTTGACAAAATGGTTCAATCGGGTTTAATGGATGAGGTCCGAGAAGTATTCGACCCATACTGCACCGATTACACCCAAGGAATACGGCGGGCCATTGGCGTGCCGGAATTCGACACGTATTTTCGAACAGAAAATCATTTTGATGAGTCGGGTCGGGTGGAACTGCTCCGTTGTGCCATAAATGATATAAAGGAGAATACATGCAAATTAGCAAACAAACAATTGCAAAAGATCCACCAATTGAAACACGTGAAAGGTTGGAATATAAATAAGGTTAATGCAACAGAGGTATTTAGGAAGAGTAACAAAGAAGCTGCTGATGAATGTTGGATGAAAACGGTGACCAGACCATCACTCAAAATTGTGACCCGTTTTCTTATCAATAGCAATGATGTGGAGTCAAATTTATCAGCAAGAGTAATAACGCGGGGAATGATTGGAAAGAACCACATGATTGCTACAACCTAATTAATTCAAGTTAGTACGTGCGTCTATCTGTGTATTTTTTGGATTCGGTGCATTAGTGCTGGTATATTTCACTTATTGCTTGCTTGGTTGATTTTAATTAGCTTTGGTTTTGTACTTTTGGAAAGAGAATTAGCTTTCCAAAATTAACAGAGAAACTAGATGTAGGATGATCGAGGCCAGAGTGATCAAATTCATAGATGGATCAACGAAATCCGTTTATGTCATATTTTTGTTGTATTACTAAAAACATTTTATCACCTCAAAACTCTTTAAATTCATTGTTAGATGGTATTTTCAATATTTTTAATATATAGTAATTATTTTTAACATTTTTTCGCTTCAATGTACAACAGTAAAAATTGTGTTAACAAAAATATTTACTACCAAATATTAATTAGGAAGTTCTCATAGAATTCCAATGTGTCCTCCACTCCTCCTCCTCACTCGAGCAATGAGTTTCAATTACTGGACATTATATATTAAATATATAGTCTCGATTATTGGATATTATATTTCAAATATTAAATATTAAGTGTCAAATATAAGTGAATTAGTCTTATATATTGTACATTATATTTCCAATTTACGTCAGTGAGTCTTAAATTTTTGCTATTTAGTCTCAATATTTGGTCAATAAGCCTTAAATTTTGATTTGTCACACCATACACTTGAAGGGACCATCACACCTAGTATTTTCTAAAAAAATTTATGTTTGAAGCAAAAAAAATGTCATACAAAATATTCCAGAAATCTATAATTAACGTGACACTTCACACCCAAACATTATTTACTGAGCCAAAAGTTAAAGACTTTGTAACTCATGTTGGATGTTTTGAGGCAAAAACATCTTTACAAAATTCGAAAATTATAGGATTAGTATAAAATTTATATTGTCTAATATGTAATAATTAAATTAAATTACTCCATGCATCCCACATTAGATTTTACACTTATCAATATACAAATTTGTAGATGGTAATTGTTGTTTGATTATCAATTGTTACTTTATTGAAAATTAGATGTAAAAATATTAAGCAAATAATTTTTTATTGAAAAAGTATATTTGATGAAAGATAGTGGAATATAATTTAATTGAATGTGAGAAAGTGGGGATACCAAAACTTTTTAGTAGGGAAAAGAAAGAAGAATCAAAATATTGGTGCGACATTTCCTTACATAGAAGTGTAGAAACTAGTATAGGATAAATAAAAAAGAAAAGTGTAAATACTAATTTAGGTTAAAAAGAGAATTATAAAGAAGAGTTTTTTTTCTTTCCTTTATAATTTTAGTTTGACACTTTATAAGGTTATAAATGGCGTTCATGCAACATATTGAGACGTCATTTAAACATAAAATAGTTTAATTTACGACTCTATTAAATAAACATTTTGTGAATTTAGTGCATTATGATTTCTATGTATTTAATTTGGTTAAAGATTTTAGAGGTTGACCACCTTATATTATAAAATTTTCATGTATAGCGTAAAAATCAAACTCGTACAACAAATAGACCATGAAGACTAATGTAGTGATAAAGAGGGATTGTTTATGTTCACACGATAAAAACCAAATAAATAGAGCAAAATCCATCCACAACTACTTAAAGCACAAAAGATATAAAAATTAAATTAAATATCAATCATATATAGATGTATATATTACCAAATTAAAATCAATTCACAGAATACTATATATTCTTAGTAAAAGCATGTGCGACATTAGAGTAAGAATAAGGCAAAATTAAATCATTCCAATTGTATTGTATCATGATATAGATACTATAACATATATAGTAAAGTGATTGAGCTGATCGAAGAGTATATTCAAATCCGTATTTGTTCCATTTCAATGCTCCGTATATGTGAAAATTAAGCAAAAGCCGGCCTCCTTTGACTTGGGCAATTCCAAGGGTTCCTGCAGGGCAGGATTGATCGGGACGCTCATATTGTACTGTGCCAGGAATTGATCAACGAGCACCAGCGCCACCGTTGCCTCCACCATTGGAACAGCTGCAACAAACTTTGATAATTTTTTTTAAGGAATACAAAAGACAATAGTGATAACTTTTTAAGTTTCAACAGATAGATATTGGTTTATGAATAGAATGTTACCCATGCACTTTCCTATCAGTACGACATACGCTAAAGTCATAGGAAATATGCAGGTTCGGATATAGGAAAGGAAACTTGCAGGAGGACAGTTTGCTCAAAAATCAAAATGAATATCGTCTACCTCTATAAAGCAAAATATCCTGACCAAAATATTTCAAGGATATTTCAATTCTTGCATGCAATTCAGAGCAAATATGATTTTTGATGAATAAATGTTATGTTGTAAAGAAATAAAAATGTATTAAATTCGATATTTAGACGTATATATCACTACTTAACCGGCAAAGCCTCTCTGGGTCTAACCATATACCCCAAAAAAGTCTAAGACAACCAATGCCTCTTTAAGTTCCTTGACGTCCGGCCTGACCCTAAGCATGGAATCAAAACAAGCTCGGATGAATTTTGAGGTGGTGAACTGAGTATTTCTATCCACCGTTTGCTTAATATGCTACTCAATATGATTGAAGTTGATTTCATCATAAACTAGTTGGGTAAGCAAATATGTAGAGCACCTTCATGCATCGCCATCACCCAACTTTAAATTTCTTGGATATTAGAAAACCCACTAAACCCAATGGCCAAAGCCATCTGAATTACAAATTAATATGGAAAATTTCTATAGAAAAATCACCATCTATTACATAAGGTTGGATAAAGGAAGTTGTGGGCATTTAAAAAAGACCAAATGCATGTTTAGTATGAGTGTAGGAAAGGAAAGGAATGGAATGGAAAATAGGAAAGTGAATTATCAATTGTTACCTTAAATTGTTTGGTACAACAAAGGAAAAGAAATCGTGAACAAGATTACGATTACAAGTGGTTGGTAATGATTACTAGGGGAGTTTATAACGGTTAAGTTTTAACGGTATGGTTAACCATTATAATGGTTATTGGAAAAGACAAATTGTCCGTTAATAAACGGTAACCGATAAATGATTAACCGGTATTTAACGGTACAATTAACGAATAACCACTAACCGTTTCATTTCATATTTATGCACTTGTACACCTAATATTGTGAAACTATTTGTATGATTTGTTAGCTCACTTGGGTCATATACAACAGTAATAACACATATTTATACAAGGTTTAATCATGCATAAAAAAATTTGTGACTTTTATTCATGTTTTAACCTTTTAAGTTTAGTTTTTTTTTAAAATAATAATAATATCGATTAACCGACATAAACAAAGTATATCTTGGAAATTGTTTGGCCAATAAAAGATAGAATAAAGTTTTTCTTTACAAGAATAGTAAAGTTTAAAAAGAAATAAAGAAAGATTATTGATGATAATTGCCTAAAAAAGGAAGTCGTACCACAAGGCCACAAGGCCAATATAGTCAATAATATTAGAAGGGCTTGTTTAAAAATAACTCAAAATGAACTAGGAAGTATTAAAAATATTGATGACTCCAAATTTTAGTAGTTTGTACGAGTGACAAATAAAAGTAAGCCCAAGCCCAACGCATTGTTTACAATAAGATCGAATGGTATAGGCTTTTGATGATTAATGGATGAGTTTATAAAACCTCTTCCCATATATTTAAGCTACAAAGTTTGATGTGCACTATAATAATCATTTTGACAACTGATCAGTTGTGAGTAATCTGTTTGAACTCACATGGAGCTTCACTCCCTCTTGAGATCGCCCCATAGCTCAAGTTGAGCCGGACCAACTCCCATCTTTCAACTGGGTCATCGATTCACCTACCTAAGGGTTTGAGTCAAACTCTCTCTCTCTCTCTCTCTCTCTCTCTCTCTCTGCTAGTTAGTTTGGTTCATTGTCTTCAGGCTTACGCACCTGGGCATATTTTTAAGCCAATTGAAAATTTCAAAATCACCCTCAAGTAGCACAAATCCAAACTAGCACATGAAGGCATACAACAGGGCAGCCTAAAGATTTAAGGAATATCCGAGTGCCCTTGTATGGGCTACTAAGAAGCCCCACCAGCCGGCTTGGTGGGGTCAACTCCAACACTCTCAGTCTCACTACTAGAGTTGTACAAAGTAAATCCAACCATTAGATGAAAGACTAAGATTTATGATGATATTAGATCCAACCATTACAGTTAAGTGAAGTGAATTGAAAAGTGTGAAAAATGCTTGTCCAACACTCTTAACAAAAAAAATGACACTTTCAATCATAACAAATTGAACCTTTGAGCACTATATGAAATTTCCGAATTGGCTGTGTCAAACAAAACATCCGCACAACGCTCATCAGGCGGGCATAAATCACTGATGACCTTCCCGTATTCCATCCATGCCAGATTTTCACAAGGTGTTGCAATGTTGAGGCGATAGTTGCTTGTGACACCATAATAGTCTAATTTCAAACGACTACCACAGTTCCAGAAAAAGGACAGATAATCTAACGTGAACGAAATTACATATGCAAAGAGCTTTATTATTTGAAGAGTACACACAAAAGAAAGCGCCAAATGCAAACAACTATTATTTAAAAAGTTGCACAACCAAATTCCTTACCATATTAGCCTACACACCCTAACTCCTTAGAAGTTTAAGTTAATCTCTCAAATCAACCCATTACCCTGCCTGGACATTGGTAGGTGACACTACAGTCATCACTAACAACAACAGTATAATCATGCGCAGGCCTGGCCAGAAAAATTGGCAAACGGACGAGTAAATCACAGACGCATTGAGTGTCGACTTCTCTCAACCAGCGACAACATTCGTCTACTGCTGGTGAAGCGATGGCATGGTGAGTACTGGTACTGGTATGCCTATGCCTGTGGTGGTGTCCATGCCGGTGGCTATTTTTTGGGGGACAAGGACTAGGTGGAGTTGGAGTTGGAGCAGGAGTGGGCATTGAAGTGGGAGTTGGTGGAGAAGGTGGAGCTGTAGAGGGCAAAGGTGAATAAGGAAGTATAGAGCATGCATGGTTAACAAGAGCGAATTGGGAAAGGCACAGAGGGCGGAGGGCTGGAAAAGTCGGGAATGGAATTGCAGGGGCTGGTCTATATTGACTGTTTGACTTAGATATCACAGCCAAAAATGCAGTTATGAATACCAATAGAGCAATATTCGTTCTCTCCATCTTCAGCAGCATCACATTAAAACACAGATGTCAGATAAACAAAATATAGTGTTCTCCAGTAATTAAGTGAAATCTAACTAGCTCCTACTTAAATAGTAGGGCATTCATGCACTACTTGTTGGTCCCAAGAAGGCGCTTCTTTGATGGTATATAACAAAAGGATGAACAAGGGAGTGATTTTGGAATACCAGCTGATATAAAGCAGATTAGGTTCCAGACGGTTGTAAAATATGCCATCAATTTTGTGTGACCAACATTTACTAGATTATAATAATTTTGACCTTCATAGCTGTAGTCATGATAACTTCGCTTCTACCTAGTCGCGAGTCCCCAAGTTGAAGTTATCTTCCCGTCTCCTGCATATGAAACACAATCAATCAATCAAATCACAAACGTGCCTAAGAAATACAAAATGTGCAAACTATCACACACAGTTTAAAGATTCAATTTTATTCCTATTTCTCAGTATCTACAATACAGATAGATTATAACTTATCCAAGAAAGAGTCCCTTCAAGAAAAGAAGATTGCAATTAAGTGTTAAATACACTACGTCGGTACTTTGAACCATTAGAACTCGTTTTCAACTTGGAGCTTAAACTGAAGCCAATTCTAATGCTAGGGAAAGCAAACACATTTCACTGGCAAAATTTGACCATTTGTTTTAAGCTTGCATTCCAGCTAATTTTATACCCAACCCAAATACAGCAGAATGCATATTCCTCAAATTAAACAAGAGGCTTGGTGAGTAGGTGGTATAAGCATTTTCAATTCAGTATCAAAACTTGTCTTAGGCACTAGAAAAAGCAAAATCTCCAAATATTCCGGTATAATTACACTAAAGTAAAAGTGGTATAGCATCTACAGACCAAAAGTTTCATACTTGTATAAGCATATATCATCCTCAAACAAAGGAACAAGCATATCGCAACAATAATAACAAAGAACACGTAATTAGTATGCAGGACAACACATAACAGGTTCTCTTGCAGCCAGTAACCTGAGTCATAAAAAACCAAGCTACACATACATGACTATCGAACTCGAATAGGGTGTGAAAAAATCACACTCATATGAGTCATTTAGTTAGCATACCATCAACAAAGTGAATGCCATCAACCCTACTTTTGCAACAAAAAATGTACAAGATATAGCCCATCATGAACGTTAAGGATCATCTCCAATCCAATGCACATGAAAAAACATTGTCAAGCTTAATAGTGATGAAATGTTTCAGCCAAATCCCTAGAGCACCAGCACCACAACAAACGTGAAAAAAAGAAAAGTTTTTCTTCTACTTACTTCATAGCTTTTCTTCACCATTTCTAAGTGGCATTGACTCCATATCCTTCTTCACACCTTCCCTCCTCAACCTCAAGTCCTCCATTCTCATTCTCCACCCTTCCTCCAACAACTCAACAAATTTATCCTTAATCTCAAGCAAGGGATCCCGATCAATCAACACACCACCCTTATACGCCTCTCTCAACACCGCGGTCTCAATCCCTCCCTTCAAGGACACATAAAAAATACCCGAATGCCTAGTGAACACACTCGAAAACGCATTAGACAACCTATAGTCCTCGCCAAACTTCCCTAAAAGAGGAACAGGAACCCTCTTAAACAACGACAACGATAACAACTCATGAAGAACCCCAACCATCCTCTTCTCCATCTCCCTCGAACCTGGCTCCAAATGAGATGCATCATCATACGGATTAATGTATGGCATCTCAATCCAATCTCTAACCCACTCCCTCATCCCCTTCTTGATGAAAAATCCACGTGGCAGCTTCCACTCATAAGACGGCCTAGCTCTGATCCCGGTCAAACTCTCTTCCTCCTCCGCCCTCAACATTATAACCGACCTCGCGAACTCCGGCTCATAAGAAACCAGCTCCAAGTACGACCTCTCCTCCGAACCCCCCACCAACCTAAAATAATTCGGGTACTTTGGAACCAACCTACTCAGAAAATCATTCGGAAACCCGAATTCGCGCTTAACATGGACCAATTTTTCAACATTAATCACCCTATTTTTCGCCATCATCAACATCTTACACAACTTCATAACTATCAATCTTTCATTTTCCAAATATATCCGCTCCTCCTCTTCTAAAAACCGACGGAGCGAATCGCTGGGTCGGATAAACGCAACGAGCTCCGACTTTGGTCGGATTCGGTTAAGGTAGGCGTCAAAGAGGACTGGGTTTTGATCAATAAATGTCTTGGCTTTGACATTGAGTTTGAGTCTCTCTCTACGCTTCTCCAAGTACCTGAGTGGCATCACTTGGCCTGGCTCGTTGAGGACCTCTTTCACGACTCGGGCGCAGAGGCGCCATTTCTTGTCGGCTTTGATGGCTTCGTCTAGCTTCTCGTCTTTGCGCCAGTGGACTTTGAGGTTGCAGAATGTGGCGCGTTGAAGAAGATTCCAAACCCTAGGGTTTGATTTTGGGAATGGGGGATGTTTTATGGGGGTGAGAGAGGTGAGGATGGCGATTGCCCTTTGAGTGTGATGTTGCATAGTATGTGTTTGGGTTAATTGAGCTGAATGAACTTATGTTTGTAAATCCTCCTAGAGAAGTTGAAGAATTGAATATTTGTCTGACGAACATTTGTCGCAGTTAACGGATAACATCTATGATCTAGTAAAACGATTCAATTTGATCTACAGTCAACCACAAATCAATTAGACTCAATAATCCAAAACCCGAACCCGATCTGCATCAGAGCGAATGTGATCTGGCCCATCAAAGACTCGACTTAAAAACAACCTGTCTTGTATCAGACCAAATCCAAAGACAATTCAAAACCAATTTTATTCGACAAATAACTAATAACGACTCATAACATGATTTTACCTACCTGTTATCAACCTAATTATGTAAGACCTTATTTTTTAATTTATTTTTGGCTGGGTATGACCTAATTTCCTTCCAGTTGCATAAAGACCAAAGTGTCAATAACCCTTTGGTTGATCATCTAATGGTGATCTTAGCGAGTTTCTCCAACCAATACAATTGAAACAACTTCTACATGAACGAGCAGGTGAACATATACACCCAATGAATCCCCAACAAAAGACTAGCTAAAATGTAGCTTTAATAGGAGATCCAAGTATATACTCAAGCATTACTATATCTGATGATCAGATTATACGATTTAGAACATAGTAAAGACATCATACATATTTTGTATAACTTCCAACAATAGCAATTTGCACAGCTCGATTGCTACTTCTGTGAGCCCATAAACAAGCTAAATATGTCATTGATTCATCCATTACAACAAAAAGACAAGAGAAGAATGTTTAGAAATCAGAATTAGAGAGGAGCTCATTCACCGGCTCACCCATTTAACAAACCCCATAAAACTCAAGTTTTAAGACAATTGTTATTCACTTATCAACCATAACAACTACACGTTTTTATTTTTATTTTTTAAAAAGGAATCTCATATCTTATAATAAGTATTCCTAGATAAACAACTAATTTTATTATTAGAAAATAAAGATATAAATAAAGTACACACATTTATTTCCTTTGCTTGCATATAAAACAACAATATATTTCAAAATTATTGCTCTAAAATTTGTCTATTTGAAATGCATTTACAAAAAGTTCCCATATGTAACCACAATAGCAAGACCAAAAAAAATTTTGGACCAATTAGAGAAATGTCACTTTGGAGCCTCGAGAACAAGGATCTAGGGTGAACGACTCAGAAGGGGCTATGACTTACTTAGAGAATGTTAAAAATTAGGTTTCACTTGCTACTATAAAATATCTTTACTAGAAATAATGAGTCGAGGACAAATGGATTGCATTAGGGGATACCAAGTCTTTTGTTAGTTGATGGAACTGAGATTACCGTTTCTCTCCTAATTTTTCTCTCACCAATTGTCTCTATGTTATGAAATTATCGTTCTGAATTATCTCATAAATTATTATCAGTCAGTCATGTGGCTAAAGAATTGAATTGTACTTATATACCCCACTTTCCGTCTTGTTCAGGATATTCATACGAGGACGATTGGGCGTGGCACTGAATGTGGCGGGCTCTATACAAGCTTTTCCTAAAATCCTGACAAATAGAAAAGGCTAAACACCTCCTAATATACAAAGATTATGTCATGCCAACCCCAATTCTTAAGCTAAGCAAATTTCAAGTTTGGCATTTATTCCTAATATACACATCTCTAGTTAACTTCATTGTACATGTAAAAAATACGCCGCAAAAAAAACATTAATTTGTGGCAGTTTTAAGGTAGAACCGCCGCATATTAATGCCTTTTTATTTTATTTTTAGATTTTCGTTCGAATTTAGACGTTTAGATTTGAACTTCTTTGAATTGACTATAACCTACACTATACTAACGTAGCTACCGCTTTCGAAAGTAGTATGGGTCTATGAGGAGTAGGTGTTCGGTCATTGGAAAAGAGAAGCATGATATTCAGAGATTGTACCATAGAACGATGAGGAGGACAATTAGGGGTAGTTGAAGATCGAACTGAAACACATGAGGAGGGAGATTTTGGAGTTGGAGGAGATGTGATGGGGGAGCATGGAACGAATTTCAACCTTCATCACACGAATTGTAGAAATTTTCACTATACATGGCATCCAAAACCAAATCTGAAGAATTCATGCATTCAAATAAAATCAAATACACGCAGTCCCATTTACCAATCAAAATAAACCAAACTCATATACAAAACACTCAATTCAACATTCATATCAAACACATTCATGAAATTTGAGATACTCACCTCCAAAGCATTCATTGGTGGAGGTGGAGGAGGAGGTGGCGACGACTGTGGTGTTGGTTGAGGAGGAGGAGGTGGTGGCGGCACGACATGACGAGGAAGAGAGAAAGAAAATTGAAGATGAGAAGGTTGTGGTGTTGGTTTTGCTGTTAGGGCATTGAAAATGTTATGTTACGAAGACGAAATGAAGAAGACGAGGCGGTGGAGATATGAAGAAATGAAGTCCGTGTTTTTTTTTTAGAATAGAGAGATAATAATTTGTGATGGTTCTAGCCAAGAACCGCCGCAAATTAATGGTCCTGTTAATTTGTGGCGGTTCTTAATTCAAACCGCCACAAATTAATACCAAGTCCATTATTATGTGGCGGTTTTTGGCTCAACCCGCCGCAAATTATTATCTACTTAATTAAATTGCGGCTTTTTGGTTAATACGCCGCAAATATATAGCCGCAAATAAATTTAATTCTACTAGTTATATATAAATTATTGTTTCCAATCTCATAATATAGTATAATTATGCAAAAAATCTTTCTAACGAAACTTTGCTTTATTGAGGGACAGCGTGGCGCAGCGCATGAGCCAATCTCATAGAAAAATAAACATATATGCATTTTACTATATGTATTATGTATATGAATTAAGTTAAGTATTTTCTTGTTTACATATAGTAAAATAAACTTAACGAATAGCAAATGTTCAAAACCAAATCACCATTTAAATTTTCAGAAGTTTAAATACTAAAAGAAATAAAAAAAATTGATAATTACGAAGTTAGTTAGATATATTAGCTACAGAATAGGAGAATTAAATAAAACTAGAATAAAGTAAGATCACACACATTAGTAGACAAAAATCTCTCCATCCCTCTCTGTCTATTCATTTTATCTCTCTACATCAAATTTTTCATGGGCAATTTTTTTTTCCTTAACTCTTCCTATTAATGGGCTAAAAAATCTCTCAATCACACTCTCTTATTTTTCACCATATCCTAGCATATTTTATATTTCCTATATATTTGATACAATTATATTCATTTTTTTGTTTAATTGGTGCATACTATATTATTATAAATGTTAATTACAATTAACGTATTTAACGTGATTTAAATCATTATTTTTTAATTTTTTTTAACTTATTGAAAACTTATTAAATAATAAAGCAAACAAAGTTAGGAATTTTGATATATATATAAATTATTTTGGATCGTTGAAATATAAACGTTATAAAATAAAACCGTTATTCTGATTTATTAGATTTACCACGTTTCAAGTGTTGATTGGACTATGTAATCAAAATCAGCAAAAAAAATAAATAAAATGGACCACGTGGACCCCACTTCTCGGCCCAAATCTTGGGTTGAATTGGTTTCACTTGTGAGCAAAGTCGATGTTCCCCACTAATGTGAAGGAGTGGGGAGGGAAAATCCCGGGAGCAAGGAAAAAGTTCCTTGTTGTTGTAATTGCTCTAATAGAAGAATTACAGTATAATGAAAAAGGCGAAAATGTTTATTTAGCAGATGACAAACTACATTAGTATATACCCCACAAAAGTACTCCCTCCTTTCATAAAAATTATTCCATTTGACTTTTTTCGATTTTCGGGCCCGATTTCAAACGTTTTTTATCTCCAAATCCGCAAGACAAATATTATGAAAACTTGATATTCTAAAAATTTATATTAAGATGTATCTAACAAAATTTAACTTAAATATATTATTTTTTGTAACATTATGAGAATTTATTATTAAACGTTGACTTTATGAATAAAAGTCGGCAATCTTTTAAGAATGGCCAGATAAATAAATACAGAGTATTCAGTAGATTAAAATCTCTTAATTAACCATCTGAATTTGGACCTAAGGAAGGTTTAGTAATATTAGATAGTCTTATAGGTCCACTAGACCCACACAACTGAGGCCCGTACGGCTACTGAATACTGATCATGACTTCTTCGATTCTCTCATTAAACTAACCTATCGTCGCTTCCTTTTGAAGACACTTGCAAACTGACAAATTTTATTATATACTTATATCCCCCAAAAACTCTGAAAAAAGTAAACTATTTCACACATTGGCTGATGTCAAAATCACCTCAAATTTTCAACACCCACCCTTCAATTTCAAAAAGACTAATACTATTTTTTTTGGGGTGGTCTTTATTTTTGTCTCTTGAGTCTTGTAGTAGCATTACAATTTACAAACAAACAAGGGAAAAACATAGAGAATAAAATAAATATGAACATGGTGTTGAAAACTTTATTATATGCAGGTTTATCAATGCAAAATATCATAGTTGAAGCAGAAGATTATGAATTTGGCACATTTGAATGGTTTTTATATGCAGGAATTTCATGCTTTCTTGTAATATTTGCTGGGATTATGTCTGGTCTAACTCTTGGTTTGATGTCTCTCGGCCTTGTTGAGCTCGAAATTCTTCAGAGAAGTGGCTCTTCAACTGAGAAGAAACAAGCAGGTTTTGTATTTCTGTTTTTATTTTCTGGGTTTTCTCCTTTTTTTTCTTATTGTAATTTAGTTTTTTTTTTGGATTAATTTCAATACTGTACAAGTCAAATGAGCAGTGGGTTTTCTGGGATTGTTTTAATTAATTTTAATTTTTGATTATTTGTTGACTTGTTATGATCCTAATATTGATTTTCTGTTTATTTTGTGGATTAATTTTGAGGGTCGTTTCATATTTTATGCAGTTATTTGTGCTGTTACTATTTTTGTACTTGGTGGAAATTCAATATATATTTTGGTCAAACGTTAGTATTACAATAGTTTTGAATATTGTTTCAGTTACCAAGTAGCGTACTAAGGTCGTGACTGATTCTAAGTTTCTGGATGTGATAACTCTTGATACTAATATTTGCATCCTACGTTGGTTGTTATGGAGTTGACCTGATCAGGTTGACAAGCGAGTAGTCACTTTATGTTGATGATGTTGGATAATTTGTGGAGGTAATTGTCGATGTCGAAAAGAAATGTTAGAGATGACAAGAACGATCAGTTATAATATCGCAGCTTCTGAATTTATTGCCAATAACGATGATCAATGATAATTTTGGCACAATTTTCTGAGATTGTAGCAAATTCTTTTCCTACTAGATTAGTATTCATTAGTGATTCAAAACACAGTTAAAAAGAGTTTATTGTAAGATGCTGTTTTATGAATTCGCACATCGATGGAAGCTATTGAGCCTATATGGAGTCAATAATTGATTATAAAGTTAAGGTGAAATTGTTACATAATTTCTGATATGTTTTCAGTTAATATAATAATGCAAGATTGCAACTATGAGCATCTTTACTTGTGCTCTATATATGTGATGCACCTTAATGGGATATGCAAAGTTGCAATATTGTTCTTGTATATATGGATTGTTCCACATCTGGCTATTGATGACGGTTTTTTGACATCCTTTATTATCCTTGCCTTTGTTCCAGCTGTTATTTTACCAGTTGTCCAGAAGCAGCATCAGCTTCTTGTTACCTTGTTGCTATGCAATGCTTGTGCTATGGAAGTAAGTAAATACAAGCAATTCTCTCCCCCGCCTCCAAAGTTATATCACAGACTTTTCATTATTTGATTTTCATAACTGTTTCATTGCAGGCACTGCCTATATACTTGGATAAGATTTTCCATCCTTTTGTTGCAGTTGTGCTCTCAGTTACCTTTGTTCTTGCTTTTGGAGAAGTATGATGCTCTCAGTTTTTTCCCCTTGTTACCAGTTTACGCATTTTTCTGTAGCAGTACTAAACTACTAACTTCCCTGCATCTTATTTCTCGTTTGTTAGATCATTCCACAAGCCATTTGCACCAAATATGGACTTGCTGTGGGCGCAAATTTTGTTTGGCTTGTGCGTATCCTTATGATAATCTGCTATCCCATAGCTTATCCGATTTCAAAGGTTATTTTTTTATCTCAGCTTGTTTTGTTCAAATATTTGAAGGATAACGGAGAATATCAACTGAAATCCTAAAATATAATGGGAGATAAGTTTGAAAAACATGAAAAGCTTGAACATTGTTAAGTCTGTAAATTGGAAAGAAAAATCAATCTTCTATTGCATAGTGGTTTGATGAGCAACCACCTTTGCACTGCTATTTTCTGAAATACCAGAATGGATTTCTTAGATTATGATTGACAAAGGTGATCATGAAAGCTTGTTTAACCTGATGAATGGCACACTAGTTTTAGTTTATGACCAAGATAAGAAAATTTACCTCTATGAGACAATGACCAGAAACAAAAATTGTGTACAGAAACAGGGTTGTAAAACTGGCAATTGCTTAAAAACTGTTATGGCTTGTTTTGGTTGAATGACAAATCTGATAGCTTCAACTTTGATTGTTGCGCAAATTACTGTACTAATTCTAAGCCTTTGATGCTGTTGGAAAGTAAGTATTAAGCTTTGTAAGTTGACAAGTTCATGTTTGGATTTCACATGGAGATGATATATATCTGAACTTATAAGTAGGAGAGATGGTACCTGGATAAGCATTGTAGTTTGTTAAGGCTTAGGAAGGCTACAGCTTAAATACCTCAGTTCAACCAGTTAAGATTGCCAAATAACTCATCACCCTTGGACGCCATAATAGGTGTATTGTGTGCAGTATATTCTTCTGAATGACTGCTCAAACTTTATTTGGCTCAGGCATTCTACTGGATGTATTGTATGAAGCATGTTATAAAACTTGTAGCTGTTCTAAATTTAACATAATGTGGCATAGTGGTCTGTGGTCAAGTTCTCCTCCTGAGAAGGTGATGGTACTCATGATGTACCAACTTTATATCCTACTGAAGAAAGAATTAAGTGAGCTTCTATGTTCAATTTGCAATTATAACATTGCAGGGTTCTAGGCTCCTTCCTCTCCTATTATTTAACCCTTCCTATCTTGTCTATCATCTCCCTAGACATTGCAAGTGTTCTTGGCTTCCTAATTATACTACACAAGCAACTCTGATATACTTCTCAATTTTTTAATTTGGTCTAAAGGTCTATCAAATGGTGGATCATCCTCCTTGCAGCATTGTAATAAATGAGAAACAAAAGGATGTAAAATGCTTTGTACTATTTCTGATTACAAGACCATGCCCTAAAGAAAATAATGACTTTAACTTGAGTTGCATTTGCCAATGTGACAGGTTTTGGATGCCCTACTTGGACATGATACTGCATTATTTAGGCGAGCTCAATTAAAAGCCCTTGTCTCAATACATAGTATGGAGGTATTAGTCATATATATTTGTACAAGGAGAAGTACTTATCATTTGTGCAAGCTCAATTTAAGGGCTGCATCATGAATGATTATTTGTAAAATGCGGCTATCATGTCTAATATTCCCTTTTCTCCCTCCATTTTACACTTCTTTAGGAAGGCAAGGGTGGAGAACTTACACATGATGAAACAACTATTATCAGTGGAGCACTAGATTTGACGGAGAAGGTATTATTACTGCCCAAAGGAATGTTGCATCTCTTTCAATTTCGTATAAGAATTGTTTCTTATTGATTCTACCTACTGAATTGGTTGGGCTGGTTATAATTTCCACAGACAGCTGAAGAGGCGATGACACCAATAGAATCAACATTTTCCTTGGATGTAAACTCTAAGCTTGATTGGTTAGTTCATTTCTAGAATCATATAATATCCTATAATATTTTGTTTTGGAAATTCTTATGATATGAACATGAAGCTCAAGAAATAAGACTTTGCCAGTTGTCTTGGTTCAAGATATTCTTCTTGTTTAGTTTTCTCTGAAATGTTTTTGAGTAGACTTGAGGCTTATGCTTACCGTCAAGCTTGTTGCTTAAAGTCTTAAATTGATCATAAGTCAGAGTATTTTGGTACAAATTTTCCAAATTGCTATTTTACAGGGAAGCTATGGGGAAAATACTTGCACGTGGTCACAGTCGTGTTCCTGTATACTCAGGGAACCCAAGAAACATTATTGGATTGTTGCTGGTGGGTGAGAAAATTCCAATTAGAACATCTGCCAGAATTTATTTCAATTAAAAGTGTTCTATGACTAAATCTCACTTATTTTCTCATCTATGGTTATCTAGGTGAAGAGCCTTCTCACTGTACGGCCTGAAACGGAAACTCCAGTTAGTGCCGTTTCTATTCGCAGAATTCCTCGGTGAGCACATAGCACATTTCATGACGGTTTATGAGCTTTTTGGGTTTCAAGCTAGTAATTGTCAGACATCACATCTTTCAGAGTTCCAGGGGATATGCCCCTGTATGATATCCTAAATGAGTTTCAAAAGGGAAGCAGCCACATGGCTGCTGTGGTGAAGGTCAAAAGAAAAAGCAAAGATGTTCAGCAATTCAGCAACAAAGAAATAGTTGAGACAAAAAACGCCGGCACTATGATTCATGAATTATCAACCCCTTTGCTAGCTTACCAAAATTTGGATAGTGTTGTTCTTGATATGGGTCAACAGCTAAGGCCGGGGAAAAAGAATAATCGAACTCTAAGCTGTAGTGAAGACACGTCAAATGGCTTTCGTGATCTTTCTGAAGATATTGAAGATGGTGATGTAATTGGCATTATTACTCTGGAGGATGTCTTCGAGGAACTTTTGCAGGTGGGAGGCTTCATGAATCTGTTCCCCTTCTATGTCAAAAAACGGTTTTATGAACCTTGTGATTGAGTATTACCTTTCTACTAAAGTTGGTCCGTTTTTCCACCTTTCATTTATTTTACCAGTCTTCTTTTCTCCCTAAAATAAGTCTGAGGGTAAGAATTCGAAGTGCATATTTTTTGCCAGCTTTTGGAGAAAATCTATTTTTATTACAAACCGGATACATCATTACTGCATTGTTTCTTATGCAGGAAGAGATTGTTGATGAGACAGATGTGTATGTTGATGTACATAAAAGGTAGAGTATGGTAAAATCACCAAGCATATTATGTTAAACACATGTTGGTTAACTCATTAATACAGAGAAATTGTGTTATACACAGAATACGTGTGGCAGCAGTGGCAGCAGCATCATCTGTTGCAAGAACTCCGTCAGGTCGTAAGTTGATTAGCCAAAAGACGGTGAGTGATTGTAGCTTTGTAATCTATTGATGTTATGCTGTTTTAAAATCTAATTAAGGTGTTTCTCACTGATGATTGTAAGAGGGGGACTCGAGAAGAATTCAGGCTAGTTAATCAAATGGCATATCGCCTGCTTGTGCAAGTGACTGATCCTGTTGTTCTTTTTGGATACTAATGTAGAGTCGGTCACTCAGACAATTGGTCTCTCCCTTTCAGTGTGATATGTTTAGCCCTTTGTCTGTTTAGCTTTAAGTTTCTTTGCTCTTGTTTGCATTGTAGGATTCTGATTTACTTCACTATCCCAAATCCCCCCCTCCCCCGTGAGCTCATTGCTGCTTTCGAGCAATAGATCTTCATTCTTGAAAAAAAATGAGCTTATGATCTTAACTTGTTTACTAAATGCTATTTTATTCTTTGCCTAGGGAGAGCAAAACAGGCACGTCCAAGCTGTGAAAAAGTCTGAGCAAAATTCGCGCAGCAAATGATACCTAGAAATGATGTCTGCCCAACGATAAGAGCAAATCTTGCGACCAGTCTAGAACTTTATTTGTGTATACCTCGTTTATCCTCAAATCTCTAGCCAATTTTCCGTAGCAAAGTCTCTTGAGAATTAGCCATAACAGATTATGTTTGATCCTTTTCTATACTTAGTAGATAGACAATACTGTATTTTGGGTTGTTAAAGGTAGAGCATAGAACTGTATCTAATTATGTCTGCAGACTCGCAGTTGGACTCATTGTGGATAAGACTGCAGTGATGGATTTTACGTTGTCAGAAAATTATACGTCATCTATAAATGTGGTGAATTGGTGATCTTATTGTTAAACGAACAACATTTGTAGTGTTTTGTTATGTAATTGTATTAGACGAGTTTGCTTGTAATAATCTCAATCATAGACGATCTTCACGTAACCTGAACCAGAACTTATTAATGTTACTCATACATTTTCATATTTTAAACTCACCAATGTTTCATGATGTTTGTGCACGACATTCTAAAAATATTCTTGCTGGAGCTTACGAAATTCTCAATTACGATATATCTATCTATATATATATATTTTTTTTTTTGACATCAGGAATTACAAATTGTTGAGGGAGCCTTTTGAGAGTCATTAAAAATAGAATAAGCAATTAAAAGTTATGAAGTAACGTTAAACATATAAGAAGATTAGTCAAAAGCAAATTTGGGCTCTATTTTCTTTAACTTTCTTTGCTGAGTTTGTATAATTTTTGTGGATCATAAAATATTAGTTGAGACAATTTCACTAACTATTTGGTGTGACTAGTCACCGTTGTATTTGCTCTTATTTTCTCACATGTACCAAATGTGACCACTCTTCTTCAATTCTCTCTAATTTCACATTCAATCTTCTACATTCAGTTGCGATTCCACTTTGATTCAATTGCATTCAATTGAGATTCAAGTTCTTCAATTTTCTTTCACTTTCATATTCATTATGTATTCAACTTTGATTGAACTTGGAATAAGCCTAATTTTCATTCAATTTTGTTAATTTAAACTTAATTTTTAATTTGTTAGTGTAAACTTAATTATCTCAATTTTCAATATAGAATGTAGAGTTATAACTCTGTTTATTTTTGGAATCCAGATAAAAGGAGGTCATTAGAAGACGGTGATCCTAATAAAGATGAAGGAATCAGAAGATGTTAAACCGAAGAAAAAAGCCGGTTGTAAACAAAAAGTAAAGGTTAAAAATTGTATGCAAATTTATTCATAGATTATGTAGGATATGCTTTGGATTTTGTTAATTTTGCTTCAAATATAAACTATATAAGTATGTGAAAATCTAAATTTCAGTAATAATTATTATAGCATTTTATGAATTTCACATTTGGTATATAATGTTCTAGTCTTCCACGCTATTTGTTTTATAAATGAATAATTTAATTTTAGATAATATCTTATAAGTATAAGAGAAATCAACTAGTAGGTCTCAAGAATGTGTTTTAATATCTCAAAATTAATCTCAATTTTCATTTCAAGAATTTACTTGTTCGTCTCAGGAGTAAAATAGTTAATTTGAGAAATGAAACTCAATGTCAATGATGTAGAAAATATGATCATAAGACTAGGAAATATTTTTAAGGTGTAGAAATATATGATATTAGTTATATATACAAGATATAATTTTAGGTATAGAATATATTACCCTGGATATTGATAGGGTCATATATCGATCGTCACGACACATATTGTCAACAAAACATCGACTTAACTTATTACAAGTAATGGACAAGTAATGGTTGATCCAGAAGGAAAGGCTTCTAATAGTTACTGAATTCTTGCAGTTCAACTACAAGTTAGCTCAAACTAAAGTGAAGATTAGGTTTAAATCTAAATAAAATCTAATACGAGGTTCTAAAGAACTTGTTCTATAAAGGTAAAAGCGTTAGGGGGGTTCGGGATTCAATACCGATTCCAAACACGAATGAGCTAAATTGGGAATTGGACTCAAAATAAGATAATATGAGGCTTACTAACTCACTACCGACCTATGAATCAAACCTAAACACGCTGCAAGGAAGGGGTTTCAATCAGGACCAACCTTTCGATCATCTTCAAGGAAGGAACATTACAATTGGGATTTCTCACCGAATCTTATTCTAAATCATCCAAGCAACACAATAGATTCAAATCAACAACCAATAGCTCGCAAGTCAACAACATTTAACATCGGGTCACTACCTAAATCTGCATTTCTCAATGTCTTCGACCTAGGAACGCAAGTGGGAGAAATCTATATGGCCAATCTAGACTCCAACCAAAACCCAACATCAAATCACACATTAATCATTAAGAAACCAACTCCATATTTTGAACATCATCCATGAGCAGGATCGGGTTTTCAACCTATTTCCTAACTAATCTAAATACTCATGACTAATACTAGAAAACATCGCAGAATTGAAATAACGAGACATACTAGCAAATTCACGAATAACGAAGAACAAAACTATGCTAAAAACTGAAATTAATCAAACATTAACTAACGAAAACAGAAAATAAATTAAAACTACGAAATATAAAACAAAAGAAAGTAAAGAAATACTTATATATTAATGAAGAATCGATGTCTAACAAATGTTAATCACAAGTCCATTGAAAAAAACCAAAAAACTGTGACAAATCCACTAATAATTTAAGAGTTTTTTAAAAGAAAATAAAGAAACCCTCAGGTTTGCTCTCTAGGTCTAAACTATACTAAAACTACTGAATGAATCCCCTCCTCGTGCCTCCTTTGCTGCTTCTTATTTCCCATAGAAGAGTTTCAAAAGAATACGGAAGTGCTAAAATATAACCGAGAGGGCGCTCAATTCAATGGCAAGCGCCCACTCAAAAGGCGAATTATAGGATTTTAGTGAACTGAGTGGCTGCTCAGTTCACTCTTGAGCGCCCGCTTGGAAATCGCTTAATGCCCGCTCATGACTTTCTGTCTGTCAACTTCCATTGAACTGAGCGGCCGCTCATACCTTTTCACACGAGAGGCTTCTTGGTTAAATTCTTGAGCGACCTCTTGACTTCTCTTCTCGGCTCTTCTACTATGCATCTCGATTCCTAGGTTCTTGTGCTCAAACTCACGAGATACTTATATCAAGACACGAAAACACGCTTAAAAGTAGAAAAGATAACGAAAAATCAAGAAAAACAAGACAAAAACACGAAGAATGCTTCCTAAGCCTAGACTATGCACAAAGTGATGCAAAATAGGGCAAAACAAAACGAACACATACCTAAAAGAGTATGAAACTCTGCTAGAAAGATGTAAATGAGTGCCATAAATGTCACTTACCAGATATACAAAATATAATCTTAAATATAGAATATATAATTTAATGTACAAAAACTATAATCCTACGTATAGATACTATGATCTCAGGTAAAGAAAATACGATTTCAAAATATAAACATTAAAACCTCACATATATAAAATGAGGTTTTTGTAGTCTTAAGTAGATATATTTTGTAGTTTTAGAGTAGTCTTAACTTACTTCATTTTAGAAATGAACTAGTAAGTACGAGATATAGAATTCAATGTCAAAGATATACTACTTGATATACGAAATGAATAGTTGATCTTAAAAATCAAATCTTTAATATAAAAAATAGAATAATAGGTCTTCATGTTGAAAGATGTGTTTTAACTTTTTTCCTGTATATTCCAAGCCCTGTGCTCTGAATTAGATGAATCTACTCCTTTTGGGACTCTGGGTTCAGAAATATCCTGCTTTTTTTTTTATATAGCTGTCATTGGGAGAAATTATACTCGTCTAGTCGTCTCCCCATTTTCTTTGCCGTATTGTAGAGTCTTTGCCATATGGAAGTGATTCCGGTGATGCTGCAATAGTGCTTGTTCTGATGAATGTGGGAACGTCTCATACTAACACTCAACCTGATGTTAGAGATTGGAGACGTTGCTGGTGAGGGAATGGCATACCCTCAAGGAGACAAGGCCCTTACGATGTTGGTAAATCTTAGAAGTCCTTCAAAATGGCTTCCTAATGGTACTGCCAGACTGGCATTGACAGACAGTGCTGTTGTAATAATGTGTAGAGGGAATGATGGAATGGTGGATGCTTGTATTGTCTGGCCCGTTATTCACATATTGGAGGCTGGAGCTCTTGCCTGCCTACATGCTTTTCAATGAGCTGTTCAATGGAGTCTCAAAGTGTTATGATCTACTCAGATTGTGAGGCTTCGGTCTGATCTTTGCAAGAGCCAGACCTGCGAGTATTGCTTTATACTGGACTATGCTAGAGATTATATCAGTAGGTCGACGATTCAGCACTACTCTCTTCATGAGTCGTAACAGGGTTCAATGTGCTCACCAGATAGCTTTTACTTGCCGTAGTAGCTTTGTCTCTTTTTCTAACGCTTTGTAGTTGTTTCCATTTATAATTTTTTGTTAATGAAAAATTGCCTGAAGAAATTGAATCAGACGTGCTCTTAAAGTCTTATGAGTTGTGAGTGACCTAGTGTTCTAGTTTTACTGAAGAGCGAGCAAAGTTGTAGAGGTCTTGGGGATTGTTGATTGAATTTCGCCTGTCATTGCTTTTTGTATGGTTACACTGAACTATAAATAAGGGGTTGTAAACTGGTAGTAAAGATTGATTATTCGACAATCTGAACCCAAAATTGTTTTTCGAGCATTAATAATCGCGCTAGCAATTGACTTTGGTTGATCTGATTGGAGGAAATAGAATTCTTGATTGATTACAAAGAATTTATGGGCTTGTTCAACGCCACCCTCGAATATACTATTTTATCCCTCACCCGTTTCTCACCCTCCTTCACTCAAACAATCACTTCTCTCTCTCAACCCCCAACTCACACCCAAGCCGGAATCACCACCCACCATCGCAGGAACACCGGACCGCCACCCACACCACCACTTCGCCGGAAAACATGAGTCATCGCCTCGAGAAGGAAGTTGCACCCACCGTAGAGGGAGGAAGACCACCACCCGCTCAGGTTTTAATTTTTTTTAAAAAAAATTATCGCCGAAAATGAGGTCTGTTTGATTTTTCTAGCAAGCCTCGGGGCTAGGCGTCCAAGATTTCCGGTCAGCCTTGGGGCAAGCCGGAAATTTTGGACAGCTAGCCCCGGGGCTTGCCGGAAAAATCAAATGCCCCCTCCTTGCTGGCGACTTTTTCGTCCTTTTATTATTTATTATTGTTTATTAATATTATTGTTAATTTTTGGCAGGGGTTTGTTTTTTTCGACAAGCCCCGGGGCTAGCCTGAAAAATCAAACACCCCCTTGTCGGGGACTTTTTCGTCCTTTTATTATTAATTATTGTTTATTAGTATTATTGTTAATTTTTATAGTTGATATTATTTGATAATATTATTAATTATTGTTAATGTTATTCATGTTAATTAGAATATAAAAGTCTGTATAAAATTATATATTTGTTGAAGGTCTGGTGGTCGAAAATTATATTAAGGTTCGTTTTTACGGGAAAGTGAAGTGGAAAAAAAGAATTGAAGTGTAAAATGTTCGATTTTAAAAATGTGAAAGGGTAAAATCGTAAAAATGTGGGGCGATTTAAGTAAGTTGGGGGATGCGTTTAACGCTCCACGAATTCATTTCTTTTTCTATGTGAGAATATGTACCAGTCAAAATGAATAATTATGACATACTATCAATTTTTTCTTGTTCAAAGTTAGAAATAGGGATGGCAACGGATATTAAACCCGACCCAGATCCGTGGATCCATATTTGTTTTTGTGGATATGGGTCTTCAAAATTTAGAACCGACGGATCCGGGTCGGGTCTAACCATAATACCCGGATTCAGATCCGTTACCCGTTTTTTCCTTTACTCATTTGTACTTGTTTGTATTGTTATTCAAAAGACATTTGTAATATTTGAGTAGTTATATGAATTATATTCAAGTATTGAACTTACATCTTTTGTTGGACTATTTTCGTTGATGTAAAATGCAGATTTATAAATTTGAAACTTATTTTTGTCGCAAAAAAATAGCCAAAATATATAGGATTCGTTATGGATCCGTTGGATTTGGATATGGACCCATTAAGATCTAGTCTAGATCCGATCCGATCCATTTCTAAATATGATGAGACGGCACAACAGCTTGATAGCACGAACGAGGGAGGCTTGTGGGTTGTTAATTGTACCAGAAACAGAAACATTGGCAACATACGTATAACATTGAACAAGAGCGACCAATGTATTGTTATTGAACGACACTGCGACATGCTTGCCTGCTTGTTATGATCGGGTTGTGCAGTGCTAATTTTCTTACTTCGATGAAAAAAAATTGCGGTACTTTGTGTATATTTACTAGATCAACATTGTAAAATGTGTAATTGTGCATGTACACTTGTTATTCAACATTTTCTCCATTCGTCGCCTAAACCTTCAAATTTCTGTTGTTTTCCAGAAAAACATATTCGATGAACAGGGTAGAAGGGGTATTATATATGAGATGGAACCGTAGATAAATAGAGTCAATTAGAAAGGCTACCAAAACTACACATAATTGAACTCGAAAAAATTCAAAGCAATTTAAAGTGAAGCCTATTTGGAAATACACCCAAACTTAAAGATCACTTTACACTTCGATTATTATATATACAAATTTAAGTAACAGCCGATAGGCTCTAACCAAGCCATTCAAATAGGAATCTTGTAACATCTGAACTTATTTAACCTTCAAAATATTCAGTGGTGCTCTATGGAAAATCAAAAAGTTCCCAATCCTCACCCAAAAGCTCCTTGCTAAGTGCAGCCACAGATCCAACAGCCTCCTCCCCAACATTGCTTCTAGGTGTTTGACACCCAACTGAAGGTGTCTGGCTCATCCTTCTGGGTGTCTCAGGTAAATCCATATGCCCAGTTGGAGGATCTGACGTCATGCTCCTTACTGAAGAAGTTGACGATGCCATACGAAAGCTCGTCTGCTCAATGGAACGTGACTTACTAAGCGATACACAATTGTCAAACTTATCCTTCAATGACTTAATATCTTGACATATAACAGATATATCGCCCCTGAAAAGAAATCAATTGATTAATACAACGTACATGAGTAACTAGGATGCAATTATCCAAAACTAGACATATCCTGGGCAGACAGAACAAAAAGAATGAAAACACCTAAACCACCCAAATGAAGAGAGAGAGAGAGAGATGAAAACATCAAAAGCAAATTCCTAAGGGGTTAAGAATATAAAAAGGGGGGAAAATCAGAGAGGTGGTTTCCAAAAGACATCAAAGAGACGAGCATTATTTTACAGTAAAGGGTGTATTATAGTGATAGACCGAAAGTGGCTTCTTTGCTATAGTGATTCCAATGGTGTAGAAAATTTTCAACTAATCAAGCGCTTAGCATATCTTGTCTTTATGGCTGTAGCCTACGGGAAGCTGGGTGATTGTATATCTCCCATTAGCTTGTCTTACAAGCACATCAAACAATTAACTTATTATGAACAGATGGATGAGATGTTACATGCATATGAAAACCACAATCATCCAGTTGTCCAATGCATTAGACTTCTGCAAGATATACTATGTGATAAACCTCTCAGAGTAGCATACCAAATACAACATACATTATATTTCTCAACCACACCAGCTTATGGTACTGCATGCAAGCAACAGAAAGATCTATCCTAACATTGAGTAGTCCCCTGAATTATTTTGGCAACTTTAACATGTAACCCATAAGCTCATCCCCACCCATTAGCAAACAATGTTCTCTTACCACAAGTACAGACCCATAACTAATATCATATTTCAATTCTTAAACAATCATAAGTGACATAACCCGTCATTAGAGTACAAAGACAATAGAGAGTATTCTATTAAAAAGTAACAAATAAGTTTGAAAATACTCTCAAGTAACGACAAAATTTTCCAAAGCAGGAATAAGAAAAAACCGATTGAAACAAGGTGATTACAACGGTATAACTTCATGCAAAGAAACAAGTAACAAGATATTGCAGGGTTGATTAAACAGCTAATTTTAACTGTGGAGAGAAAGGTAGAGAAGAAGCAACAGTACAGCAGAATTCTATAGCCTACAGATAAAGAGAACAGAAAACTTACTGCAGCTCATCGACAACTTGGCCTTTCTCCATAAGGAAGTCCCTTAGCTAAATAAAAGAGGAAAATCAAATTGGCCAAGTTATTTTCCAACAGGATGAAACAAAAGAGAATGAAAGAACACAGCCATTGAATTAAGGCAATCCATACACCATCATTGATTCGGGAGATAAAAAAATTAACATAATATAATTATGCTAAATGGCAATAAAAGCTAGAAATTGAATTTTGGCCTGATTTCACAGCTGTCCTTAAAAAGGGAGGCAATATATTTTCTACAGGTATCAAGACCCTTATTGAAGAATGAAATAAGGAATTAATTTGCCTCTAGTGAATGTAACACTCCAACAACAATAAATAATTGCTTCACAATAAATGATGATAAAATAGGAAAATTACCAATATTTTTAGTTAAGGTAAATAAAAAAGGACTCTCTTTCAGGCACAAGCACATTTGTAACTTAGTTACAGTTAAGCGTGAGGCAGGTCAAGCACTATAAAATTTAGAGGATCCCCAAAATTATTTCAAAGGGAGCAGCTCCAGTTCATTTAAGGAAAATATCCACCTAAGAATCATTGAAGCACTTCATGAATAAAATATCAAGTCATCCATTGCATAAAACATGTCCAAATCAAAACATCTACCTTCGCATTTTCTTCTGCTTCTTTCTGCAACAGTTTTGACTCTTGGACCACCTTCTCCATCACCAGTTCCTGCTCAGAAAGGGCCTCTCTTGCAATCTCTTGCTTCTCAAACATCACTTTTTCAGCTGCTTTCCTCTCTTCTTCAGATGCAGCTAGTCGTGCTTCAAGAGCGTTCCGCATCTGTAAAAGCACAAAATAATCTAGAGAATAAAAATGGTGCCTATGAAAGAAAACTATCGAAAGAATCTAACATAAGAATTCAAGTAAAACAGAATCAAATGGATGGAGGACTCCCAAGTTATATAGTTCAATAAGCATCTTATTCGAGTATCATAATTAACATAACTGAAAGTTACCAGGTCATTTGATTATGAAACTTTACAAACCCAAGATTAGGACGACAATTGAACTTTAATATACTCCTTCCATTTTCTTTTGTTCCTCTTGTAAAGTTAGCAGGAGTTGTGAGCTAGTTTGGTGATAATCGAAGAGATCTGAATAAGAGTGAGCAAAATAACGGGAGAAATTATGCCCATCATGCTCTGGTTCTATTATATTATTTTTCCCGTAAATCTTATCAACATTATTGAATTATTTTCATCCTCAAGATGCAGTTTCTCAAAGTCAACAAATTCAATCATCAAACCACATTTCTGAATGATTTTCTTGCTTGAGAATCAAATTCTTGGAGATAAATACAATAAAATTCGGAGAAGAACAGCAGAATTTGGCTAGGAGAAAGTTGATTGAAAGAACAAGAATCCGAGGTTAGGCAATTGAGGCATTTATCACATGACTGCCTATAGAAAAATTCAATACACAACTTGTTTGTGGTTCACCTTATAGAAAAGGAAAGGAAACATGAAAGGGAAACTCGGGGAAAGGAAACAAGAAAGGGCATTTAAATATATTAGTTGGCTCAATTTGCTCTAAACAGACATGTTAAACAGAACCTCAATCTTCATCCTCCATTGTCCAACCAATCACCCCCAATATTTGCTTCTTCCCAACCTCATAAAATTCATCTTCATCCTTCTTAACCACCATTTCGACCAGTCAAGCACTGTAACCAAATTTTGAAGACCAAGACACCAAAAATTATCAAAATTGATGTTTTACCATCAAATTTATATGCTTATATGGTCAAATTCCAGATCAGGAGCTTTTATGTTCGACTACCTTAAGCCATAATTAATGATATATCTTTCTCTCTCCCTAATCTTTCTCTTTACTTCCTAACAAGTAAAAAACCATTTTGTGAGGGTTTGTGAATGTGAATACTCACATAATAAGGAGTTCGATGTTGTTGCTTAGTAAAGATTTTTCAATGAGGTAGGAGAGGTGTTGGGCGCCAATGAACATGTGCTCGTGCATCCTCTTGAAGGATTATAATGGTGGTGGTGATGGTGGGGACAGTGGATGTAGTGGCAAGGCAAGGGAATGTTGCCGGAGGTGTTAGGGAAGAGTGGATTGTCGGAGATGGAAGCACCAAGTCACCAGAGGGAGTGTGGTCGCGGAGTAGAGGGGAAGGAGGGAATTCTCAAGTCCCGGGTTGTAGCTGGGAATCAGTATTGAGGAGATTTTGGGAACTCCAAAAAGAAAAATGGAGAAAGGGAATAAAAAAAATAGCTAACCAAACAGTCACAAGGAAAATTACGGGTTTGTATTCTCTTTCCCTTTCTTGAATCCCTCAAACCAAACAGCCCCTTATTGTACGTATTTCTTGTATATTATGTTGGATTTTTCATTCTTGCGTTTTAGTATTGCTTGGAATAACAGATTGTTGGTAAACAAGAGTGTAGACCAAGGGGGTGAAATTAAATTAATTAACAGAATGTTCACGGTAGCACTAAAGAGCAAAGTATAGTGGTACTGCGTGGAATTGGAAAATAAATGGTGATACTAAATGGAAAAGTAAATAATACCAGAGGTCCATTGGGATTTCCCAAAAAATTGATCTCCAACATCCAAACATACTATTTACTTCCAAATTTTCATAGTTCAAGAATGTAAGTATATATATTTGGTGTTCAATTCACATAAAATGTCATCCAATTGACAAAAACAATAATCTTGGAAACACAAAGCAAAGAATGCCAAAAAATCACAAAAGCCCCCCTCTCCAAGCCAAAATCCCAACCCAATTGCATGGTTCTGCTATAAGAGTGACTATTGGCCTAATAATGCATCAAAATCACTCTAATGTCCTTCAACACAAAAAGTGGAAGAATCCTACCCTTAAAAAGAACTTTTAAGAGATATAATCCCTCAAAATGATAAAATCTTGTACATTAAAGACATAAAGCCATAAATCCAGAAAAATTATGCAATAAATCGAGACAATATACCACAAAGTATTAGATTTGGATAGGCCCCCAACAGCAGAAGACCCAAACACTTGTAACTAATTTCCTTCGTTTCCAAAAAAAAAAAAAAAAACAATCCCAATATGATTACACCATCTGTACCATATTGATTGCCTTGGTTCGCTTTTCAGTTCATTAACTTTTGTTGCCTTGTTGGAATATTTCCTTTTTCTCTCTCCTCCCATTAAAGTAATACGAAGATGGAGCACATGGGAACAAATCCTTGGTTTTGAGGGACTGTAAAGCCCTTCATACAAATTTCTCAATACAAGCTAAAACCAGAGCTCTAGGAACATTATTATACTATATTGATACACAATTTCAGGTCTGCAAGCAATAAACTATGAAAAAATTAATTATGAAACACAAAGGCCCTATCAAATACAACATAGAACAACTTCTAAAACAGTAATGATTCAGTTCTCAAAAGCAAACAATCAAGAACCCACCAAAAAAGTTAAATAAAGAATAAAACTGGATTGAATGAAAATATACATTTGTCTACAGAAAAAATGTAATAACAAACCTCATCTAAAAGAGCTAGTGATTTATCTTTTTCATCAGCCAGACCAAAAAGACGAGTCTGAAGCTCCCTTACTTCAGTAGCTAAAATTGACTTCTCCCCATACACTTCGCCAGCATGCTAAATGTACAATAAAAGAAATAACAGTAAGTAAGTAACAAATAATTTTTAGCCTCACAAAAGATAACCAATGAAATAATTATACATCAGCCATGACTATTCCAAGATCTCAAGAAAAAATAAAGACCATTTCATTAGCTTCTTTCGCATGTTGAAGCATCTGTTTGATTTCTTCGACCTTCTCAAGTATGTCCAAACCTCCCCTGGCAGCAGCAGCTTTAGCTTGCTCTGTCTCTTTTTCCTGATGTTCAACATCCTCAATCAACCTGAGTATAGATTCTGTTGCTGAAAACAACACGTCCTGCATTGCATATAGAAACCAATCAATTTCTGAACTTGTGACTGACTCAGACAGAATGTAATAAACGTATAACACAAGTTTCTGGAGAGCAATATGCTCAGGTTCTTAAATATAGAGCTTCAAGTTTAAATTGAATGGTGATAATGATAAATTCCCCTCCACTCTCTCTCTCTCTTTCTCTCTCTCTCTCTCTCTCTATCTCTCTTATCCTTAATACGAAGTATTGCATTATCCATCATTTTCAACGATATCCCCTGCTCAGCAAAGCACTGCTGGCCATCCTAAATTTCCCCAGCTCAACATTTGGAAGAAAAACAAACAGAATATTTTCTTAAACTACGAACTTAAAAGAAATAAGTATAGTTTGGAGATAATTTAGAAACAAAAGTTTTGCATAAAAGGACAGCATCTGAAAGCATTTAAACTAAGAAAAAACATTATAAAATCCAATATTGCATACCATACAATTTAACTTGGGAAGCAACTTATAACTTACGGGGTAAGTCAGGAATATTTTTCCATCTCAATCATAACTTATTCTTTCAAACCTAACATACTTAAAACTTGAACAATAACACACCACCATTGACTCCACAAGCCATAACAAGTTTAATTAAAAAAAAAGTAATTGGAAAGTGTCACGTAGGCACTAGCTCCATGTGTAACGGGTAATGAACTCCCTTTTACATAAGAAATGAGAAAAGGCCCAGAGAAAGTCATAAGATAAATAGACGACTTAAACCTAGAAAAATAAAGTTCCCGTGAAATCAGAAGTACACCCTCCACCCCTACATAATACAGCACAAAGAACATGCAATGAAAGAATTTAGTCTACTTTTCACCATTTAAATTTTGTATTTCAACCAGGCCATAAGAAACTCTTTCTTCAAATTCTTAATTAATGGTATCTTTAAGGTTATTAAGATTTTAATTTGGTAAATATAGAAAGTAGGTTGTCATTTTGTTCTACCTCAAAATAGGAAAGCCACCTATTATTTACAGATGTAGATAATGGGTATAACATCAGGAATTGGAAGTGAGCGATCTGAATTTTCATTTTGAAATTTTCAAAACCAGCAAAAAACCATAATAATGGAAGAGGTTTAAGGAATTAGGTAGAAGACAAGAATATTAAGGACCTGTTGGCCAAGTTTCTCTAAAAAGAAATTCTAATTCCTAGGAGGTAATTCTGCAGAAACTGTTTCTATAGAAACATTTTTTTGAAACAGAAGTGTTTGGCCATAACATTTTAAAAATACTTCTGAGAAATAAAATTAGTTTAAACTTATTTGGCCTCTTAGGATATATTTTTTCCTATCTCTTCTCTTCTTCGGCTTTTAATTTCTATTCTTCAGCTTCATCAATGTGTGATTTATATACTTAAACAAATGACAATGGTAGCCATAATTTATTGTACCAACTACCCACATCTCAATTCCCCAAGTAATTTGGTAGCTACTCAATTTTCATTGTCCTGAAGTTCAATAAAATCTAGCAAAACCCATTTGTTTTCTCTCTCTTCTCATTCACACCTTCCTTTCCTCTATCTACAATGATCATAGCAACCCACCATTACTGGCATCTCTCTTTCAAATAAGGAAAAGAAATACCCACAAGTATCTCAAAATCCATTCACTATTTGACACATAGAAAATAAGGATTCTTGCAGTTAACAGGAATTTTTCTTAATTTTCAGGATTAGATCTTCAACTTAATTTTCTGTTAAGAGACAAATTGTTGATGGAGGGTGTTGGGTAGAGTGGGTGGAGATAGAGTACATCTTAGATGGAAGTCAAATGAACTTCTATAAGGAAAAATAGTAGTGTTCGGAATTGTATGGAGATTCAATTGAAAGGGAGGAGAGAGTACGTCATGGGACATAGGGGTATTTTCTAAAAGAAGGGTATTATGGGCTGATAAAAACTTTCACTGAATGATAATTTCAGCTCCCAAACAGATCCTAGAGGTTCCATTCTGGAGCTTCTCCTTCTAAAACCTCTAGAAACTATTTTGGGCAATATAGTAATACTAGGAAAGTTGCTTCTATTTTTACAAAACCCCTTGTTCGGCCAAGATTCCATTTCTCAAATTTAGAAACACCTTCAAGAGTTTGACCAAACATTACCAAAAACCATAAATTATATTCAAGCTATGTTACCATCTTCACAAGTTCAGAATTTAGTGATTGATTCCCATCATTGCTCTCACAAATTTATTCACATAAATCTGGAAAGGAAAGTTAATGACCACTACCATATACATAATAAAAGAGGGGGGAAAACTACTGCCTCCACCAAAATAACGATAAAGAAACAATCTGACACAAAGTATGAACGACCAGAACCATTTTAATAAATGCATATGCTAGTGTAATAAGTAAGCGCACAATGCAAAGTGCACACAAAAGGCATGTAGCTATAACAAGGACAAGCTTGACAGCACATTATGAGGCTTCAACATTATAATACTCAGCACATAAATAATCTAACCTCATTAACATGCATATCCAACAGACCTAATCCAGATGTCATTTTTAAAAGGTGACCCCTTTTGGGAGCTTACAGAGCCAAGCTAACTGAATGAGCAAATTGCCAAACCCCTAGAAAATAACTCAGGTCAAGAATACCCACCAGAAATAAAACTCTGCAGGTTTGCCTACTACAAGAAAGAGGTGGATGAAATGAACAAGCTCATTGCAAATGGGCGCTATCAAGCAATGACAGTCTAATTTACTACAGTTAGTCATTCAAAAACAAAACATAAAAATACAACTACCTTGTAGTTTTTTGCATCCTCAAGGATGTCCTCTAGCAGGTTTATTCTGCATATTTGGCCAGATTGTGTTATTATAGTGCTCAAACCAATCACACTCTCAGCACCACCATCAATCGCAGAAGAAGAATCCTTCTCAGCATCGACATAGGTACTAAATTCTTTATACATATCAGTAACAAACATTCCATGTTCAGCTTCTGGCTCTGTGACAGAAATTGAGGGTTGGACTGCAGGAATCCTAGATTCCCAGAACTCGGGACCCAAAGCATTAGGCTCCTGAATTGCATCCCAATGATTACCTAAGTTGAAATTATTTTCAGAACTTCCACTATTTATAGTTGATGATGAGGCCTCATTAGTTTTTACATGTTTGCCAGTTCTTTTGACCTGATAATCATGAGAAGGAACCACAGACTCTGTGACAGATAGTGAGGGATGAATGCAGTCATCCTCACTACATTCATCAATTGTTTCTTTATATCTTGTAGGTGACACCATGTCGATATTTCTGGTGCTTCCATTCTGCATATCATCAGTGTCATCAGCATCATAGAAGGATGAAGCTAAAGAATCACCATCAATGTTCTGGGCATCATTCAGATGAGAATCATTATCTTTCCCGTCAACTGATTCCAGAATTGAAGAGCTCTGTGATTCCACCATTTTCCCATTGTCTCCATCTGCAGGGACTATTGTATTAAAATCAAGTCAATATGCCATGAAACCTAACGCTAAGATAGCCAAACAACTGAATGGCTAATGAACTAAGCCACATAAGCCACTATTAACCCATCTAAATATCAGAATGGACTCAAAGCAAAATTAACAGTTTAGCACATCCAAACATCCCAGTAATTACATCATGGTTAAAAAGTAGTCCACAATGTCAAAAAGAAGTAAATATTTGAAATTACACCAACAAAGACATAAAATGTAAAATATCAACTGTTTTAATGGTTCAGATCAAAATTGCTTTAAGTGAGTGCCATGAAACATCTCAAAGTTTTTAAACATTCCTTGGTTGTCTTACCATAGGGAGTAGCAACACTAGACTTCTCACTTGTAAAGGGCAGAACCTCAGTGAGAACTGTTTCCACAGCTGAGTCAGGATCCTTTGCATGTTCAATAGCTACAGCTTTCAATAAACGAGCATCCACCTTCGTAAAACAAAATAATATCTTTATGAGCACTTAAAACCCAAGAAGAAAAAACATCAAGATAGATACTACTATCCTAGCAGCAACAATGCCACAATAGCCACAACATTTTTCACTTGCATAGGTCAAAACATATTCCTAGCAAATGGGGAGTAATTCAACAATATTTCATACACGAAAATGCAAGTGTAAACCTTCCCAACATACAACTAGGTAAAAGACATATCCTACTCTCACAATTAGATGAGCACATAGAGATCATCAAGTAAACAACAGGATAACCTCTACAAGTGATTTCGCCAAACTCGACTAGTTTCCTCAATTCCTTCCTAAAAAGCCTCACTACCAATCCACCATAGAATCAACAGCCTTGTCTTTAAAAAGCTGTTTAATCAGAGTACAGGAAGGTTTAATAAGGTCAGGTCAGGTCAGGTCATGTCATGTCGCATATCAATTATCAAACTACTCGACCACAAAACAAACATACATCCATATATAAAAGCATAATCCATTCAAAAAATTCAATCCAAATATAGAGCGTAAACAACAAAAACACAACTAGATCAACGCGATCTTTACCGAGTTTAATAACAACATTACATCAATCAATACCTGAGGAAAAAGCTCCTTCAAAGTCTGGTACACCGAATTGAACCCCATCCTTCAAAATTGCATCATAACATACAAATCAAAATATTTAAAAAAAATTCACAATATGATTAGGAACTCAGAATTATCCTGATCATAGGAACACGAGATCAATTTCTTAACAATCCCGAAAATTTAGGGTTGAAAATTCTGAGGAATAAAATCAGAATCAGAAAACAAAAACAAAACCCTAAAAAATAAAAAATAAAAACACCACGAAAGTTTCACAATTTGATCAAAATCGGATAATTTCAAAAGTTTGAAGGAAATTATATGATTGTAGAATAATAATCAAGCATGAGAATTGAAAAAGAGTAAGCTGAATTCCAAATTTTTTTTTAAAAAAAATATATATCAGAAACGTGAAATTTGAGAGAAAATCTATCGGAGAGAGGGAGGGGCGGAGACAGTGGCACTTACCTCGAAATTGCTCCAAGGGTTGGGACAAAAGCGCGAGGGAGATTAATAGTCACTTTCAATTATACTCCATGAATAATTAAATACTCAGTAGCGTGTTTTACCTCTCATGAAGTCGTGATCGAGATAAACCCCTTGTTGCCTTGTTGGCATGACATTAGGGTAAGTTTGACTTAGAATTACTCCCTTTTTTTTCTCCCTTATCTTTTTTAATAATTTTTTTTATTAAGAGAACCACATAAGATAATAATTGAATTAGATCTGATTAGTTTTCGAGTGTTATATATTTGTTATATTTAGAAAGTATGTGTTGAGACAAATCTATCAATATCTCATATAAGTATGTTTTTTCAAGATAATTAAAAATTTATAATATTATAAATAGGAAGAACAAAAAGAAATTAAGGGAGTATTGAAAAATAATTTATTCAAGGAGAAAATTATGCAAGGTACCCTTTTAATATTGGAAAAATGTTATATACAATCTTTAGGAGTATTAATAAAAGCTTAAAAGTAGAAAGATTAAGTAAAATCAAGCATTACATGATTACATCTAAATGTGATTTGTCATACATTTACAAATCAATTCCACATTGTGAAATGCATTAAGGACGTATATAACAGTATCCTTTATTTATCTATATTCTATGTTTCATGTATCTTCGTATGCTATATAGCTAATTATATTTAACTTGACTCATTGGCCCAGCATAATAAAATAATCGCTAATTAGTACATAATTTTATCTAACCCTAACACTTTTTCAAAAAAGTTATGCTTTGGATAACCTAAAGAAGTTTTAGTCCAACATTCATCTTGACCCCAAAAGGCTTGATGTATTCGAAATAAAATTGTGTGCTTGAAAACAATATTTTCAATATGAAATATTGGCTCGAAACATATGGTCGTTTTTAGTAAAGCCTAATCTGATCCATAACTACTAGCAAATATTGCAATACCTCAATAACTATTCACCATCTATTATGAACTATAAATATTTTTTTAACTAATTTACCTTTTGGTAATTGCACATCTTTCCCACCTGGAAATACAAAAGGTATCGTTGTATTTTTTTTCTAAAAAAAAGAAATAATTGAAAATATTGTCTATAACATTATATTGGACCGACACTTCCCCGTAATGCAATTCATAACTAAGTCCATTGTTTAAGTTTTGATGAACCGTTTAGTTTATCCACTTATCCACATTAATGACTAACCGAGAAAGAATTTGAATGGTGGTAGTGTGAGCAGTAGGGATAGGATGTGCGCGACTGTAGGGTAGTGAAGGTTTAACTGGGCTAGGTTGCGGGTTGGTGGGGTGGTAGCTAATTAATGGACCATGGTGGTGAAGATCGTTGCTTTTTTTTTTTTTTTTTTTTCTTTCTGAAGAAGATAGATTTTTTTTTTTTTTTCAGAGAACAAGATCGGTGTTTGAATGTGGCTGAATTAATGATCAATATTTTACCTTTCCTAAAACGCTACTCTTCTATCCTTTAATATTTACCTCATTTAATCATTTTTTATGAGAGCTTTTTGATTAAAATAGAGCAAATATTAAGAAACAGATGAAGTATGTTACTTGAGTAACACGACCAATTGACAATGATTCCAGCATCAGAATCACTAGTATCTAAGGCAGTAAGGGGATAGATCTCATAGATTAAAAAAATAAAAAAATCAAAGATTCTACAATTTAAGAAAACCATTTTAAATATGTTAATCATGTTAAGTGTCAATCATATATTATTTATATTTTCAAAAACAAACAAAGAACACATAGTTTTTTTCAAAACAATTTTTTTAATTAAGCTCAACTGAAAAAGAGCAAACGTGTTTGGGAGATGAAAGTTAGATATTAACTGTTATATTTGGAATTGGCTAAAGTTATTATGTTTGGTAATAAACAATGTTATATTAATATAAAGAGGAGACAAATACACATTTGGAAGAAATTAGAATTTTACTAAATAATTCTATTAGGCAATACAGAACTGTAGATAGAAAATATTTATAATGGGAAGCTATATAAAAAAAAAACAGTTGGCCTGTTTTAAAATTAATACTTAATTATTTGTATATAGTACGTAGTTGTTAATCACTTTATCCAAACATCATATTATTTGGTGAGTGCAAAGTTTTTATTTTACTAGAAGTTTCCAAACATACAAGATGTAATTTTTATTTTTTATCGTATTTATTATAACTTGTAATATTAAGTTACTTGTAATTTATGGTTCTAAATAAATCAATGACCCAAATTTAGTACTAACAGTACAATAATTTTCTTACTATAAAAAATATTGTAGAATATTTGGTTAAAAAATGCATCCCATGCACCTGTTTTAACTTTTTAGCACCATAAACCAAAAAAAAAAAAAAGATAGTAAAACATTCTTTCCAAAACACCGCATAAAGTGACAAAATATGTATAAGATGAAGATTCACAAGGAGTCAAGGACAGACTATTTTTAATGCAAGACAAAGACGCACATGTGCTTATACAGCTTCCACCAAGTACAAGCTATTAGGGTATATACGATCATGCCAAACTTTTGCAAGTCTCGTCACATGTTGTCTCTTTGTCAGTATGAAAAATATGCTTTCTTGAAACACTCCTGCACTTTCATGTCGAAGTATGTCTACTACTCCAGCTCGGTTGGTGTCAGCTACTTTAGATAGTTAACTTAGAAGGATGATACATTCATACATTGGCATCGGATGCAATATACAAACACTAATCTACACCGCCCTATGAACCTAGGAAAAGAAGTGTATGCTAGATAGCTAATCCTCAATCTCAATTTTGGTCTTCTATCAAAATCTTAGAAATATGGGTGGCTGCATGATGCATAGTTTTCGACTTTTCGGAAACTAAGGTTTCCCACAGCAGGTTACTTGACATACCAATAACAAAGAAGTCGAGCCAAATATGCCCGATCTGAAATTCCAGCAGCCATAAAGCTTTCTGATAGCATATTAACCTAAAAGAAAAAATTATTCAGGATAAAAACCATAAAATCTTCAGTAGTAACAAAATTGATAAAAGTTAACGTTAAGTTTAGTTTAGGACCTTCAAACCATTGCGGTTCAGATTCCAATGCATACATAATCATCACATTCAGGCAAATCTTAATATTAATACCGCCATCAAAGCAGCAGCACGAAAGAAAATGTCATTTACACCCTTGTCAACTCTCATCATCATTTCTTCTTCTTCAATTTCTAATTTCATCGAGTTTTTGCTGATGTATATGGCTGTGTCCCTCAACTTATTCACTGCCGAAGACAGCCAAAATAGTCCAACACCAAACCCAGACGTAAGGAGATTGGATGTGCCAAAAGGTACGCTGCCACAAGCCACTTTACAGATTACAGAGAACATAACAGCAAGTCCAGTCCCTGTAATACTGGCTGAGAACTGAGTCAACAGTAGAGGTAGAGCAGGACCAGCTTTTTTAAGAGAATTTGTCACTGACTTCCCATTCCTCTTTTTGTCCATCATTATAGATAGAAGCATCTCACAAGTTTGGAGAGAGTTGTTCTTGTACAGATCCCTATCCTTAACGGCTCTCTTACTCTTCCTCTTTGTCAATGGCTTCTGTTTGAGTTTCTCAGGACTGTAAGCAAAGGCAAGTCAAAAAATCGAGATTAATACTTTAGATTCAAGGTTCCATTTTTCATTATATTTTTGCATGTTAATTACTTGATACATTTTCATTCTTGGCTGTATAATAAACCAACAAACAAGAACTATTTATGGTTACAAAAGAAAGACAATTCAATGATCACTTATCACTACCAAAAGGCATAAATAATAATCTGATTGATGCAAATCTGAGAAAACTTTAGACCTATACTAGTGGACAGTGGTACATGGGATGGGGTTCCGTCTAATAATCAACTCCAAGTACAAGCTTTTATGTAGTTATCTGTCAAATCATCACATGGAAGTGATTGTTTGGCAATAATGTCTATTCCTAAAAGTGTATTGCTTCATTACCTGTTAACCAAAGCTACCTACCACTGGTAGATGGTTCAGGCTGGGGTACATCTTCTGATAAGTTTTTCAGGTGGGGGATATCAATTTCTGTGAATACTTTGAGCAGGTTTGGAAGAACATATCAACCATTTTGGGTTGTAATAAATCTGTATATGGCTTTAAAATGGAAAGAGTTTGCAATGAAATCTGGAAGGAAAAGGATCAAAAAAAGGAGTGCATGTAATGTGGTTTAAAAGAACTGTAAAATACTTCGTATAGTCTTCAAAGAAATACCACGTATTTAAATCATTAAGGGTTTTACTACTGCTCAATTAAAGACATATTATTCTTAATTTTTATATAGATATTCTGATCAAATGAGACAAATATCGGAGATACTAAAGCCGTGATATTTCAGGGTCATCTTTAGATACATGCAGATACCTTGGTTGTAGCGCTGGTCAGGTCTCAAGCAAAACAGTTCTTTATTCAAAAGCATAATATTTCAAAGCAGGCCTTAGATGGCTATTATTGTAAGACTGGATTTTGATTCTTTAAGCCTTTGAGCAACTCCTGAAGGGTGCTCTGGTTTTCTTGCTTGTGTCCAGGTGTGATAGAGGTTTAGATTAGATGTCCACCTTACAATTTAGGCTTAGAAAGGTTTTTGGACTCTCGGGTCTGATTTTTATATGAAACTTCTTTATATATATATATATATATATATATATATATATATATATATATATATATATATATATATATATATATATATATATATATAATATGATTGCCAATAGCTGTAGAGGCCTTTTCTACTTTTTCCAGGAATGCTGTCACATCAGAATTTCATGTACTGGCATTTATGTGGAATACTTATCTGGACAGCAGTTTCAGATTCAGAAATTCACTGCTGCTCCTACTGTAGTTGATGCCCTTTGAGCTTGCAGTTCTCCAGCTTTGAGCATGATAGGTTTATAGGTGGTCACTGGTGTTCTGATGAGTTTAAGCTTGAAAGAAGCAATCCTGTGATCTAGTCAATTTAGAAAGGGAAGAGTTCTTTCCAAAATCTTCCTAGAAGGCAAGGAATGAAAGAATACAGATTCTATTTAAGGAATTAGTAGTTTTGAGGTTACCTGTGAGCAGCAAAATGCTCTATTTGGATTAATAAGATTTTAGTTGCCAGAAAAAGATAAAACTTTAAGTCACTCATGTCAAGATTTAAAATACATATGCACTATCCTATTTAAGGCAGAGCCAATTCTCTCTTCAACAGCCACAATTTATGTGAAGCAAGTGGAGAATTGTGATATGATGTCACTAGCATCAGTAAACAAGGAGATAAACTTTACATTGATTAAGTATAATACATCATTACAACTAGGAACTCTAAACAAAATGATGACATCAAAATTTCAAAGTCTATTTGATTTAAACCAAGTTTAGTTTTATGACACCTGCTTAGGTCGAGAATTTCCAATAAACAGAGGGTATGGGTGCAGCCAGATAAATCGTTACCTTTTGAGTGGAGCAGTTATCAAAGAATCCAGCTTCAAAGAAGACAAATATGACCGATTTCGCATAGAACCATTCCTGTAAGAACACATCCACTGATTCAGTGATACAATAGCAGTTTTGGTAAGATGTGACTTAAATGAGAGTCAACTTCAAGCAAAAATTCATCAAGGAGGTGTTATACCAGTTCAACAAGGTTTACTTTCAGCTTGAAGTTAAAATGGACTTCTACAAGTAACTATTACCTTCGTTTCTTTTTGTTCTTTCCATTTGCATTTGTGCACATCCCAAGGCAAACTTAAAACTTAAATAATTGCGTGTTTGCGAAAATTATAAAAAGTTGATATTTGGAAAATATACATTGTGAGTTGTGACAAATCTATCAAGTTCTCACGTGATTATGTTATTTTCTTGTAGGATGAGGAGAATTTATAGTCAAAATTTGGTTCTAAAATCTATAAATTTCAAACGAGGAGGAGGATATACTCCTGTCATTTAGTTCATTGTCAAGCTAGTCATGTAAATTATTGTTGTTCACTAAGCCTATAATATTGCCAGCTTAATTCTCTGCATTAGAACTAGTGAGTGAATTTTTATAATTTTTGGCCTCTGCTCCATTAGATTCAAGCTTTAACACGAACAAGTGTACTTATCTAATATCAGCATGAGTCATTTAACAAAATATATTAGAAATAACATGCAGGCTTAAAATAAAATTACACATACCATCTGAAATAAGGGACAACCTCCTGCTTCCTCGAAGCTGATTCCTTTGTATATTTGAACTCTCCTAGAATAGCAACCAGATCCTTCACATCAGTCATACTACTAAGTAAAGAAACTCGTCCATCAGCATGAACTGATACCGTTGAAGAAGGAAAATCGTGGACCAGATTAGAAGTAGCAAGGTGCAGCAGGTGCATATCAGCAGTTGTTTGAATTCTCACCAAGTCTGGAAATATTGAAGGGTCCAGACAATCCTTTCCCAACTCATCTGATCCAGACATAACAAATTGCAACAACTCTTTTTGCTTTGTCCATTGTTCATCTATGCCAAGGAGGACATTATCAACTTGCTTATCTGGAACAAATACCATGTAACCAAAATCTTAAACCCATGATCATAACCCATATAACACCTTACACAGAAGACATAAGATAACTCAACTTAGTACAGGAATCCAAATGGTTCAATAAGAAAATGATGACAATCATTTGAAATTCTCACTTCCCGAACACTCTTTTACAGCAATTGCACAAACATAATCCTGCTTAACAATTTGCCTACCTATTTACACGTCTACCAACTTTTAGGTTGCTCTTATACTTCAATCATGACCATATGTGTAACCCTCATATGGAGTTCATACAGAAATGAAATAAAGACAATAAAAGGAACATTAAACAAATCCATTAAGACACAGTTTACACATACACACCATGAAAGGACATCCAATGAGAAGCAAGTTCAACAAATAGGACATCAATAATAGAGGAACACAAACCTTGCGTACTACCAAGCACGGGCATTCTTCTGACAGGGGCAGTCCTGACAAATTGGCTATATCCATCTAACCCTTGCATTGATTTAAATAAATCATCGTGCTCATACGGTGTCAAAGAAAGGATGCTTGACCGTCCTACCTCATGCCTTGATCCAGTGGATGGTAAAAGGTGTGGAAAATCCTGCACACAAGCACATTAAAGCATTATAGCCTCTCATCAGTTCACAAATATCAAACTGAAGGAATCCCCAAGTAAATTACCATTCTTGAAGCAATAATCCAGCAGATTTCAAAACAATTATGTAGAAATACAATTACTATTATTTGAATTTTAAATTTTGAATTAAAAATGGATCATCATAATTTTAACACAATAGACTTGTACGAAAATAGTCAATAAAAACTACTCGTATGAAAAAAATTGAAAATTTTAGTTTATAGGTTTATAAGTTTCGGTGCCCAATTATTATTTCGTGTACATCAAATGGATTTCAACTTCAAAGCTATCATACTGAGTTTGGAGAAAAAGAAGCATCTCAACTAACAGCCCGGTTTATCACCTACCACTACCAGCAGATTATGAACAAATACAACTCAACTTTGCAATCAACACAAAAATTACATGTTCAAAATTAATCAAGAAAACCCAATTAAGAATTGAAATCCCATACTAGAAATTCAACTCTACAAACCGTGGGTAGAATCAATAGATCATTCTATTATAATAAAACAAACAACCAAGATAATCAAACCAAAAATTTATACTGTAAAATCGAAATTCAGTCATAGTTGCATATATATAATTGAAATACAAACAACCCATATAATCAAAAATTCAAAACCCAAAAACGATATTATAAAAATTAATGTGGACCCATAATTCAATTGCAATCAAACAACCCAGGAATCAAATCCCAAAAACTATACTATAAAGTTGAAAGTGAACTATAATATCAAAATACAATAACATTAAAACTCAATCAAAACTCAAATATTACACCATTTCAACATTCAACAAAATATAATAAAAAAGCAAGACGGACAAACAAACAAACCTTAAAAGGGCGTTGGTCTTGGCGAAAAACAAAGCCAGAAGGGCAGCCACTATACGTAGAAGCCATCAGAGAATTCAAGAGCATTTGGTTAGAAAACCCGAGTTCAGAAATTGTGGTATCTGAGCTCAGAATGCTCTGCTGTATTTCTGACTACTTTCATGCTCATATTATCTGACTTACTGGCCTCAAACTTTTTTGGGTTCGTCATTATTTGACTAAAGGTTGGTATTTTGAGTGGTGTTCAATTAAGAATCCGAAAATTTTGATTGGTGACGGATGAGCTGCTGTCGACTTCCAGTCTTTGGCTCTATTAATAGCTATTGCGAATTTGAAATGGGTACAAATTAGTTGTGTAAGATTTAAAACTTCTCACTTACTCTCTATTTGGCATTCATGTGATCTATCTCTAATTTAATTAGCTAATCTAATTTATTTACTTTTTAAATCTAACTTAAAATAAGGAGAGTTATTTCTTAATTTAAGAGCTAACCACTTGACATCATAAGTGTCCATCACATGTCGATAACAACTAAAATAATTATATAAATTATAAATATATAACATGTAAAATTTACTATAATTTAATTCGTATTAAGATTTAGGAGATATTTGGTTTCTCCCAAGTATGAGGTATAGGGTAAGACATCAAACTTATGGGTTTGGGATAGACTTGTGCATTGGGTTAGTGTCGGGATGGATCACATGCAAAACGGGTCGGGTCAACAAAAATACAAAATAAGTCGTGGGTCGGGACAAATAAGATACAAAACGAGCTGGGTTGGTCTAAAGAGAGTATAACTTTATATGGAGTGTGATAGTCTATCTATATCACCTTTATTCTGATAGTAAATCATTGACAAACAAGTGTAAAATATTCATTACCTGATAGTATTTAAAAGCCTTGGAAAGTATTAACCCATTATTGATCCGACTTGTCCCATTAAAGACACAATAAAACATAATTTTTTAATATATCGATTCAATTAAGCTCGTAATTAATTATACTCTTTATAAACGTGTCAATCAATAGCCTTTAATAAGGCCTCTTCCACTTGAACATATATAGTTTTGAATGAGTTATACCTATAAAATATACCTTAATACATGTGTTTGGTTTGCATTAGATAAAAAATAAAAACTCATCATTTTGACTAGCAAAATACAACACTAATAAATAAATAAATTAAATTAAACCATCGCTTCCTCAAAACTTCACCTAGTCAAATCATAATTCCATGACAATCATCATTGTCTCCCATATCACAATCCTTATATATTACTACCCAATATTGTCTCCCATATCACAATCCTTATATATTACTACCCAATCATAATAAATAGAATTATTACAAAAGTGCTTAAAACCTCCAAGAATTACTAAATATAGCAATGGAAAGCACAAATTTATCAATCATATTTCAATTACAAAACATCATATCATATTTCTTGGTTGCCACCACTATTAATACTTAAATTGATCCTAAAAAAACTTTTATTTTTTATCTATGAAATCTCAATTTATTAATAGAAAAATCTTCATTATTATTCAGATACGAATGCTCTTATCATGCATGTTAATAGTGGGTCGATTGGATGAGAAGTAAGAGAGGTAAGAGGAAGAGATGAAAGTAGACAATGATGAACATCTTTTTGTTTTAGGACAATGGTGAACTTTATTGAACTACGAAAGTATACATGAAAAATAAAATATTAAGATTTTTTATTTTAAATTTAGCTTATCCAATCATAGGGATTTTTTTCAAACCACCTTCCCCAAATGTATAAGAACTCACATCAAGAATCGTGAATGGGTTGGCCTAGACAATGCTCATCGTGTTATATTAATGACTCTTAATTAAATTGCAGTTAGTTACTGTTAGTATACAATTCATCCATATTGCAAAGAATTTCTCATTTGCTCTAAATATAATATTTTACAAGAGTTTTTGTGGTAGAACTGTGTTGAATATAGGTAAATACAAAAGTAATATAGAGAGTATGTTTTATTTATTTATTTTATTGAGGTGAAAGTGAAAGAACAATATAAAAAGTAAATGGTAAGTCACTAAGATGATGGAATAATATCATATTAAGTTGACTTTCACATAGAGTGTAAGTGAGAAGTTTTTTGTGGAACGAATATAAACATGGCAAATGAGAAGTTTTTTTGTGAGGCGGAAGGAGTGAATTAACAATATTGATGTATTACGGACTCACTTTTTTAATTATTGTTTCCCTTAATTGTTTTCCTGAACTCATGCCTAACATAAATAAATAGAGTTAAGACAATTGTTTTTCTTTAAAATAAATCTCTTATAAATATTAAAATTAATATTATAATTACTAAGTACGTTAAAAATAGATAGTATTACACTATTACATACCCGTTAAACAATGAGGCCAAACCACAACCAAATCTATTTAGCTCCCTCTATAGCTAAATATACATGGACACACCAATAAAACTATGTACCCCATAGTGAAAGATATTCATGCACCACCAATTGTATAAATAGCTAGCTGTAACAACCTTATAATTCTATACTTTTAAAATTATTTTATCGAATAAAAAGATATTAACAAATGAAATTATATTTGAATTAGGAAACTATTAAAATATTAATTTTTTTTAATTAGAAAGCCATTAAAAGATGATTTTTTTTTAACTAGAAAGCTATCAAAAGATGGAATCCTTTTGAAATTAAAAACTATTTAAATTGTTCTCCTCTCTTTAAAATAAAATATTTGTTAGTAATATATACTCTATAATTATTAAAATTAATATTTATAATTACTAAAAATACATAATATATAATATTAATTAAAAAATCTTAGAAAAATATAAGAAAGTTCACCATAAATTATACTCCCTTCATTTTTTTTCTTCCCATTTGGGATATTATAGATTTTAGAGTCAAACTTTGACTAGAAATTCTCCCCAATCTAGATGAAAAATATATCCATTTAGAATCTTGATATATTCATTCAAATGTATATTTTTTAAATATGAGTTTATTATAATTTTTATAAATACATAATTGGAGATATTTGAATTTTAATTTTCTATTGGGATTTGCACAAAAAAAATACAAATAGTAAGAACAAAAAGGAATAGAGGAGTATATCTTTTTCTCCCCTTTACCATCTTTATCCATTTTTTTCTCTCCTCAAATCTCTATTTTTTTAGCCAAAACTCGCTGAAAAATGGTGAATTCAATTAAATGAATCACGAGAGTAGTTTCACCGTGATTTTTTTTTATTAAGAAGATGAAGGAATTTGGAGTCTCTCTCCTCAAACTTTTATTTTGTATCTGAATTCAATCAAAATTTTAAGATTTATGACACTTTTAAGGGAAAAGAGAATAAAAAGGAATAGGTACATGAACTAAAATAATGTTTGTTTATTCAATTTCTTAGTTTTTACTTTGGAATAGTGTTTTCGTAATGATAATTGAATGAGTAAACCCTAATTTTGCACATATTTTTTTTAATTATATCACAAAATATTTAATCACTATTAGGAAGGTTAAGAAAGGACCATTTGAAGATCAACAAGTGTTCACATATTAATTGTTCAATTTTGCGAAAAAAATTGTGAAAGCATAACTAATGATGAAACTACAACTTTCACTTTAATGGTTACACCAAATAGACAAAATATTAATGAATGCAATAATATTATCCTAATGCATTTTATGTCAATTATAAATCATGATTGTAATAATGTTTAGTGCTAAATGAAATAATGATCATTCTAAATAAAAATAATGTTAATATTTTTTTTGACACAACCATTTTTAACTTGTCTAATCTATGATTCATTGTTCATTCCTTTTTTTAAACATGTTTATTTGAAATTTGAAAGATGTTTATTTATATTTTGATGTTTCGTAATACACACATCTTCATTATAGTTTTCTTGGAATATTAAAATGTTCATTCATTTCTTTAAAATGTCCATTTTCACGTTTGCTCATTTATCATTTGAGAAATATTCATTTATATATTGATTCTTAAATGCGTGTATCTTCATTGATGTAACACCTCAATAGGGGATTACAATTAATATTTTCCAAAATTGTTAGGTGAATTAAATTGGTTGCACACATCTTTAACAGTAATTGTATTCATATCCATTATGTAACCTAAATTTTCATTCCTCTTTCCACATATAATCATATGTAGTTTGAGAGATGTTCATTTATGTTTTGATGTTTGATAATGTAAATATCATCATCACTATTTTCATATATTTATCGGAGAGCCTAAATGTTCATTCTCATTTGTCTACATTTATTCTATCTATAGATAATGTTAATTTAATACACAATGCAATAATATTATTTAGCCACCCTCTAGATTGATTTTGGATGCAACTATGTCCAATGTTAGATGATATAATGATCATTATGTATACAAATAATGTCCAACTTCTTCATGGCAATACAAAAACCTTTAAAATTCTCTAATTTATTAGTCAATGTTCATTCCTCCTTACACTATGTTCGTTTTTAATTTGAAAGATGCTCATTTAAGATACGAAACTTGATAATGCACATATATTCATAAATATTTTCATATCCAACGGATAACCTAAATATTCATTCATTTCTATAGGTTTATTCCACTTTCTACTTATGTTTTACGATATTTGAAAGATATTCATTTTCATATCCGTTGGTGACATAAATGTTCATTCTTATTACTAAAATGTTCATTTGTATTTCAACATATGATCATATAAATGTACAATTTATTTTAAAGCATATCATAATGATTTGTATAAAATTCTTAATTTGCAAATACGAGAATATTTGCAAATATTTATCTCATTCATATTCTATCTCGGCATCAGATTGCAACTATTTTTATTTAAGGTTTTTCCACATATCATTTGATAGTTTTAGGGATTATCTAAACATACAAAACATATTGCTTTGCTTATGTGATTGTAAATATTGTGTGTATATATATATATATTATAGAAAGTGCACTTATTTGTATAATTGTATATATACTTTTGACAATTAATTAGAAATCACGAGTTATAAATTCGTTTCATATACCTGTAAAATAAATATGATTATTATAAAAAAAATTCATTTCCAAATTATAAAATATTTATAATCTGAATCAAAAAATGAAAAATTTATCTAAAACATGAACCCAAAGCTTATTTCTCATATTTCTCGTATCCCTCCAGTCAAAAACTCCCAGTCTCAAAACATTCCCTCACAAACTTTGTCGAAACCTCCAATACTCGAGCCCAACAATGGCCGAACCCCTGCCATCAAATGGCGTCGTTTGGAACTCTATCTTAGACCTCACCAAGTCAGCTCAAGAGAAGAACACTGATCCTCTCGCTTGGGCGGTTCAACTCGGGTCCACCCTCAGCTCGGCGGGGTTAACTCTCCCATCCGTCGAACTCGCTCAACTTCTGGTTAATCATATTTGCTGGAATAATAATAAGTCGATCACTTGGAAGTTTCTAGATAAAGCATTGGCGCTTAAGTTTGTTCCTCCTATGCTTGTTCTTGCTTTGCTTTCCTCTCGGTAATCGAATACCGTGACTTTCGTCTTCGCATTTGTTATTTAACTCATATTTTCTCATCTTAGGGTTTGATGATATTTGTACGAGTTAGTTTTAATATATGCTTTGATTTCGATGCCCGAAACACTTTGTTGATTTTAATTTGATTGTTTTCCGTGTAGCGTGGTGAGTATTTTCATTTTTTGTATGTTGAAATAGTTTTAATGTATGATTAAATTTGTCGATGAGAAGGAATAATATTCGAAACACGTCCTTATGTTATGCTATTTTGATTAAACAAAAGAAGCCGGTCACATTTGGGTATAATTGAAGAAGTAATCATACTGCAATTTTTAAGACTACTTTTTGGTCATATTTTTCAAATGGGCCTTAAAGTGGATGATTGAGTTCATAATGCGAGAGAGGTATGAAGTTAACAACGTGGACATTTGGGTTCAAAGAATCACTCTGTGCTCTGTAACAGTTAATCTTAATAATTGAGTCCATAGCGTTATCGGGTGGGTGGGTGTGTGTGGGGGGGGGGGGGGGGGGGGGGGGGAGGTACAGAGGTTGAAGGGAGAGTTTGTGTGCAATGAATTAGGGTTTGGTTCTGGTGAGGTGCTAATGATGGCTTCTAGTGCGAGGAAGAAGACATGAATTTTTTCCTTGCCGGGAGACAATTTTGAGATTGCTTTGGTGAGGTGCGATTGGAACTCCAGTCTGAGGAAGGACTCATGGTTTTTCTATAGTTGGGTGCAAATGCCAATTCTAGGTATTGGTGGAATTGATCACCTAGTCTTTGGTCTCTTGCCTTTCCTTCTTGGCAAAAAAGTTTTTTTTTTCCTCCGATTCTAGAATACTCACTTTTCTCTAGTTATTTACTTCTTTTACATTCTAATTGATGAAAAATTTCCACTAATTAAGGATGTATTATTATGTCTCTTCTCTATCTAATGTCCAGTTCTTTATTTTTTTCAGTGCAAACTCCTCAATCAGTACTTGGTGATGTGAATTTCAACTTAATTCTTGACTTGTTACAGGGTGATTCCACATCGACGTTTGCATCCTACTGCCTACAGACTCTATTTGGAGCTTCTCAAAAGACATGGTCCTTCTTTTGTATCTCAATTACATGAACCAAACCACGATAAGTAAGCATAACTTTGATCCGTTCTCCTTTTTAAAAGTGGACCACATTGTATGAGATATGGGGTGCTTCTAGGTCCAATTAGTACTCAATCTGGAATGTGCTTGAACATTTTTTAGTTGCTCATATCCGCTAATCTCATTCTGTCTAAACTTAAGATACTTTTGGACATTCCAAAAATATGATAATAAGGTGAAATTCTGTTAGCTAAAGGTGAAAGTTCTGAAATTGGATCATATAACCTCTCTAGAAAAGACTAACCGGAAAATAAAATCGGTCCAATGTTCTTGACCTTTGTCTTTTTGGTCTTTGTGCTTGTGAGAAGTTCAACTTATCAGTATTCTATTTATGCTGCAACGATTTTTCTGCTAAATGCAATTTGAGTTACCTTCTGGGTTGAACAATTTGATGATATTTGTGCTTGACCTTTTTCTTTTTGGTCTTTGTGCTTGTGGAAAATTCAAAAGTTATCAGTATTCTTTTTATGCTCCAAAGATTTTCCTGCTAAATATAATTTTAGTTACCTTCTGGGTTGAACAATTTGATGGATGTAACCTGTTGTTGGAAGAAAGAAGAATAAGTCTCTGGTGCTCATATTGTGAAACTTTAATGTTCAAACAAGTACACGTTTAGTTTTTTCACTTTCAAATTGAGCTCTCATCCTTAATATGATATGTTCTTCCCTCTCCCCTTCTTCTCCTCTCAGGTTCTGCTTTCTGTATGTAAAGATTTTCACTTTTTCAGCTATTCTTGTGGGGACCCAAAAATAGATGAGAAAACTTTTCTATTCTGTAGATCCTGATGTAATAAGTAGCTTGTCGGCAGATTGGTACTTTTTCTCCCCTGTTTCTTATTTTGTTTGGAGGCTAAGGAAGTGTTACATAGAGTGGTATACTGGTACATAGAATGTGTGGTTGAGTATATTCGCCTCCTAGTTTGCCAAATGAGTTCGTATGTGTACCAATACATTTACATGTTGTAGTTTGGACATCCTAGAATGATATTTGTGGGGGTACTGTGCAATTTATGTGAAAGTGTGATAGGACCTTTTTAGAGATGAAATGTACTGTTATTTTTTAACTTACTACACTCTCTTGCCATGCAATTTGAGGAATAGTTTAGAAAAGCTAAACGGAGAAATTAGCTAATTTAACTTTAAACACTAATTAGAGGGAGGAATTGGGTTAATACGGTTTATTTAATCTGATCAACGTTTCATTTATTTTCTCTGATCGCATCGTCAAATAGCGTGCCAAGGTGTGTTGCAAGTATCAAAAAATAGAGTAGAGAATAAGGGTTGCTCAATAGTTATTTTCTTTCATGGTTTTGTTTATTTGATTTGAAGGTAGTTACTAAGTGAAAATTCTCATTGTACACTAGTCTTTATTTGATTCTCAGTTTATAAAACACTCTCTCTCTGAAGGGTCAGACTGATAATTTTGTTCATAGAAGCAGAAAAACATGAACATCTTATCATATCAATGACATTTCGTGGGATCTTGAAGCTTTTTCATTATTGACTTACATGGAATTGGTCGCTAACAAATTCTGGTAGATCTATTTGTTATCTCCTTGGGGTTGGGAAGCTATATTTTAGTCTTTGTCAACTGTCTATCTTTTTTCTTCTTCATTAGATACTTGCTATAGTGGCTACGGTCGCTAACAATGGGTTACATTTTGGTTGCAGAGTATTGAAAGCCATAGATGATGCTCTGCATCTATCAGATATTTTTGGGGTTCAAGTTTCAGATCCTGCTGTTCTTTCAGTGCTTTTTGTGTTTTCAAATGTGTGGCAATTGGTTGATGCATCTTTGGATGATGAAGCATTGCTAGAATACAGTCCAGATAAGAGTTCTAAATGGCTGACTGGGATACAGGATATGGTTATTGGTGATCATGGCCACTTTCTGGAAAATAGAACAGAACATCAAGAGGGAATCCTAAAACTGAATACCTTGATGGCAGTTGAGATGATAGTAGAATTTTTGCAGAATAGAGTAACATCACAGATTCTTTTTTTGGTGCGTCAAAATATGTAAGCTTTTTTGTTATGGTGCTTCTATTATTTTTTTCATCTTTTAATTTATTTAGTAGCAAATTGAACAATTGCAATTATACTTCAGTACTTTTTTTTTAATTAAAACACTTGAGTTGTACTTGTACGTAAATCAATGGTAAAAGGGCCTATCTTATTTTTACTGTTTCTCTGAGAATTATAAAATAATACAGCATTAAAAAAGACCATGAACCTGACAAAGGAAATGATATCTTGCTGAATGTTACTTAAACCTTGGTCATGTAAGTTTCTAACAGGCCACAGGCATGTTAGAATATGACTTTTCCTGCTATATGCTTTTCCCTGGAAAATCTTGTTTCCGTCCACAGCAACCAGATAGCCTGGCGAGGCGCCCTCCATTAAAATTTGAGACTAAACTTATGCTTCCTAAAATAATCCAATGCACCTGAAAATGTTCCATAAGAAATAAAAAATATATGCACTAAATCCCTATAAATCTTTGATGGCTGATAACCTGTTCCATAAAAAGAATGCCAACCCACAACGTAAAAAAATAATTTTTCTGGATTCCTCTCTATTTGTTTCATGACAACATGCTAAATGTGAGCAAAAACATGTCATTACACGTGCAAGAACAGAATTGATTGGAAGCTACCACAAGAAAGTACTTTTTCGGAATGTGATCATGCTTGACTACATGGAAATGCATATCTTCTTTGTAGTCCGTAGACTCACCACATTGGTTTCTGAATGTCCAAACATTTTGAAGACAAATGATTTGCCTTGTGTTTAGTGTTTCTCAATGCCTTTAAATAATTCATGGAGGCAAATGGGGTTAAGGTTTTCCATCACATGACTGCAATACAACCTACTTCAACCACTTGTCTCCTCATGATAATGAGTAATGGAGGTGGATGGAGGTAAGTGATAGTATTTAGATTTCTCCTCAGCTCCTTGAAAGTTTTTTCGCTGTTTTATTCTATATATTTGGAAATTAGAGTCCCTAGGTGAATGAAGTCTTTTGTTTGAATAGCTGTTCAGTTTGAACAAAATCAATGATAGTGATTTTCAAGACCCAATAGAGCATTGTTGCCTAATGATGCCAATGGTAGAGTAGCTACACTCTCTGGCATTGGAACAACAAAGCCAAGTCTTAATCCCAAATGATAGGGCTCGCTACATGAACCATGTGTAATCATCCACAAAAATGCTCCTCCCTTATTCGCTTTTATTTAGAACCACATATTCTTCTAAAACAATTTTCTCTATATCTTTTTTGACTCCCTTCATCCAAATCATTTTTTGTTTGCCTTGATTGTGTTTGAGGCATTATACTCCAACCCTCTCCATCATCATCGGTAAATCTATTGATCGGTGTCTAACATGCCTAAACCAATGCAACCGATTCCCCTATAACTTATCCTCAATGTTCGCTACTCTTAACTTTTTTCGAATATCCACATTTTTAATTTTCTCTCTGCTAACATCTACCTTAACACATGCATCTTTGCTACACTTATTTTCTTAACATGCTTCTTCTTGAAAGCCCAACACTCCAACCTATGTAATAGTCTTATATAATTTCCTTTTTAACCTTAATTGTAGATTGCTTTCCATTTAAGCCACTTAGATTTTATAATATGGGTGGCATCTTAATCAATGTTTTCATTCTTTTTAATAATTGATTTTAGGTATTTGAAACATTCTCTTATAGGCAACTCCATGCTATCCAAAGTCATACTATTTTCACTTGACTTCTTCCTAATACTAAAATGACATTCATATACTGTGTTTTATTCCTACTAACTCTAAAGCCTCTAGATTTCAACTTTTGTCTCCATTACTCTAACTTAGCATTCACCCCTTCACTAGTCTCATCCACCACTAGATCCATATCCACAAAAAGTAAATACTATGGTGTATAATCTTGTATTGACCTTGTTATTTTGTCTAGGATAGTCGCGAAGAGGAAGGGATTAAGGGTAAATTCTTGGTGTAACCTACTTGTAATAGGGAAGTTCTATTTTAATCCACCACAATTTCTTACACTTGTTGTAATCTTTTGATGCATATCCTTAACTAGGTTGATGTACTTACGTGGTATGTCCTTTTTAGTCATTGTTTACCAAATTACTTCTCTTGATACCTTGTCATATGCCTTAGTCAATGAACATTATGTGTAAATCTTTCTTCCTTGCACAATAATGCTCCATCATTTGCTTAATAAGGTGGATAACTTTTGTGCTAGATCGACTTAGTATAAACCCAAATTGATTTTCATAAATACTTACACTTCCTCTGTCTTTGCTCAATCATTCTCTCTCACAATTTCATGGTGTGACTCATAAGCTTTATCCCTCAATAGTCTAAATGCTCTTGAGCATCTCCTTTGTTCTTATAAAGTGTCACTAAGGTGTTTCTCCTCCAATTATGTGACATCTTACTTGTACTCCAAATCTTGTTACAAGTCTCTTAACCACTCAGTACCAATTTTGCTTAAGTGTCTCCAATATCGATAGGAATACCATTAACATACTTCCTTAATTTCCTCCTCTTCAATGCCTCCTTCACTTTCATTTTTTGAGTCCTCTTAACTCATAGTTAACTTCATTATGCTCAATAATGGTGTCCCCCCTTGACACCCCTTCTTGACTTCTATTGAAAAGCTCGTCAAAATACTCCACCCACCTGCCTTTCATCTCATCATTTTGGATAATAATTCTTTGGTCTTTATTTTAGAACATCCTTAACGTACAAAGTACTTGGCAAACATGTCTCCTCTTAGCTATCCTATATATCTTACTTTCCCTTCCTTAGAATTCAATTTATCTTAAACATCGTTATACACCTTGTCCTGTTAGGAACTACTTCTCTTTCTTTAACTTTAGTTTTCCTATATCTTGCAATAGTTTCTTCATTTCTAGATTTTTCCATTTCTAAGTAACATTATCTCTTCTTCTTGACCGCTACTTGAATGTCCTCATCCCACCATGTTGTGTCCTTGTGCATAGGTGATTTTGTCACACGCTATAGGACATCTGGTCCCCTCACTTTGATATTCGTTTATTATTATTAATGGGGTTTTTTCTTTTTGAAATGAAGCATATAGAGTAATAGAGTGACATCATTCCTATCTCCTCAATATTTCAAAGTAATGTACTATTTATTTACATGGGAAATTTGGTTGTTTTTGTTTATTGAGCTGTCAATTTTAAAACCTCTGGTAACTGTCATGCATTGCCTAGGCCCTTGCGTTGGAGAGATTTCTATCAACATCTGCAACTGTTTGCTTCAAAATCATCAGCCTTAAGGAGTTCCAAGCTCACAACTCCTGAAATCTTTGCACAGATGGTATCTGATACATGCCAACATCTGCATTGGCAAAATAAGACAAACCTACAACACCATTTTCATGCAGTAATGGCTCCTGGATGCTTTGTACCATCTTCGGTTCAATGTCAAACTGCCAGTAGCTCTTCTCTGTGGCTCCCGATTGACCTGTTTCTTGAAGATGCTATGGAGGGAATTATAGTGACTCCAACATGTGCCATTGACACGCTTACTGGTGTGTTTTCCACGTACTGTTTCATGTTGAGATATGTATGATTTCATGTGAAAAGGAAATATTATGTACTTCACATGCAGGGATGGTGAAATCACTCCAGGCACTTTACAGTACCACGTGGCATGACACCTTCCTTGGCTTATGGATTGCCATTCTACGTCTTGTTCAGAGGGTATGTAAAGTCTAGCTAGCTAGGCTAGTAATCCCTCTGTCCTCTTTTAGTTGTCATATTTTCATTTTTTAGATGTCCAAATATAGCTGCCAAATTTCTGATGTTGAAATGTTATAAAACTAAATGGCTATTGGTCAAAGTAATATAAATGGAAAGTAAATCACAATGAATGATGTATCCTTAAGTATTTTTTGCATTCCCTGCATAGGACAACTTATATGGGAGGGAATAGTACAGTCATTTGGACAACAAATGCCTTCTTCTGCCTTACTAGTAAGGAAAAGGGAATTTTTCATAGTTAGTTCCTACATCGCCCTCTGTTCCTATATGACCCATTTGTATGCTGAAATTATGGATATAAATTCAAATTTACACAAGCTATTTATGTGTTGACCTTTGATAATTACTAGGCCTTATAGCTATATTGCTGTTCATTTGAATGTTTTAGTTTCCTTCTTTTCCTTTTCCTCCTTGCCGTTTTATAGCCTTCTTACCTCACATAATTAGAGGCTGTGCAATCAACTCCTTTATAGTAATGTGCTCAGTTTTGCTACGTAATTTTGTCATTGCTACTAATTTTGACCTTAATTTGGTGGTCCCAATGGTAGTGTCTCTACTTCTTTCTCCATTTGGTTGGGCTCCTATTCTTGTTACCCTGCAAAAGCTATTTGATCTGAAGTTAAATGTTTTTTGGGAACTTGGAACAGATTAGCACATGATGCTCATATTACCCTCTTAAGCCTGCTGACATGCCATATGTAATTCTTCAGAAAAAGGTTTATTATTAAAAATGATGAAAAAAAGTGATTAGTAAATGCCAATTTCTATGTGAGAACTAATGAGGAGTAAAATTTGAACTCAATGTAGAAAAGTGTTTTAGACCTCTGTCAAAATAAATTGTATGATTTTTAGTTTGTTGGCTCTGTATGCCATTCCCACCACCACCACCAACAGCAAACAGAAACAGCAAACTTGCAGGTGTGTTTATAATTATTTCTCATTGGGTTGTTACGGCTCAGCTTTATCTTTTGAAAAGGCCTTCTGCAGTGCTATGTGCCTATGTGCTACCAAGGATCAAACTGCCAATTGTATTCATTGGAGGTGCTAAGATATCACTAGGGTATGTATTATTCTCCGAGGGGCCAGAAACATACAATCTACACTCCATATCTTAATTAGTACCTTTGGCCATATGTAGCACATGAAGGACAGCGGCGTCATCAGTAAAAATAATGGTAACTTTCAAGTCAACAGATAGCGTCCAAAATTTCTTCTTTAAAGGCCATATTGACAACATTCATTACTGTTGCTGTAAGAACCTGGCTAATCTGCCAACCTATGTTATCAAAAATACCTTCTGATTGAAGTTATTATGCCCCTTCACCAGTGCTGTAAAAGAAATATGACATTCCTTTTCAAACTGGAATATGTAGGGTGAATCGGGGCAGTAGTCTTACTGAATTGGAGATTCTTCTCCCCCTGTCTTTCATAGCCTTCCCTCCATCCTCATTGTTTCTGTCATTAGAACGCTCACCAGGTGCAATACAAACTTAGTGATTCTCACTTTGAATAGCCTGAGCCTTGTTTATATCTTCCTTATTGAAACTAGTTCCTCCTTACATATTGACTTCTAAGTCCTGGGTTGACCGCCTAACTGGATATTATGAACTGGAACCTTCAAGCCTCTGGAATCTTACAACTTCCCACATCAAAGAAAATTTTAAGTGGGAGTCTTGTTTATAATGCTTAAATTAAAAGATATTTTCAAGAGTTATGAAGGCTTCAGATTGCTAATCTGGTAAGGGATTATCCGGCCTTTCTTTTTTAGTTCCTTCTACAATCACTTGCTGAAATTTTTGTTCTATCTTGTTTCCCTATTCTACTTGAAAATGGCAAGCGAATGTCCAACAATGTTAATGTGTTTGTGCGTGAGATGGGAAATTTTCTCTTTGGTGTTATTAGTGAAATTCTTTCCTGTTCTTATGTGATGTAGCATGCAAAATTTGCTTCTTTGCTTTCTTACAGGTATCTATTTTGTCTAGCCATGTATTTTTATATTCTCTATTTAATTTGAAAATCTGTTTATTGGTCATTTTTCATTTTTAGGTCTAGTAATACCGCTGTATTTCTTGGTTAAGGCTATATGATTGGTTTCAAACTGTTTATAACTAACTCTTCAGTCAAGTAAGTGAGCATTCTTATATTTTCTGGCCTGATGACTGGATCAACCTCTCTGCTTCCACTGTATAGATGCCCGCATGAAGCTAATACTGTAGATTTACAAAAAGGATGTTTTGTAATAGTTTGTATCCTGAGAATTCTATCCTTTGACTTTCAAATTCAAAAGGTTAAAGGTTGGAGTATCAAATATGTTTCTTCTGCCTTCAAGAGTAAGGGTGTAAAAGTAGATATATATGACTAATGTATTCATCTCAATTTGTGTGAATGATGTTAATTCCTTTGTGACTGTTTCAGGAGAAAAATCCCTGCGAGGGTCCTGTAGCTCGTCTTGATACTTGCTTGTGCATGTTATTATCCATTACACCCCTTGTGCTTCTTAACCTCATCGATGAGGAAGATAAGGAGTCTAAGTTCAGTCAAATGGAAAATGAACAGGCTTCTGGGAGTCGTCACCATGAGTTGGTTTCCAGTTTGCAGCAGTTAGGTGAATATGAGGGCTTGTTGACTCCTCCTTCATCTGTTGCTTCAATTGCAAATCAGGCTTCTATGAAAGCTATAATGTACCTTTCGGGCCACAATATAAGCAGTGGATACCTCGATTCTGTCAGTGTCAGTGATGTACCAAATAACTGTGGTGGGTAATTTCTTGTCTGCTTTGTGCACAAAGCCATATATGATACATGCATCTGTGATGATTGATCTTGTTGTGCCTAAGTGATTGATAATCTGTTAGGCCCAAGATATAAGTTGAATCTTTGGTCGTATTCCTTAAATCATAATGTCTCCACTGTGATTCTTCTAGTGGAATTTCCATGTGTGCAAGGAAGCTTTAATGTTTCTCTAGGACTTTTGTTTTTGAAAATAAAAAATGTAGTTGACATTTTTTTTTCCACTTTAAATCCTTGATTCTGTTAAACTCCCTCGGTTCCTTAAAGTTCTTCCCACTTTCTGTTTCGGACTGTTCTAGTAAGTTCTCACTTTTGCTTTATTCCTTATTTGTTAAGTGTTTTCCTCCTTTCTACCCCTCTAACACCACGTGTTGTACCCATTTCATATCTTATTCTCTCATAACCACACTCTATCCTTATTTATTAATAAAAAAGGAACCAATTTCATAATCTCCAATCTCAATGTCCTTGATATGTGTTGCTAATGGAAATTGGAAGAACTTTGGGCAACATGAATATGTCATTAGTTGGAATGATGAAGTCTTCTAAAATTGGAAATTTGACTTGTTCAGCACTTTTGAAGAGGATTAACTTCAAGGCTTGATGGATATAATCACTAATTTTGTTGATGTCATCATATATTTAATATTTGTTATCAGATGCTCTTCTTTTTCCTATACAGATTACTATTGTTCTATTTTATTGTGCCTACCTGCAAATAGGCAAGGTTTAGCTGCACTAGTTGATCTATTTAGCTAAATTATCAACTTGATTTGTACAGTATGATAGTTTAGCTAAATTATCAACTTGATTTGTACAGTATGATAGTCTATGCATATGTGTTTAGTTTGATAATATATTGTGTTACCTTCCAGCTGGGAATTTGCATCATCTGATTGTTGAGGCTTGCATTGCTAGAAATATTTTGGATATCTCAGCATACGCATGGCCTGGGTATGTTAATGCACGGGTCAACCAAATACCTCGTGTATCTGGACAAGTTACTGGTTGGTCATCATTAATGAAAGGTTCCCCTCTTTCTTTTGCATTGGTGAATGCTCTGGTTTCCAGTCCCGCTTCTAGGTAAAATGCTTCACTTGATGCTATGTTGCTACTTTCACCTATTTCTTAAGTTTTGTTTGTCCCTTATTTATTTGTTTTATTATTATTGGAACTTTTTTTTATATAGAATATTATACATTTGTCTTGCCTATATTATTACTGAAAGAAGGTATTTGACAAATCTACCCTCTACTGGTAATTTATGATCTCTAAATTCTAAAACCTCACAATGGAAAAAAAAATCCTTTTTTGTCTGCAAAATTCTTTAAATGAATATAATACATGAGTCAATTAAAAGCAGACTTGTATTATAAAGAGAGGCTATTTCCCATTTCTCTGCCACAAGAAACTACTGCATCATCATCCCAGCCTTCCCCTTCCGCTCCCTCACCTTCACCTCCAGCAAGTTCAACACAGCTAGTACATTCCCATGCCCACCACCCTTGGCTGTAACTGTTGTCCAAATTTTCTGCAGACGCCTTCCCTAGCAATGGCCATAACCCCTTTCCCATTACACATTTACTCTAGTGGAACATGCTATGCTTGAGTTCTGGCATTGATTGTTGAAGGCTTTTTGGCCACGATTATTTGTTGCAAGTACTTATTTATTTTGCTATGCAATATTAAATGACATCGTACTTCTATCAATATCAGTATAACCCAATACTTCCAAAGCTTCCACCCTACACGGGCAAAAGGGAGATCTGACATCCTTTTATTCCTAATATAATAAAAAGGCTGTTTCCATCATATCCCTCTTTCTAAGGTTTATGATTATTTCAGATTAAAAAGGAAGCTTAGAAAGTTTAATGAGTCATTTTACTTTAGTCTTTCAGTATTTGGATACAAAATTTGTCCATATGGGTGGCAAAAACTATCCCGACCCAAAAACCCGACCCGAACCGAAAATAGCGGGTTAGGGTTAAGATTTTCGACACGAAACCTTAAATGGGTTGACATGAACCTGACCCGATATTAAATGGGTTAGGTTAAGGTTGAAAATTCCAACCTGAAAATGACCCACGTAACCCGAAATTATTTTCGGGTCAACTCGAACCCAAACTTGTAACCAAACTATATTAAGTAGATTAAAAAAAAATTACTTAGCCAGTCACCCACTCAGCTCAAACCCCAAGCCCAAATTAAAACCCTAAAAGACAATTAAACTACTACTACCAACTTGTTAGCCGTTTCATCTCAACCCTAAAAGTCTTCTTTTTCTTCGGCCACTCCAATTGAATAACCACATCTCATGGGTGGCAAAAACTCACCCAGCCCGAAGATAGTGGGTTAGAGTTGAGATTTTCTACACAAAAACTTAAATGGGTTGACACAAACCCGACCCGAAATTAAATGGGTTAGGTTCAGTTTGGGGTTTTCAACCCGAAAACTTAAATGGATAAGGTTTGGGTTGGAGTATAGCTGACCTGAACACGAACCCGACACGACCTATGTGTTTGCTACCCCTAATTGTCCACCCGTGATCTTGGAAGTATTTCTTTTTTTGTCAGGTTCCTGAAAGTACAGAAACAGCAATCTTCCATACTTTATGATGCTTTATGTATTAAATTCCTGGTGTTTCAATAGTCCCTCCTCCCTGCCAGAGATAAGTGACTCTCTATTTTGTTTAATTGGAAGCTTAGCAGAGGTAGAGAAAATATATGAGATTGCTGTTGGCGGATCAGACGATGAAAAGATATCTGCTGCCACAATACTTTGTGGGGCATCGGTTATTCGTGGTTGGAATGTGCAGGTATAGCTGCTTTTCTTTGGTACTCCCTCCGTTCCAGATTAGTTTTGGCATATATTGAGGTACATAGGTTTAGGTGATAGGCTGTTTGGCTTTCAATAGTTAAATTATTTGAAAGATAGACGTGAAGGAGATTGTGAGCTGTTGTTTTATTGAAAAAGTAGATGTGATAGGAGATAGTGTGGTATTTTTTTTATTGAATAAGAGATGGTTTAGGACCCTAGCTTTTTGATAGTGGAAAGGGAGATGTATGAACATAATTGTGATGCCTTTCCCAAAACAAAACAACAAAAACAACAACATAACCAGAGCCTTATTCCCAAAAGACACGGGGTTGGCTACATGATCCGAGAATCTATCTCATGTGGTCATCCTCAATGATCTTCCTTCTCCATTTGCTTCTGTCTAGTGCTACAGTCTCTTGTAAGCCCACTTTCTGCGTGTCCTTTTCAACTCAATCCAAGTAATCTTTGGCCTTCCTTGACTATATTCGAGATCTCCACTACTTCGACCCTCCATCTTCCTAACAAGTTAGGTCAACTTCTTCTTGAAAGAAATGTGTAAAAACTAATCTGGGACAGAGAGAGAATCTATTTGTTGTTGTTGACATTGTTTTACATGTATCCTAATTGCTGTATGGTTTTGCATATGATCTTTTCTCCAGGAGCACACTGTCCTTTTTATTCTAAGGTTGCTGTCACCTCCCATGCCAGCAGAGTATTCTGGAAGTGAGAGTCATTTGATTAGTTATGGACCATTTCTGAATGTTCTCCTTCTTGGAATAGCAACAGTTGACATTGTTCAGATATTTTCACTCCATGGTTTGGTAGGTTGAATTTGTTGTTTCTTGTTGCTTCTTTATTTGATGTCCTAAAAATTGTTTTGCTAAATTTCTATAGTCTGTTGGTGAATATAACATAAATAACTGAACACTTCTTAGTAGTTCGTAATGCAATTGTTTGAATACTTTAGGCACTATGCTTCCAACAAAAAAGAATTTTTTGTGCCAATCTTGTTCTGATTCTTGAGGTTTCTTGCTGGTTGCTTGTTTTCTTTCATGCTTAGTAGTTCTGTTCTACTCAAAACTTTAGGAAATGAAACCTCATTGAATTGATAAGAAGTGAGATGTTTATTTTTTCACTTGGGAATTTTCAGGAGTAGGTCAAATTGTCAGTTTTAATGGAGCTATAGGATTTAAGGATGTTCATTTTTGTATATGTTTCCTCTTGTCAAGAAGGATTTATTAGAGGCATAAAGCAGTTGAAGCAGTTAAGCACAGAAAAGTAATATTCAATTTTGTGTATTGTCTTAAATATTCTTTTGACTTTTTAAGTTCTGAAGAAAGGAAGTGGGATGGTGTGAGTGTGTGACTGCAAGTTTAAGTTTCAAGAGGCAGTAATAACATAAACAAGCGATTTGAAGTTTGGCATGCAACCTATGTAGCTATAGTGAAGGTGAATGTTTGACCTAAAGATAAGTGGCAGTTTTACTAGAAGTGTTTAGTCATTATTATTTACATGTTGAGCTGAAACTTATGCCACACTAATAAATCAATTGAATCTGTTTTGTTGAGGAGAAACTGCAGTTTTCTTTACTTGTTTGAGATCCTTGCATGAGTTGCATGAAACTTGTAAAGTATCGTTCAGACTTCAGAGGAAAATTAAGGCTCTTGCTATACAAAAAACCTTGATTAGGGAAAGCTGTTATGTTGAAATACATTGATTTCTTTTTTGTCCAATTGCAATACGAAAATGCCAACAGAATCGTCAGCCGAACTTTCTTCTTCCTTCTTGAGGTGTGCTCTTTTCAGGTTTCAAAATATTGTAAACAAGGATGTGTTAAACTGCCAATTCCTATTAGAGCTGTTTCGAATTTTCAAATTTTGACCATCAGCCATTTTGCTACTTAAGGCTACCTCTTTGTGCACTTTTTTTGGAGACTGGAGTTACGAAGAAGCATAGAAATAAAAATTATGGTTGCAAATGTCATATGAATTTTTATTAAAAATCACATTGATAGACTTAATCCTCATTTACATTTTTTATTTTAAAAAGTATTCTTTCGTCGTAATCTAACTAAAACTATCATGAGCTGAGTGGTTACATATTTGGCGTACAAAGTTTAATACACATTTACATTCCCAGTAATTTATTTTTGCTGGTGATTAGTATTTCTTTTAGGTTTTAAAACTGATTTTTACTGATTGAAAATTATTTTTGCTGATTAAGATTGATTTTTACTTTTAAAATTTATCTGGGTTCAGTGCTGTATTTGTTCTTTGGAGCTACTGAGTTTTACTATTTGGAACTTAATTCTAGTAATTAAACTTCTTTTTCTTAATGAAAACTTATTTATTCTGAATATTATCTTGTTAAGGTGAAATGTACAGGGCCTTACTTAATGTCCTTGCTCCGTATTCCAGCTATTGAGACTTGTGAAACGGAAAAAATAATAAATGAAAAGAAAAGTTCCAATGCTATGCCTTGATTGTAATCTGAAATGTTCAGTGAGAACTTTTAAATGGAAGTAGGAAGCCTTGTTCCTAAGCAACCAAAAAGGTAGTACTAAAACCTGGAGGGATGCATCATCAAAGGAATTTCCTCCCTCAATTGTATTGACGGGCAAATTATACGTAGAGATTTGTTCAGGAAGTGTTACCAGTACATAGTGACTCCTCAGATGGAATATAGTCTTTGGCCACTTCTTGGGTGGCTAACCGTACACAGACCCTGAAAGCAGATAAGATATCCAATGTTCGCTCTAGTACAGGAAGGTCCTCACCAGTTGGCCTTAACTGACCTAGAGAGAACAAGTAGACCTATTCTATTTCCTACATTTTCCTTATACCTTACCAGGGTTTTTAGCCTTAGAAATCAAGACTTGCCCTGACTCAAGTCAAGCTTGAATCAAGTTGTGTCTTGACAGTAGAAGTTATGTAGCACATATTTTTCTTCTTTGTTTCCACCCTTGGGTTGCTAGTTTTAATCACTCTAAAGTTTGTTTATCTAGGCAGAGGGGTGTTTGGTATTCAACTTCCATTATAGTTAAAGTTCTTGAAGCAAATTAGCAAATTGTTCTGGAGGTTGATCTAGATATAAGAGGCACTGTCGAGAAGGCCTTTAACATGAAGTAGGCATAGAGCGCATTAAGTTGGTGAGTGGGCATTTTGAAAGTCTCTTTGTAACTGGCCTACAAGGGTTCAAGCCTTTGGTGGATTTTCAGAGTTTAGTATGGTATTTGTTGTGAGAACCTAATTTTGAAAACCTAATGTCGATTGGGATGTTAACTTATGTAGACTTCCCAATGATTAGGAAAAATATTTTAGTTCTTGAAAAATATTTCAGTTCTTGAAAAATATTTCAGTTCGTACTTTAATGAATATGCTCACAAAGATCAAGCTCTTCCTTGTTAGTTAACTTAGGAATATTACAAATAGTGCTAGAAAATAACCAAGGAAAATAAAACTAACAGCATTATTTCAATGGGTAATTGTGGTACACCGTAGTCCATAGAGAGTGCTTAAATAGGACATAATGCATCCTTGAACTGCCTGGCAACACTGACTAGGTATCATCCAAATTCCAAAATGCACTGGCTATGAAACAATTCCTAGATGCCCCACAATTAGCCTATTTCAATCCTGCTATATGAAACATAGAGGGCATGAAGAACTTATACCCAAGTGCAGGACAATGTTTTGTTTTGCCACCAACCTGGAACTCTTTTGTCAACTTGTATTTACCCCTTTACCTTAGATTTTTTTTTTTTTAATTCATTAAACAAGACATAAGCCATCATTGCTGTATGGTCTTTACTTGTTTCATAATCATGCGTTTACTCCTCAGGTATGGTAAATCATGAGTTTCAGAATAATGTTTAAGCATAATTTTGCTGGTCTAAGGGTTTTTGTCTTATATTAATGACATTTCAGGTTCCACATCTTGCTGGAGCACTGATGCCCATCTGTGAGGTTTTTGGCTCTTGTTCACCAAAGATCTCATGGACGACAATAGAAGAGGAAATAAATTCTCATGCAGTGTTCTCAAATGCATTTACTCTTCTTTTGAAACTGTGGAGTTTTGATCATACTCCTATTGAGCATGTCATGGGTGATATCTCATCAGTTGCATCCCAGCTAAGTCCAGAGTACCTCCTCTTGGTGAGGAATTCCCAAATAGCATCACTTAGCAATGCAGCAACAGATCAGAGCAGAGGCCGGAGATTTTCCAAGTTGATAACTCTACCCTCCCCTGAACCCATATTTATGGATTCCTTTCCCAAACTAAAATGCTGGTATAGACAGCATCAGGCTTGCATTGCCTCTCCACTTTCTGGTCTTACTCCAGGTACCCCTGTCCATCAAATTGTTGAGGCTCTTTTGACTATGCTCTTCAAGAAAATGAGTAGAGGCACAACTTCTGGAAGCAGCAATTCCTCAGGTTCATCTTTGGAAGAGGCTGTATTACGGCTGCAGCTACCTGCATGGGATATTCTAGAAGCTCTTCCCTTTATACTAGATGCAGCTTTAACAGCTTGTGCTCATGATAAGCTGTCTCCACGTGACCTTGCCACAGGTTGGTGTGGTAACTCTTAATATTATCACTTGATCTCTAATGTTTATGAAGATCCATACTAGATTCATGTACAATTGAGACTCCATCTTTTTAAAAAATTGAATTAGGGCAAACTCTAAAGCAGATCTATAGCATTGAATCTTCTTAAATATTTTTGTAGTGATTATAACAGGCACAGCCAACAGTGAGTACTACAAAGCTGCAGTACATGTTTATGCATCAAAAGTTGGACATGTGTGTTGACAATTTGACATGGCTAATCACAGGAATTTAAATTTATTGAGATATTTGCAGCCATTAAGTAATATTCTATTATGATCTTTGGCTGGCAATTGATGATAATAGGTTTCTTGAATTGTTTGCTTTATTATTTTGACTAATTTGTTGTCTATGCTCTGTTCTTTTGGATTGGTATTGCATGCTTATATATATCTGGTTTTCAATGTTTTATTTATTGTGGATTTACATTTGTTTTAATTTTATGGCTACTAAGGCTAGTTTTGGATTTTAGGGCTCAAGGATCTCGCTGACTTTCTTCCAGCATCTTTGGCAAGCATATTGAGCTACTTTACTGCCGAAGTAACAAGGGGAGTCTGGAAGCCCGTTTCCATGAATGGAACTGATTGGCCGAGTCCTGCGGCTAACTTATCTATGGTTGAACAACAAATACATAAAGTTTTGGCTGCCACTGGCATTGATGTACCTAGTCTGGCTACAGGTATACTCTTTTGGCTTTCCCATCTTTTCTCAGTGAACTTTGTGTCTGTGTCACGCAGCTTTGAATTATGGATAGACTAGTAGAGAATATGTTTTTGTCTAGTTTTGTTCCAATTTTTTTTATTGGTGATACTACCTCTGTACTCTCTTTTCTAGTAGCCACCATACAGGCATTCCACAGTCCACACTCCAAAGACTTGAAATGAGTGGAGGCCTGTTCATAATGTGTTGTGGTTACGCTGCCAGATTCCTTATCGTTGGTGTTCTTTGATCTTCTCTTCAATTAGAGGGGATTCTTACCTTTTCCACTTCAACTTGTTAACTCTCTGGCAGTCTTGAAACATATAATTTGAAGTGTAGAAACTGTCTAGGTACTGAATAAATGAATCTCTCTATTTGGGAAGGCCTACCTAAAGTTTCAACAAATATTTTGGAAATTGAAAATAGCATCGCATGAAGGTGAGTTTTTGATCTATAAGCTGCTCACCTGATAAGTAAACAATCAGATGGTTCAAATTCGTAAATAAATATATACTACTAAAAACTCTAACAAATTACTATTTTTCTGAATAGAAAATAAGTATAATGAGACTCAATGATGAGAGAAAATTGTTACATTCTTAATTTTTTAAGTATTTCATCTCTTGTGATGAGAAAACTTATGCCCTGTTCTCTTTACCTTATTTTCACTAAACTGAAATTATTTTACTGAAAAATCTGATTTAAACTTACTTTTACTGATTAAATTTGATTTTTCTATTTAAATTGATTCATATTGAATAAAATTGATTTTTGCTGATTCAAACTGATTTTTGTTGAACTGAATTTACTAAACTGATTTTTACTGATTCAAAATGATTTTCACTGTGTTTACTAATTTACAAATTTATTGTAATTGTTTTTATTGTTTATTATTATTATTATTATTATTATTTATCATTATTATTTATTATTATTATTGTTGTTGCTCTTGTTGTTATTGTCATTATCTTTGTCTATGTTCTTCTATTATATTCACCAAATATTTTTTTTAATATTTATTATTTACTACGACATTCTACCCTTATAATGTCAAAGATACTACAAAAATACATATTCATCGTATGTAAATAACTAAAGTCTAAAATTTTTACCACGCATTAAATCCACACTTTTATGGCATAAAAAATCATATAAGTAGCTACATCATCAGTGGTTCATATACATGGTAGTGAAATGGAAGGTTTTTCCACTCAAATGTTTGTTGCCACCAAAAGATTGTGCTAGCACATATCTAACCTAATAACTTAGATTTATTTATGCGTTGTATATATTCGACCTAAATGCAGTGTAAGAAAATCATATGCTATGGTAACTTAATTGTTCCACTTCTAGGATATAATTTCTTTGTCTTACGTTATAGTATCAAAGTATAAGAGCCATAGTCATTGTACTTGTATTTAAATGTAGAAAATTTCACACTCATAGGATTTAGGTAAGTCTTGTATTGATAATGTAAAGTCGTTACTTTGTAAACTAGCCTAAGTTCATTCCAAGTAAAGATATTCTAAAATTACGCTTTATTATTATTATTATTATTATTCTGTTGTCATTAAAAACAGTAATTATCACGAACCACATTTATTACTGATAAAATTCACTACCAAAGATTTTCATCAATCGAAACTGAATTTCACTCCCTCCTTCCCACTAAAACTTTTCCATTTGATCCGAGTATAGAGTTTTAGGAGAGTTTTGTGGTGGGGTTGTGTTGAATGTAGGTGAATAAAAAAGTGAGATAGTGGGTATGTTTTATTGTTTTATGATCGAGGTGAGAGAAAGAATAATGTAAAAAGCAAAAAGTGAGATGGAGTATATATTAAGCAGACCACTACATAAAGTGTAAATGAGAAGTTTTTTGTGGGACAAACAAAAAATGTCAATTGGGAAGCTTTTTGTAGTATGGAGGGAGTATTAAAGAAAATTATATTCTTATGGATTAGTTTTACATTTCTTTTCAGAAATTGCCTGACTGCCTATTTTTAATTCTTTTTTATTTTTTTTCCATTTTAACTGCCCTGATTATTTTCCCTTCTAGATGGTCTCATTTACGCACTGCTGATCTTTATCATTTTGTTTCACTTATCAGTAAATTGAAGTCCAAAAACATTTTATTCAAAGATTGTGCTGACTCCTTGTTTTCCTTTTTGGATTGCTTGTGCAGTGGGTAGCTCTATTCCTACTCTTCCTCTACCATTAGCTGCACTGCTAAGCCTTACCATAACGTACAAAATTGATAAAGCCAATGAACGTTATCTGAGTTTGGTTGGTAGGGGAGTAGTTGTACTTGCAGCTTGCTGTCCTTGGCCATGCATGCCTATTGTAGCAGCTCTTTGGGCTCAAAAGGCCAAGCGTTGGAGCGACTTCCTTATCTTTTCTGCCTCGCGAACTGTCTTCAACCTCAACAATGATGCTGTTGTGCAACTTCTAAGGAGCTGTTTTTCGTCGGTCCTGGGGTTTAATGCATCCCCTAGATGTAGAAATGGAGGTGTTGGTGCTCTTCTTGGCCATGGTTTTGGTTCCCGCTACACCAACGGCATGTCCCCAGTTGCCCCTGGTATCTTCTACCTACGAGTATGTCCATTCATTAGGAACATCACTTTTGTAGCAGAAGAGATTCTCTCTCTTCTGATGTGGTCAGTGAAAGGTATTGCGACTGGTGGCTTGTCCAATGACACCATTGGAAAATTAAAGAAGAGCATGTTTGGAATGAGATACAGACAGGTATCTCTCATTTCTGCGATGTCACGTGTGAAGCTTGCAGCTTCAGTTGGGGCTTCCTTCCTCTGGATATCTGGTGGATCAAATTTACTGCAAACTTTGCTTAAAGAAATGTTACCCTCATGGTTTATATCAACCCAGAGAATAGATCATATAGGTGAATCAGGGGGTGTTGTTGCTACATTAAGTGGTTATGCACTGGCTTACTTTGCTGTGCTTTGTGGGCTATTTGCCTGGGGAATTGACGCATCATCATGCACCTCAAAATGGAGATCCAAGGTCCTTGCTTCGCACCTGGAATTTATGGCTACTGCTCTTGAAGGAAAGATCTCCCTTGGATGTGATTTAGCCACTTGGAAGGCTTATGTTTCAGGTCTTTTGGGTTTGTTGGTAAGGTGCCTCCCTACTTGGTTGCAGGAAATTGATGTGCATATTTTGAAGAGCTTGAGCAAGGGTTTAAGGCAGTGGAACGAAGAAGAATTGGCTATTGCTTTGGTGGGTGTTAGTGGCATAAATGCAATGAGTGCTGCCGCTGAGTTGATCATTCAAAGTGCATGATAGGTTCCATATAATTCTGTTCAGAACTAATTTCAGGTCTCTAAATTTCTGTGCAATTTATATTCATTGGGCAGAATAATTATCTCTGATCTCGCTTGATGTATAGGTTGCTATCTTTTTTACCCATTTTCTGTTTCTTAATCTTTTCCCGTGTACTGTGTACAGTTGTAGGAAAGGGCAACTGAGTATACTTGGAATCATGTTGTAATGCTGGCATTTTTTACATCAGTTGGGTAGATATAGACGGAGAATTTTGCGCGTTAATGGGCTATTATTACCTAATGTAAGATACTAACATGTATCTAGATGTCCATTGTTTGGCATGTTAGAAATTTAATTTTAACGCAGTTCCAAATTTTTGTTGACGGTTACTATTCTTCAACATTGCATCTCATTAATCAGGTGCTATGTAGCCAGTGAAATCTTAATTGTGACACCAAATATTACATTCATGCAGTTAGTGTAGAACTTCACAACACTAACTGTTTTCCTCTAATAGGCGAGACTAAATCCTAAATTACTTCTGAGAGATGTTTTTAAACACATTAGGACTGGCAGGAATATATCATATGGTACCCTATTTGTGTCAAGCTTCTCGACATTAAAAGGAACAAAGGTAGTTTATCACTCGCATCCGAGAGGTGACTGATTCAGCTGATAGGTAATTTCTTCATAGGTGTTTGTTGAAAGAGGATTGTAGGATACTAGGACGATTGAGAGGTATTGAATGCCATTGAAGCAAGGACTGGAATGACTTCATAGAGTTGCACCTCGTTGCCATAGATTGGTAAATCACGAGAAGAGATGGCTTTGCCGAGGGTAAGACTAAGAAATTTTGCACATTAACTCATATAAAAATACAAAAAAAAATATAACTATAACAATTGAAAAGAGTCACTATAACAATAAAAAGAGTCACTATAAGTGAAAAAATATTACTTGGCCACTATGAGTTGAAAAATGTTACTATGTGTACTGCGTTAGACTTACGAGATGAAAATCAAGATATCTTCTCATCTTTTTCATTTTAAGTACCTTCTTATTAACTTTTACCTATATATATATATATGTAAACCTACCTATATATATATATATATATATATATATATATATATATATATATATGTAAACCTACCTATATATAAGAACCCATCTGTAACCGTTGATTCAATCAATCCTACGCTTCACGCGCTTCAGCATTTAATGACAAAAATGTAAATATGGAACTTTAGCAAATTAGTCGACAGTTGAGCTTTTTGCGCTAAATTTGAAGTTTTGGTAGTTTTCAATGTTGTGACGATTTATAGTTTCTCGTTGATATTATGTTTGAGTTATTTTCAAATTTTTTCTAGTGTTTTCTTAGCCATTTTTCAACTTTCCAATTTTTCCATCAGTATTAAATTTTAGAACATCAATATTAGACCAATAAAAGTTTAGAACATATGTGTTAACCTTTAAAACACCAATATTAAACTTTAGGACATCAGTATTAGATCTTAGAATAATAGAATAAACATTTAGAACATATGTGTTAAGATTTAGAACACTAGCACTCAACTTTAGAACATGTAGTGTTAGACCTTAGAATAATAGAATAAACATTTAGAACATACGTGTTAAGCTTTAGAGCACCAATACTCAAATTAGAAATCAGTATTACACATTAGAACAATAGAATAAAATTTTAGAAAATATGTGTTAAGGTTTAGAACATTAGTATTGCACTTTTGAACATCAATAGAACATTAGTAAACAATAATGAAATGAATTATAATACTAGTGTACTAAAAAGTTACACTATTGTTCTAAATATAAAGTCTATTATTTAAGAATGTATTCTATTGTTATGAAATTTAATTATATTATTCCAAACTTTTGCAATGTTGTTTAGAATATTAACTCTATTGTTCTAATTAGTAATTATCTTATTCTAAGATTTAATTCTATAGTTTAACTCTATTGTTCGTGAGTTTACATCTCTTGTTCTAAATATTAACTCTAATGTTTAAAAACTAGCATTATTGTTCTAAATAATAAGTCTATTGTTCTAAGTTGTTATTTCTTGTTCTAAACTTTATTCCTTTTGTTCTAAACTTTTGTTACGTTGTTCTAAATATTAAATATATTGTTCTAAATTGTACTGTTCCAAGTAGTTATTATATTTTCTAAGGTTTGATTTTGTATGTTTAGTTATTTTCTTCTAAATATTAACACTAATATTCTAAAAATTTACACTATTGTTTAAAATATTAAGTCTATTGTTCTAAGAATGTATTCTATTATTCTGAAATCTAATTTTATTGTTCTAAACTTTTGCAATGTTTAATTCCTTTGTTTTAAATATTAACACTAGTTTTCTAATGTTTTAATATGGTAACTTATTGTTCTAAACATATATTCTATTGTATTATATTTATCTAATAAACTAACCTTAATTCTAAATACATTGTACTATAATTTAATATTTTGTGGTTGCACACGAGATATTGAAAACTAATCACGCTATTTTTCCTTCTTTTCGTAGTAGATTTCCTAGTGTTAAACCCAACTTAGTTGCATATGCCTTATAAAATAAGATGCCTTCATCAACACTTGAGAACCCACATATGATTTTAAGTTTTAACTCACTAGAACAACATGATATCCATGATTTTGTTCCTCCAGGAATACATACATGTACTACTTCAAGAGCAACAACCTTATTTGAATTAGAAACACTACAGTCCTCATTCATGTTCATGCCTTCAAACAATAGAACGATGTTTTAGAACATTAGAATTATAATTTAGAATAATTGGTTAATTTGTTAGAACAATTAGTATAATACTCAGAATAATATAATATAATATAATTTTAGAACAATAGGTATAATATGTTAGAACAATAGTATAAAATTTTAGAATAATCACAATAAAGTTTAGAACAATTCAAATAACTTCATAACATAAATTCAAAGTCAAAACAATAAACCCCCTAAATTTAGAATAATATATCATAAATTTAGAATAGTAGGTATATGTTATACTTATTGTTTTAAGCATTATACCTATTATTCTAAAATATCTTCTATTGTTCTAAGTATTATACCTATTATTCTAACATGTTTACCTATTGTGTTCTAAATTATAATTTTAATGTTCTAAAACATCATCATATTGTTCTAGTGTTGAACTACAATTTCAAATGCTTCAGCTAATGTTTCAAATGCTATAGCATATTATGCCTATTGTTCTAAATTATAATTCTAATGCTCTAAAAATCTATTCTAATGTTCTAATAAAATCAACTAAGTGTTTATGACGTAAATTTATAAACTAGTCTAATGTACAACATTCTAGTGTTCTAAAAATTTTATTAGTACATAAAACATAATAAGACCAATTTTTCCACAGCATAGAACGACCAATTTTTTCAAGAAAAAACATGCATATTACGAAAATCATTTACCAAATCGATAAAAGTAAAAAAAAATACAACAACCATTAAAGTTATCTATCATCATATTATAGCCACATCCTTTGGTAATTCAATGACGAAAAAAATAAAATATTATCTTTTTTTTTAACTCCAAATCAACGAAAATAGCTTTCAAATAACTACTGAAAAAATATTGTAATTTGAATAGAGAGTAACATGAACAATATAGAAACTACTGATTTTTAGGGAATATAACGAAATATTTAGGAAACTGCCTAATAGGCATGTGATGGAATCTTTCTCAACTGTCAATTAATTGATATTTACAACTTTACCATTAATGTAGATTTAATCAAAGTCATCTAAATACACTAAATTAACGATATTAGATGAGTTCTTATATAAGAAAAGTTTCTTATATAACTAACTGGTGATAAGGATTTCATATTTGAATTGATAGATACAAAATTTTGAAATGAATGATAACTACAAAGATATCTAAAGAAAACTAACTAAGAGAAACCAAAACACAAAAGATGTCACGCAAATGTGACTAGTATCACTCATTAAAAACAATAAGCTTAATCAAAAGCTGACATTATGTTAGGCGTGAATATCAGCATTAATTCTTAAAAATGTCTCCAACACAAGCTAGAATATATGATTGTTCTAGTCAATCATCGACCAGTTTGATGAACAATTTGGGAAAAGATTGCCATGCTAGAGTTTTGCTCATTAGATGATAATGATGTCGTTGAAGAGTAGTCTTGGTGATCTCCTAGGTTCAATGTGTTCAAGTGCATGTTTATGCTATCACTTGTATTGCTCCTCCTAGTATTGGAACCCAGTTTGAGACCTTCTCCACCTTCTTGAAGTTGAAGAGAAAACTCGAGATTCCAAAGTAAGTCACTCATTGAAGGTCGATCAATGCCATGGTTGGACAAGCACTTGAAAGCAGTATCTACAAACTTCTTTAAGCATTCTGCTTTTATCGTACCCTTGATGTGAGAATCAATTACGTCTTCTATGTTTCCCTTTCTAACAGTGCTTTGTGCCCAATCTGCCAAACTAACTTGCTCCTTAGGAAGACTAGGATTAAGAGCTAGACGTGTACATAACACCTCAAAGAGGAGAACACCAAAAGAGTACACATCTGATTTCTCGATTAGTTGCTGTCTTCTGAAATACTCAGGGTCTAAATAGCCAAAACTGCCTTTCACAACAGTGCTTACATGGTTCTGGTTCATTTCAAGTCCTGTCTTCGACAACCCAAAATTGGAGATCTTGGCCACCCAATTCTCATCCAACAGGATGTTAGTAGTCTTCACATCTCAATGTATGATAGTATACTTGGATCCAGTGTGGAGACAGTGAAGACCTTTTGCAGCGCCAATCAACATCTCTAATCTTTGCTTCCAAGTGAGATTGATTTAGTTTCCCTTGTACAAATGCTCTCTTAGAGTACCATGTGTCATGAAGTCATACACCAAAGCCATCTCTCCGTCCTCTTCATAATACCCAATGAGTGAGACAAGATGCTTATGCCTAAGTTTAGAAAGCATTTCTATCTCGGTAAAAAACTCATGAACTCCTTGCTTTGATGATGGGTTTGACTTCTTAATGGCAACTTTACAACTCCCATCAATCACCCCCTTGTACACCTTCCCAAAACCTCCAACACCGATCACATTTGACTCATCAAAATTTTTAGTAGCCTTGCTCATCTCAGCTAAGTTGAAGTGGTGACAATTAGCAGCTGCTTCAAAGGAGAGTTGAGCCCTTGCCACGCTGCTTCCTCCAACTGTTGACTTCATTCCCGATGTATGAGAGTTACCATAGATAGGTAGCCAGCTAGTTGTTCCAGACTTTGATCTCGATATCTTGCTCTTTTTCTTGTATAACACAACCGCTAAAACTGTGGCTAGCCCAAATGCAACTGCAACCCCACTAGCAGCGCTGGTGACATTGATATTAGCTTTATCTTGAGTAAAATTTTCTCTCTTTTCTTTCTCAGCCTTAATTAGGGCCTCAGACAAGGTTGGATTAGGACTTGCCAAATTTTTATTTCCATCACTTACCTTAAACTCTTCCAACCCATTAAGGATGACATCATAGAATTCTGGTTTGTTTGCGCCATCCCTTAGGTGAAGGGCTACTAGAAGTTGTTTTTGTTGTTGTTGTTGTTGTTTTGTCTCCCCTTAGATATTAACAGCATAGTCTTTATAAATAGGGACATCCTTAGTGTCAACCCATGCTATCACATCAGCACCACTAGGTGTTGTTGTTTGGTTGTAAATGAATATGTTAAACAACCTTTGGTTCACCTTAGAATACAAATGTTCACAAAAGTGCAATCTCAAGATGTATGTGAAAGATGGATAGACAGAAAACGCCCAAGTGAGGTTGAAATTTAGAGTTAGATTAGGATCAGGCCCCATGCTTCTCCATGTATTATAGACATCTCTTGGCGCAGTGTATTCTAGGAGGTCTCGATAGTTCAACCCATGGGTACCATTGTCTTCATTGGTAACACCATCTCCTACTCCAAAACTATACGGGGTGTCATCGTACCATGTTCTTAGTAACCCAGAATCATTCGTCGGAGGAATGTAATTACCACCTACATTTAACCTTGCAACTGTTTCAACAGCTATAGTTTTCACATCCAAAAATTGGTCTGAGAAGCCAACTAGCGCAGCAGAATCCAGAAAATGTGGTGTGGAAACCAACTCAATTCCATTTACAAAGGCAAATGAACCATCATGCTTATCAGACGGCTTGAAAACAACCTCTAATGTATCGAATCCATCATCCATAGGCGGAAGAGAGTATTCTTTCACTATGTAGGCTTGGGTTAAGGCCTCTCCGATAATTAATGCACTAAAATTTTTTACCAGGGTAAAATCACCAGCTGTGACAGAGAAATAGGATTTGCTAATGTTCAAAGAGGTGAATGATGTAGGGTAAAAATGTAGACGAAGAAAGTATCTAAATGTAGAATTCACAGGAAACTTGTAGGCCAAATAAGAGTTGCACGAGCAGTCATGTAAGAATAACAGAAGGAAGAGAAGGATCTTGAAAAGATGCTCGAAGTGATTGAGAAGAAACTTCAGAAGGAAGGTAGTTGGAATATGTTTCCCAACGCCTTCCATCTGCATCAACAACACTACTAGTCCCTCTACAATCTTTGGCTATTGCAGCAGTATTCGGGTTCGAAAGCAATAAGTTTACGATGTTTAACGACACCAAGATACCAAACAGGATTGAAAACTTCAAGTAGCAACCATTACACATGGTTTAACAAGAAATAAATGGTTAGGCATACATGAAAAATATAGGATTTATATAATCAACTTCTTCTTTCTTGGAAAAGTACGTGCTGATACTTTCCTGTACGCCGAACAAGGAAAACTAGCCTTTGCTGAGGAATAGTAAATTGGATGGTGAAAGTCAAGCCATATTGCTAGCTATCTGTTGCATCTATGGCAGGCATTCTTTGCATCAGACAGATATTCGATCATTTTCTCTCTATCTCTATCTCAGAGTTCATGCTATGTGATAGCTCCGAGTGTTTTGGCTCACAAAAAGGTGATAGATAGATTAACCTTTTTTTATTCTTTTTTTGGGAAATAACTTTCAGTAGTATTCGTTATCTTTTCCATAATCTGTGGTTTCTCAAGATCGAATGGAAGGGATAGAGAAATTTGAGGGGTTAGTAAAATTTTTTTAATGCTGTCAATTGGTTATAATTAGGAAATAATTGTTATAAATGGAGTCTTATTTATATATATCAAGAGTTGACAGAAGAGCACATATTAGATCCTTCTCTGAAATATAAATTCCAAATTAAACATTGGGATATATCATATATGTTGGTTTTTCAGTTTTCTTACATTGCATGAGATGTTGTAGCAAATACAATTCACTACTACATCCAAAAATTAGAATTTTTTTAGACACTAATTTACTTCATATATCTTGTTGTTAAAAAAGATATAAGTGTTGTACTCACAGAATTTTAGTGATTTCATGGTAATTAATTGATTCTTGAAGTCACAAAAGATAAAATATAAACCATTTCTTAGTAGAAGAACAAATATATAATATAATGATATTGGTATTCTCCCTCCATTCTTTTTTGTTCTTCCCGCATTTCCTATTTGAAAATTTCAAAATGATCTTCTCATAAAAAATCATTCTAATTTGGTTTAAATTATTATGAGTAAAATAACCTCAACTAAATCAAAATAATTAACGATAATACGCTCAGTTTACATATAAACTATCCAAAATATCCACTATCCTATAAGTTTTTAACCCTTATTTACTTCTTATAGATTTTTATATTTTTCAATGTAATGAACTTTACAAATTCCTGTGGTTATTAAATGCATGCCCTCACTTACCCTTGTTTTCAATGAAAATTTATTTTATTTTCATATTATTTTAAATTGATTTTAAGGAATTCTAATGTCATTTAATCATATATTGTTTTCTTCCCTAATTTTAAATGGGAAGATAAAAAAAGAACGAACAGAGTATATTATTACTTTTTGTTGATAAATGATCTTTAGTTTTAAGAGAGATTTAAAGCAAATAACATGATTGACTAACCTACATGCGAAAAAATAACATTATTCAACGGCAATCAAAAAGTATGTGGAGGCCTACACAAATTATAAGATATTTGGGCTCTCTATTATGAGAGATTGTACCTAAGTGTTGTTGTAACTTGAAAATTTGATATGTCAAACAATGTTACAAATCTTGTAGCTTTCTAATGTGGATGCTCTAAGTAGTATAGTAATACTTTGTTATACTATATTTTTAGTAATTATATTAATTTTAATATTAATAAAGTATTGAAAAGGAATATTAGAAAATAAAAATATTTTATTTAATAATAAGTATGTTTAGCAACTTAATTGAATGTATTTTCTTTTAGAACGCTAAAAGTTTTTTAAAGAGTTCTGAAAAATAATTTTCTTTTAAAAATGTTCCATCTTCTTCTACTTATGAAAAAAAGATGACTATCAAAATTGTTTAGGTATTCTCTAGTCTAGCTTAGTATAAATACAGTTTTGTGCAAATTTTAATACTCAATAAAGGTATATTATACTAAATCCTAATTATTATTTTTCAAGGTATTTATTGTATTTAATAAATTTTGAAAAAACATCCACCATGACTGACACCATCAACCATCGTGATCGACCACAATGGACACCACCAGCAGCCACTGTCACGTGCGAGCTAGTGAGCCACCGCAGTAGCCCAACCTAACCCAAGATGTGGCCGTCCTTCCTCTTTCTATTTTTGTTGTTTTCCTTGTCAATTATTTCTAATTAAATATCAGCATGCAATACATACACATATAAACATATATACACGCATACAAGTTAGGATTTTATTCTCTATTTGAGCGTATATTAGATTTATGAAACATATATTGTCATTCAAAAATGTATACACACATAAAAAAAAATTGAATATTTGAAGAAAATGAATCCTTTTGTTTATAAAATTGAATTACGTCTTTTTTATTACTTTTGAAACATATATACTCTGTATAAATGTATCATAGGGTATTGCCCTTAGGACACACGTACAAGTTTTAAATCAATTACGCGTTTTTGGGATAGCATCAGTATTAAACATTTTAATTAGTTACATTAACAAAGAACATTATTAGACAAAAAAAATAAATAAAAAATAAAATATATATTAGATGAAAAATAAATACATCCATAACAAATAGAGTATGAACACAAACAAACGAAAACAGAGAAATTTGATGTCAAGAATAACAAAACCACCGATTCCAGGGTGCACCACTAGATTAAGTAATAAAAAAAAAATGCTATTGTTGTAGAAAGCATAACACTATACTGGACATTTTATACAATGAATGTATGGATCAAAAGACCAATTGCAGATGTAATCACCGTAGAAAAGTCCATCTCGTTCTTGTTTCCTTTTTAAAAAATTATGTAATTTTTTACACAAACGATAAAGAGAATCATAATTCTGATAATATGTACAGAGTATAAATCTACACACTAGCTTCTGAACTAGCAAGAGAGGTGACTTTGCTACTCTTTTGCGATCGTTTCGTTGCTACTAGTGGCGCACCCTCTTCCTCGTCACTAGGTGGCAGGTAATAACCCTCACCACCCTTGAAGATCGGATGCAGATAAGCATCACGTAGGTAAGTTCTCAAGTTTAACATTGGGTCTGTTGCTCGTTCTAAGGTATCCTTCATCATGGCTTCCTGTGACGAGATAAAAAAATAACACTTGATGATTGTCCTGATAATCTAGGAGAACGAAGATATCCACATACACACATACACAATCACAAGCACAAATACACAGCTCGCATCCTGCTCATGCTCATACACAAGCTAGCACATGAACACACAAATGTATTTACTACTTATTACAGGGAAAGAAATGAACTACCTGATGTTTCAGTTGGTCTCGCAATAATCTGAAGTTGTATTAGAATAAGACGATTCACAAATCCCCATGCAACTTCAGAGTACCATGAGAGTACTGAAACTTAAGGTACTAATTAAGACTTCAGTCCATTTCTCCTACTTTCTCAAGTATATGCATGGAACCATTAGTAAGATTGATAACTGGAACATTATATTGGACACTGGACAATGATATTATGTACTGAAGCATTTAAGATGTGTGAATCAATTTAAGACATGTAATCCAGGTATATCTAAGCAGCAAAGACATAGTGTTCATCAAAGTTTTTGAGTTAAAGACTTACTTGTAATGGATATTTAGTAAATGCTGATTCAAAACGCCCTTTGCAGACTCTAAAGAACCAAATTGTCAGCACTGGAAGTACAATCAACAATGGTGTTGACATTTTCAGTCCTTTTGTGCTCAACAACCCTAGCAACAGAAGCTGCGATATAACAAGGCCAATAATTATGCGCCGATGTACATCTGGCCAGAAGGCTGCCGCACTTTCATATTTTCGGTCATAGACATTGATAATCTGTGAAGAAGAAAGAACCACCGGCATTTTTCAACAATAATATATTATGGTAAGATAAAAATTTAGTGTAACAGCAATGTTAAAAAAAAAAGATTATATGTGGCCTGTGGACTAAAGACACTAAAGACAGGAATGAACTTTCATCCTAGCATGCTATTGCCCAGTTCCCGCAACAAAAGTAAGAGGAAAATAAATTGAAAGATAAATGGGCAATCCTACACACGATAAAGGTCACAGGCCTTTTCTTCTGAAGGATCAAGGAGAACTTGAAGGCATGGGGCCTATGCTTCCAAGTTTGGGTAGAGCCAACAAGCTAAGGGATTATGAAACACCCACTCTGGTTCCGAAGTTAAGAGCATTGTATAACAGTGTTCCCAAACAATATATAAAATATACAGACCATATAACAAATCAGAATAAATGTAGTTATTGATAGCCAAATCAAACCACCAATGATGTAGAAGTCAAACTATAACCATGCCCTTAAGACAATTTATTGATGTTTATTCGTCAATGTTGCCACTTTCTCAACTGAACTTTAGTTCCATAAATGTTGTCCACCCTCCCCCTACCTTAACTCCTTATGACCAAGACACTAATAACTATCTCTTGATGATGTGGACCCCAACTAACTTATTGGGGGAGGTACCCAAGACCTAGGATGGAATCATGTCTATATCATTTGCCACTTTTGGCTCTCCTTGCATCCAAAAAAAAAATAATTTATCTTTTCTAACATCAGATAAATTCCACTGAATCAGTGCCATTCCACTGATGATGAGGACGCCAACTAACTTATTGGGGGAGGTAACCTAGGATGGAGTCCTGTCTCTATCATTTGCCACTTTTGGCTCTCCTTGCATCCAAAAGAAATAAATTATCTTTTCTAACATCAGATAAATTCCACTAAATCAGTGCCATTCCACTGATGGTGCAGTGGTGCTTCTACCTTCTAAAATACACCTTTCTTCAGAAACACAATGGAGGTATCATTTTTGCTTATTATGACAATAATAGGGGAGGTAGTTTTTTTCATGGAACACATAAAAATCATGAATGTTACAGTTATGACTTTGACGAAAAGGGTGTATGACCATAGAAAAATATATGTGATCAGCCATCTATATAGTCACAGTAGAGGCATTTCATGGAGCTACATCATGCATTCCAGCCATCGCAGCTTAAATTGACAAGTTGGAAAATTCCAATTAATCAATGTAATTAAAGAATTTTGAAACAATATTTTCAGAATATGGTAAAGAAAATATCACTTTAGAACCTCACCCTGCTTTTATTTGGGGAAAAAGAGTATCAAACATGAGTGTTAAGTTTCGTATATGTGAATAGTGTATCCAATCAACGACTTTGACTTTATTCCTAGATTATGACAGGCTTCCAAAAATTATGCTCTCTATGGCAAACTATCACTTTCTATGTCGTATGCATAGGAGACTTCCTAATTTATATTCACCATATTTACACCGTGTATGCATCACACGTGTATGCTAATGATATATCTTGTGAGAACTTTTGACAAAGAATTTACAATACGCAAAGTTCTTGTGCCTTAGAAAAAGTTGAAACATGAGAAACTAAACTCAAGCATTCTTGTAAAAAAAGTAAACTCTTTAAGTCTATATATATATATATATATATACATACATATACATATATGACATCAAAGATCTCTTAGATATAGGAGAAAGGTAGGATAAGAGATGTCATATATCTAAACCAGGAACCGGTGATGAATAGTAATTAGTAGTAGTTTCTACTTAGCAATGACCCTTAAAAGAATTCTGACAAGAATGCACTGGAACTTGAGAATAAGATCAATAGAGAATATTTCAAGTCCCAACCGCTTTTGTCATCAACTCATCACCAGTTTACTATTTTTCAGAAAACTAACTATGTTTGTCAAAACTAAAAAAAAATTCTTCTAATTTTCAGTAACTAGATATTTCCATTAGCAGGATAAGTAAAGCCAATGTTTATGGTCATTCTCCAAATAATACATAAAATCTTTAAAATTGTAAATTTGGAAACTATTAACTATACTGAACACACCAACAATGAGCATTTCATGAATCACTGTACTTCCCATCATACAATCACACACGCAATCCACACATTTCTACCAGACTTTCACAAGAAAATTCTTTTGTATTACATTTACATACATAACCATGAGTGCCTGTACATGTGGAAGAGTTATGAACATAACTTCAACAGAGGAGAAAGAGTGTACCTGATGTCGGAATACCATGTAAGCAAATGCGAAGAAGATTATTATGAATGGAAGAAGTATTGGTGTGACTGCACAGTAAACTAGCCCAAGCAAGAAGTAAAGTTGAATCCGAGGCTCATATACAGGAAAGTCCAAAAAACCAGGATCCATTGCTAGCTCCCTGTCCTTTTCTGTTTTAACTAAAAATGTATTCTTTAAGTGGAAGATAACTAGAGGAACCAATCTGAGAACTTCTCCAGCAACACCAGCCCAACCATCCACCATGACGTAAGTTATAAAGAAAGTAGCTTTCATTGGCATTGACACCCCAACAGTTCTTGGAATCCTACATAGAAGCACACGCCTATATTAGAGTCTATGGGACCATAATAGGTAGTCAGAAGATTAAAAAAATCAACACAACACTAAGAGACAGAAGTCGATCCACCATTAATGTCAGAAGGTTAAAAATATCAATAGCAGAATACATAGCTGGTAAAATTTAGCATTGAAAAACCTGTTGATATAATGATTTACTACAGTTTGAATATAGATTGCACAACCATTTCCAATTTCAAACAAGGTTTTTAAAGATCAATGACCGATTGATCCCTCAATCACAAAATGAAGACCAATTTGTTACAATTTACCTTAACCTGAAAAGTCAGTAGCCTCTTTAGAGAGATGATTTAGATGACACTAGCATGATGATTTCCAATTTGTCACAAGGGTTTTAGAGGTCAATGACCAATTCATCCCACAATCACACAAGGAATACCAATGTGTTCCAATTTACCTAAGCCTTCCCCAAGGTAGATGACACTTTACCTTAGCCAAGGAGCCTCTATAGAGAGATGATTTAGTTGACACTTGCATTATTCATATCAGGGAGACATAAGTTAAAGACATATTACATATGTATGCATATTATCTACAGGCTAGAGTACAACACTTCAACCTATGATAAAGAAAAAAATTTGGGCTTGAAATTTCACACAAGGCTTTTTACAGCATTGCCAGTTTAAACTAAAAATAATTGATACCAACATAATCCAACACCTAGAATGAAAACATTGAATGCACAAGTTTCATAGATCATCTCTATCAAACATAACTTACTCGCTAGGGGACTGATTCAGAAACTTTTTGAGTTGTCCAAGTGCTGTTCCGGCAATAATACTTACTAGGAACACATTGACCAATAAAAACAAATGATATTTCCTTGCAGATGCTCTTTCCAAAGATGAGAATGAAGTATAGCCTTCTATCTTGGACATAATCATTATAACAATTGGAATGAGGAGGAGGAATATCTTCAGTATAATTCCAGGCAAATATCCTTGGATAAAGGAATTTACAGACTGCCTGAAACATTACAAATCAAACATATTTTAGAAACCTCAACAACTCAATTTTCTGTAAGCCTAAGAAAGAATAAAGTAAAAAAAAATTGATACTCAGAGTCACAAAACATTTTAATTATTATAGAATTAATGTCCAAAATGAGTGCTAAGTGTCCTTATCCATGTGGGAATGAAAAGGTAGATGCCAAGCATTTTTGGTATATGGCAATATATTAGAGTCTTTTCTAAACCTTTAATGATTCAAAGGCATGCTTTTATGAATCCTCAAGCATGGAAACTTCAATGATCACATAGCATACGCGAAAAATCTAAAAGAGCAATTCAATTTCACGAGCATTGCATCTTCTATTAATTTTATGATAAAGCCTTTCACCCAAAACTCCCTTATACTGAAAAGAATATAGTTGAAATAAGGAATTCTTAAGAATGTAGTTGAAATTACACTAATACTCTAGCTTTTTCTTGGCTAATAGTATTCTAGCATTTATATAGTATCAAAACTTATAATGAAATGAAAAATCAATCATGTCAATCTTATAAATTGATGATATGAAGCTGAATGGTATCATAGAATAACTTGTGTTTTGGATTAAAAAAATCAGATAAATTAACATTATTTCAATAAAAAAAAAACAAGTATCTTTCTATATGTTTTTTTCTCATCTAAACAAAGGATACACTTTTATAAATACATACAAATGACAAATACATAACAATAACTTATGCGCACATTTATATTAGGTAACTCAATAAGGTAATGCTATCAGTCACATAATCAGGATCACATTCTACTTCATTCAAACTAGTCCTATAACTGAGTGCTTTAAATTTTGGGCAACTTATTTCAGAGACTCCATAAGATCCAAGCAGCATTGTCATGTTATCTATGCAGCTATCCAATAGATTAATATTTCTATCACAAGTATGATAACCCAACACCGAAGCCAAAAGGTCATTATACTTGCACGTAAAATTAAAATTCAATATGAAAGCATACAGAAAACTCAACAAAAGAACTTCCCTCTTTCTATGGAAGAACATCAGTCTTTCCCATTCATAAAATAATCAAGGATCGTCATTTTGAGGTGGTGAAAAATCCATTCATACACTCTATTCCTAATCACAGAGTCAAAAATTAATCAAACCAACAATTGACCATACATGAAGGTAGAGAAGTATAACTGCAGAGGTCTAAAAATATAAATAGATTCCACACAGTTTAATAGTCTGAGTATCAAGGTGTACAAAAACATCATAGATGAAAACAAAGATTAAACAGTAATAAGATGACTTACTTTTCAATTAAATGCTTCAGAAAAGGAAAAACCTTCCCAATTCCATCAATGTTGGCAAGTGACTGAACAAATGTTATTGGAACCATAAAAAAGAAAATGAGGAAGAAAAGTGCAACAGCCATGAGCAGCCTTCGAACTTTGAGTTCAACATAAGGTATAGCAAGATTGTCCCAGTAAACATCACTTGGTTCAGGAGCCCACTCTGTCAGCCATATAGTAGGATTTCTTGTTTGCTGTGTTTGAGCACAAACAGCAGCACCCCATCGGCTCTTAAATGAAACAAATGCAGCGGGTAATATAGCTTTTGGATCACTTAAAACTTTTTCTCTCTCCGCAGCTTCCTACAGGAATTAAAATAAAACATCAACTTAAAAAGAAGAGGAACAAATATAAAAAAAAATGATTTAGGACTTCAACATAACCATTCTTCTCAAACACAAATAGAACTTATTCACAAGAGGCTGATATGCTATCTAGGTCAGTTGAACAAAAGTAAAAGAAGGTAAATTGGTGGCTATACACAAGTTTTAGACACAGCAGAAACTACTTACTTGTTCACTAAGTTTCTCAATCTCCTCAACATAATAATCAATTGCATCCTTTCGAGTACCCCAAAGACCACAAAATCCTGTCTATAAAGAGCTGAACTTAGGAACGAGCATAAATTTCAGTTCATTTTTATTTATTAAGGAAAAGTACCTTAATGGTGGGTTTTCTGGAAGGACTTCTCTCATATTTATTTTGATAAAATGTTAGCCAATTCTCCATAGACTTTTTCTTTTCAACCAATTTTGCTAGTTTGTTGGCATTGTACATGACCTGTAAAAATAGCCAAAATTCAATAGCAAATCAAGAAAGATAAAAGTTCAATTTCTTCTAAAGTCACCATAGTCCAAGTATCTCCGTAGAAAATCTAAATTAAAGGTACATGTAAAAAAGGCTATTATATAAAGAAACCATAGTTCTGCCTGGCCCACTACAAGTTATCTCTGCATCAGTAGTCGATGGACCAATTAAGCTGGAAAAAAGCAAGGATAGTCCAAAATAGCATTCTTGATTAAATTCATCTTCTGACTACACTACTTTTAGATGGACTACATGAGAAGACCAATGTACAATTCAATATTAAATTATGGCTAAACCAGCCCGAGTATCAGCCAAAAAAATACTGCTTTGAGATTAGTGAGTGTTGAGAGTCATGTCATAATAAAACCTAAATTATAATACAAACTGCTTTAAATTGTTTAAGTCCTGGCCTACTGCGGCTGGATGAGTTTGCAAAATGGTAATGAGATATTGTACTTCAAAGGATCTCCATCAAACACATTACCAATAGCAGAGTGACCTGGCACTAATCCTAAAAACTTAACTTCATTCCAATCCCACGGCCAAATGATACTGCCTAAAATCTAGTCAGTAGACGATTGACATGAAACTCTAAGTCTACCCACTGTCACTACATATAGTATAAGTCTAAAAGCAGATTCCAGCACACTTTCCAATAGGAAAAAAAATCAAGCTATACCTGATGTAAGAGATAATGGTCAGGATGATTCACATAAAAGAAATGTTCAACATGCTCACTGACTGATTCATCAGGATCTGGTGGAACATTTCTCAAAAGAACCTGAAATAAGAATTAAATTGTCAAACGGAAAACAAAAATAACATTTACATTGAAACAAAATCTCTATATAACTATCATTACTCCTTTTACTATAAATCTTTGGTAAGTACAAAAAGAATGGAATGAAATCCATGAACAAAAACATATACAACCTCTGTTTTGCAAAGTTTTTCCTGATTACAGTAGCAACACTGACCAAGTGGAATAGTATTAAATAAATGCAAGTGGATCCTCTTTTTTAGTTCAAAGAAGAAGAGAAAGAAAGAGTTGTAGAGACACGAGTATTTAAAGAGTTAAAGTGGACCAATGTGGTGGGGGTGAGTATAACTCTGTCGTTTTCAGTTGCCATAAAAGGAATAAGTGAAATTATGGAACACCTTTAAATGGGCAGATGGGAGAACTATGTGAAATGGAGGGAGCAAACAAAAGCATAGACAAATGTAAACAGTCATGGCACAAAGCACTCACACCAAGTATGTGTGGCACACATACACACTGTTTGACCCATTGAATCAATTCCGTTCAAGAGAACACTCTTCTTACCAATCATGCAGAATCATGGGGGAAAAAAAGAGCTTAAACTAGAATCATCCAACTTAGGCCCCATTCAATTCACCTGAACTGGAAATATTTTACTGATTAAAAACTCAATCATTTTTACTGATGATTTTGACTTATAGATAGTGATTTATTAACTTTACTAAAACACACTACACTCTATCAGGTTTCCCTGAGGGTTAACAATTAAGTAATTATGATGTTTGCATGTCATTGTGAAGGAATTTGGAATCTTTTTTTTTTTTAATCTCGCTAACAATGTTAATTATTTCATCTCTATACTATCACCACTACACTTTGCTATGGTTGTTTTTTCTTCAAAGGTTATATTAGGTGCTAATTACACTTTAACATTTTTAAGGGGATTTTTTTACGACGAATAATTAACCTTTAATAAGAAAACTAAATGTATTAATTTAAAAAATTGGGCATTGCACGGGAATTACCTGATTTATTAAGCAACTACCCCTCGCCAACTCATTACACGTAGGCCATATAGAAAATAAATGTCACAAACTTTCATTCAAGATAAAATGTTCAGTCAAATAGGAATATAGAATTGACAAAAAAATTTCATCAGTTAAAATGCTTACCGTAAATTGATCCGGACATCGATCTGCAGAAGCTATAAATTGCAGCCTCATGGTCATTATTACTTTGTACTCTTTATACAGCATGTAACAAGTCCAAAATGTCACAATATATGCCACTCCAATATGTGCCCAAAACCTGTAAAAAATATGTACAAATAGTCAGTGCTTCAAGTATTCCAATACAGAGAATAATATTTGCCTTGCACCAAAGTGGTATAATCAGAAACTATACTAAACGAATATACTTAAAACCAGATCAGGGAGTGTTAACATTTAAGTACAACTAACATTTTAATGGACCCCTAGTTATTTTCAAAAATAAAACATAGACTTCACACACTAGTCAACATTCAAAAAGAATTAGCAGAAACAATCATAGTGGAAGAAATTTCAACAACAAATTTTTTCTTCTAAATTAAGCTATGACCAGAATATTGTTCTACACAGATGATAAAATTAAAAATTCTACAGCTTGAATGTGCTGCAGAAATACAGATAGCCAATTTATCTAATGACATGTTACTCTATCTAAATATTGAGTTCTAAACATCTAGGTCCAATATCTAGAAGAGAAATTGTCAGAGAGAAGGCACTCATTATCCACAACTTTCAGGAATGGTGATGACAGAAACTGAGCCTCTGCCAAAAGTACCGGATTTCTCACCTATTTGATCCATCTGGAACGTTTGATATTGATAATTTGTCAATATTGCTGAATGTCAAATCATGAGAACCTTCCAACATTTTTCCCGTCCAATTAACGGGTATCAGAACAGCAAATGCTAGTACAGCAATAGGAACAAATATTTTCAAGCTGCAGAGCAATGTTTACAGCTTTAGATCAGCATAGTAAAGAGACAACAACTTCTTTAGTCCATTATATCAAACAGTTTCAAACTAAAATTTATTAAAGTATAATGAATTTCAAAAACAATTATGCAGATAGTAATGATATTATACTCAATTAGTATGAAGGAAAAAAAAAAGCAGGTACAGGAAGGAGAAGCACCAAGAATACTTAGCTGACAAATTCAAACAAAAGATACCCGTAAAGTGCATATTAAGGAAAATTATACAAGTTATTAAAAACACTTAGCAACCTCAAATCTCAAGTACATAGCAAACCTTTTATTTTATTCAATGCCTCCTATCATGTGTTTAAACAAAATGGTTTTAAATATAGTTTTTGTATAAAAATATGGTACACTAATCTTTAAACAAAATGGTTTTAAATATAGTTTTTGTATAAAAATATGGTACATTAATCTCCAATAATGCCCTCAGATTTTTATTAAATTAGTGAAGCTTGATGTCAATATGTATGTGGACATATAATGTTCAGTTAGGAAAATTTGCATTCTGATCAAAAAAGGATCAACATGTAATAATAAGTAAACCTCAAATTTCAAGTACATAGCAAACCTTTTATTTATTCAATGCCTCCTATCATGTGTTTAAACAAAATGGTTTTAAATATAGTTTTTGTATAAAATATGGTACACTAATCTTTAAACAAAATGGTTTTAAATATAGTTTTTGTATAAAAATATGGTACATTAATCTCCAATAATGCCCTCAGATTTTTATTAAATTAGTGAAGCTTGATGTCAATATGTATGTGGACATATAATGTTCAGTTGGGAAAATTTGCATTCTGATCAAAAAAGGATCAACATGTAATAATAAGTAAATCAACTACAAACTCACCCAAGAAGGTAAATTCGAATATAAGCCACAGAATCAAGGCCAGCATGCTCAATAAGCTCGGGTTCTGGCATTCTCAGTGCCTCTGGCATCCATTTTAGAAATCGCAAATACATTCGAAAGTCCAAATTGACAATCTTCTTCACCCCTTTCGATCGGGTCGGACTTGCTCTGATTCCTTTTAGATACCATTTCGGGAAGTAAACCCTATCATTTATAGGTTGAAGCCGCAATACGGCGAAGGCAATGAGGAATATTAGTGCAGACAGAAGGTTTACTGCAGCTGAAGTAACAATATCTTGAAGGTCAGCCATTCCCTAAAATAAAATATATAGGTAACCTGCAATTGTTAAGGAGTTAGATACAGGTCATACAGCTAAAACCAGCCTCCGGAAACTGTAGATAAAAGTTTGAGCTCCTACTTCCAATCGAAATATCTTGCTTTTAAGCCCCCTGTCAATTAACATCTCCCCATATATTATTAAGTTAATCATTCTGCTCACAAAAGCATCCTTCGTCTTACAACTAAAGAATTACAGACATTTCTTATACTTTTGACTAAACACGCATTCTAAGAAAAAGGAACACAGCCTTCTAATTTAGCAGAAAATTCAAGTGGACCTCAATCTCGTAAAAGAGAGAAAGTCTAGTGTCAGCAATTTGTAGCTGGATCCTTTATTTTAAAGGAATACGAGATCATCCATGTTTCGCTACATAGACCATGATGACAACATATCACATAAAACCTTAGTCATCAACACAAAAAGATCCAGTTCATCGTTTGTCTGTCAAAAACGCTTATACTCTGCTGCCACAAGGACATCAAACAAGTCAAATATGTCTCAACTTCCTAAGAAACTCCCAAAGCAATTCAACCAATTCATTTACTACCCTCCCCAAATACCTTGATCTACAATACCCACAATGAAAATCTCTATATATAAAAAAACCAGAACTTTACCTTTGTCATTTCATATTTGTCAACAAATCTACATGTTAGTATATGAACAATTTTGCATCAATAAGCATCACTATTAAGACTGTTAACAGCTCTGGGACATAATCAGGAATTTTAGGTCCAGATTAAACAAAAACAGCAACTTCAAAATCGAAGGCCTTATATTAAGTGTCCAATTTTTAAGTCAGCTTAAAAACCACTTAATTTTAAGCACGATTTTTCTCGACAAAACTTGACCTCCTCAAAGTCAATCCTAGCACGTTTATTACCTCATCACTAATCTTACACCAAAGAGTTGAAATTTCTACACTAACGGATGTCTTAACCTTATGTGTCTCGCTTAGGAAGATAAGATACGGGATATCAGACATGTACTTTCTGGACCCATCAAAAGCCAAAAAAAAAAAAAAAAAACTACTTCAATAATTTGACAATAACTGTCAAAATACTTGACAAAGAACATGCCTCAGCTATTCAAGCGCAACAGAATGAAAAGTCCATGTAAAACCCAAAAATTTTCTATAATTAGAAACCTATCATCATCATCATCATCGCAACCCAACTAGGAATGACAATCACAACACATGAATTAGAAGCATGAATTCTAGAAATTTACAAAAACATAATAGCGATAGTACCATATACTAGTGATTTATTTTGATTAAAACTGAGAAACAAAGATAAACCCACATCATAGAATCATCTTAATCAAAATACCCAGTTTTTAATTACACAAAATTGTCAATTAAAAGCCGGAAATTTTGAAAAGCAAAGCACTAAGAGAACGCCATTATTAATGATAAAGTTCCAAATTTTTCATATCATATCATGTGAAATCATATAATTTAAGGCAAAACCATCATCATTAAAAAAATAATGAACTAACATACCCACTATTTCATTGCCAAAATCAAAATTATCAAATCATATAAAGCCAAACCATCATAAAAAAAAGGGCATACGAACTAACGTACCCAATATTTCATTCCCAAAATTATCATGCAATCTAGAACTACAAAAATCGTTTTTTTTTTATTTTGATGAAAGAAAAAGGATAAAGAACAATACCTGGAATACTATTAATTATTATGACAATGGAATAAAAAATGTGATGAAGAAGAATGAGATGGGAGATTCTGGGGGAGTGGTGGAGTGATGAAGAAGCTGTGAGAAAGGTGAAAGGAAGGAGAAGTGCTAAGGAAAGACAGGCGATTAGCGTAGAATCCGAGTACGGATGGGAATATGGGATTTTGTATGTTTATAAGTTTAAATAACGTGTATGTGGGTTATGTTACCGTTATTCACATGTCCCCATGGAGAATTTTATTCGTTGAGAAGGAAAGCCCATCTGGTGATCTGGCTATTTTTTCATCAACGTTGCTCTGTTAAGGTTTTGTTTTTGTAGTTCCGATGTGTGGGGCCCGATTTTTACTAGAATTTTTTTTTTTTTTGGTTGTTTCATTGTTACAATTCTATTAGATATTAGATTTTGTTTGCATCACTTTCCTTTGTTTGTTATTTAATATTGAGTGGAAAATGTGCATTATTCACATGATATTCCCTTCATATTTATGGAATACTTCAATTTTACTTCATAATATGTAATTCTTTAAACATAACTATTAGTTGGTGAGCACTTTCTCGTTAGACTTCTGAAAATTCACAGTATTATTATAAAAATGTAAAACTATACACCATTTATAAACAAGAATGAATAGTAGTTTTATTTTTCAAAATAAAAGTACAAAGTGTATTCAATAAAAGAATTCGGCGATACAAAAGAAAATGAGGTATGAGAACAAAAAAAAATTGGGATAGAAAGAAATTTATACCATTTTATGAGAGATTGATGAAACGAATTTGATTATTTTTGTGTAACTTTTGTAAGAACCATATAATAAAGAATAAAAGGGGAAAAACACATTTAATCAAGTAAGATCATAAAATTACAATAAACAAAATATGAATAACTATGATGAGGAATCATTACTAGGGATAACCAATATCCAGTTATATCTGATCCATTTTATAGGGTTTGAGTCTAATTTTTTTTACCCATTAGGTTCGGGTCAAATATGAGTCTAAATGTCCTGGGTTGAATTTGGGTTTAAATCCTGAAAAGTTAATTAGACTCATATTCAACTCATATTCGACCTATGGATCCATACATTAAAAAAAAATAGAATCTAATGTCTAATTTAAAAGTAGAAGACTTAAAAGTTCACTCAACCTGTCATTTTATAATGTGTGACTTTATTAGTTATAAACTTTTAATATTTTGATGTTAAAGTTAGGATAAGATAGATCATTTGTTGAGTTGTAATTTTTCATACTTTTTAATTCAATTAGCAGTTTTTCAAGTGTTAACTTGTTATATTCTTTTAATTTGAAAAATAAATTGAGAAAATACATCAAATTACAAAACAAAAGAATAATAGACAAATAGAAAAAAAGTATGTTAATGACCCATATTGGATCCGAGACCCATCAGACCCGATGGATTTGGATAAGGGTCTGAATTTTTTAATCTAGTAGGTTTGGGATGGATATGGATCTACTCTAAATAAATGGATAAGGGTTTAGGTCTAATCAGACCCAACCCCATTTCTACCCATTGACATTCCTAATCATTACCAAGAATAATTTAAAGACATTAATGCGGTTTATGGCTGAAAATCTATAATAAAATAAAAAGAAATTGAAAGGGAATTATTATAAGCTTGTTACCACACTTTTCCTTGATCCATTGATGTCGATTAAGGGGTTTCACCACATTTGCATAATATGAACCCAAATCCAGAATAGGAAGTTAGCCCATAATACTTTTTCAAGCTAATCATCTGGTACAACCTGCTTCAACAATATTAGATGATGTTAGCCCATAAAATTTTTTCAAGCTAATCATCCGGTACAACTTCTCTAACTACCAAGGCCTCCCATTCAATATTCTTTCCTTATCCCTCCAATGTACAAAATCAAAAGCAAACAAATTACATATTCATTTTGAAGGCTTCATATTGTTGGATTTTGCATAAAATCTAAAACTTAGTGGAGATAGAAAACATTAGGATTTCATGTAATAAGGTATTTGATATACCTTTTATACGTATGTCCTTTCCGAATTCCACGAGGTCATTAGTTTAGACTAATGGCCGACTTGGAAGTTTAGGGTTGTGTTTGAGAGTAGGTTTAGAGTGTATGTGAAAAGCCAAAGTAATGTTAAAGAGATCCGATCATTCTCTTGTTTCTTATATTAGAATCGATACTTGGCTTAACCTTAATATTAACCTAGTAAACTCAATTGGATTAATGAATTATTAAGGAAATACTTTTAGCTTATGCACATGTACTTTTTTTAAAAATATTTTAGATTGTATGTTTATTTTTATGAGAGTAAATTAATGTTAATTGTGTTGTTGTTAAGCGAAGATATCATTTATGCTCAATAGTTAAGAGTGGATCAGGACTTGCATACTCCACACTTTATACCTTGATAGCACGTTACTCCAAACCTCTAGCTTTTGTCTATATAAACACTACCTAGTTTAAAATCAATATCCCTTGTTTTCATGTATGATATTGATATTGTAGTGTTCCATGGTAGACATTTATATCTTAACCAATAAACTTGTTATACAAAAAAAACTAAACCAATGGAAGTTATGATATAGTATGTACGATTATCTAACAAAGAAAAGGTAAAAGTGGACAAAGAAATCTTGATATACCAGAGTTAAGGTAGAGAGTGGATAAGAGATCCTAATACTAATTCGTAGATTACATGTTTTCAATCAAAGGATTGCTTGAAATTCTACCCATATTCCACCATAAGAAGTCGTGTTATTATGTTTGAGCTAAGTTTAAGCTTGTGTAATGCACAAGTCTTTTAGTATATGAAACATATTTAGTAAATTGATAATTATGAAGATAAATTTTAAAAATCCTTCAAATAAGCCAATAATTGGACCTCGCACCCAAGTGCACAGTGCTCACTGTGCACTCGATGAACATTCTATACTAAGCAATGAACATTGTCGGTTTTAAAATTTCTCCCCACTATGCGCAATGATAACGGTTGGATTTCCCACGCAACACGACTATTTCGATTCCACGCAACACATTCCCCAATATTCAATAATAATTTTTTTATTGTAATTCATGGAATTAGCTATTTTATGCATATTCGTTACTAATGTTCATTAGAGATAAATTAAATGTTTATTACAATTAAGTATATTGTTCATTCTGTTTATATGAAATGTTCATCATATGTGAAGTTTATTATGCAATTTTCAGTGCCTTTGAACGTAATGTTCAGTGCCTTTGAACATAATGTTCAGTGCCTTTAAACGTAGCGTAATATTTAGTGTCTTTGAACGCGATGTTCATTGCAAATGAATGTGATGTTCATTGCAAATGAACGTGATGTTCATTGCAAATGAACGTAATGTTCATTGCCTTTGAACGTAATGTTCAATATTCATTTTAATAAATATGTGTACAGTGCGTGTACATTTCCAATGCAAAAGTTCAGATTTAAAAATAATATTACAAAGTTCTCTATGCGTGTCTTTTCACAATGCGCAAACTACGAAGCACTGATGATTTCACTTGGGAAATAATGAATATTACGCATCCCTATGTTCATTGCCTTGTAAAGAATGTTCATTTTGTTCAATTCGTGTAAAATATATTAATGTTCATTACCTTTGTACAGAATGTTCATTCAAGTTATGTATAATGTTCATTTTCGCAATGCATAATGTTTATTTTCGCAATACTTTCTTCATGAATGTTCCATGTTCATTCTGATAATAACTAATGTTCATTGTTATAATACTTAATGTTCATTCACATAATATATAATGTTCATTACAAAAATACATAATGTTCATTTTAGTACTTGTGTACAGTATATGTTTATTTTCATAATAACTAATGTTCATTGTTATAACACTTGATGTTCACTGTATTAATATTGAATGTTCATTATATAAATAAAAAATGTTTATTTTTCAAATATGTGAACAAAACATCTATTATTTCCAATGCAAAAAGTTCATATCTATCTTGATATATTATGTTCATTGGCTTAATATATAATGTTCATTGGCTTAATATATACATAATGTTCATTTTTTTTAGTTTGTGTACAACATGTGTATTATTCCCAATGTAAAAAGTTCAGATTTTTTAAAAATAGTGCTACATGTACTACTTCCAATGCAAGAATAGTTCAGCTTTTCCCAATTACGAAATCACTTACATGGAGAATAATGAAAATTACACCTCCCAATGTTTATTATCTTGTAAAAGAATGTTCATTCTGTTCAGTTTGTGTGATATTGCTTGCATTTTATGTGTATGAATCATGCATTTTGACCCGGGTGCACGATACTCACTGTCCACCTAAGTCCATAGTCTTATTTGCACAAATAAGCCCATCTTGAAACTTATGGATACATAATCTTTTTGTTTGAGATGAATACAATGATACGTAACCTAGCTTGTAGAAAGAGTAATTGGATAGTCACTCCAATTAACCTTCTAACCATGAATTGCATGTTTTTCAAATGTCTTCAAAAACCCCGTATAAAATTCTAACATTAGGGAGTTAAAAATCATCAAACGAAGTAGTACGTCACATAGTCAAATTTTCAATATATGGAGAATATTCATTATTTATATTCTTCACAATCATGAAGGTATACAAATATTTGACTATTTTATGTCATCACATTTCTAACCATGCTTGTTTATGTAAGGCAAATTTGTCTCATCATATTATTCCAAACTATTTGCCTTTTTTTAAACAAACTACAATGGGACAATAAATATATTATAAATTATTGACTAAAACTCTTTACACTTATGCTTCGTTTGGTAGGTGTAAAATATTTTCTCTAAAAACTGTTTTTCCCATATTACATTGTTTGGTTTAGAGTAAATTATAGCATGTAAAACTTGGAATAAAATTTTTTTTTACACCCTTGAAAATATTTTTCCCAAAAATGGGAGTAAAACAATTTTACATCCATTCACTCCAAAAAAAATACCTACTAACAAACAACTCAATCATTACCAATTATGGACAGTGTCAGCTCATGCTTGGCCTCTTATTAAGCCATGCCTAATTATAGTCGTGTCGTATTGTGCTACATTTCCCTAAAACTCGGTCAATGGCCTAGCATAGCCACGTACTTGGTGTGCCATCGTGTCGTGCCTCGTGTTGGCCTAATTTTTTAACAAAAATAACAAGAAAGCATATAATAGATTAAAAAAATACTTTTAGATAATTTAAAATATATTATAATAATATAATAATATTAAAAATAGTAGTAATATCAATTGTAGTAGTAATAATAATAGTATTAAATAATACTAAATAATAATGTTATTAGGGTCGTGCCTCATGCCAAATTGGCGTGCCACTCGCGTGCTCTTTTCTAATTTTTTTTTTGTTAGTGGTCTGGCCTGCAGCCCACTCCACGGACAGCATGTCATGCCACAATCATGCTTGTGTCGTACCGTGCCAAAAGTGGGCCGCGACCCACTCCACACTTTCTCTCTCTTAAAATTTGAGAAAAACCCTCAATTTCTTTTCATCATTTTCAAATATCATCAATTTAGTATGTTTTCTTAAAATCTCATGTCTTGATTATTAAATTTTATTACTATACCATGAATTTGAATAAATTTTATCCATTTTAATTGAAAATAAAAAAACCCTAGATTTTCCCCCATTTCGATTGAACCATGAAAGTTTCTTATAAAATGTGGGCAATCAACAATTTATTTGAAATTTGAGTATAAATTTTATTTATGTTAGAATTTAAAATGTAAAAGTACAAACTATTACATTACAATCAGTTAATTGGTTTACCTATTTGATTGCGAATACATTTACCTGTTTGATTGGTTTGCTTATTTGATTACGAATATTCCTTTATAGTTAGGTTAAGGTCTTTTTATAATGTTAAACCGGATTTTTTAGTATTCTCTGTTTTTATGTCGATATTTTGTATAATGTAATATGTTATTAATATAACATAGAAATATATTGTAGATTTTATGAAAAAAAATATTTGTTGTAGCATAGCAAATTTAGCTAATGACAAACAACTAGAAAAATAGCTGAAAAAAAGAGTTAAAAAATAATAAGAGAATATAATTTGAAAATTAATAAGAGTAATTGATTTTTACTTCTACCAAACAACGAAAAATGCTAAAATATAAAATCATTTCCTATGCAACCAAACAACGGAAAAGTTCCATGAAAATGAGTTTTTTACCATTAAAGATTTTCTATGGAAAACCATTTTCAGTTGAAAACGTTTTACGCCCTACCAAATGGAGCCTTAAAACAACTTTAGATTAAGAATCAACGACACTAATAGAGAACATAATAATGTTATGGAATAAGAATAACTCATTTATTCTTACAACGTAATACAACTTTTGACATAATTAATGGCAAAATCCAACTTAAGCATACATTCTAGTCTCTTACAATTATTTTTGTATTGTTAAACATCTAAAAAGTTACTTGGGCTAAAATACTTAATTAATTATTTTTTTCATCTAAATTTAGAAAATTCTACAATTGCCATTTGTTGTTTTATTTTTTGCATATCATCAAATCTGTCTTTGGTTGACGAATACCCATCATTGACAGATGAACCTTTAGTCACAGTGTTACGAAAATTATCACAATTAACCAAAAAAATATACAAATAAATTAGTTAAATACAAAGGAAGCAAAGCAACCTACAATCATGATTTGTTGATGTAGATGCATGCATGGAATTTTTTCCAACACACTCTACTTGAGGATCACTTAACAAATGTGACAAATTTGGCTTATTTGAGCATTAAGGCAAAGTTGACAATTAGTTGAGTCCTATTAATCCAAGTAGAATTAGTAAAGAAATTATCAATATTAAAGAGAATAGGATTCAACGAGTTGTCTATATTGCCTTTATGTCCCAAGTAAGTTAAATTTGTCACATTTTGTTACGTGATTATCAAGTAAAGTGTGCTTGAAATAATTCCATGCATGCATCCACATCATTTGTCTTATGCATATATTATGTCAATTCATCCACCTTTGGTAGTTGAATAATCTAATGTAGAACCTTACTATGAAATCATTCCATTCGAAGAATTACTTACAAAGTGTATTTATAGGAATATTGAAAAAAAAAATCACCATTTTGTAAGTTCACAATGGCATACAATTGAACTAAGATAAGTTTATCATTATCGAGAAAAATAAAGACTAAGATTTGGACTTTCTATTGATCTTCGTAATGCCACACAATTACTACTCTTCAAATCTTCCTTTATTCCAAAAAAATATTAAAGTTCTAAGAAAATCACAAATTCATTAAAATGGGATTCTTACCTAAATAAGCCAAAATTGATAACATGTTTGAAAAATTTCACATGCATAAAATTTGTCAAAGGAATTCCATCAATATAATTTGAAAGATTATTAGTATTTGAAAAATAATTTGTTAATTCATATTAAAATTTCAAATAAGCAAATATGAATTGTCTAGCATAGGGAAATCAAAAGATGAAACTGTTGTAGAATAGAAAATGATCAATATTTTTTTTCCTAATTTAAGTTATTTTTTTCATCCAAAAGCTACTATTGAGGGGAGGTGGTTAGTTAATATTTTACTAGCATGTGCCCGTGCCAATGCACGAAAAGTTTATAAAATTATGAATATAATAAATATGTACCAACTACTTCGTAAAAAATTTATTAATTGAAATTAACATAATATTTTGACTTATACCGTGCTTAGGACGAATGAAAACTTTACTAAATAAAGTGATAATATAATTATATAAAGTCATATATATTTTTTAAATAAATGAAAACTACAAATTGACTACGTGGATGATTTGATTTTTTGGATATCTTCCTTTAGATAATAACACTTCACCCATTAGTTGTAAAAAAATGATACAACTCCTATTTCTTCCTTTTCTATTTTTGAAGCATAGAGGATAAATGTGAACGAATGTATTAAATGCTTTTGTACTTCTTCTTTGATAATGGTATCTCTAAATTTTTAATCATCATTATAAGAATATGTTTAATTTATTATTCTCAACATTAATAACATTAACAAACTATAAACTCACATCAATCACAAATTTTTTGTAACACCCCGGTAATTCCCATTTTTCGAAAATCAAACCTTTAGGAAACTACCGGTGTGCTACCGCCACGTGTTCAAACGTTAAGGCTATAAAGCAGAGTTTTGCAGCGGAAAACCAAAAGACTTTTGAAATAACATTAAACGTAAATTAACTCCTAATATAACAAACTGGAACCTCTACGGCCCTTACTGCAATGTACCAAATAATGTTTACCTCTAATCCAAATCCAACAGTTTAAAACCAAATCAAACAAACATAATTTATTCTGAAATCTAAATTAAAATAACGTTCCTCTCAAACCCGTCCATGCATGGATACTCGTTTAGATACCTGTTAATAATCCTCTCCATAATAATACAAATGTAAGTATTGGATCATCACAGTGCCATTTATAGGCAAAAGCCATGACCAAAAACACACAAGGCACGTAATCAGCAAGCTAAGTACATACAAATTACAAAGTATAACAATTGAACTGATAATTAAATAAGAATAATTATAAAATGTAAGAACGTATCACGCATCATTTTACTCGACTGACACGATAAATTGATTAATGACTTATATTAAGCAATAGACTAGGTTGTCTCCCCCATGTCCTGATTTGAACATCAAATAATTAAATAACCCATGCACTCTCGTCGGAGAGCATCAAAATACAATATAAAAATCCAGATGGTGAACGGGCGCGACTCCATCACCTTAGCTAGATGAGATCTCAACTAACCCCAATTTTATGTTTAAAACTTTATAAAAGAGAGACTCATAAATCACACGGCCTCCAATAAAATCCACCGATAATACTCCGTGAACTCTAACCCTTGATTGTCAATACTCTAGACTTGCACTAGCCTAGAGTTTTATTGCTTATCCTCTTTCTCTTTAAGTGATTTACTGTTTGAACTCGATGTACACCATCACCACAATACACACATGCAAACATTACAGTTATACAATCAATCTCTGTTATACTGTAATTTTTAAGCTTTTAATTTGAATATCAACTGTTAAAACTGTTGAACCAAGTCAACTACCCTCGTCATTAAGACTTAAAAAATACACCTTTACTCCAATCATACTATCAGTAATGAAGGGGTAATAATAAATAACCTCATGGATTAATTAACAATTAATACCAATTTAATAAATCACGGTTTCTCACAAATAACACCGAAACATGCCCCTAATATAATGAACATGAATTCTTTCAAATGGATATCCAAACAATCTCATCCAATGAGTTTCCTAAACATGATACTAAGTTTATATTTCACCCTAAATCATGCTCCTAATTAAAGGTAACGTTCTTCGTAATTTGTACGTACCTGGAGAAAAATGCACGGGTATCTACTTTCTCTATCTTTAAGAACCTTCTACAAATTTTTCTCCTACACCAAATAGTACAACCTAAATTAATATACCAACAATACCAAATTTACAACCGCCACACTAATTTTTCTAAGACTTTAAAATCATCTCAAAATACGTTTTTAAGTCTAAAAAAACAAGCTAGAAGTCAATTATAATGTCACTATTGTTTACTGTGCAAAAGCCAAAATTACATACTAACCTAATCTTATTAACTCATATAAGCCCAAACAACCAAACTTCATCACTTTGTCCTATAACAATTGATAAGACAATGATACTTTGAATATAACCCCCAAATGCCCAACCACACACGCACACACAATATTATGATTATCATGAAAGCTTTATCCTTGCCAAACTCCTCTGACAAAGTCAAACTATTTTTATAATTCTTGTTGAAACAATCACAAAGCACCTCCTAAATTCATAATCATCATCATTAGCAATATATTGGCAGGAACCCTATAATGTAAGAGACAACATCTCACGGTATATCCATAAGCAGCTGACCACAAAGCATATTTCCAATATTCTCAAGACGTTAGACACCACTATAATCAAATTAAACCCCCAATATTTTGACATCCTCCCAATTAATACAACAACAACCCCACATCAAAAACACAAGTAGCCATATATCTTAGAGAATTGGGGAATCAAAATTAGAGAATTAGATATGCATACATAACCAATACATGCCTAGCCATAAAAAGAAAACAAAGGAAAATCATATTGATATGGAAACTAAAACCTTGTCTCACCACCATTCTTTGAAAGAGCAACACCAAATTACAAAATTAATTTAGACAAACAACATAATTTTCATAATTTCATAATATATAAAATCAAGGAGGAAAGGAGAAAGGAAGGAGAAAAGGACTAGTTGAGATGGCTGGCTATGACGGCTGGGGGTGGTGCGGCAGAGGCGGCAGTGGGGTAGCAGTAGGCGGCAGCAGTTGGGTGCGCAGCAGGGAGTAGTTTGGGGGTGGTGGGTTTCTTCGGGAGGGGATTTCACGGGGTGGAGAGGGTTTTTTTTTTCTTTTTTTCTTCTTCTTTTGATTTTGGGGCTCTACGGGGGTGGGGTAATGTTATTTTCTTTTGTTTTGTGGGGGCGATAACCTGTTTTTAGGTTGTTTACTAAAAGACTAGTTATGCAAACAATATATATACCAACCTACGAACTATACGAGTATAGTGGAGTAGGGGGTCGAACCACGAGGACAAAGGATATCAAGACACTCAATTCTTAACACAACTGGACTTTATGGATTGGAAAACAACTAAAACTAATAACGAGAATATAGATCACGATGAATTAAGAGGTAAATCAAATAGAGAAAAATGGGGACAAGATTAGATTCACCCTAGGAACGAAGCTTTCAAAACAGAACATGATAGGTTAGAGAAAATCTAACAATAACTAACATAGAATCCCAAGCATGCGAGAGGAAGATGGTGATTCCACAAATCACAACGAACGACCTATAATTGCCCTATGTCTCCAAAGGAGTGGCAGGACAAGATTCGTCTTGGATTTCGAAACTACTTATTGTCATCATTCCTACAACCTTAGACAATAAAGAACATAGCTTTTCCTAGGGCTTCACCAATCAAAACCCCTAAGAGAACTACTCACACATATTCATGCTAAACGACATGATGATATTCAATAAAGCAAACAAAACGATCATGAAAAGAAATCAGCGGGAACATGAGTAAATCAGAAACTATGCTAATAAACGATAAATACTAGGCTAAACAAGGAATGAAATATAACGAATGATTTCAAAAGTAAAAGATGGATTAATACTCACAAATGCTTCAATTTGATATCCACGATCAGAATTCGAATGACAAAATCCAAAACTCGGAGTACAAACGTTGAGAAAACCAAAAACTGAAAGCTAGAACTAAAAGAATTTGGAGGATAAACAAAGCTAAAAGTGCATAAACTAATAAAAACCTAGCTGCCTCCCTCTCTTCAGAGAGAGGAGTATTTATAACAAAGAGTAAAAGGGGTCCGGAAACCCTAAAATGTCTATGGGCCGGCCCTAAAAAGAAGTAGTTTTTCCGGAGAAAACACTGCCATTCGACCGAATGCAAGGCCCATTCGGTCGAATGCTTCATCATTCGCCCGAATACGCTTCCATTCGCTCATTCCAACAGCTCTTCAGAATTGCTCTCTGTCCAGCATTCGCCCGAATAGAGTCTCTGATTCGGCCGAATAGAAGCTCATTCGCCCGAATGAGTGCCATTCGGCCTTCCCAGTGACCATAGAACATATGCTCTAAAGATTGAACACCATTCGACCGAATCACTCTCAGATTCGGTTGAATCTGTACCATTCGACCGAAGGACTATCAGATTCGGTCGAATCTGAAGCTCTGCACTCTTCTTTTCAACTTCTGATCCTTTCTGAACTTCGTGGGATCTTTATGAGTGACTTGAAATGTTTTCCCAAGCTATGATACACGTGTCTAAGGGTGTCAAAGACTCGAATTCGTCGTAATTCACCTCGAAATCATCAAAAACACCTGAAATGACCTTAAGACAACTCGAAGACAAGATCAAGGTGAAATCGAGTATAATATGCATAAAATCAATATAAAATCATGAGATTTGACACTAAAACGAGGTAGTAAACGTGCTCTAAAACAAGCACATCAGGGGGCTCTACGGGGGTTCTACAAGGGTGGGGGATTTGTTATTTTTTTCTTTCTTTTTATGTTTTGTTTTGTTTTAAGGTGTTTTGTAAAGTGTGAAGAGAGTGAGGGTAGGTTTAGGTTATTTATTTAGGTAGTATGGTTATTGGGTTGGGGTATGATAGAGTTTGGGTAGGATAAAATTTTGAGTAGGATAGAGTTTTGGTAGTTTAGGCTTAGTGGGTTACTTAGAAAAATAAATAAAAAATAACAAAATAATTTATAGAATTTGGGGGGATTACATTTTAACAAGGAATTGAAGTTTGACAACCCGGCTATACCCCTAAACTGCAGTCAATAATATTCTCACATATATTTTCTTACTTCTCTAATCCCAACAAAATATATTTATCATCTTTCTCTCTTAAATTTATCTCTTTTTTAACATTTTTTTTCTTCAATGATCCTCACTCCAAATTTCAAATGACTTTACTAACTACATATCCAAATTGGATAAAATTGGTTATCATTGCTAAACTTTTTAACCCATAGTTAAAAAGAAAAGCAGTATAGCTTATTGTAGCACATGATTTGGGTTATTAAGATAAAATTATAATAATAACTAAAGGGATAGACACAGAAGAAATCACCATAAGGGTATTTGTCCTTTATAAGAGAATGTTTAGCACCTATGTGTAATAAAGTACCTAATCATAAAAAATAAATAAAAAGGAAGAAAAATTGAAATGTGACCTGTGGCAATTAAAAAACAACATTACTTCAAGAATGTTTGATTTAGGATTAAAAATATAATATATGAAATATAGATAAAGTTTATAATAAACCTAAATTAAACCTTTAATGACTTTAAATTGTCGTACAATGTCAAATATTATACTATAACTCCCTAGGAAGATTAAAAGCAATTACACCTAATAATAATTCAAGAAAGTCACATACCTTAGCATTATAATATGTCACATAATTGCAAATAGAATATCAAAGCGCATATGAATCTTATTACATATAAGTGATATAGTTATGTGGAGATTTCGTGTGATTACACTAATAAATAAAATAAAATAACTTTAAATGTGTTCGTATCATTATGTAAATAAATATAGCTAACAACTCCAAAATATTACATAAGTGTGGTTACGATTATTAACAAAATCATATAACTCTAAAAATATTAGTGTGAATAGAGATTATCAAAAAACTCCAATAGATTAGGATGCACATGACCATAGTGCTATTTGTTTTTTTTTAATGATAAAAAGGTAATTGATTTAATGATAAAAAATGGTATTGGGATATATATTAAATAACGCATGAATATAGATTCTGTTTTGATTAATGGAGGATGACGATGCAATGCTATGATGATTGTTAATTACTATGATAGAAATTAATATGATCGTGTCTCTCATTGATCTGATGGAGGGCCTGGTTGAGTAAAACCATGACACAATTTAGGAAAAAGGATGCCAAAACTAATTTTTGTGAGTTGAAAAAAAATTCTGAAGAAAGCCAAATACAATCGTAACTATTGAGAGGAAGTGATTAGTTATCTTATAATATTTTTTATTTATCAAAATGATCTAATATATTTTTTTGATAGGATCACTGATATAATTAATCAGTGTGTATTAATTTTTTGGTTTTTCATGTTTTATTTTTATTTCACCCCAAGCTAGTTTATGCCCATGCCAATGTGTGGGTTGAAAAATATTTCTGAAGTAAGGCAGATACAATATTACTATTGAGAGGTGGTGATTAGTTATCCTATATTATTTTTTATTTATTAAAATGATCTAATATATTTTTTTAACAAGATTACTGATACAATTATCCTATATTATTTTTTATTTATTAAAATGATCTTTACTAACTGTTAAAACAGTCTAATCAACAATGCTCTGGATCTATATGGATAAAGGTTCAATATGAAACAACACTAAGAGTTGAAAGTTTTACTATCATAACTTTATTTTACTCCATTTGGGCTTCAAACAAACGATTATACTATACACGATTTTGTCCCTTTCATAAACAATCTACGTTGAGAAAATTTTGAGATATAAAACTTTTGTGAATAGTTTGTATAAGGCAGTTACATGCTTTTACTTATTAGTTTTTTTTTTTACAAATATTTTGAAAGTTTTAAATCTTTTGTTCTTTATTCCTTAAAATATCTTATTTTCCATCCAAAGTAACGTATTTTAAAATTTTTAAAGTTTTTTACATCCAAACCTACAATGAAGTAGTTACTCGAACTAATTTTTTGTATTTTTTATATTTTTCACTCAAAACAATGAAAATCATCTAATTGACTTTCGGAGGCTTCACATTCATTGTGTCTCTGAAATAATAATATAAGATTCACGCACTACGTCCATATAAAGTTAGTTCCTAACTTCCGATCTACCGAAGTACTGATATGTTCTATGGCTTTGACCTCAAAATGACGTTATAGAGATGATTAAAATTGTAGAGATATTTAATGAAGCAATAAAATAAACAAATAACACCCCACCTCAACGGCTCCACCACATACACAAAACTTAATAACCCCCGTCATTCACCCCTTTCCTTTTATTATCTTTTTCAATTTTTCTATCTTGTTTGGTTTTCGCTACTTTCTCTAAGAATTATCTTAAAGCAAAATTTGCAAGAGAATTCATGCAGTTAATATAATATTTTTAAATATTAATGGGTAAACGTGGGCATGTGTATTACTATTGACGGTTTTCTTCGATTGTAGTAGTCAAAACAGTTATCTATATACGTATATCCATTTTTTTTTTATTTTTTTTTTGTAATATGAAGCAACATGGTTTGATTTTTTTTATTTTATCCGAACCAAATAGTTTGTACTTAACTGAACCACTATTTTAATTTTTTTAAAATTTATTTTCACCCGAAGCAACGACAAACCTCCGTTTGACTTTTGGAAGCTCCACAATAATTCATGCTCGTAAATAATAACATTAGATTTATTTATTAATAGTAATTTAATATATTTTTTAATAGGATTACTGATAGTTATCCAATGTATAATATTTTTATTTTTTATTTCACCCGAAGGTAGTTATTTATTTATTTCACCCAAAGCTATTTTTTCTACTCGAAGCAACATAAAATCTCATATTGCAATTTGAAAGCCTCACATTCATTCTTATTCCTAAATAATAATATACGATATAATTTTTTTATTAGGGTCACTGATAGTTATCCAATTTGTATAAATTTTTTTATTTTTTATTTCACCCAAAGCTAGTTATTTATTTATTTCACCAAAATCCCACCTTCATTCTTACTCCTAAATAATAATATAAAATTTATTAAAAAAATAAAATAGATCTCCACCATACAACCCTCTACAAAAATTCGAAAATTACTTTCAAATTCAACTACCCCTACTAGCGTAACCTCCAAATTATAGGAGTGTAGAGTGTAGACTACCATACTACACTCCACAAAACAATTTAAAAAAAAAAAACATTTAAAGACCCAAAAAAAAAAGAGAGAAAAAACTCACATCAGCGCACGTTAGCAACTCCCACCCCACCCCACCCCACACCACCCCATTTTCTACCACCCCTCCTCGTTTCTCCTGCTTTTCCCCTCTTCTGTGTAGTTTAGGGTTATCTGCAACCGCAGTCACTCCCTCTCACCCTCTCCTCCACCTTTCTCACATCAACAATCATCAAACTCACAATTCAAAACTTAGGGGTTTGATTAATATCAATGCCTCGGAATTCATCGACTTCATTGGCTGCTGGTTCCTTTACCACTAGCTTTTTCCTTAACTTCGCGCTATCGCCACCCGGCGCTGCTTTACCCGGCTTCACTACAGTTCGGGTGCCCCCCATTTTTTGGGATTTCTATTCGGCATGACATAGAGAGAGCTTTTCCTTTTTTTTTTAACAATTAAATTGGGAGTGAGGCTTTGAATTTTCTTTCTTTTTGTTTGTATTTATTTTTGGTGTTGAGCCATTGTTTTTCGATCAAGTTTTGATTTTTCGATGGCGCCGAGTCGGAGGAAGAGCGCAAGTAAAGCTGCTGCTGCTGCCGCGGCTCGGCGGCAGTGGAAAGTTGGCGATCTTGTTCTTGCTAAGGTCAAAGGGTTTCCGGCGTGGCCGGCTACGGTATGTTTTTTCTAATTCGATCTTCCTGTTGTTAATTGGCACATGTAAATCATGGTTATTTTTTTTTTTTGATTGGGTGGGTTGCCGATTTTTGTGAAATTTAGGGTTTTTAGTTTTCTGGGTTTAATTAATTAGTGGTTCGTCTTGGCTTTGATTTCGGAGTTTTCGGGGTGAAAAGTTTGTTTTACCTACTGCACTGTCTGATTTCCTCCTGTATATCATGTGCATCGATGTCATTTTGTGGTTAATAATGAACTCACTTATATGGGCCGGAACTGTTTGCATTTATGTATTCATTGGAAGCTGATTTTGGGTCCTGTTGTGATACACAATTGGGATGCATGTCTAGATGATAGTGGTTTAGGATGGTAGAGCTGTGGTTTGTGTAAATGTAAGCAAAACGGGATCTTTACTCTGTTAGGTGATAGGAGGTTTTTAGATTTGAAGCTAGAATGTGATTGTGGGAGCGGGGTTTGTTTTTGTGAAGGGTTTTGTTCTTTTTCTGTTTGATCTGATGTCTCCTAATGGTTTTAGGCGCGTAGAAGGTTGTTTTATCCACTCTCTGATTTCCTGCGTATCATTGTGCAATCATATTATATGTTGTGCGAGTAATACATAATAGGGCTATATGCTTCAAAGAGCAGGTTGGCGATTTCTAGGGTAGCAATTTTTACCGGTAAATGTAAAGAAAATGTGATTTTTTCTTCATTAGTGAACAGAAAGGCTCTAGATTTGAAGCATGGTGGTGCTTTGTGGGATTGTGGTTGATGTTGTGAAGGGTTTCTTCTTTTCCATTTATATTGATGTCGTGAAATGGCTATACATGAACTTTGATGGTGGGGATTTTGTAGAGGGTGATGGTTGCTTTTTCTTGTGCCTTCATCTATGCAATTGGACTTGAAAATGGGCTATTTCTTTTGGTAGAAGCATTGCCTTGGTTTTCATGGTTTGTACACAGGTCTTTTGGATAGGTTATCAATTATTGACCAATAGCTTATTATGGCATAAGCATCTTTTTAGGCACAAGTCTCTCTTTTGCATTACTTAATAAGATATATGAACTATCACTCCAACCAAAACGTTTGATGGCTATGCTGTTGATCCTACTGATTGTTTGGTATGGGGGAATGAATAGTCAATTACAGTTCAGTTGGTTTGTTTTGGCAATATAACTAGCATGTTGGATGGAAATTAATTCTATTCTTGTTGTCTAATTACCTTCCTCAATGTTGAGGGTAAAGAAAATAAAATTCTTTTAAAAAATACAATCTTGTTTATTTGGATGCTTTTTTAAGTAAAAATATATCAGGTGAAACATGGTGATTTCCTGTAAGGTTATTGATTTATTGCTTTAGTGCTTAAATTTCCATATATCCGAATTGTTTGAGAATTACGCTACCGCACTTTTCTATATTTTACAATTTCTTTTTATTTACAAATTTTGTGCAACACACAGTGTTTGTATTTTTGGAGAAAAATGTGCAAGATATTGGGTTAGTGTCTATTATCCAGCATATGAGATAAAATTAATGAATATATATGTTTAAAACTTGCCCCCTGATATAGTTGTTCATATCTTTTTAGAAGTTGCATATGGAGAGGCTTTACTTTATGAGTATGGTCCTTTACAGCTACATATTTGCATCACAGTTTTGTACTACCCTGGTTTTATATATTGTCTATGAGCTTAAGTCTTTTCCATTGTGGAGGCTATGTTATGTTTAAAATTCTAAATGACACTACTGATGCTGTGGAAAACTTCGTTTTTGTGTTAATTTTGGAATCAATTGTCACACATATTGGCATGCTGTGTTTATAATCCTCTTTGAGATCCCTTTTTTCGCCTGCCTGTGTCTATTCTCTTTGGTTTTTATGAGTCTGGTGGTGTGACTTCTCCTGTTGCTTATACTTGTTCTTGTGATTATTTGTTATTAGGTAAGTGAGCCAGAGAAATGGGGTTATTCATCTGATTGGAAGAAAGTTCTTGTTTACTTCTTTGGAACAAAGCAAATGTGAGTATATTTCTATTGTTGCAGAAGCATTGCATGTTGGTTTGAGTTTGTTAGGCTATACTGTCGTAGTTTTTGTAATGTTTATTTTTTTATTTTTTTATATATTTTAATGGTTTCCTTATTACTCATGACTATAGAGGAACTCATCACTGTTGTGTTTGTTGGAACTTGTTTGTATGTGAGTTATGATGGTTGATGGTCCTAAATGAAGGATTTCTGAAATGTGGTTCAAAATTCTTCACCTCAAAGATGATATTTTTAGGGGTATTTGTGAAGTCTTAAAATTAGGATTCATGTTTTGGCCTAAATCAAGGGTAAATACAGTAGCCTCTCAACCCCCCCCCCCCCCCCCTATCCTCGATAAAAGGTTAAAAATCAAGAAACAAAATTCGTTCAGATATACATTCCAAGTTGGAGGTAAGGGTTGGTGTCATCTAAAGCATCTTGCATTATAAGCAAGTGTCCTTGCAAAGAAAGTATATTTTGGTTTTTTTCCCTGTGAAATTAATCCTATGATCAATTGCAAAAAAATTTAGAAGAAATAGTGTATGAATTTTTGTGATACTACTTAATCCAATAGTGCATGGTTATGTACTAACCTTTGCCATATTTGATGACAAATTGTTGTTTTATTTGCCCTTTGCATTCTGAGTAACCTGTTTTTGGATTGCCTGTACACTATACTTTCACTTTTGCCTCCAAGTTTTCGGACTTTGTTTATTACATATTGTTGTTTATGGCCATGTGTAATGACCTTCCTTCACATTTTATTTTGACTTTGAGATGTTTGAGACTGGCAATAATATCAAGCCTAATTACAATTATGACTCATAATCTATTAAGACCTGATTGATTAAAATTCATCCAAAAAGATGCTCGTCAATGCCAATCAAATTTGAAGAATCTTTTTCTCAAATATTTTAGACTCAAAGTTTAGGGTTAGTTCTAATCCAAACATAGAGTAGCAAGGTCGAATCTATTATCAATAATTGCACATGTATGTTACTCTTATCTATTTTGATCCAAATTTTTATCTCACTTGTTATTTTTTTAGACCTTTAACACAATCAACCTGATTTTGGCCTTGCAAAAACCCTTAGGGAAGAAATTTTAAATCCATTGATACTAATGTTGTCCTTTGCCTCGTATCCTTCCTTTTTTTGGTTTTTTGATTATGAATTGATCAACCAATGCTATATGGGGTCAGTTTCATAGTCCAATAAATCTGTACTTTTTTATAGGAACAATGAGTTCCACAGGTTTATGGGTTTTTATGTTATGTGGATCATAACATAACTTTTAGGGGCCATGTTTTACAGCCTCTTTCAAATATAATTTCGGCTTGGTTTTGATTAAGTTATAAAGCCTTGTTCCTTTGATATTCTAAACAAGGAAGTTCAATTTGTTTCACTGTCTACCAAAAACAATTTTTTTTTCTGACTTTAGTTCTGTTTCTTCAACCAAACACTGAAAAAAGCTGTGTGCATTGGCTTGGCTAAAGAGACCTTTTGATTTTTCTAAATCAATCACAATCTAAACAAATTTCTAATGCAAAGAATGGCTTTTTAGCCTTTTTTATATACTGTGGGGAACTGACTGATTGCATTGTTTGTGAGTGATGAATTGTCATATGTTTGCCAATTATCTTTTAAAATGATAAAATATGTGATGCCAGCAATGAAGCATGGTATATTTTATCCTTATGCCTAATCTTTTCGTGATTGTTTTAGTAAACTAGAATTTCAATTGAAAGTTAAAAAATGATTAGCTAATTCTCTTCTTAGCATGGGATGGACACAACTAAAGTAGCCGTAACTTTTTTAAGGATTAGATAGGAGAATCTCTTACCAAGGATTGCCCCAAAGTGATTGGAGCAGTTCATCCAAATTAAAAGCATGTCAAAAAGTACGTGAACTCAGAAGAAGTTTGTATTTTATTTATTTTTCTCCAATTTTATAAAATGCTCTTAGAGAATTATCACCCTCGATAGGTTGGGTGTAGGCAGTAAGTAAGACAATTGTATCAGAGCAGAATTTTACATCAAAGAGGATGAAAGGTCTCGTGGGCAAGATGAGTTGTAGTCATAATAGTATCAGCCTTCACTTGTGAGATGTTAGATATGCAATTGTCCTTAAAGATGGGATAGAAGATAGAAGTTCATAAGGACATAGGAATATGGCCAACTTTTAGCTCTCCTGAATCATATAATTTAGGTTTAATTCCACATGCATAGAGTTTAAATTTAAAGTGTCCATGCTGAAGAGTTTTAGGTGGTATACAGTATTTTTCAGGTCTCCAGATACATACCTTTGGCTTCAGGTGATATTTTTACAATGAACATGGAAATAAATCTAGCAAGATCCCTCATGATAATATATAAGATGGATTAGTAAAAATGTGATTGGAGTTTCTGAAATTTGATTACCTGCCATTGTACTATTGTAGAACTTTTTTAGGAGAGAAACTATATCTTTGGTGAAAGTCTAATATTTCTTAATAGGGGAAGTTGCTTATCCAATTCCTTATGTAAGTCTGTAACTAGCTTTCTTCTTTTGAATGGAATGTGCATCCAGTAAGAACCGAACCTACAAATCAACCCTTTTTGTTATAGGTTTTGCGCTCAAATATGAAGTTCTATTTCTCTTACTCAGCCATCTAGTTTTTGATAATTTGCAATTGCTTGTTCTTGTAATTCTGGATGAGGAAAATCTAATCATACCGTGGTTTGTCCTCAATCAAATTAACTTATTTAATGTTCTAGGCTTCTCTGAGCTAAGCTAAGTATTATGAATGTGCTGCATATTTTTTGAGGTGTATACTAAAATCCCTTGGAGTTTTCGTGCTTTTTTTTTCTTTTTCCATTCTGTTTAGTCAGTAACGTTATGCATGTATCGTTGTTAGATGACTGTGAGCTCTAATGAAGAATTTGATTTCTTTTCGTCTTTCTCTTTGCTTTATTTTCAATTGGAGATTCTTCCTCTAAACCTAGCACTATTATTTCTTTATGGGATGTTACAATATCTGACTTAATATTTACATTTAGGTCATTTTCCTCAACTATTGTGAGGATTACTGTGTTGCTTATGAGGGTTTATTTAGTTTGTTAGTTAATTGTTCTTTCCAGTGATTTTTTTGTCCCAAACTGATGGTAAGGTTTATGCTCTTTGTAACAATCTTGTTTTGGTATGTTTTGATTGTATAGCATGCAATATACTCGGATAATTTTGCACATAATGCATCATAGGACTTCAATTTTGACCATGTACTTTCTTGCATGTAGAGCCTTCTGCAACCCTGCTGATGTGGAAGAGTTCACAGAAGAGAAGAAAGACTCTCTTCTTGGCAAGCGCCAGGGAAGAGGTGCTGATTTTGTTCGTGCTGTGAAGGAGATTGTTGATTGTTATGAGAAATTGAAGGAAACCAATCAGGCTGACAGGTTGAGCCCTGGTGGTGATCCTGCTGAAAATGCTGCAACTGGCGATCTTAGTGCAAATAATACAATTGTTCCTGACGCAACACATAATTCCATTGTGAAATCATCTAATTCTTGTAGACCAAAAGATGAACCTGATACTGCCTTGGAAGATGTCCCTGAAGTGCTCACAGAAGTGGAATCTATGCAGCAAAGGGGGGTATCCGAAGTGCAGGATAATAATGATGTTGGACCCAGCGTGTCCATGTCTAATACCTACACTTTGAGGAAAAAGTCCAGAAGCAGTCAGCTACAACGATCTGTTAATACAACTAAAGCATCAGTTCAAAGGTCCAGAAGTTCATTAAGGTTTCAATCGCGTAGTTTACATAACGGTGAATTGACAGGTTGTAATAATAGAACTTCTAATGATGGCTTAAATGGATTTTTGGATGGTCCACTGCGAAGAGCCAAGAGAAGTAAAAGATCACCTGACTTGACTATTCCCAGTGTTGAGGATTCACCCATTTGTAACTCCAATGGAACCATAGAAGATAATGGATCTGAAATTGCTTTGGCTGACTCTGAGAACCTCAGTAATAATGAAGGTAGTGCCATTGAATCTGACCATAAACGTGAACAACCAGACTATCTCAGTGGAAGTTGTGAGTTGAGCAGAATGCTTGATTTTCAAGCAACTACAGCTGTTGTCAGGAAGAAAAGGAACCCAGGTAGAAAGCGACCTCAAAATGATGGTCTTGAATCTACTTCAAGATCTGATCATGAAGTTAGTAATGAGACACGGGCCCTGAAAGATACAATGGAATTGCCATCATTGTGTGGAAAATTGACAGTATGTCATCCCAAGGAAGAAGGTGATGAACACTTGCCACTAGTGAAACGTGCTAGAGTTCGAATGGGGAAAATGCTTGCTGAGGAGCAACAACACCTTGATTTTCTTGTGAAGGGTGAGGAGAAGTACTTAACTAGTGCATGTAGGCTGGCAAGCACTTCTGTGAAATGTGATGATATTCATCCTCCGAAGGATCTATTACCTGTGAATGAACCAATTGTATCTTCATCTGTTAATAAATCTTGTGAGGTTGAAGAGGATAAGCATCAAGTTCAGAAGAAAACTGACTCTTGTGTTGTTGATGAACCGGTAGCATGTTCACCAGTGGGTAATGGTGACCACATTCTTGGGGATAAGCCTCAGGCTTGGAAGACTAAGACAAATTTCCTGATCGGCTGTGTATTTGATGGTGAAGCTGTTTTGCCTCCATCGAAGCGCCTTCATCGGGCCTTAGAAGCAATGTCAGCTAATGCTGCTGAAGAAAGTCGAACACCAGTGGAGGTATCCTTGTCAGAAAAACTAGAAACTGAAGAGTTTCATCTCCCTTCTACAACGATGAACCGTGACATACATGTAAATGATGAAGCACACACTAACTTGGAAGTGCATCCTGATTCTTTGAATGATAATAATGCTGTGCATGATGATTGCTCTGGCCTTTCTCACCTTTATAACCCATCCATTTATGAAGTAATAACTAATCCATTTCAAGAAGTGTCTATGTCAGAATCAACTGACGTGATTTTGAGCAAAGAAAAAGACAAATGTAAAGGTTATGCTGAGGTATTGGCTGTGTTCATTGATAATAAAGAACTCTATGGGTCAGAGAATTCTAGGGAACTCCATATTGCCCTCCCAGATCAATCTTCACAAGCCTTGAACAGTGTTACTGAGTCTGGGTCCTCGTTGCAATCACTAACTACTGTACTGACTCAACCTCCATTGGAGGTTTTATGTAAGGATGCAATACAAGAAAAGAACGAGAGCAAGGAAGAATCTTACACATCTGAGAATAAAGTGCATTCTCAAAGAGACAATGGTTCTGTGTTAGTAGAAAATAAAGTAGTAAGTGTAGAATGCAGTAATGAAACTAGTTCTGACCTCTGTAACAAGAAGGTGGAAAGTATTGCAGGAATTGAAATTCTGGAGACTGTAATGGACGAAAATATTGAAACTAGTAGCATGTAAGCCGCTTAGTTACTTTTGCCTTTTCTGGTGCTCGTTTCATTTTCTTTTAAGATTTTCTTCTTTCAGACTTGTTATCTTATTGTTTGCATGTTATGTTGCTATGTAATCTTAGATGTGAAGCTGGGGACGAAGTTAAAACTATTTCAACAGATATCAGAATGGATGCTTCATCATCACCTTCGTTGAATACGTCTTCACAGCGAGCATGTCATGATGCTTCAATTTCCAACAGTCTGTCAAATGATTTTAATGTTGAGTTTAAAACTTCAAGTATTCTCCCTGCTGAAGCAGATAAGAAGAATGTTTCTTATTCAAATACAGCTGCCTCAGATAAGAATTATCATTCTCTGCTTGTGGAGGCCCAAGCCATTGATGCTAAGCTACCTCATGGCAAGTTTGCTGCAGATGTTGCTGAATGTAAAGTTTTAGATACTGTTATGCATCATCTGGGCAAGTCAGGAGAAAGGACCAATCTTGCTGAAGTGAAAGCTGCTCTTGCATCTCTTGAGTTGACCCTTGGGTCATTGACTAGAACTAAAGAAAGCATAGGACGAGCAACACGGATAGCAGTTGACTGTGTTAAATTTGGTAGTGCTGTTGAGGTATGATTGATTCTTTTATTTTTGAATGACTTTTGAGAACTTGTAAAATTCATAATTGTAATCTTGTTTTGTATTGTTAGATTTATGACCTTTTTCTCTTTATATTCCTAGTTCCACATCTAGCTTAGTACTCTCTTCATCCCTAAAAGATTGCCCCGTTCCCATATGTTCACTTTATACGGTTTAGGTTGGGTAAAGTTGATGAGAGAGAAAATTAGTGGGACCCATATGATCAATTAAGGTATGGGGGCAATCTTTTAGGGATATCCATTCAAGGGAAATGGCGTAATCTCTTAGGAACGGAGGTTTCTAGTATTAGATATGTTGTCTATGTGATATTATTGAAGTGTCAAGTGATTCAAAATTGCCACAAAGAATCAGTTGGTCATTGTATAACTATAAATAATTGAAATCTTTTTGATTAAATGTTAACATTTGTAACTAATGACTCCTTACTTTGGGATGGATGGAATACTATAATATGCTTCTACTTGTTGACTTGAGAGTATTATGGTGTTAATTACGTTTTTGGGCGTAGGTAGTAGAGCTTATTGCTCTCTATTTGGATAAAGAGTCAAGCTTGTATCGGCGAGTTGATCTGTTCTTCCTTGTGGATTCAATTGCTCAATGCTCTCGAGGTTTGAAAGGTACAAATTTTCCACATTAAACTGTCATTTGCTTGTTGCCATGAATTAATTTAGTATGACACTGCTTGCTTTGCAGGTGAAGTTGGTGGTACATATTTTTCAGCAGTCAAGGAGAATCTTGCACGCATGTTATCAGCTGCAGCTCCGCCTGGTCAAGCTGGGAGAGAGAACCGTAGGCAATGCTTAAAGGCAAGTGTAATTGAACATTTTTTTGTTGTTACTGTCATAATTGTAGTCATCTTGGTGAAATTGACTTCTATCCTGTTTCAGGTCTTAAGGCTCTGGCTAGAAAGAAGGATCCTCCCGGAATCCATTATTTGTCAACATATACGGGAGCTTGACTCACTCAATTGTTCCTCTTCTACCGCCGGTTACTCTCGGCGCATGTCAAGGACAGAGAGATCTTTTGATGATCCCTTACGCAACATGGAAGGCATGCTGGTTGACGAGTATGGGAGGTAATATTCTTCTCTGTTTTCACATATCCACAACTGATTAACCAAGGGGGTTTTGTGCGTTGTAGTGTTGAATAAGTTCTCTATTTTTGCTATAGTCTATATGGTTTTACATTTGCTGTACGTTCTCAGTTTGTAATAGTGCGTAAACAAGCTGACACAAGCTGGTTGTACTCCTTTTCTCTTTCTTTTCCCTTTCTCGTTTACTGCTAGTTATGGTCTATTAGTGCTCTGCTGACAATAGGTTATGTTGCACATAAATTTTGTAAATGTGCATTTTTCTTTTTTTTTTTTTTTTTTGTAATTTGAGAAAGTATGAGAGAAAACTGAATAAAAGCGTGTAGATTTCAGAAGTGCCTGTGAGACTGTTTGAACATTTTGAATGACATATATACTTCTTACTATCTTAGTATAGGGACAAATGCTAGAAAATCCTGATTTGCTTGGTTAAGCGTTCCGGAAATCTGACACCCTGAAGAGCTTAAGGCTTCTATGACGTAACATTTACATTTTAGGGATTGGTTATAGCATTATAGCTTTATTTTACATTTGGAGCAGTAATAGTAGTAGATTGATAATCGTTGACAGTGTTGGGAGGCTTCATCTCCTTGATTCAGTATTTTCAAGCTAACCTTAACCAAAACCTTTAATTCCAGATATCCTTACGCAAAGATTTTGGTTATTTACTCCTTAACTGCAACTTTCATCTTTAGGCTTATTGTTGGAAAGATTTTTTTGTTCCACGTCTTTGGTGTTTCGCCACTACTCCATTTGAATTTGTCTTTTTTCTTTCTTTTTTTTTTTGGGGGTGAGGGAAGAAAAAATGTGTGATGGGGATACCAGAGAGATTTATATGTATTATTATATTTTTTTTTGGGATGCTAGGTAATTTGGAAGGAGATAGGAATTCTTGGGTTGTTTTTGGTGAAGCATGCTATCTCTTCATAGTTGGTGATGAAGGACTAAAGTCACCATTTGCTATTCAGATCTTTTAGAAGTCTCAAGCTTGTTTTGAGCATCTCATGCAAATATGGAATTAAGTTGTACGTTGTCTCATTATTTTTCAAGGATCACATAATTCACATCCAAGCATATAATTAATTGTCATGGTAATATAATAATAGAGGAGTCACTTATAGTCTAAGGAGTTTTGTGGTGGTTAGAAATCGTGGTGGCGCCAACTTTGATTCTTTGAAGGAGTTGTGGTTTTGTTTTATTTTGGTTGATTCAAAACTAGTTTTGACGCCATTAGATTTAAGTGAAATGCCTCAAGTAACCATAGGCGCATACTAAGCTCCCTTCTTTGTTATACTATAGCTGTTGGAGTACAATTCTCCTAGCATTTATGGATACAAGGTTTAAGGGAGGGGAGGGATGGAGAGATTGAAACAGAAGGGGAATTTGGAAGGGAATTTAAGCAAACAGAAGGGAAAAATAGGAATTCAGAGAGTTGTGAAAGTACATTAGACCAAGGGAGCTTTTTGGCACATAACTTTTTGCCATAAAAATGTGTTTGACTTGCCAATCTATAATTATATTGCCAAAACTATCATGAAAGACGACTTAACAGTTTTTAGAGATTATACCAACGATGTGTATTATATATTTATTTTTTATTTGCTAGGGTATTGACATACATTCTTTAGAGGTCAATTGCTAATCTAAACTTCTATCCTTGAGAATATTTGCAAATTGGTAATTATGTTAATAGCTATTGGACATGTTTACATGCTAAAAGGCTAAAAATGCTAAGTGTTACTATCTCTATTTTCTCATAGTAAATGAAAACAAGTAAATTTAAATAGGGAGACTATATATGTGGGTAGTTTTACTTTTTGGAGGGTTAAGATAGTAGGGGGATTATTAATTATATTAGGGGCCTATAAAGTGGGGGTAAGAGACTTTTAAAAATGAGTATAAGGTTACCATGAAAGGAATAAAGTAAATTGAGTAAAATTAGAAAAATGTAAGAAAAAGTTGGTAGAATTCTAGAAAATGAAGGTAGTATTTAATAAACGGGTAAACCTTTCATGGCTTAAATAATCAAAGGAAATCACTTTTGGGATTGCATCAAGAAATATTATCTCTCCTCTCTCTCTCTCTCTCTCTCTCAACTCTAGTGCTTGTAGAAAGTCAAATTTTTTGATATAGGACTAAGAAGCTTGCAAAACAACTGTTGACTATAGTGGTAAGAGGCCTAATTCCTCTTTTTTCGGCATCTTCTTTCTTCCATCTAGGTATTGGTCAAAAAATTTGGAAATTTTGGTAAACATGTATATTTTGGAGAACTTGAATGCTCACCAAAAGGATTCTTGTCTAGGATGACGAGATTAGAGGTATGGAGGGAGTATTTGACTTGTTTTTCAATGGAAGTCAAATGGAGTGTATAGGTGATATCATTATTAAGGATAATGAAGGAGGATACAGAAGTGAAAGGAGAGGAGGATTAAAGAAGATGAAATTAAGGAAAGTTATTAGACCAGATAGTATTCCTATCTAGAATTGGAGATATTTAGGCAAGATTGCTATTAAGTGGTCAATGGATTTCTTCAACAAGATTTGTAGGACAACTAAGATGCTATAGGAGGAGAGGAAAAACACTTTGGTGCCTATTTGTAAGAATAAATGAGATTTACACATGGTGTTTATTTATTTGGAAAAAAGGCGTATGATAAGGTACCAACGGTACCAACTACCAAAAGAAGTACTTTGATGGGCATTGACTAAGAAGGGCATACCACATAAGTACATCAATCTAGTTAGGGATATATATTAGGATGTTACAACAAATGATAGAAGTTGTAGTAGTGTGATAGAGGACTTCCATATTACAATTGGATTACCCTAAGGATTTTTCTAAACCCCCTTTCTCTTCACAACCGTTTAAGACAAAGTAACAAAGTCAATACAAGATGAGGTACCATAGTGTTTGTTTTCATCGGATGATATTATCCTGGAGGATAAGAGTAGTTTGAAGGTGAATGTGAAGTTAGAGTAATGTAGTCAAATGTTGGAATCTAGAGGTTTCAGAGTTAGTAGGAGTAATATAGAGTATATGGAGTATCATTTTAGTATGGATAGGAGGCCAAGTGAAGATAGTGTAACTTTGGATGGCAAGGAGAAACTGTTAAGTATAAGCAATATTGGTATCTAAATGAACCAAATAAAAGTGGGTAAGGGCAACATAATGACATTATTTATTTTCCTTTATTTTGTCTATGAATTGAAAATCAAAACTCAGAAGTTAAAATGAATTTTTGATGGAAGTCATACTCTATTTTGAGTGAGTTTCTTGCTAATGTTTGAACTTAAGTAAGCATTCATTCCTTGATAATTTTGGTAAATAATGGTATTGCAATTAGTTTGTAAACTTTTACCTTTTCTGTTACAGTTAAATGTTCCCCACCACCTCGTTCGATCTTTTGTTTGTTCCACGAAGAACTTCTCATTCTTTAAAGTTTAAACATGCTGGCTTAGGGTTGTGGTGTGAAGTTTATCTAATGTTACAACTGCAATGTGTTAGAATTTGTATTGATTTTGAAATGTTTTCTTTTTCTTTTTCTTTTCTTCAGTAATTCAAGTTTTCAGCTTCCTGGATTTCGTATGCCCCGTATGCTAAAGGAAGAAGACGATGGGAGTGATTCTGATGGAGGGAGCTTTGAGGCTGTTACTCCTGAGCATGACTCTAAAAATCAAGAATTGCATAATGTTACTGTGGTGGCTGCAAGTGAGAAGCACAGGCATATCTTAGAGGATGTTGATGGTGAGCTTGAAATGGAGGATGTGGCTCCCTCAAGTGATTTTAAAATTTATCCAACTGCTACAACTGTTATTGATTCTGCTCTTGACACACATAATTCCAAAGAGCAGTTTACCTCTTTTCTCCCTCCATTGCCTCATGATGTACCACCTCGAGCACCTCCTTTACCTACATCCCCACCCCCACTTCCACCTCTGCCACCTCCACCACCCCCTCCTCCACTTGCTCCCCATGTATCTACTATGTCTCACATGGATGTGGATTCACAGCTTCATGGTAGAAATGTAAGTCTCATCTGTTCAATTTTATGTGTTATTGACTCCACCCTGCTCCTGTCGCTTCTTTTGTGCTGCTAATAGTTCCTGAGGGTAGTTTGGTGGCCACTTGGTGGCGTGAAGCCCTTATATACCAAGAAATTAAGTATATTTCTCTCCCCCCCCCCCCCCAAAAAAAAGCAACTTTTAAAAATATTCCTACTCATTGTGGAGTTTTCTGAGATTAAGATCCTTCTGACTCCAGATCTTAGCCTATCCTTCTGAGTGAAATATCTTCTTTTCTGTTTTCGTCACACAAAGTTCTCTTAGTTGGGTTATGTTATTGATTCTTGCTTGTATTCTCTGGCTGTAGAGTTTGCAGGAAGCAATGCCCTCTCAACCTCCCGCTTCTGGAATGCACCATCCAATGCAGATGCCCACATCATCTAGCTGCTCTTACAATTCCTACCCTGTTATGCATAATCCTGTTGCACCAGGAAATAATCTTCAACTGATGGATGGGAACATGTATGGCAAAGCTTATAATCTCAGGCCACCATATCCATCGGCATCCAATCAATTTTCTTACCTTCCAGCAGATCAGCAAGTCCGGCCACAAATGGAGGTTGTTTCCCCACCCCCACCCCCACCCCTGCCCCCGCCCCCACCCTACTATGACCGGTCCCGCTTTGGCCAGGGAGTAGAGGGTGGCCAGTTTTTTGGTGACCAAGATAACGTCAGACCACCAAGACATGAGTTGACTGATGGCTGGGGATACTCTAGACCACCTTTTTCCAGTAAGATAACCAAGTTATTGTACCTTGAGTTGTGATAAATTCCTGAAATAGTGGTGTTTTGACTGCATTATCATGCATTTGTATTTTTAATGTTTTATTGCAATCTCAAAATGATAACATATGTCCTCCTACATGCTCAGGTCCTTGTGAACCAATGAGACCTCCGAACCATGGGTGGGGTTTTCTGCCTCATCCAGTGCACCATCGAAATCATATTCCTAACGGGCCACCTTGTGATGGTAGTGTTCATTGTATGCTTGAGTAGTTGGAACGTTTGCTTCATTTGTTATTCCCTCTCCAAAATTGGGTCATTAATAATCTTTTGTTGCAGCTCCTGGCTATTGGCGACCAAGATGAGTCCTGTAGTATAGTCATTTGCCGATGGCTGTAAGTGGTGGCATAGTTCTAAAAATTAGCTTACATAATTTCATGTTGCTAGTTTTAGTTTTCTTGATTGTTTTGTTTTTACTAAAATTTTCAGGCTAGACAATTTTTTGGTCCAGATAATCTGGCTTTGTGCAAAGGATCGAGGGATTTCTTGATGTGCATTAGTATTTCCAAGCTGAGGTCTAAATTGTGAGGCCAGAAGGGCGGTAATAGCGTGTTTTGTTGTATATAAACATGTACTTGAGTTGCATTTTTTGCTTCCGTGACAGTAGATGATGTCTGGACTGTAATCCGACCCTGGTTAGCAATGTAACATTCATAATTCTTCCCCCTCCCCCAACGATAATTAGCATTAGTGTTGACATACAAGGAAGCCCTTTTTAGGAAATTGTTAAAATTTGTGGGGATGCTGTAATACACATTCAGCTTCTCTATTGGCAATTTGGCAGTCCGATATATGCACAGTTGTAAAGAAATTTTGTCCATAAAATTTTAGATGCAGTTAATATATGCTCAAAGATCCCAACCTATTTAGGGGCAGAAGAGTGAATATTTTCATTTCAATAGTTATCTTTTGGAAGTTGGTTTCGATTGATGTTTGTGACTGATATTTTTCACGGTTACTGAAACTGGTCAGTTTGTTCGATTGATTTTGTCAGGCTTATTGAGTTCTCGGTTTTTATGCCCCCTACCCCAAGATGGGCAATACACTAACAAGCGAGAAAATGGATGACGGGGCCATAAATTTACTGGATACTTCTGTATGGCAAGCATTCATTACCAAGTAAACATGTGTCAGAAGATTTTAGTTGAAAAGTCTTTTGGTTTGGTTATTGATTATAAGATTTATTCATATTGATTCATTTCAAAAGTCATGGTGTTCTTGCAAACCGAATCGATTCATTGTAGATCAATATATCATCTGCTTGCTTGTCACCTTAACCATTACTTTACTTGTAACGCCCTCGTATAATACTTTGTAGGAATTTTTCAAACCTTCACTTTCCCCAATCAAACTTATTTGCAAACTTGGGAAGAATATACTCTTCTGTTTTCTTCACCCAAATTGGGACGTAATTCTCAATTATATATATTAAAAGATTGGACAAGAGTGGAAAATAAATTCCTATCAAAGCGTTTTTCTATTTTTTTTTTTGGTTAAAAACGTTTTGAATTGTATTACATGTTATCATACTCTTTCTATTTTTTTTTTAAATATCCTTCAATCTACATCGTATTTTTTTTGGGTCTATTCCTATTTCTTTTCTATTGATTAAGGCCAATATATAGTATTTTTGTTCATTATAACTACCTAACCCTATTGCCATATAGTTGATCTCCTATTTCCTTCAATCTTTGCTTTGTTTTGTTATACATATTAGTTTAAATAGCATTTGTAATCTTTCCAAAATGTCTAATTTCGGCTCTTATTAGAATTCAAAATTTAATTTTATTGATCGATTTTTGTTTTATATAATTAAAACAAATGTCTTTAATTTTCACATGTCTATATACTTAATCACACTTGAAAAACAAAAATCAAATTTACTATTTGGAGTATTTCATCCTATGTCATTAGATTTTTTTTTTCATGTAAATTATTGGCTAATAATTAACGATGTATTTAGAGGTGATACCTTTTGCACGGTACCTAATCTACTGATCCGTATTTCTTTTGTTTCTTTTTTTTATTTTACTTTTCATTTAGGGATTTTTTTAGTACTTTTGTTTGATCCTCTTACGAATAAAAATTAAAACTCTCTTTTTTTTATCCTTTTATTGTATATTCCTACGTGGATTCTATTTATACCTTTTAATAATGAAATGTCTCTGAACATCTTTTTTCATTTTTTTGTTGAAAAAGCAAACAAAATGATCCACTTCTCATTTTTTTCCTGTTTTTTACATGGATATAGTGAAATTATGTCAAATTTAGCTTGAGTAAAACCACCACCATTTTATATAGGATCCGATTTTTCAACCTAATTTACTCTCAGTCAAAATTAGAATATTTTTTTAAATATTTTTTTTATCACTTATTAATAATTTCAGATTAAAAAAAAAATTAGCGGACTAAAAAACTCAGTTGACATCCATTCAAGCAAAAGTAATAGTTGTCGTCATAAATTAGGTACTTGAACTCAATCAAAGTGCAGCAACCACCGCCTTGAAATAATTGACACCACTTATTACACGTTAGGACTTTAGACCCGACCCAATACATTACGGAGAGTAATTTATTACCCAATAACTCATGGTTTCATACATTTCTTATTTATAAGTTGACATTTGCCGCGTTTCTTGTGTCACCTGCCAAAGTCTTCAGTCTTCACACAAACAACACAATCTTCTTCACGCAGTTTTATTTTAGCCCCAAAAAACAGTTCAATTCTCGCTCATCAAATGGGTGCTGTTGGATCTGTTCCGGAACAGTCCATCCATGAATTCACTGTCAAGGTATTTGAATAAGTACGAAGTATTATTATTATTTTTTTTTTGGTTTTTGATTTTCATGACGAAAACCCATATAAGTAAATCCAAAATTAGGAACTGGGTACTGAGTACAATTTGAATTGGATGTACAGAATAGCAGAGGTGAAGAAGTTGATCTTAGCATGTATAAAGGGAAGGTACTTCTGATTGTCAACGTTGCTTCAAAATGGTAATCTTTCTTCATAGTTTCACATTGGTTTTTGAATTCTTGGTTTCGTGATTGAATTTGACTGTTCTTAGTATTAAAGTTTATGTTTTTGTTGTTGTTGTATGGACAGTGGGTTTACCAATGTGAATTATACCCAGTTGACGGACTTGTACCAAAGATACAAGGATAAAGGTATGATTTTTTTGGGGTATATTTTTCCGTTTGATGAAACTATTGCGTGGGTATTGAGTAATTTTTGTGTTGTTATAATTTTAATTTGTACAAGTGTAACTGTGTTAGGAATTAAGAAATGGCCAAAATTGAAAACCTTTAAATTGTGAGTTGTGTTGGTAAAAGAGAGTTTGGAGTTTTTTTTTTCCTTTTTTTGAGTTTGAGATGATGAAAATGCTACATGCCTTTCTCAATGGCGATAGACTTAGGAAATGGTGTGTTGTATGCGATGGTTTTCTCTATGATCCATGGTTTTAGAAATGGGATTGGAGTAAAGATTATAATGAATACGGTGGTGGCTTTGGTTATCACCTAATCAGCGGTAAATACAATGGTGCTTGCTGAAATTCAGTATGATCAATTGATTAATGTGGTTCCTAAGATTCTTGTGTTGTTTGAACTGTAATTAGTATTAGAACTGTGCGAAGTTGGGGAAACGGGCAGTTTTATAAAACTGTTAACTTGTGAGTTGTGATTTTTTATGGTTCTGGGGCTGAAAGAAAATGTATGGAGCAAGAACTTTGGGGTTCTTTTGTTGTGTATGAGAGATGGTGATTACGTTTTTCATGTTGTGGTATGGTGTAAAGGCTCAAAAGATGGCCTGAAATCTGTGATTCAGTTATTTTGAAAGAGATGAAAATAATGACTAAAATGAACAGGGGTAGTCTGGTAGACCTGTTTACTACCAGATTAGAGGTCAAACAATGGCGCCTAATGGATTCCATTGTCCAACTTTTGATTTCATGATATAGTCATTTTTAGAGGCCTACTGGACTTATGATCGGTTGGATTGACTTTATGGTTTACTTTTTAACCATATAGGTGATTAGGGAGTTCTTGAACCTGTTATGATGTACATAATGTATCATACAATAATGTACATAATGTATCATACCATCTACATAGGGCAATATCTGTGTCCATGGGCAACTAGCCCAATCTAATTCATACAATCCTTCCAAACTCAACTTACTACTATCTTGCTCTCTGCTCTCAATAATATACCTTATCCCGACTTCTTCAATGATGAACAACACGTACAACTTCCAAATGTTCTTCCCATGGATTTGCATAAAATAAGACAAATTGTGAACTGAATATGCCAAATATGGCCTAGTCACACCAAGATATATAAGAGGATCTACTAATTCCTGTAACTCTCTCCATTCTCATGCAAATTTCCGCTGGCCAATGCCAATTTGTGCTTTTGCTCCTCCTTAGATATTATCCAATGAATACTTCTGTTGATACATAAAAAATCCCTCCTTACTCCATGCCACCTCCGGCCCCCATAAAATACCTTAACAATCCTAGGTCCTTCATCCTAAAGCATTTTCCAAGATAATTCTTGAATATTGCCAATGCCACTCTATCATTGTTAGTAATAATTATATTATTAACATAAATAAGAACATTAATATGGATTTTACCCTTTTACAATGTAAATGAAGAATAATCTGAATACAACTGTTTGAAGCTATAACTCTTTAATGCTGTCGTGAGTCAACACCTAGGAGCCCGTTTAAGCCGGGTACAACTTTTTCATTCTGTAAACCATATTTTTGTTGTTACTATTCTTAAACGTAGGAGGTATTTTCATTCATCATGCACTGTGAACATCCATCTGATGGACTTCCTAAGATTGCTGCAACTGCCAGGAATGTTCAAATTGTCATCATCTTAGCCACTAGAGTAAAAGTATCATTATAGTCAGAGCCTTCTATTTGACTATTTCCAAATATCACAAGTCTTGCCTATAGTCTCTTTAAATTCCCTTTCTTATCTCGTTTCCATGTATGTCCACTAGTTAATTAGAGCTTTCTTCCTGGAAGGGAATTTTCGCAGTACCCATATTTCTTGATTGTCTAATGCTCAACCATGGCTTTTCTCCAATCTTCATGTCCTTGCTTCTTTAAAAATTTTAGGCGGACTTCCTACACTTGCATCTCCTTAATGTTATGAGATACACATATTTTATCATCATCAGAAGATGTTATGATCTATTATATACATTGTTGTGGGAGATAATTGAGGACATTATTATGGACGTGATTTCTTGGCTTGAAGTACAAGGATACGCCTTCTAATTTTATGATTATGTACGTGTATATATAGGTTGTTAAGGTGAATGAGAACGAGATAGAAAAAATGATAATAAATTCTCCTCAGTTTTATATGTCGTACTCATTCACCTTAACAACGTAATATATAGGAAAAGTGTGTCCTTATGCTCCAAGCCAAGAATCTTGTTTCACAATATTCTCCATAATATCCTTCTACAATAATGTACATAATATATCATAACATTTCCTAATTATGGTAATATATATCTCTCGTAAACAAGGCTCATTTTTATTTGTATATGAGGTATGCCATTCCTATTTTTGAGAGCTAGGCATGTGACTATGTGAGTGAAGGGATGCGGAAAAGGATACTAGGTTAGATAGGGAAGTGATTGTAAATCAGAATTGTTGAAAGATTTTGTTGAACCATATGTGTTTTATTCAGAGAAGGTATTATGTCTTTTGAGCTTCTCATGCTCAACTGCCTTTTTCTCATTTTTTGAAAAAAAATAGTTTCATTAATCTGTTATTTCAGGTTTTGAAGTTTTGGCTTTTCCTTGCAATCAATTTCTCAAGCAAGAACCTGGGACAAGTGAAGATGCTGCAAATTTTGCTTGTACAAGATTTCAAGCTGAGTACCCCATATTTCATAAGGTATATTCTTTACTTGTACATATAACTTCATTGTTCTGTAACCTTTTTAGTTCTCATTTAGTTCTCCTATGTTCATTAGAAGCTACAGTCTACAGATAAGCTTTTGCAAGCACTTGTCCAATTTAAATTCTTGGAAAATTTTCTACTATGTCTTCTTTGTTCTTTTATCCCTGTATTAGATCCTAGTTTTGGGAGGAATCCATAATTTTTTTTAATTTTTTTTCTTTTTCATCATCTTTATCACCTCTCTACAGTGCATGCTGTTCTGATTGTAACCTTTTTTGGTTGTAAAAGGTCTGGAGTATTCATGGACTTATAACTATTTCTAGGGTGAATTGTAAATTTGTTGGGATTCTGTTGAGTATTCAATGGCGTTGCTTTTTCTAAATCTCTGGATTGGGAGGGCTAGATAGGGAGATTCTTTTGGTACTCTTTCATCAAACACATTTTGCAAACACCTGGTAACCATGTTTCCTACTACTCTTCCACTTTCCAATCATAAATTTAAGTAGCCAAGGTTTCCAAGAAAAATACGGCATTTATGTGGACTGCATGTACAGGTAGGCCCTATAATATGAGACACTTTAGAAATTGGAAACCCAAATATGTGTGCATTTGCTAATATTGATCAGTTTGGGTTACGTGTCTTGATCTTGATACATGATAAAGACAAATCTGGGAGCCATATTACCTTGCTTGTGATGTGGAACCTGAGAGAAGTAATTTCTTGCATAGTGTCTGTCATTCTTTTTGTGAATTGTGTTGGGACTTGGGACTGTCTACTGGAAACATAAGGGTAAGGAACGTTTATGTCTGAAAGAGTACTGTAAATTTCGGTTAACTTTTATAGCTGGGAGAGAATGATATATGGGAAGAACATCTGGTTAGGCAGTTTTGTGGATTGGAGTGATGTCTCCAGTCTAGCAATGGGAGTGTTTCCAGGATGTCCAGTTGATATTGAGTGTTTCCAGGATTATGTCCAGTTGATCTTGTGGTATCTAGCAATGGGAGTGTTTCCAGGATTATGTCCAGTTGATATTGAGTGAGCCTTTCATTCTACATAAGTAGCGAGGTTTTAGAGGATTTCTAGTCCAAATTTTGGAAAAAATAGGACTCTAGTAAAAGATATACCCACTGATAAAATTTTTTTTAACTTAACTATAACTACAACTATATATATATATATAGGTAAAAGTTAAAATAAGTAGGTTACTTAAAATGAGAAGGAAGAGAAGAAATTTTGGCTCTTCATCTCCTAAATTCAACGGATGATATTTTACGTATGCATAGTGAACCTTTTTTTACTCATTGTGACCAAATAATTTTTTTCACTTATAATGACTTTTTATTATTATATTGACCATTTTTTTATTGTTATAGTAACAATTTTTTTACGTGAAATTTCTAGCGTTGGATCTTACCACTTGAATGGCCAAGATCTCTTCTTATTCTTCTTATTTTAAGCACTCTTCTCATCATGACCATTCATTTTCATGAAATCTGGAGCGTCCATTTTAATCAATCATACATCAACTTTCTTTCCTCCTTTTCCCATTAACACCCAGCCTTCCTTTTCCCATCAACACCCAACCTTCCTTTTCCCGTCAACACCCAGTCTCAATTTCCCGTCAACACGCCGATAGAGACATGGACGTGTGTACATATTCTATTCTTTATTTTCAGTTGACACACTGACATGTGTTTGGGGAACTCGTCCATTTGGAAATGAATCTTAGATTCTGTTCTCTGTTTTCAATTGACACACAGATGTGTGTCTCGGAAAATCGTCCGTGTGGAAATTCTTTCAATTATTGTTTTGCCCATTTGCGAAATGGGCAAATATATTTATTTCCTTCTTTCGTTTCCAGCTTGCCATAAAATTACAATTTTACCCTCCTTAGTCCTTTGTATTTCAAATTGTGGCAACAGGTATGTGTCAATGGGCCCAAGACAGCACCGGTGTACAAATTTCTTAAAGCAAGTAAACGTCCATCTCTTTGTGGCTCTCGTATTAACTGGAATTTCACAAAGTTCCTTGTTGGAAAGGATGGGAAAGTCATCAAACGATATGGTACCATTACTTCTCCTCTGTCCATCGAGGTACTTAAGGCTCTCCCTCATCCCCCCCTCCCCTCTCGTCTTTCTGTTTTTTCTCCAGTTTAAAAAGATAATTGTCGAAATCTTATCTTGCAGGGTGATATAGAAAAAGCATTAGGGAAGATGTGATGGACCATGAATCCATGATAGCTGCAGAACTTTTGATGATATTTTCTCTTTTTGTAAGCAAGTGATTATTATTTGTGTATAGCGAACCACTGTTTGTTTAACAATGAAATATGTTACTGTATGTAGTTCATATTCTTTATTCTGGTGTTGTATTCGATACTTAGTCGATGGTGTTTATTTCCTCAGAACGAGCTTGCACCTCTTCTTAAGATATTAAATTCTATGCTATTCTTGTAAAGGATTCTAAATATACCGTCCATGTCATCATTGTCATCATTCAAAATTTCGTAAGCAAGGTGTTCATGTTGCTATTTAAGGTTATATAAAGAGGTTTAGAACCATTCAAAAGCCTTAAAAACGAGTTTATTACCTAAATAAATGATTTCAATCACTCTTCCTGATTCTAGATGTCTCATGCTACAATAATTTTGCTATTTTCAACAATAACCTAATTCTACCAAAATTCCAAACTCACCTTACCTCAAAAGAAACAAATACATGTCCATTACAATATACGATGTAAACATAATGAATAAACAATCCTAATATTTTAAATATTGTTAGTTTTCGGATAAGACTAAATCATTTAAAAAGGAGAAAATAACACAACTATACAAAAATTAAAAATAAAATTAATACAAGCAAGGCTATAAACGTACTATTTTGATAGATAAAATATTTGATAATAACAAAAGTAAAGTGAAAAAAACAATAACCTACGGAAAAAGGAACCAAGACAACGTCAAAAGCACGTATTAATTAATTAATTAATTGTAGACTTTGTTGTGAAATAAACATTTATTTTGGCAAAACACCACACGGCATATGATATGAGTGCTGACTCAAAACCAAACCAATTGGTCAAAGCCCCGATATGAATTGTGAATTACACAACCATTGCCCATTGGCCGTATCCATATACATTGCCCCCAAAAACTCCCTCTTTCCCTCAAATCAACTATACCAATCAATTCGCAGCTCTTGCATCATTCCTAATTACTTTATACTCCAACGAGCTCCAGCTTTCATCTTTGCTGCTGGGTAACACTCTTTCTCGGTTTTGGAAACGAAAATGTTAATCTTGCTTTGCTATATATGACTTTAGAAATCTCTCTTTTGCTTTATTCCCTGAAATAATTTGCTGCTCATAGTGGGTTTAAATTGAAGTTTCGTATTTCATATTTATACCGGATGCTAGTTTAGTAATACTAACTACTTGGGATTTAATAGTATGAGTGATTGATTGGTTTGAATTTGAATTTCTTGGACATATGCAAGCTAGTTGATGGAATATTTGAGCTATGTATTGGACCTTTGCTAGGATTGAGCTGCCATAGTCCCTTTGTTCTTGTATTGAGTGATTGATTGGTTTGAGTTTGAATTTCTTGGATATATGCAAGCTATTTAATGGACTATTTGAGCTATGTATTGGACCTTTGCTAGGATAGAGCTGCCATAATCTCTTTGTTCTTGTATCAAACCCTCGTATGGAATGTCACTCTTGGGTGGATTTGAAGTGTCTTTCCTGGTAGCCTGTATGCCCCCTTGTTGAGTATGACAACAAACCAACATTTGCGACTCTAGACAGATTCGTTTACTCTGCTTAGCCTTATTGAAACTCTTGCTGTGTCCTTAAGGGGATAGAAATTGGGGGCAGTTGAGGAACCTCGGGAGACTCGAACTATTTCTAGGGCTAGACGCATAGTACTCTGATCTTTAGCATTGGAAGTGGTAATGATAGCTAAATGAGCTTTTGATGCTCTAATGCTATACTAGTATCTAATATCTTAGGTAGAGATGTAGGTATTAGGGGAATATGCTTCTTTGATGGAATGGCCCCTCTTGTGCGTTCCTTAATCACGTCCTACTCTGAGGAATGATGTCTCCTTCTATGTAAATGGAATAGCAGTCAAGTGAGAATGTGAGAGGAAATCCATTCTGATAGTCGGGTTAGTCTCTTTTAATTCAAGCTGCCTTCATTTTCCAGGTTTATGCATATTGCATCACGGCTCTGTTGGCGTAGTCTCTTTTAATTATACCGTATTGCATGCTCCTTGTCTTTTTTGTTTTCGCTGGTAGAGTGAATTGTGAGGCTTGTGCTGTAGGTTTGCCGAGGCCAGTCATGCTTTTCCTTTGTTATCAATAGCTGGCTGATTTGATAGGTAAATTTTTGCGTACAGCGTTTGGAATTGGAGGAGAATTTTGAAAGTGCAAAATATGTAAAAATGAATCAATAACTGTTGTGAGATGTGGAACAGGAATACTGCCAAATAACATTTTCATTATACTCGCATAAAATAAGACTGAAAGGGATCTGTTTGTTTGATCTTAATTTGATATTTCATTCAGCTTTCTTATCTTTTTTATTCTGTGCTTTCAAATCTAGAGGTGTGCTTGATTTTATGCACTTTAAGCTCAGAGTTTTTTGTAGTAAGTTGTGCTAGTTACTTAATGGCTTGATTATGTTGCAAGATAATGAACTATCCAAACCTCAATTTGTTGTATGCGTACTCATTTGTTCTGTGAGGTCAAGCCATATAACAATTCTTTGTAATCTTATTTCAGGTGATGATATTTGTGCACGTGGAATCTTGGCAAGATTTGCATCAAATTTCACAGGCATTGCACTTATCTCCTCTTATATCTGTTTGTAACTGTTACTGCATTTTACAATGAAGGATATTAGAATTGGCCGTCCTGTTTTCTGGACCGATGCATCTGATGATGATACTTTGAATCAGCCTACTGATTTGACATCCAATCGTGTTGAGTACACCCCTGAAATTGAGAAGACATATGTCCATCAGGTTTATGATGCAATTGCTCCCCACTTTAGTTCGACAAGATTTGCTAAATGGCCGAAGGTTGCTTCTTTTTTAGATTCCTTGCCACAAGGATTTCTAGTCCTGGATGCAGGATGTGGAAATGGCAAATACTTGGGTTTCAATCCTAACTGCATTTCTGTAGGATGTGATATAAGCTCGGCTTTAGTTAGTATATGTGTAGAGAGGGGTCATGAAGCCTTGGTTGCTGATGCTGTAAATTTGCCTTATAGAAGTGGTTTTGGTGATGCAGCTATATCTATTGCTGTGTTGCATCACCTAAGTACTGAAAGTAGGAGGCGAAAAGCTATTGAAGAACTGATTCGAGTTGTTAGGAAAGGGGGTTTAGTGTTAATAACTGTCTGGGCTGTGGAGCAAGAGGACCCTGGTTTGCTGAGTAAATGGACTCCATTGCCCCGTAGGTACCTAGATGAGTGGATTGGACCCGGTACTCCTCGAGTGCATAGCCCCCGATCATTCAATTTAAAAAGCATTCCTGAAAGTGAGGAAAACAGCTCTCAAGAGTCGTTCAAAGTTTCCAATGATTTCCTTGGTGCAAATCTGGATAAAACAACGGAGATAAATGACCAAGAAAACGATACATCATTGACCTCTATTGATGATAGATGTAAAGAAAACCAAGAGTATTTTGTCCCATGGCACTTACCCTATCATCGTGCTAAAGTTAGTTGCTCTTCTGCATGTGCTGTTGCAAATGGTCTGGCAAGAAAAGATGACATGAAGGGTGCTGTGGTGTATAATCGATATTATCATGTGTTTAGTGAGGGTGAACTTGAAAGGTAATACACATTTGCCTTGGCGTGATATTCGCAGCTAAATAATCAATTTCTAAAATAAAATAGGGGTGTTTGACAAATAGGTGAAGAAAAAACATCTAGGTGACAAATTGGTAATTAAAATACAGCTAAGTGACAAAGTGGTAAAAAAAAAAAAAAAAAGTGGAGTCATATGACAAATAAACCAAAAATGTGTTGAATTCATTACTAAAGCTTTAATAGCTTCATGTTTTCTCAATATGTATCTTTGACTACTATACTCTAAGCCAATATTTCTTTTTCAAAAATTTCACATATTTTCTTGTTTTTCATATTGTTGTAAATATTAAATTAGTTATTTCTTATTATTATGTCATTATTGAAAACATGTTCGTTGTAACAAGTTAGTTCTTAAGACATTTGTTAGTTTTCAAATCTAATCTAACATAATTATTATTTGTGTGTGATAACTTCATTAACGAGTTAAATATCCAATCATTTTATAATACAGATTGATACTCTTTTTATATATTCTAGAAAAAATTAGTATAAAGCTTTGATTGTTGTTCGAAATCTTCTTCTAAATGATCTCTTACTAGTTATCTTGTGAAAAGATTTCATAATACAATTTCTTTCTAATTAATTATTTGAAACAATTGAAAGGGAAAGGGGTCTAATGTAAAATCTAATTGAAAGAAATGGCTGGTATTAATTTATTTGGCCTATAACAGCTAATAATAATATGAAATATTGAAAAACAATGGCGGCATCACCTTTTGTACCAATTTAAGCCATTTTTTGGTTTTCTGGTCGCCTAAGCTCACTTTTTTTGTACCCATCTGTCGCTGAAGTTGTAGTTTTTTTTACCAATTTGTCGCCTGAGTGTTTTTGATTACCAGTTTGTCGTCCATCCCTTTTTTTCTTTTACCAATCTGGTTATTTGGTCTAATATCTGCCATTTGTTTCATTTTTATATTACATAACTTGTTATTACTTATGAACTCATCCTTCTACATTGATTTGCTTGTATGTAAATGTCTCAAGTATCATATAGTTGGCTGTACTGCTACACTATTACACATCCTCTTAGTTACAAATGTTGGATTTAGAAGAATGTATGATTTAATCTACAAATGTTGTCAAGACACTTGAGTTGTAAAACTCTTAGATGAAAAATGAAACCCTTGTGTTGACTATTGAGTGGTATTAGTAGAAATTCGTTCCCTTATACTAGAGTTCTCAAGCAATTGGACTAAGTTTGATTCTTTTTAGTTACCAGCGTAGGAGCCTACTTGGATCTTCAACCTGATTTCTTGTTTCCTGTCGTAATTTTGAAGTTTTGAATGTACCAGCTTCTTTATCTGAAATCATGCAATTTAGCCTTATGGTGCGAGTTCTTACCTCTTTCGGAACAGTGAGCTATTTTCCAACTAAAATCATTCTGCAATTGTGTCTATTTCGTTTTTTACTTAATTGCTATAGACTGCCTCTGCAGCAAAATTTGCATTCAAGTTTCAGTTTAGCTTTTTTGTTTGTTTGTCATATAAGGTTTTAATATTTGTTTTCAATTGAGAATCTTACTCGAGTTGGTGATAATATTTTCTGCATTTTCAAATCTACCTAACCTCCTTGCTTGGTTATATCCACATCCTCTGAACCATAATCTGAGAACTATATAATGAAGTTCAGCTTGATAAAACTCTTTATTTGGTATATTATAAAGGAAAAGTGAGATAGTTGTAATTTCTTTAGTTTATCATAAAAGTAAAGATTAGATAGTTGTTAGCAACTCTCAGAAATTAAAAAAAAAATTTGATGTTCAGAACAAATGTCTGTCTCTGTAAGCCACAGCTATCTTCTTAATTTTATTTTATTTTTTAAATTGAGATTTACTGCAAAATAGGATGACTTGGATGGGCTGTCACTAATTGAGTCATATTTTAAGTACTACCCAAATACAGCTTTGATAAGCCTCTGCAAAGAATTTTCAAGGCAGCTCAAAAGCCAGCAAGCATGCCCATGTATGGCAATAACAAAATACAAGTTAAGAACTGAACTGAGAGTTTCCCAGAAGATTTCGGATAAATTATCAGTTTTGTGGCCACCGTCTTACAACGCGTTAATCATATCTACAAGAGCTTGATTCTGATATGTGATTAGTGTTGCATTATCTGATTCCAAAAAAGGAAGAAGAGTTTAACGTGAAAGCCACCTTCCTGTTGTTGGCAAAGTAAAAATTTTTTTTTTTTCTGGAGTTATAAGAGATACTAGATCGTAGCCCATCAAATATGAGGTCTTTTTGTGCCTTATAAGGTACATTTGTTTGGGTCTCCATCCATTGTGAACATGTAGAATGAATAATGCCACTTGGGTTGTGAGTTCAATATGGTTCATTTTGCACTTTTAACTTCAGTCCTCTGGACTTCCAAATGAAATACTACCCTTGGCTATGTGAAGTAGCCCTATCTCATTGACACTATGCTAAAATTGTGATTTTAACAGTTTCTAGTAAGAATTATTTATTTTGAAGCGTTGGACTTTTCCACTCAACTATTAACTCCATAAGATTTCTATTTGTGGTTGCATATGACAACAGTTAAAAATTGTAGTCTCAATTGTTTCTATCCAAATATATGACTATGTTGGCTGATATTTTTTTAACTCCTGCTGGCATCCTCTTCTCAGTCATGTACGAGCTCTTCAATGATAATATACCAGTTCTTGCTGTGATTCTGTTCGATTCAGTTCATCTATAGGTCAAATTCAGAGACTATTTTTCCTGTAGATGTGAATCTTTATAACTATGTTAGCTATTGTTTGGATTTGGGATTCCATCTTGCCCTAGTGTTTTGGTGCTGTATTTCCTTTGAGCACAAGAGATCGTGGATGTAGGTGATATTAATATTCTTTGATGAGTACTTCCCGGACTAGACTTTAGGCTTTCAAAATCGTAGTTTTAGCATATCCAGTATAGATTGGTTAATATTCGTATCTTGTTTCTTTTTCAGGACCCCTGCTTCTCTTATTGCAGTATTTTCTGATCTGTTTCCTCTCCGACTGTTATTTACTCGTGTTTTTCCAGTAACTGACTAGTTTTCAATTTTTGATGAAAATTTGCAGTTTAGTGTCTGGGATGAGCAATATTGTGGTTGTGGATCGCTTCTTTGATAAATCAAACTGGTGCATTGTTCTTGAAAAAAGACAATGATAAATCGAAGACACATTAAATGTACCTCTCCTATTCTGAAGCTGCCTACAAAGTAATCACTCCGGGGTCAATTGCCCATATATTGCTCAGAATGTCGTCGGGCTGAATTATTTATCCACATGTTTGCTTATTTGTACGTCATTTGCTGATGCAGTGAAATTCGCATCGTAGAGCTAAGTTTAGCCTTCTTTTGCAGATTTTACCTGATAAAAATACTCTTCGCTTTACTGCCCTCTATTATCTCATTTTAGACTGTAATACTCTCTTTTGATGATGTCTAGTTGACCGGTTGACCAGGAAAAATAACTGAAGGTTTTCTTTGAAAAATAAACTTTCCATCAAATTATTGTTTGGTCCACCTCATTCATGATGGAATTCTTGAACTTGTCAGGTTTGCAATATTAATTACTCTTAGCAGAGTTTCAAACATGATATGTGGTTCAAGCTGCAACCAAATATTGATTTTTCTTAAAGAATAGGCGTAAAAGAGCTGGATCGACAGTGTCAGAAACTTAAAGATAGAGCAGCATAACAGCAGTGATGGATAACATCTAAGGTGCTATGCTTGGTAGTTTAAACACTGACACAGATCTCCATGAAACCAAGAATGTCACAAAATTGCCCAATGACAAGCTTGCGTAGATCATCTTTTGAAGATAGTAAGGTGGTCCTTGGAAGTATGAAAGGTCGAAACGTACGAATGAACAAACTTAGCCATCCTTTCCAAATTTAACGAGGCAGGAAATAACCAACCTCCCGGTTCGGTCAATCTATTTCTGACGAAAGCAGAGAGCGATCAGGGTCCAAAGGGCATGCCAGCCAAGGCATAGCGGTAAGGATATATATGGGTGTAGATTTCATCTTCAACATCAAAGTCAGTACATCCTAAGCGAACATAGAAATCAGGATCCTTAGCCTTCATCTCACAATACTAGGTAAACCGTGCATCATAGTATTATAGATCATCATATGTACATGTACAAAGGAATAGAAACATTTTCCTGTCTTGGAGTACGTTCTGCTACAAAGATCCTCTCATCACCTTGGACAACATAATTCCGTGACCCACAAAGAAACAGAGACTTCTCTCAGCTTATTCAGTTCCCTCTGTACTACTACTTCACTGGAGAATGGATATTAAATACGAACCTTCTCATGACGTCTCCTCCGTAATGACCCACATTTTCACAATGAGGTCCTACGATAATCATCCTATCGCAAGGGTAACTGCAAGTGAATTGTCTGAATCTGCAGTTTTCTGTGTGGTTTTCTGATGGAAGGGCAAACGCCACCAACTCTTCTGCTCGATCCTTTAGTAAACTATCTATGTTATCCTGGTATACTTCTGGGTCAAGACAGTCATAAAAGGATAAGCAAACCACCACCATCTTAAGTTCGTCTCCTATCCCAGAGTTCTGGACTCTTGATCCAGCTCATCGAGAGCGGCGATGAAGCTTCCTTCATGACATGTATACAATGAGTGTGCAAACACAGCACGCAATTTTTTTTTTTTTTTTGAAACTAAAGGAAAATTTTATAAAATAAAGCACACAGCACGCAAATACATATTTAAGAAATAAGTAATTATATTGTACCAACCTCCGTTTAAAAAAAAAGTTGCAACATTTTGACTTTTACATTTATCAAGATGCAACTTTTACCATTAGGATCTCCATTTGTTGACTAGCTTAGTAATTAACTTTATTTATATTTTATTTGTAAAATCATGTAATTAAAATAGTGATTAAATAATGAATAAGTCAAACATGTTAAAATTATAACGAAACATAATTTGATATAATATGTTTACTTTACTATAAAAGGAAGAACATGGACTCTTAATTTCACCATAAATTGTTAAGAGGCCATACACGAAATGAAGTTAAAACATGCATGTTTTTCTCTTCAGGTCAATAAAATGCAAAACTTAGAAAATCAGAAAAAATCATGCAAGCTAAGAGACCAACTTTTTTAAAACCCAAAATGCATACATAGGTAACAAATTAACTCTTTTTTTTTTAAGAAAAGGCAAATGCACACTCATGCAACACACAATTTTTTCCAACATGTACGAGTAGGGTCAATTGTTAAGTAGTTGTTTCTTGTTAAGTTTTTAATATTAGGTTGATGGTAAAGTGCATAATTTGAGACAATAAACCGACATTGAATCTTACTCGTCACTCTTTTATAGGTGTTATATAAGAAATTTTTTCCTAATTCATATCTGATATAAATTATATCTATCAGGATATTAAGATCTCATATATATGTACTGTTATAGCAGATATAAAAATATAAAAGATATCAAAATACAAAAAAAATGTATATAATGGAAGAAAAAGATATTGCGATGTAGCTTTATTATGTTATTTGTGAACATCCACATGAAACCTGAAATATGAATGAAAAGTGAGTGTATCACAAGAGAAATAGCAAGGGAGTCGGGAGTGTAGATAGAGGAAAGGATAAGCTAGAGCTAGTTCCCTCGGTCTCCTCGCTTCAGTGAATCATTGAATTAAAAGAGGGTAGGCTTGTTTGGTAGACATTATGATCTCAGGTATAAAAATAAAATTAAAAAAATGTCTCTTGATATATTTATATTAGATATAAATTAGGAATTTCTCGGTATATAAGGTCTCACATGACTCATCAAAATAGAATACCATTAACCAATAGCGAGAAGATAAGAAACAACGAAGAAATACAAATTAACACATATACAATATATATCGATTATTCTTTATTGAATATTACGTCATAGTACTTTTAATTGTTCCAAGTTGTTAAATGAATGGCAATTAAGATATTTTAAAATAGCAAAAATAAAGTTTGAATGTTAATGTACATATTTATTCAATTATTTCATATATATTTTTTGCTTCTTACATGATAATAAGGAAAACCATAAAATGTCATTAGATATCAGATAATAATGTTCTTACTTGAGGTTGAGGTTGGAGTTTATATTAATAGATATCCGAGTTAAGGACTTATTCAATTCACCAGATTATATCGAACTGATATTATTTTAACTAATTAAAATTGATTTTAATTGAGTAAAAATAATTTTTACTAATTCACTATTGAGTTTTATGCATGAGACCACTAAATTTTAATTAAGATTATATCTTATTTTTATTGAATAAAACTGATTTTGCTAATTAAAAATAATTATTACTAATTAATTATTTGTTAAGATGACTGAACAAAGCCTCAAACGTATTTGTTTCCAAACTATAAATATTTTTTTGACATGTTGTAGATGTATACACTAGCTAGGTATACATTATAACTTGTAAACAAAAAAAATAAAAAAAAATTACTCCTCATATTATACTACAAATAGAATGTGAAAAAGTAGAATAAATGGAAGTAAACACCTAAAGGTTCCTAAAAAAAAACATTTCTAAAAAAATTAAGAAAAAATACAAAAAAATAAGAACCCTAGAATTAGGTTAAAGAAAACAAATCCAGTGTAAAATACCTCCTATATGGTAACCTAATATTCACAGCCGCGGTGCTTGGTTTCCTTGAACCAAGGCGTGATGGAGAAGACTAATGGCTCACAATGCTTTCATTCATCATTCATATGTAACGTGTGCACATGGTGCAGCAAGCACCTCAACGACTGTGGTGATCTCTTCACCACACCCTTCCGCTACATCCACCCTGCATTAACCCTCACCCTCTTCGAGACAGACCGTATTCGTGACGCTAACTTGCGACACTTGTTTCGGAGCAAGAAGCTCCAGTTAGTTATTGACTTAGACAACACGTTGATACATTCAACATTGACCGAAAAACTCACATCCGAGGATAGGCAACGCATTGAGGCCATGGAAGATGTGTACGAGATTTTGAGTGGTGTATACAAAGTGAAGTTAAGGCCGGGTGCTCGTGAGTTCATCGAACAAGTTTGTTCAACGTTCGACGTGTGTATCTACTCAATGGCCTCTCGACCATACGCGCATGAAGTGCATAGGATACTCGAGTCTAACGCAGGGTTTCCGAGCCTTTCGTGGGTGATCGCTAGAGAAGACTGTGTGAAGACAAAACAGAAGAGCTTAGACATTGTGTTATCACAAGAGCGAGTCGTTCTGATTGTGGATGATTCAGAACATGTTTGGGATAAACGTTGTAAGCGAAATCTTGTGAAGATTGATCGTTACGAGTTCTTTCCGCTGAAGAAAGGATTGAGGAAGGAAGTGGACAAAGATCTTGCTAGGGTTTATAGTGTTTTGCAGGAGGTGCATGAAAAATTTTATGATGATAATTTTAAGCATGGAAATACGTCTTATGATGGATGGGGTGATAGAGATGCAAGGGAAGTACTGGAAACGGTGTTAAAGAAGTCGATTTTACGCAAAGGCAGCTCGGAATCGCGTTGTTTGAGTCAAGAAGATGGTGATGGGAGTGTAGAGAAAAGCAACAAAAAGAGGTCAACAGATATAATTTCTAACGTGAACCCGAGTCTAGTTACTGCCCCAGGTACCTTTTTCCTCGTTCAAAGTCAATTGATCAAAAGTTTACTTGAGGAGTAAAATATGTCCTTGGGTACTCTTAATCTATTGTATATATTATTATTTCCGAATGTATTTTTGATGTTCAATTGTCCTCATTAAGAGAATTGCTTTGCTACTCTACATGTTTTGTGTAGTAAATCTAAACTTGAGGCTTAACTCACTCATAATTTTTGTCATGTACTTCACTACGAAAATATGAACTATGCTAGCTAGAGTTGTTTTCTGTTCTTCATTCTGTGTATTCCAATTGAAAATGATTGATTTAATTTATCATGGCCTGCCTTTTGAGTATGATTTCATCTCCTTCCCTAGACTCTGAACTCCCAATAATTATGCTTTAACTCGGAAACCCTGAAGTTATCTTCTTCATTAACTTAGCAATGGTAGAAATTCACTACTTGCTCTAACTTGGAGACACTGAAGTACTGTTCTTAAATAGCTTAGGAATGGAAGAACATCCTGGTGTCCTCTGAACTGAGTTTTACATTCACAACTTAATATTTCATATTATTCAAGAATATGTAACGAGCATTTCCAGGTGGCGTACTATAATGATTTGTGGTAGATTTGGTTAGGAGTAATTCTGTGTACATCAAGACCACCTAAGACATCAATTAAGTCAGGATCTTTTGTCATAATATCATCAGTAGATGTCAAGGGGTCGTTTCTATAATAGAGGTTAAGGGAGCATACGTTTGGAGTTCAAAAATGGTAATGTATTTCACTAATAATCAGAGAAATACAATCAATAAACTTTCCAATATGAATCACCTGCAATGTTCAGGGAACAATTGCGTCACATACAGACAGGTCTCAAGACATACAAATAAGTGGGCGTTCTGTAGCCTTCTGTTTAGTATATCAAGATCCTGATGCAAAACGTACCTAAAGTCACAAACATAGTAGAGACAAGAACTTATAGTATACTTATGCGGTCGAAGCAAATAAAATATTCAAGTTTTATTTTGCTTGCTATAGCTATTTGAATAGTGGATGTTATAACTGATAAGCCATTGGAGCTCCTCAAACTATGGACGTGAGAGCAGTCACTGTAGTTCTAATTCAGCAATCCAAGCCACCGTCAAGTGTTCACAGTTTGCAAATGTGCCAGAGGGTCTAGCATTTGGAAAAGCAAAATTAACCTACTGCCTCCAGATCAACATCAGCATCTGTGTATCCCGGCTCAGAAACTTCAGCGTCAAGTTCTCCAGCTTCTTGAGCATCTGGGGATACAGAGTTTCGCTTATGAAGCTCATCTGGTGTCTGTGTGCCAGCTTGAGAATTATTTCCAGTGATAGGACTTGTTAATTCCTACGATGTCAGATTTATAACCTTGATAAAAGTAACCATCTTGTTTCATTGGCTTCACTATACCGCCCTTGAAGGGGAAGATCATATGCTATAATCCAGAAAGGAATATAGATACTCTGAGGGTAAGGGATCCCCTTGAACGTTACATAAAGCTAAAACATGCCTATCAAAATGTCATGCTTGTGTCTCCATTACAAATTATTTGTCCTTCCAATGCTGAAATTGGAAGAAGAAAATAGTCTTCTTGACTTAATTTGCCTCCATGCTATGCTATGCTTCGGTTCCCAGTTCTTTTTCCGCATGGCAATAGGGCATTAACATTGCGTTCTCTGTCCAAATCTTGCCCATCTCTCCCTAAGCGACTCGTTCTTCCTCCACTTTTTCATCCAGCTCCCACAGCCTCCGCCTCTTCACTTGGTTTCTCAACTGCTTAACATAAATGTAAGCACCTAGACAATAAAGTGAATTGCAAGCTCATTTTCTTCACTTACATGATGCCTTTATTTCATAGAATCACACTCTTTCGGAATTCGGCACCAACTTCAGGAGAGGGGAAACAATCCACACACAATAATTTTCAAAACACAAATTGCGAAAATGAAGTAGCTTCTATTGACAGTAGGCACGTCGAAAATGAAGTAGTAATAAGCATATTTGCCACACAAAATAAAATGGACATTTGATCTCCCAATTTACATGGTTAACATTATACATGGCAATCCTAGTATTAACTATGATACATCAGGCTTTGGTTCAAGGGTAACCGGTATTTTCTCTTGGTGATCACCTCGCAAAACCTCCACAATTACCTGAAAGATGCAGCGGTAAATACCAGATAGGATAGTATAGAAGTTCAAGAAAAGACAATATCAGTACAAGCATACCTTCTCTCCTACTTTGCAATTATCAAGAATTCTGTACAAATCGCTTCCATTAGTAACCTTTTTCCCATTTACTGACGTTATGATATCCCCCAGAACAAGCCGTCCATAGGCATCTCGTTTCGTGGACAGAAGGCCCTGCATTAGCAACCACTATAATAGTCAAATTCCTATTATCATATGCAACCTGCTGTCTTATGGAGCTCAAGTGGAATGTCCAAAGCACAACGGTATCTGTCTAGACGTCGAGTACTAAATTCAACAGTTCAGGAGTATCAGAAAATATACCGCTTTACCAGCAGGTCCATCTGGTGGAGCATCAAGCACAAGCACCCCACTAACTCCCAGCTGCTCAACAGATTGATCTGGGGCAAACTTAATCCCTAAAATTGGTCTTGTAACTTTCCCATATTTTACAAGCTGATCTACAATGCCAGCAACCTGATATCAAATAATTTAAATTCATGACATCCTTTTCTAACAGTAGCTACCATTGCCTAGAAAATGGGAAAAAAGTTCAAAGGGCGGAATAAATTGACTGGAAGAACTAATTATCAAAGTAGATAAGATTTTGTATTTCCTGACAAAGGCAGAGTTGATAACCTACAGTATCAACAGGTATTGAAAACCCGACACCAGAAGATGCACCAGACGGTGAGTATATAGCAGTATTAATCCCGATGAGGTTGCCAGAACTATCTAGAAGTGGACCCCCGCTATTACCAGGATTGATAGCAGCGTCAGTCTGTATAACATCTTGAATTGGGCGTCCCGTTGCAGCAGAGCTGATTTCCCTCCTGAGCCCACTACATAAAACGAAAGTGATCATGTTAGTAGTCTTGCTAGCATCCAAAACACACTATCTCTAGAACATCAAATGCATGGATTCATTTCAGGTTTCCAGTGACGGCACAAAAATATTGTTTTCAATTAAGAAATAGTATTCAAATGTCATTTATATCAGGTTCACTTCTCATTTCGCCACATAGAAGTAGCAGTCAAGGTCAACTGGTTGCTATCTCTTGCAAAGCAATGGAAATGCCATGTGGCACTTTATAGTAGCATGATTTGATAATATTGTAAAATTCCCACCTTATAATTATAATTCAGGAGTTCTAGAATATATGCTTTGATTTAAGATGAAATATACAGATTATACAAACTCTGATTCCCATCTTTTTTTTCCTCTTAATCATTTAGGACTTGGTCCATTCCAATTTAAGCTTCCTCTGACATAAAATGGAAAAAGAAACGCCCCACCCCACTTCCTGCTCTCCAATGTGAAGTTGAGCTGCACTGGCCTTGCATAAACCGTTTTCCAGAAGATTTTTAGAACAGTTGAATCGTGTATCAGTGTGATTGCAACCTTCTGGCAATCCCTTGGAAATCTGAGGGATTTCTGGGGGATTGAAAAATTGTAGTTCAACCTTTCTCTGTCATTTTTCAACCTTTAACTTACATTTAACACTTTATGGCCTATCACCTACTAGTTTCTAAATGTGTGCTGAAGCCGAAGTCAACGATAAGATTGAAAAGGAAGTCACAAATCACCTATCCTAATTATTGCATAAGTTGATAAGGGTTCAAAGAAGTTGTGGTGATCAAATTTTTAGTATAAAGTTTCCTTGCAAGTACATTTCAATAGCGTCCATAAAAAAAAGCTTTTAAAACAAATTACAATGTCATGTTTAAGAACACATTGTTCTAGGCAGCCCATGTTACAGATTGAAGTTTCATAGCAAGATGATATTCCTTTACAGAATAGCATTCACATAGCAGAATGTCTGTTACTTTTCATACTTGGTCACTAATAGAATATCTGATGAGTGACATCTCAATCATTTTTAACAGTGATAAGAAGTATGATGTACATTATAACTGGAATTTACTCCACAAAAACAAATTTTTGGAGAAATATCTAATAGAGCAATTGTTTTCGCTCTTGTACCTCCCCCAGAGCTAAGCTCAAAACCCTCAAGATGTTGAAAGATGAATACTTTTACCTGATAACACCTGTTGTCAGCGTATGGTCAAGCCCAAACTGCACATATTCATCAGACATCCAGATATAAGTAAGTGATAGCCAAACAGTCAACCACATTATACCACATCATCTGCCCAAAAATATGCTACAAATTTATTTCAGCAGGCAGTGACTGTCACAAGGCCTTCCTGGAGGCTATTTAGGAATTACAAAAACTTAAACTATGATGTTTTCCTCTAAAATAAGGAATTCTGGTCCAGTTTGACTGAACTCTGACCGTATTTGCACACTAACAAAAAAGAAGAAACGTTATTAAGTGTGATCTAATTTGTCTCATTGTATTTCCAAGTAAATACAATTTCAAAAATTCTATTGACATGGACTCAAAGATACCTGCTTATTACTTTTAGTGCCTGAATAATGTCACAGGATGTTGAATGGATAACATTTATAGCCATATGGAAGTGGAAAAAATTGATTTGAAACTACAGACTGAAGCCTTAATTTTAATTTTTTTTCCCCTTATATAGTAGTAAGCTTTAATTTCATTTTGAATTTAAATTATTTTAACACTGGTTTATGTAAATTTGTACTCAATAACTATTGTATTAGCACACAATTCAAATATTTGAGATTTTTTAAAGCTTATAAATGTTTTACGGCTTAGTAATCTTTAAAATTGCTGAATTTGATCAGATATTTAAAATTACATTGGACGGTCTTTAAAGGATGAAGATATCCTATTTAATCTTCCATAACTTTAGATCTACTCAATTTTCAGTGATTGTCTCTTAATAACACATTATTTTTTGAAAGTAGACCTTTAGCTAATACAATTATTTATAAATCTCAATGTTGGAAGTGTATATGAATCAACAGTTTCGATATTTATAGGAATTTTTTTTTTTTTAAAAAAAGTATTAGAATCATAACCAATAAGAACTTCTAAGATTTCATCAAATGCTTTATTTGTAAATTTCAAGGTATTTTCCATGTATATAAGTGACATCAAAATGGTCAAGGTAATAAAGTTATCTACCTCTAAATAAATATAAAACTACTTTGAAAGGTCTATAAAAAGGAGAATGGATGTGTAAATATTCTACTACTGAGTTTTCTCCTAGACTTGATACATTAAACAAAAACCAAAGGGAAGATTGTGAATAACTTAGCTCTGGAAGATAAAGTATTTGCTTCCAATGTAAGGGCTATGGACATATTCAAAGTGCTTGTCCTAATAGAAGGGTGATGACTATTTGGGATATTAAAGAGATTGAAACCGAATATTCTAAGCAAAATTGGGCTGCTCTTGAGGTAGAGGAGCATGATGATCTTGATTAACTCATTAATGACACATTAACCATAGATTATTTAGATTCTGCTTTCTTAATTTCCCTCCGATGACAGATGGGAAGATTTAAGAACAAAGGGAGTACTAAATTACCTAGGAGGAAAAGAAATAAGTACATTTCCTTAAAAATCTCTCAACAAAAACAAAATGTCCACAAAAAAATAGGCTAAGCCACCAAAATTTTGTTGCATAATAAGTCATATAACTTACTGGATTCCCGATTGCAAAGACTTTCTGACCAACAAGCAAGTCCGCAGATACACCAATAGGGACTGGCCTCAATTTTTCTTTAGGTGCATCAATGCGCAACACAGCAACGTCTTTGTCTTGGTCATACCCAACAACTTTGGCTTCATAAGTAGACTGGTCAGCAAGAGTAACCCTGTATATCACTACCACCATTTTAGTTCTTAAAATACACAGCACCTGAAAAATGATATCCTAAGTAGAGCACAACAACATAACCCTTGAACCCCTATAAGTCAAGTAAGCACAGAACTTGTAGGGAATAAGCATGCCAAAGCAAAGGAAGGGCCAGGAATATCACAAGATCCTCTTGTTAAATAATGCCATTATCAAATAATAGAACATGATAGAGACACCCAAGTCATAGTTGACAGTAAGAGCATGTATAGACTTCAATTTATCAAATTTATTGGCGTAATGGCCTTTGTCTGTTTTATCCTAAACTCTTATATCAATTTCGTAAAGGGTCTTTGGTCAATTGTATGGTTTTCCTAACTCCTTCAGATTAACTTAAAAAAAAATCAATAAAACGTCATTATTTTCCCCTAAAATTAGTACTATGTACACCCTTCATTTTAGCTTTTTTCAGTTGGATAGTTTATTGAGGATTAATTCTCTATTTTAGGGTGATCATAGCTTTTCTTGATTCAAATGGCCTACTTCGTCTAGTCAAATTAGTTTCCTAGTTTAATGAGGATTCTTTCTCTTGTCAGAATTGGATCCAGTTTCTAAATTTCGTGAGTTGAACAAGAATGTTCCTAAGCTTATTAATACTCTTTTACACATTTCCTTAACCTTTTTATAGAATCATCAACTACTGAATAAAATCAGACAGTAAATTGTGCTTAATTGTGAGCCTTGGCTTGTGAGATCTGGTTGTGTGCCAATATACACTAGTGAACATTGTGCTTCAAGTTCAAGGTAAACAAGAGGTCCTTTAGACCTTCAAGTCTATATATTAACCATTTCTTGGCCACTGTTTTCAAAGTTTTCATTAAGTATAAGAGGTTCCATACATTGAACTTTAAGAAACCAGTCAAGAACTTATCTTTCCTACAAGAACTTGCCCCTTCTGAAAAATTTTACCAAATAAAAATCAAAACATTTGCCACTCATAACATCCAAGAACGCTATAGCACATAAAGCCAGAATCCACAACACACTAGCAATAATCCAAGATCCACATTAGACATACTGGCACTAAGCATACATAAGATTTCTCCTCCAACTATAGCATAGTTAGGACGTAGATGATGCATATTCAAATGCGACTTCAATAGCCAAGTCAATCTCCTTGGTGCTTGATTCTATGAGAATCAACTTGTTTGGATCTAAGCAAGAATTCCTTTCAAGTGTTACGAATACCTAGGTATGTTTATAATAGCATTTAATTGCTTTATTTATATTTAATCCCATGGTATTGCCTATACCCTTATGACGAAGGAATTTATATGGTACAAGTTGTAAGTTGGGCTTGAGACCTTAAGCTTTGTCCGAGTCGTGTGTGTTTAGTTTAGTGCTCCAATCAGCTTGTTCATTGAACAAATTCTGGTTCCAAATTGTTTGAATCTTTTTTAGCTTTCCTCGTTTAATAAGGAGTGGTGTTGAGCTTTCCTAATTAGAGAAGGATGAGGGAAAGCTCGCAGCAAGTTTCCTAAGTTGATTAGCATAGGGAGGCTGAGATTCACTTGTCTCGCAAGGCTATTAAATTCCTAATGCTTGTAGAATTTCTCATACCCGATACTCTTTGTATAAGATCCTCCTAGCATTTATAAAGGCTAGAGACTTTATACAGAAAATTGATGCTTTGCATTGCTTTTTGAGTTTATTAACTTGCGTTTTTTTATTAATCCAAGATCAAAAGTGTTCATAAATGTACGAAATTACATAGATTAAGATTAGTCTATGTTATTTCATGACTCAAGACTTTAAGTTCAGTAGTGATCTCTGAGGATTGAAATAATCATTACTGTGCTGAATTGAAATCAAGATTCAATCTTCCTTTCAAAAATTTTATTATTTGGGAAAATTTCACTACAGGAGGAATATCAATTAACATCCTTCAGTAGGATGTACTCTAAGAATGATTAGACACTACCCACTTAATAGTCAAATCCATATAGTTCTCAATACTTTATACTTGGTTCCCAAGATATGGAAGCTGATGCCCTCCTCTTTGGTTGTTGAGTGATAAAAGTGAAGCATAAAATTCCCCCTTTTAACTTTTCTTAGTAAGATATCCTTTAGATTAGTCTTTGTAATTCTTCTATCATAAATTCATAATTTTGGTGAGATTTTGAGAGCTTGGTTTAGCTTTGAGGTCTCTAAGTTTTTAAATGTCAAATAAAATGATACTTTCAAATTGCATTTTAAGTTAGAAAAGGATTGGAGGTCTAGGTGTGTGCAAGTTGTACTAAATGTTTTTTAAGCAACAAAATTCCTTTTTTATAAGATAAAAGAAGCGACTTTTGTGGAAAAATCCTCCTCCACCATGATCCTATTACTACTGTCCATTATTAGCAACAAGCATCAGATTCTCTAGCCATCCTCTCTTCCACAACCACCACTTCGGGAAGTACTGCAGCAACTTTTGTTCCTCTAATCCATTTCTCTGTTGGTCTCTTCCTACTTATATATCCCCCAAACAACATTGATTCTCTCTCACTGTCAAGCACGACAACTTCTATACTTAGTGCTTTTCTTTCCTCAACAAACCCAAGCAGTTATTCAATCTTCGGTATCCTCCAATCCACCGCATTTAAAAATGCTATGATTCACCTCTCATTCACAATTTTTTTAATGGTTTCATTCTGATACACCACAAATGACAAAAGCAACTTCACTCCCTGTAAATTGCCTGCAGCTTTAGCAAGAACAGTGCTATTACAGATAATTAGGTTTCAGCGAGGAATATTTTCAACGACAGCCTTACGTATACATGAACAAGACAAATAAAAATCCAGTATTCAGGACGGTTAATGAGATGGAAAGGGTAGCAGCAAGAGCATTAGAAGGCAGTTCACAGCAAGACAGCACAGAAGAACTACAAAGAAAAACACATGATAGGCTGCGAAATATTGCAATAACAAAATCAAGCAACCATCCAACCTGAGATCAGAAGCACCGCGAATTACATGATAATTGGTGACTACGTGGCCATCCATGTCCCAAATAAAGCCCGATCCAGACCCCTGTGGAACCTCAAACACATCCAATGTAAACACGTCCTGCCTAATACCACAAACCATCACAAAACTCAAAACTGACGAAAACTAATCAACATTCAGATCAAATCCTTTAAAAAGACAGTCTAAAAATGTTGCATTTCTTCAAGCATGAACCAAACAACATGATTGATGATTATGGTAGAAGGCATATGGGTTAGAGTCCGATCAAATACATAACTAACTAACTAACTAAAAACACATATACAAACTGGTTCGGTACTACTATCAACAGTACTGCAAACCAATGATTCGATGACACTATCAATCGTACCGCAAAATATGCATAAAACAGAATCATGTTAGGATAAACTTACTTGGTAGCTAGATTGGTAATGTAAACAACAGAGGGTGTATTCTGCTGGAAAAGGCGAACAGTAGCAAGCTCATCAGACTGCAACTTCCGTGGTGAGGTAACCACAAAAGCCGAAGCCGGGTCCACATCGGTGACAACGAGAGAGAATGACAAAGCCAAGGAAGTGCAGACCACATAGAGGGCGTCAAGGGTTGAAGCAACTACGGGTTTCGTTGTCAACAAAGATAACAGGGATTCCCTCAACTTTGGTGTTTCATTCATCGAGTTTGAAACCGGAGTTTTGAGGGCAGCCATGTTGTTCATGTTTATGCTTCTGCCCCTGTTACTGCTTTGATTTCTGTTGATGCTGCCACAGATGCTTGAGGAGAAACAGGAATGCCCAATTGTGACACCCATTTCTAACAGTTCTTGCTGTGTTGACAACTCACAATTGCCTTCTCCAGTGGGAAGAGTTCCTTTTCTACTGTCGGATTTCAGTGCTCTGTGTGGTCATCGTTTCTCTTCTTGTAACTTCGGCTACGATACAAAATATTTATACTGCTATAATGTTTCGTGCTAATGTACGCAAAATATTTTAATTGTGATGGATTTATTAATTATTATAGTTAATAAAAGTAACATGTTAACCTAAGTGAACATAATTTTGGATGATATTAAAGTTTATTTACAACAATAGCCATGAAAGATTTTATTGAGAAATATTAAGAGAATATACTATTTAGCTTATGTATATTTTATTTAATAATGGTATGTCTAGATAGATAGATACATAATGGAGTACAAAGTAACACCTAAAATATAAGTAATAAAAACATGTCTATAACTTTTTATAATGCACTTGCACTGAAGATAAAAATAAAAAAAAATATATATCATAAGCTAATGAGCATCGCACTTATTCAATAGGCTTCACATGTTTAATATGTGACAGTCAACACCCTTGTTTAATAGATTGCACTTAATAGGTTGTACCATAGTAAACATTTGTAACTAAACTAATGGACTCGTCAACAAATTGAGAGAGATGTATGATAATCTAACAGAATAAAGGTAAAAGGTGATAAAGAAATCTGATTATATGAATAGAGTAATTTCATGGCGGCGAATAGTGCTCCACTATTTTTATGTCATTTTTTCCAATCTCATTTAAATAAAATAGTAATATAAACATATAATTGTCGCGCACACACGACTTTTAGTTTGAAACAAAACAAACTAATTTAAGAGGACGATATGAATGACCTCTACGCTTAAGGTCATACTTGGATTGAAAGAGATGGATTAAAAAGTAATACAAGTAAAACTAATGAAAAACGAAGGTAAATAGAGGTGGTGACAAAAAAAATGAGGTATAAAAGAAAAAGTTATAGTGGTAGTATGAGGAGGAAGAAGAAAAAATCGAGAGATTGATTATTACTTTCATTATGGTGGTAATAACTACCTTAAGGGTGTGGAAATTATTTATTACTCCTCAAATGAGAGTAATAATTCATATTTCATCACACTATCAAAACTACATTTCCTTTATAAATCTCTTCAACTAACCCTATTTTTTATTGGTTTGACTTTTGTACTCCTAATGTATTACCCCCAATCCAAGCATGCCCTAAGTGAGAATTGTTAAAACTTCACCGAGTGTCTGAGTTCACAACTTGATCTATGTTTAGTATGTTTTAGAGGGCCAACAATCGTAGTTTCAAGCTTGCCTTTTGATTTTTAGAAACCTGCTTTATTAGATGAGAAAGGGAAGTAATGCATACTTAAAATACGTGCAACAAAAATAGGTAAAGAAATTTCTACACCAATATACGGTATTTATAAATTTGATCCTTGACCAATGACCATCAGAAACACTTTGTTTAATATGTACATAATGTCAGGTTATTCTGCAAACAGACTAATTTCTACCCACTCTAGTCTACAAATATTGCTACCTTTTGCACATAATCGATGGTAAAAGACTAAAAGCTATGGAGGAAAAATTTGAGAGAACACTACTTTAATGGTCACTCAATCTCACTACGTGACAACATCTTTTTCAGCAATTCATAAGTCATGAAAAATATACCCACTCCTGGCACAACTTTGTAGTATTCTGGCAGGATTCCTCTATAGAATCCAAACAAGCCTTCTGTTTTTAATATGTGACGAAATGCACCAAGTATCCCACTTTTATATACACAGGCTCGGCTGGCAGCTCCCTCCAACTGCATTCTCCGTCTTACTAGGTCCAGCGGGAATGTTGCTGCAAGGTGCAAACAATGTGAAGAACGGAACACACAAAACAATATGAGTCTGTGCATAACAAATTAAGCTTGCAACTTAACTTTTCCCCTATAAAGCCATGTGCCCTTATTCTTAAGATCCCCTTTATAGTATCTGACGATTGAGGTATGTGCAAACGATTTTTCCGAATAAAAATCCTACTAGAGCTATACGTGACTGCAGTTCTGTTGGATACAGACTGCATATAGACATCTTCTACTTGCGGTTCTGAAAATCTTTGCTGTAAAACTATCTTTTAGGTAATTACAATGGGCGGATGAAAAGTCCATAGAAATGGTATGAGGTTGGAACTATAGAACTAAAAGTTCCTGAAATAAGTTAAGCAAACCCCCAAAGAATCAGAAGCATTCCAATACAAGCCCATCAGTCGCAGAATTGGGACTAGGTAGGAAAAACATGACAGATAATGTTGTAAAAGGACCAGCACGTAAAAGGACCTATAGTCTATCAGGAATGCTTATGTGGAAATCAAAAATTAAGATAGGGGATGGAGGGTATGAATTATGTCTGTAAAAGTAGTCTTTCTCAACTCCAATACATTTTGAATCCTGTTTGGGTTAAAGGACCAATGCATAAATGTTTATGAATGTCAATTACATATAGAATAGCCCTATATAGAGAGTATAAGTAGCAATGAGGATCAAAATGAATATGTATGAAACTCTGATTATTTAGGGATCTGTAATGATTTTAAAATGGACAAAAACCGAAGCTGATAGGTCAAAAGTTACTACCTGTTGAAGATACAGCACCAGATAGACTACCACAGGCAAGGCCAACCGTGATGGAGGAATCGTTGGGCCTGATAATCCGGCAGAATACCACATGAGTTCAAGAAAATATTGGACAAAAATCAAATTATTTAAAATTTAGAGGTACATACCTCTGAGAATGCCAATAGGCATGCAGAGTCTCATAAACTGAAAAATTAATTGCCATACTGGTTCCAACTCCCTGCATAAACACAAAGACAAATTACAGTTAGAAATTGTAGCAACATACATAAGGATTAACAAGGTCAAGAGAGAAAGTATACCAATAACGTTGCTCGAAGACCTTTATACAAGCCAAGAAACCCTTCCTCTTTACATACAGTTTCAAGTGTTTGCCAAATGCCGCAGTAATACATTGCATTTCTCTAGGAATTGACATATTAGTCAGATATAATGATGCCATAAAAAATAAACCATAAAAAACAGACCACAAAGATAAGTGAACACATATATAATGCCAAAAGAGAGAACATGAAAAATTTCTTTATAGAGCTTATGATAAGCAAATATAATACCATGGTAATATGAAAACGGAAAAAACATTATCCATTGATGATGTTGCTTATAGAACAGAGCAGACTGTCAGTTTCTTTATAATTTTTCTTAAGGTATCAATCAGCAGTTCAGCACTTTGTAATGAAATTTCAGAACAAACAACTCCAAAATACAATGCACCCACATTCAGCATGCAAGTACATTAAGCTTGGTAACACTTGGCAGTCAGAGGCTCAATATCTCTCTCAACATATTCTCATTCAATTGTTTGAATATAGAGGGTAGTTTGTATTAAATGTTAGAAAAAAGCAATAAGTTTAAGATTTGATGTATTGCTTAAGTGACCCAGAGTATAGAATATAAACATGGAAAGATAAAGTGGAATTGTGGAAATGTACTTAGAGGTCCTAGAACACAACGAAATCAAACTTGTTATTCTCTCTTCCAGTAGACTTAATGATTTCTTACATACTCTTCAGGATGCACAAACACATTTCTGTCCTCAACATATAAGAAGGGCAAAATGGATCCTTAGATTTACCAGATGCTTGCATCAATTAAATGAGACACTGAAGTACATTGACCAATGATTTCATGAATCAGCTTGAAGAATGTGCCTTCTGTATTATGCTTCTTAAGAAAGACCATGAATGGTAATTTAGTAACTTAAAAGGTTGCAGCACTCTCCACCATAATTTCTTATCTTGTTCTTGATCAATCCCTCAGCAGACTATGCTGGACTTCCAGAGGGCTAAAATGGATCACTATGGTTCTTGTTTTGGAGTTGACAAGCACAACAAATGGGACTGTCAAATGTAAAACAGAGCAGTGTGTTTACTAGCTTGAAGAGTATAGATTGTTTCCCCGTAGGAAAGGAAAAATTTCCAGATTCGAATCAGCACATTAGACAGTTTTGGAAAAACATGTTCACATGTACGCCAAATATGTTGATGGTCCTCATCGAGAACCCACTAAGGTATGTCTATGTCTGACGTATAGCAAGGATTTCACATATATTAATAGCTATTACAACTTCAATGCAAAATGATTCCCAAATCCTGAACCACGGCAATGATGAAAACAAGCTTGCACATATGTATCTTCACTTCTACGTACAATTCCAACTCCATAAGCAAATCAGGAAAGGATAACAAAAGTTTCACCAAGTTTTGTCTCCATATTAAAAGATCAGTTTTGTCTTATCTGCTAATGTATCAAACGGTATACATTAGGTGCAAACCTCAAAGGGATAACCTTAAAAATATGTCAAATAGGTTGTTTATTCAAATTAAAGCTGATTTATAATGATATTTGAGCTTGTTCCAGAATCGGCCCCTCTATAATCATTATTATGCAATATAAGGAATTGTAATGTGTTACTAAACCATCAAACATATTGGTAAACGAGTCTATATACAATATAAAATCCATGGTGTTAATTATCAGCAATATGACTGCATTGCGGCAATGCTGTGAGGTTTACAAGATTACTAAGAGTGAGTAATCAGGCCATAGGACCACAGCAACCACAAACCATCCAATTTTCTAGTGAAAGTGGCTTGGCTGCCATTCCCACGATTATGACTTCATCTGAGTTTCAAACCCATGACAAGATCATAATAAAAATCAAGTCAATTATAAGTGTTTGGAATGCAAATTCCAGTAGCTTCAGATGCAAAACGTGAACCTTTGGGATATATTTCAAATTATTGTTTTCATTGGAACTTAGTGAACCTTTTCCACATGACATTATAATGGTTCAATTATGTAGCTTACTAGCTACATTTACACCTAATGTAGCCCAAGTTTTAGAAATTTTACATTTTGGGCGACTCAGGTATGACAAAAATTCCACTTTGAGCACTATAATTTGGGTATTCCACTACGGATGCTTCACGTTTATGAACTTTTTCTATTCGACATACAACACCATAACACATAAATTTTTGCTTCCATGTTCAAGACAAAGGAAATATTTCCACAATTCCTTTTTTATAGTAGCAACCTTCAAAAAATGAATCTAGCATATCAAATAAATACACTAAAGATCCAAAGGCCAAAATACAACATTCATTATTCAACAATTATTAATTTCACAAATGACTACTAAATCCTCTCTTTGATGATCCAAATAAACTTAAGTTCCTCAAAAATGAAGAATTCAAAAATTCCAGGATACCCGGAGTTTTCTTTTGTATTTGGACCACAATCATTTTGAGCTACGCCATAATTCATAAAAAAAAAAAGAAACAAAAAGGAGTAAGGGTAAAGTACCCAAAAATCCAAAGTGGAACAACTTTAATATCTTAAAGTACCCAAAATGGAAATAGTCATACAAGAGATAACCAAAGTTAAAGTTATCAACCCTAAGGCACCCAAATTGAAACTTTTTCTATTTTTTATTACCAAAATACACAATTCTATCTAGTGGAGCACACTTCTGGCCTTATCCTCATGGTCATGCCTTTGTCCATCAAAGATTTTTTGATTCCCTATGCATCGTACTTCTTTTTTATTTTTACTTCCACTCCTTTTCATCTTGGTGTGCCCAAGCCATTTGACATACTACGATCCACAAAAAATATAATTTTATTTTGCTTCCAAATAGTGAAGCTATGGACGACTTTATGAAGACCTAAATCAACCACATAGATGTAGAGCTATTGGATACTCACAACAGGATAAAAAGGCCACGAACATGTTGAACAGCAGTTTAGTTTTAAATTTAGTAAGTTATTTCAAAGAGATAATTCTAAGTTTATTGAAAGTTAGATATATGTTCTTTGCAAATTTTCAGCAACAAGGCCTAAAAGAAATTTTTTTATCCCCCTCCCTTAAACAAAGGGAGAGTTGCATAAAAATACAATGTGACATTCTTTTAGCAAATTCAAATAAGTTATTTACAAAAGGAGCTATTCCTTATTTTCTAATATGATCCATAGTTAAGAACATGAGTCCCAAATCAGTTTTTTCCCAAATCAAGTTGAGAAACCTACTCATAAAAATCCTAGTAGTACAATCTAAGAGAAGCATGTAGTTTTGAAAATCTATTAGGCTAAATATCAGCCACAAAAAAAAAAAGAAAAAGAAAAAAAGGAGGTCAAACTTCAAGCTACAAATTCAACCAAGATAGCATTATCATTACAGCAATACTACATAACAAGCTAGGAGAAAAGATCACTCAGCATACCTTCCTTCAGTGAAAGAAATTAAAAAAGGAAAGAGAGATTAATACTGGTGAAAAGGAGATAGAAGAGGTAAAAACACATATATATAATAAAACTCTTTCATGCTAAAAGAGTAGGAATGAAGACCTATATATCAAGCAATTGTTCACAGGATCAAATTGGACATAACATGAGGGGCAATGCCTCACATGGATTTCTTGCCAGGCACACTTCATTAGCATCATGACAACATTTCTAGAGGGGGTGGCATTTCGGAGATCAATTTTGGCATTTTGGAAAAGAAGCAGCCAGCTTGCCTTATTCAATAAACATACTACATATTACCTGTGCTGTAATACGTGTTCTTACAAGGTCCAAAGGGTATGCAACAGAGGCAGCTGTTATCCCGGAGAGTCCCCCAGCCACGAATTTAACACAAGCATCTTTTTTTGAGTTCCCACCCTTGCTGTGAAGACCCAAAACTGATTGTAAGAGCTGCAAAAGGCACAAGCAGTTACAACTAAGCAAGACAAGGAAATACTAGACAAAATCTATATGAATATGAAATCTTATTACTGATGCTACCTTTTTATATTTTTCGAATGAATAGAAGTTGACAGACGAATATGGAAGACGGTGCACAACTGTAACAAAATTTCCCTTCCAAAATGCTCTAAATCCTTCCTCATTAACAAGACGAGAAGCCTCGTTCCAGATGCTCATTTTGCTCAATGCAGCAACATCAGTATGCATGCCTTGCACCTACTAAATAATAACTTTGGACATGTAAACAAACTGTTTACAGAAAACAACCATGGAAGAACATAATGTAAAAAGGAGCATAGGTTATCCAGACTCTGTTCCATGGAAAATAGGTATATTATTATATATATTATTGCATTCATTTATTATGAACTGCAAAATGAGAGGGCACTATAGGCAGTGCGATTCATCTCTGTTAGAAATATCTGGAGGAAATTCGGAGCCATAAATAAGGGAGAACAAGGAAAAAATAGGGTATCCAAAATATTGAAATGTATTCTTAGTTTGGTTTAGTCTTTGGGAGTATAACAAGCCTTTTGAAAGCTTGTGTCTTCATTGTTCTGTTTTCCAGAAATAATAATCACATTCATCTTCTAGTTGGGTTAAATTTTCCATTGATTTTGTCCAGCTATACAAGTTCATGACATCAAGTTCAATTAAGTTCATCAAGTAGAGGTAAAAGAAATTAACAAGTAAATTACGGGCAGCCGGTAGACTGGCACATATTCCATGCCCTGTTGTGTCAACACTTGGACGAGAATTGACAACTAAAACCATCTAGGGTCGAAAATTATATAAGACACTATTGGTTACAAAAACTTCCAGAATGAAAGCACAATTTAAAAAAAAAAAAAAAAAAAGCCCCTCACCTTTGGCCCCTTCTAGTCAGAGACAGCTAAAAGTCTGAAACTATAAATTTCCTTGGTTGTCCCAAGCATCTGTTTCTCGCACTTAAAACTGCTCCCCTATGCCATAGGAAATAGAGTGCTTTCTGATCCAATTTAGGCTCCCATAAAAAAAAAATCAGATATATCAAATGAATGATTTCAAGAGGTTTCTTTTATCCTCTGAAAATCTAGGCATTACTTCAAAGTTCAAACACCAAAACCCTTACAGCCTGACTGACAGAGTTACAGCCTAAACTCTAAGGGTAATACGCTGGCCTTCCAGAGTAGCTCCATGCAGGATAGTGAGACTAACATACTGGAAAGTTGGCTAAATTTCACCACAAGGTCATGATTGCTAAAGTAAATATTTTTTAAAAGATGATTTGGAAAAAGTGTAAATATTTTGGTAAAGTAATTGATTGACGGTATGTCTATACTTTGAAAAACTTCCGCGCTTGCTCTAAGAGTGGCAACATCAAGTTCCCCGACTCCCTGTTTTACTCATCCCCTTCGTCAGCTGTTTGATTGGGAAAGCAGACTATAAAAACAAATCTAATATTTATTCACCAATAACAGCACCTAGCTAATCGCTTAGTTCCCCTTCATTACTTCAGAATCAAAAATTAAAGTACACTATCCAGAAATTCCTTCAGTAATAACAACAGCTAACTAAGCACTTTAATTCGTTAATAACTTCAGATCAACCTTAAAACAAAGTACTGCTAATGATATGAACTTTCGTATCAACCTCATAAGTGTTGTGTGAAGTTGTGAGGTGTCTCCCAATTCATTGAAGTTGAAATTAAATGATTAGAATATAGGTTCATATATTGCAATCTACAAACTACGCTCAGAATAAGAGTTTGGTGAAGTAGTGTAATCTGTATGTATTTTAAGTATAATAAATTAATAACATTGTGGTAAATAGCATATTGTTGAAATCCTTGCCTTTATTTGGTTTCTTACTCCATGTATAATTTCTAGTAATGTGATTAGTATTCCAACTTCATTACGGAGGTACTATTTTCGGTTATTGCCGAACTTTTACTGATTTTTGATAGGGTATAAGCATCAGATTGACAAATTTCAAATGAAGATAGTAATGTTTGAAGGAAATCCAAATTCCTTAACTTTCACTCTAATGTACCTGTACCTATTTTGTTTAAAATGTACGAAGTGTATCAAACACGGAGTAGTGCGAATGACAGATTGATTTACTTTACTTGTATTACGGATGAATTCTGATGAGAAGTGACATATAATGTCGAATTTAGAACCTCATATTATCATATCATAAAAATACGCAGCGAATACGTAAGAGAAACACACAACAAAGAGAGAATTAAGAAGACGAAATGACCTGAAAGATAATGGAAAGACGAGAGAGAGGGGCAGTACAAGTCTTACTGACAGCCCCAGCAACACCACCCGACAGAAGAAGGGACACAGCGCCCAGCTGCTGTTGCGATTGCGACTGCTGTAAGAGCTTCCTTGTCACGGCACAATCGACGATTCCTCCATGGCTTGAGTTCAGCGCTTTCTGCCCTTCTTCAACTTCCATCCTTGCTAGTTGCTACCTTGCTACCTTCAATTAAAACCCTACCAAAAGTCCAAAACCCTATCAAAACCCTTTGCCAACAAAGGCAATAAAACACATAAACGTACAGAGTTGCGAACTTACTCTTACTCTCTTTGTAATATTAAGTAAATAGTGTGAGTTTCATTTTAAATATGCAAAGGGACAAAAGTTAGTCGAATTAAATATGGAATGAAGATTCCATTTTCAGTAATTTGCTAAATATAAAATAAAGATACAAGTTATAAAACTATAGACATTAGAGATATAAAATAATGTTGCATAAAATATGAGCATAGTACATGAAAATTAAAGAATTATAAAAATAATATTAAAGTGCAACAATGAAAAAATAAAGTTGATTCTAATCACGTGATCATAGGATGTCGATAGATTTTAAGGATTACAGTCACCAAACTTTTATCAAATTTGTTTAATAAAGTCATTTTTAAGGAATTGGTGTGTTCGTCTACCCTTCTCTTTAAGTACTTTTCAATGCCGATCAGACGTCTTATTTGAAATTGGAAAGCTTCATCATTATTGACGGTAGCAATTATACTTACTTTACCTTAACGACAAAGACTATGGCTAAATATTTCGTAAATTCTTCTTATTACTTCATCATTCTTATAAGTATCTTATTCATCCCCCTCTCATTTTTGTGAATAATAAGACAAGCTTTCATAATGTGGCTAATATACCTTTATTGTAAGTAAGAGATGGTTGTCGTATTACTCACTTATTGAACACCAAATGCACATTCAATATTCTTACGTACAATAGCTCGCCGAATGGTAAAAAGCCTTTGCTTATGAGTTTGAGCGTGGGAAAATCCTTGCAAGGAAGTAGCCCAACTATAATAAATACCATCAACTAGGTGGTAGGCCATGTTTTATTACAGTCATTAACAATAAACTTCATATGAGCTGCCTAACCTTGTAAAACATCACTAAAAAAATCTTGTGAACGATAAAGTATATTAAGGTCATTCCAAGAATCTAAAATATCGAAAAAGAATGCCAAAATCTATAGATATTCATTTGCACCAACTTCCTAAATAAGGAGTACGTTTTTGTTGTGTCGGCAATATTAACCAGTCCATGCACTAAGGTAATATGCATGCAATCAAGACTACCGATCATTACTTGGAAATCCTCTTATTTCATTATTGTAAAGGATCTTTTGTAGGTCTTTGTCAGTAGGGACTGTAGGGCTACGTAAATATTCAGCTTCAAATTTAGACATTTTCATGCTACATACTGTTTCTAATTGTTGTAGTGCATTTTTGGAGCCCAATTCGCCCCACCTTCCCAACTATATTTCGTCTTTGTAGGAAGAACTCGTCATTTTCCATCATCTCATTCACATTCTTGCAAAATATAGGCCTCTTTATTCGAAACCTCCGCCGAAACTGATTCTCATTGTACATTGGAGGATTCGCTAAGTGGTCTCTAAACAATCGGTTATGCCCTACTTCACGATTCTTATCCATTTGAACCACAACATCACCATTCCCACTATAAAGTTGAGTTGGTGGTGATGGAAACAACATAAATGGTATAAAATTATTGACAAAGACGTTAATAATTTTGGGAATTTCGTCATTATCCTCTGATGAAAAACTTGAGTTTAAGGAAGAAGGAGTTAATCTTCCATAGCATGTGAAACAATATCTTTCGTCTTTAACATTTGCGAGACAAGTCCATGAACACTTATAAAAAAAAATACCTATACTATTTAGTGCCATGCGTTGGGAGATACACTAAATATGGAAAAAGGTACTAAATAGGACAACCTATTGTCTCGCTTGTAGAGTTGTGAGAATTGCGTAAATATTTATCTTATACAAAGTGTAGTATATACACATTTGGCAATTAATGATAAATCACCAAGTGATCAACTCCTTCAATATGCTTGTAAAATAAATAGATTTATTTACATGTTAGCTAATCGAAATACGAATATAAAGACTAATCCAAAATTCTTAAAATGACTTTGATAAAACGGAGGCATACACATAATAAACTACATATGGAAAAATTTGCACCTTAAATAGAAACAACCAAAACGAATGAAGTCAAGATCGAAGGTCCACAAATCATCCCTTGAAAACCAGCCACAATCTCAATATCCCATAGCTCTCTATCGTAGTCATCAGACTCCTCACTCATCAACAGGAAAAAAAAAAAGGGTTATCCATTCACATCCTCTACCGCAAGGCCGCTATATCTGTACAAACTCCTGCAAACTCGTGACATAAAACACCTCTGTGAAACCTTCGGCAACCCATTCTTTCACTCTTCGCATCGTATTCTTTCTTTGCCTCCCTCCATAAACTATTCCCGCTATTCCAATCCTCATTCCCGACGCTTCCAACTCTTCTCTTTTCCCGAATATTTCCGACGCTTTATTTTTTCGGCGTACTCTCAACATTACCGAAGCTTCTAGTATCTTCCACATGAAGCTTTCAATTGTCGGATTATGTAATTAGGGTTTCGATTATGCTTCCCTGGGGTGGGATTAGCTGTTGTCTGAGTGCTGCTGCGCTTTACCTTCTCGGCCGCAGCAGCGGCAGGTCCGCTCCTTCTTTAATTGTTGAATTTTGTGTATTGTTTTGATCAATTCAAATTTTTTTTATAGTTCTGTAGTTTTTGTATTGATTTTTTGCTATGATTGTAGGGATGCAGATTCGCTGAAATCGGTTGGTAGGGTTAATCAGTTGAAAGATTTGGGTGAGTATTTGATGTTGAAGTAGCTGAGGGGTTTATGTTAACAAGTTTTGCTAACTCGTATTTTAGCATTGCTCATTTTTGCATTAGGTTTGTTCTATTTGGTGTTTTTGTGAAATAAGGGATGCACATTGTGTTGATCTTTTTGTACTCGGTAATTTTATTGACGTCGAAGCATCTGTATGGGTATCGTTTACTCATTTCGATAACTTGTGTTTTAGCATTGCACGTTTTGCACTAAATTTGTTCTATTTGGTGTTTTTGTGAATTAAGGGATGCACATTGTGTTGATCTTTTGTAATCAAGAATTTCAACTCATTGAACCAATTGTATGTATATCATTTACTTGTTTTGCTAACTTGTGTTTTAGCATTTTAAATTTTGCAGTACTGCAACACTAAATTTGTCTAGTTTGATTTTTTTTTTTTTGCATTAAGGTATACAAATTGTATTGTTCTTGGTTATTGGTACTTGGTACTTGGTACTTGGCAATTTGAACTTAGTAATCAGCATTAGAGCAACTGTACGGGTATTGTTTAGTCGTTTCACTAGCCTGTGTTTGTTATTGCGCATTTTGCACTATTGCAACTAAATTTGTTCGATTTGATGCTTTTTGAGAAATTAAATGGTGCACATTTTATTGTTCGTTTGTGTTTGGTAATTTTAACCAAGTATTGACATTAAAGTTACTGTATGGGTTTCATTAGTTGTTTCACTAACCTGTATTTGGCATTGTACATATTTCATTACTGCTAGACTGAAATTGAGTGGCAGTAAATTTTCAGGATTTTTGATTTTCTTTTTCTTATTTTTTAAAGGAAGTAATGCAAATCGTTCCTTGCTGACCAAGGATTGTGCTTTTGGTTTTTTTTTTTAATTATTCAGCGGTGCTGCTAGATGCTGCCAGCAAAGTTATACCTTTCGTTGTCTGTGTCTCTGGACGAGTTGGTTCTGAGACACCAATTAAATGTGAATACAGTGGTTTACGAGGTGTCATTGTTGAAGAAACGGTATGAATATCATGCTATGGAAATTAATTGAATCATTTTGAAGATCGCTTTCTCACTGAAATATCTCATTATTGTTTGGATGCGTATAATAGTAGTAGTGCACTTTTAGATGCATATTGTTGTTTAAAACTTTGCAGATTTCTTCTCCCTAGTTGTTTGTTTTCAATAGCATACTATATTTTACGTGGAGGGAGGACGCACAAGCATTTGTGCTCCTGATTCTTGATTCTTACCCAGGCATTTACATTTTGTTCTTACCCTTTTGTGGGTGCCTCAGGCTGAGCAACATTTCTTGAAGCATAATGATGCTGGTTCATGGGTACAAGATTCTGCATTGATGCTATGTATGAGTAAGGAGGTGCCATGGTACCTGGTAATACTTACATCTTTGCTTTATGTATTATTTAGTTTATTCTCGTTTGATTTTCATGGTAACTATGTGTAATATGTGATCATTATAGGATGATGGGACGGGACGAGTTTTTGTTTTGGGAGCACGGGGTGCTACTGGTCTGGAACTAACAATTGGGAGTGAGATTTTTGAGGAGTCAGGACGATCCCTTGTGCGTGGTACGTTGGACTATCTCCAAGGTCTCAAGGTTTGTCTATTTTATCTTTTTCTTTTGTTGTGCTTTCTTTAATGGAGGCTTCCAGATACACTGTTGTAATCTTGCTAATGATTTGATTACCTTCTAGATGCTTGGAGTGAAGCGCACAGAACGAGTTCTTCCGACTGGGACACCCTTGACAGTTGTAGGAGAGGTATAATACAATATGCCTATAAGAATCTTAAATAATTTTACGCTTTAATTTTTGAGGTGCGCCAATGTATGGTCTTACACCATTGTTACAAACATTGGTCCATTACATTTTAAGGGCTACCTGCTTTTTATGTTTTACTTGGAGTTAAACTGATCAAACTAACTCAATCAAGCATTACATTAGAACATTGTTGTTGAATGTGCATGAAATTAGCATGTCGCTGGTGTAAGCATTAGCTTCTGTATTATTTGAGTGGAATATTTCCCAAACTTTTCATGAGTTATTTTGGTTTCTCATGAGATAAATGAGTCAGGACCTTGGTTCTTTGAGAGTATTTTAGCAAACCTGGCTATGAGTATTGAGTAACTTTGCCTGTCTTTGGTACTCCTTTTTCTCTTTTTTAAAAGTGGCAATTAGGAGAGAAAACAAAGTATATATGGGACATACCCTTTGTTTATAACCAATCCAAATGGGTTTTAGGGTTATTTGGCTAATTGGCTGATGTCAGTTTCATTGCCCTCTTAGCTTAGAAATCCTTTGGTACTTTAACTTGATCACAGCAGCAGGTGCCATTGATTGTACATCTCTACAATTTCATTTTCTGTACGTTTGACCTGTTTAGACATGTTCACGTTCTTAATTTGATTATTTTGTTATTTATATTAACTTGATTTATTTTATGATTATATTTTTGTTTTTATTCTTCTGTTGCAGGCAATCAAAGATGATGTTGGGACAGTTCGCATTCAGCGCCCTCACAAAGGGCCTTATTATGTTTCACCAAAAACTATTGATCAGCTAATTGCAAATCTTGGGAAGTGGGCTAGGTACTAACTTATTTTTTGATTCTGTCTTATGCACCATCTCCTTCCTTACTTTTTAATCCTGTCTTGTGCACTATCTTACATGATTGTTGTATGAATCAGATGGTATAAATATGCCTCTGTGGGATTCACTGTCTTTGGCGTTTATCTGATTGCTAAGCATGCTCTTGGACACATCCTTGAAAGAAGGCGTCGTTGGGAGCTGCATAAACGGTATGCTGCCATGTTTATGTTGAAGCAACTATTGCCATAAAAAACGAACAATATGCAACACAAAGATTGCTGTTCATGATCATGAACAAGCTTTTACTTATTTAGATTTATATGAAGTAGAAAATAGAAATTTCATTTGCACTGGGAAAATGTGAAGGTTCAACAAAATTATACAGTTCTAGTCTAACTTCGATGACTATCAACCTTAAGTGGTGATTTAGTAGAGGTGGTAAGTTGAAAACGAATAAGAGGAAATGAAGAAATCAGTAGGTTGACTCAATGTGAAAATGGATAGATACTTATGTAGAATCATTTGAACAGTTGGTGAATGGAGTTGAAATTCCGAGAGAGCGGCCAAACATGTTTAAGGAGACTTTCTATTCTCTCTGTCTTTTATATTCCACTTCTGGGTATGGCACATACTTCTTATATGATTCACAATATTGTGAGTATAAAATTGGTCTTGGATAGAGTAAAATTGGAGAACTGGTTGGTTGGGTGATTTTCGGTTAATTTTTTACTGGTCATTGCTTTTCGGTGTTGGGAAATGGTTGTTCATGACCTAACCTTTTTTTTTGAGAAGACTGAATGGGTTGATAGCGTCTTTTCACTTGCATTATAAAATATGTGTAATTTTGGTTAATCTTTTTCTATAATTCATATTCATCAAAAATCTTTATGTTGTTTCACGAGGTTTTACTCATTCTCTAGGAATCTAGGAATGAGGTTTAGTATGTTTTTAGTTTCTGTACTTGGTCTATCTTTCAGTATTTATCAGAAGTAGTTTAAGATTTTATTAGTTTCTGACTTTCTGTTCTGCTGATGTCCTAAGTGAATTGTGACAACCAGGAGAAACATGTTTTGCTTGCTAATAAGCTTGAGTGCATAATTCGAAATCCTTGTTAGAGCAAAATTAATTGTTCAGGACAGTTTCGACTTGGGATTTTTTTGCGAGTTTTCCTAAACATGTAAGGATTACAGTCCAGCAGATTACTAGCTTTGTTTTCCTTAGGTCATTCAGACTTAGGGGACAGTTCTTTGGGATTGTTTAAGCTTGTTTTTTTTTTCTTCACTGAAATATTAATAAGATTGAGTTGATACATTAATGTTGGAATTTTTATAGTTAATTGTTTTTGAAACTCAGACTGTGAAAGCTCTTTTATTTGGTGAGTGAAATCCTGTCAAAGTCCTTTAGATTAAGCGTGTGTGGCATTTTGTGGCCTGATTGAACTATGACCTGATTTTACCTTTGATTTGTTGACTTAGTGAGTGGACTCTGTGGAGCTGATTTAAGAAAGCTAAAGACTTCCTGATTTGTGTGCTTGGTTGAGTGAAGCCTTTGAATATTAAATTACAATCCTCAGTTTTCTTTCGATTCAGTGAAGATTATGAAAGGCTTAATTTAACAGATCAAGGTCCACATAAATATTACTTCATCTTTTACTAAATGATTTGGATGGACTAAGATGAGTAAGTTCACTTAAGATTGAAAAAAAGGAGAAGTGATGTGGAAATTCACAAGGAAAAACAAGGAGAAAAAGAGAACTGAGGGGGTAGATTGTGGTGGTGGGGGAATGTTGGTGTTGGATGGGTATGGTGAGAATAGTGGTGATTCTCTGATTCCCATGAGGCAGGGGGTTCTTTTATGTGTGAGGTGCTCAAAGAGAGAGTGTAACTTTCAATACTCTCTCTCCTATTTCTTAATGATTTTGCCATTTAGAAATGGTGCAGCTGGTCAAGGAATGGTGTAAGTAGTAGTACATAATTGTTATGGTGATATGTACTGCTCCATCCATTTGTTTAGGTTCTTCCTACTTACTATAGCAAGTGGGAAGTAGGTTTATTTTATGCTTTTTGGATAGGAAAGAGAAGTTGTTTAGAGACATTGGTATTATTAAATGGTATAAGTAAACCTATGTGGTGGGTTATGAAGGGTAAAAAAAAAATTCCTTGTCCATAAAAAGAACGACTAAAACATAGGAAGAACAAAAAACACCCATAAATGGATAGCAGGAGGAACATTAATGAACGGAAGGAGTATGTATTTTACTCAGTCGTTCATTAATGTTCAAAAACTCGATATATCAAATTTATAGGATACGAAAGAGAAGATCAAATTTACAAAATGAAGAGCATAGTGAGAAAATAATGTGTCAACATTTTTCAAATTAATGTGGTTATTTGAATTAATTGACCCATTAGGTTGAACCCGAGTTGGTTTGGTTTGATCACATATAATACTCAATCCATTTATCTGACCAAACCTTAACAAGATCCTAAGGTACATTGCTCACACGATCCTATTTTCAACGTAATTTGTTTCACCTGAAAATGAAATTTGACAAATATTGAGATTTATACTGATTCGACAAAGTCAATTATGAACTTAGAACTATGTGACTTAAAGTCACCTGTAGTTTTGAAATGAATCAAATGACTCTTGCCACTGATGACCGTGATTTTTTTTACTTGTTTGCTACATGTAGTCTTGGGCTATACTTGTGTAAGTTTCAGATTCAGGTCCAGAATTCAAAAACTTTGGAATTTGCTTACAAAAAGTTTTTGAGGTCTGATAATTTTCAAAGCCTAAGTAAAAGTGTTGTGATGGATAACAAAGAATGTTGTGATGGAGATAGAAAAGATAAAAAAAAAAAAAAAACATATAGTAGCTGTCCCAATAATGAAAAGATAAAAAATATAGAGGAATAGGAGTAGTTACCCTTTACCATTGGTGAAAAGAGAAAGTTTAGTCATCCATCAAAATCATTGATCAATTCATTGCAAAGCTTAGAGCTGTATGGCTACATTTTTTCAGTGGAAGTGGTAGTCAGATACCCAGATTATATTTATTGTGGTCTCCCTTTATATGTAGTATGTCCAATACAACTATATTATTTGAGTCCTTGTTCATTGCTTTGTAGTATGTCCAATACAACTATATTATTTGAGTCCAGATTATATTTGTTGTGGTCTCCCTTTATACTTGTAGCTCCCTTTATATGTAGTATGTCCAATACAACTACATTATTTGAGTCCTTGTTCATTGCTTTGTCTTCTGCGTCTTTCAGATTTTGTAACTGTGTTTCTTTCTTTTAACCTTGTTAGAGACTAGATGCAATTGTGATTATACTAAATATGTCCAATGCTTTAGTATTCGGTGTGATTAAACTTTCTACCTTCAATAAGTTGTTTGAACTCTTTTATGTTGAATTCTCCTGATAATGGAATACTATTCTCATGAATTAACTATTGATAACAGTTATATAGTTTGTTCCCCAGATGGGGAAATGTTTTTGGCGCACCAATAGTTGATATTGACACATGCCCTTGTGAGTGCACAGTTTTATGTGCTCTACTAACAAGGTGGTGTGTTAGTAAATATCAAAGGTGTGCCAAAATCAGTTCCTCATGGATGATATATGTCATCTATCTGTATTTTCTTAGTTGTATCATGCACCTAAGTTTGTATGCTAGCATTGCCTGACTAGAATGAATCAGTTCAGCTTGTTAACTGGATGAAAATAATTTCTTGAATGATTTGTTCAATGTTAAATTGTTGGTTAGCCTTATGATACATAGTTTGGCCTTCACTTAACAAGTCTCTGAACTGTGCAGGGTTCTTGACGCAGCAGCAAAAAGATCAGGTTAGGATTGTGATGCTAGTTTTCTTGGAACACTATTCTTTCATTAGTTTCTTATCGTTCATTGCTGAAAGACTTCCAATCTTTTTTTGTTCAGATGGAAAGGACGAATATGGATCAGATAGTGCTAAGAGAGATGGTTTGATGCCAGATCTTTGTGTAATATGCCTTGAGCAAGAGTATAATGCGGTTTTTGTCCCGTAAGCTTCTATTCCCTTGTTTTCTTAGTCACTGACGGAACTGTAATATACTGAGATTTTGGAATATCTGTAGAGGAATAATAATTATGAGTAATAAACTAGAAATTAGATGTAACTTACGAAAATTTAGAGTATGAAGATAAATCTGGATCAAAGAGTAATTATTTATATCAGTGGTTCATTACATAATATGATAATACACTATATTCCATACAATCCCAGGCCTTCAAGTGGTTGAGCTCTCCCAAATGACAAACTAAATCAAAGCAAAATAATTTTCTCAATTTGGATTACCTAGATAATTTGTGCAAAATCTAACGGCTGATGGACAGAAAATGGGTAAGGAGTTTTGATCAGAGACAACTAGGTATTTGCATAATTGATCTACTTCTTATTTAGGGGTTAATTCCTGATATACAACGCCCATTCAACCTTCTTGGGTGCAACTTGAAGAATAGTGTTGGTACGCTTAATCTTATTGTATTTAGGTTTCTTACCCTTCTGAGAACTGTCGAATCTAAGGAAAACTCAGCAAGAGGTTCCTCTTTTGTCATTCCAAAAGTAGTTTTCTGCCTATAAGTTCCCCTTCTCTGGTGACTTTGTTTGCAAGCACTTGCTATCTTGGTTGCTAGATCATCATGCAGGCATGTTTGGCGTATTTTTTACCCCCGAATTGCTTTCATTGTCATGGAAAAATGCCTGGAACAGTTCCACTCTAAATAATTGAATGGCGCTGAGCCGCTGACTTGGAATGCTTGTGTTTTTTGTTTGAGATGGCTTAAGAGAAATGATATTTTAGGCCTAGTGGCCCTAGAGTGGCTGTTTTTGTTTTTATATTTTCTTTATAATTTGGGCTGTATTTAAACTTCTAATGAGCCTTATTGTTTCATTTTTTTTATTCGATTTGAGAATGGTCCATTTTCTTTGGTGTTGGTTTTCTTTGAAGTATGGTATTTGTGGTATTGTTTTGTGTCTTATTGCTAATAAACTTTTGAATACAAACGGATTTCAGGTGTGGTCATATGTGCTGTTGCACAGCTTGTTCATCGCATCTGTCAAATTGTCCACTCTGTCGACGACGTATTGAACAGGTTGTTCGAACTTTCCGTCATTGAAGCTTGGTTTTAGTATTTGATGCACCGGAGTGTTGCTGGTATGAGTATACCAAGTGTAGCTCCTTGTTTGAGATTTCTCAGCTATCAAATCTGTAGCAACCAGGTTCACACTATGAAAATTAGTCCTATGGTATTATTTTAATCCCTGAAGGGGAAACTGCCATATGGATGATTTATAGTGGCAGTAATCAAAATAGATATGCAGTCATTTCCCACCACAAAAATGCTATGGTGCACCTGGGAGCACGTCATGTCGTCGTATTTCCCAGCACAAAAATGTTTATATTGTGCACCTGGGGGAGGACGATATGTTCTCAAATCTCAATAGAATGAACCTAAATTTAATACAATTAAATTTCTACCTAACTTGGATCAACTTAGTAATGTCTTTGTTTACAAGAACAATCATGAACATTTTATATACTCTTAATTCTCGCAAAGCAGCATAACTAGGCTTGGCTATCTTATGGAATGTGGGCAACTGCATCTATTTGGGACAAATGGTGGCAAACTATTGAAGATGTATCCGGTAACCGTACAAGGCCAAGGGCATTGAGTGCAGTGACAATCAAACTTCGCCCATTAGCAACTAGCAAGGCAGGTGTGGGAAGGTGTTACCAGTAAACTTTGCTCACCCAGATTTTTTATGGGCAAAGAATAAGGGAAAAGGCCTAAAGATCAACCACTTGAACAGGAATATCTAGTAGAACATTTGACTTTTGAAATCAATTTTTCCTTTTTATTAAATTTCATTCACATTTTGACCATGTTTTTTAGAAGGAAAGATGATTCGTTTAACTTAGTGTTAGTATGTTTATTTTCAAAAAAAAAAAAAAAAAAAAAAACTTAGTGTTAGTATTTTACTTGGGATCCCAGTATTATAATAATTCAAAGAGAACTAGACCCTTAGTATTTAAACTTTGACGTCGCTGTAAAATAGGGTATTGGTTATACTAACCTATAAGTCTATCAAAAAAAGATTGGTAGACCATGCATCAAAATTGTATCTTTATCGACTTGACTAAACTAATTAGTCCCAATTTTGTTCACTTGACTTGAGTATATACATAACCGTAACTTAAGAAACCCAACAAGTTCCCACCTGAATATAATCCCAACTTCTCATTTCCACCTCAGACTATGTCTCATTTCATAAGAGGTAAAAAGAAGGAAATCCTTCAAGGGGCCAGATCTAACGAGGAGACAAATAGGTAGGCATTACTAGTGGCTCCGAGTAGAAGCTTTTGCCTTTAGCCACAGGGCCACATCTGACAACTAAACGTTGGCTAGTTGACTCTTTTAACTTGGAATTACACTTTATTTCTTTTAACTTGGAAGGACACCGTTGATTAAGTCTAGAGTTGACTCTTTTATGAATGAGTGGTCATCACAAACTAGTTATCCCATGCAAGATGCAACAGCTTTTTAGAGAGTCTAAGTAACACCAAATAAGTTTGCAATGCAATGATTAGTTATTTTATGCTTCCATCATGAGCTGTTTTAAAACTAATCAAGATATTTAAAAGAATAAAACTAATATCTTTGGTTGAGGGATCTGAATAGTTACTCCATTATATACATACATACATACGGAGTATGATATAAATTATTCAGATCCAAGTTTGGTACGTTTGAGAAAATGATTCAGATCTATGTTTTGTATCTGCTTGTACTAAAAATATAGTATATGTGTTGGAATCTTACAAAATTAATCCGTAGTAGTTACATATTTATTGCAACAGATCAGAAAATAGCCACTAAGATTTGGCCTATGGTTATGCTGAAAAACCAAATTCTTGTGCACGACTTAATGATTCAGCTCTTCTACATTTATAAAAATATGTTAGCTAGTACGTTTGTACTTTTCTATTGGCACGTACTTTTTTATAGTTAACCTTTGTTTTTCTGTAAAATTTATTTGTCTGTCACAGTTTTGGTCAAAACTGTTAAGACAACTTCCAATATAAAAACTCACCTATGATTGTTTTTCCTTTTCTAGATAGGGAACAATTTCAAAAGAGTATATAGAGCAAACAGTGATACGTAATGGTGATTGTATACACCAGGGGCGTATCTACTTGTAACTTGTAAGAATGGGTAGACAGGGATTTACCAACATTTTTTGCCAAAAATTATAACAATTAGAAAACCAAAGCCATGTATACCCTTAAGTATGTTAAGCTATAGCTCAGTGGTTTTGTGCCTAATTGCCTTGCTTTTTGAGTTCTAAAGGTCTCAAGGGTTTGAAGCCTAATGTCTACCCTATTTCTATATATCATGCCTTTGCCACTGGCATATACCTCCTTATCTTAATTGGCAGCTACTAGCTAGACTACAAAATTCACTGTCAAATACTCTGATCCCTCCTACATTTTTTCTTAGTAATTTCTACATACTATGATCGAGCTATTAGTTAAAATGCTAGGATTAACATAAATAAATGGAATGAAAAAACACAAATAAATAGTATATTGCCTCATGCATTAACACAAAATGAGCCTAGTTGCTGACTCAAGGTGGCATAACTTCGAATCCACACTCATGAGAACGATGGTCGATGGCCATTATATTGATAGCAACATTAATTAGAATATAGACATGTGTGCTATTACATATAAGGACATCGTATAATAATTACTCCTGATGAAAACATGCATATACTCCGTACCATTGAATTGTTGAAAACATATACTGATAATAGATAGAAGTAAAAAATTATTCATGTTAATTACTCTCTTCTATGAGGAATTCTTGGGCATATGATTATCTGCAAGGGCTGCAGCAAACGAAGGAAATCTAATCTCACTACAAAAATGTTCAGTTTTCCTAAGCACCATTAGAAAACTAATTCTTCGTATTCAGTGTCTATGCGGCGCAAAGGGTTGTTAGTTGTGCAGATGGACACTGTTCAAATGCCGCGTAGCTAGCTTATGCTGTATTCGTGCCAACCTCAAAAATCTGCTACTTGACTAGTTTATACATTTTATATTACACAACTTATGCATTATCAAATTTTTATTTTTAAATGTATGTATTAAGATCTGAATCTCTTGAGAGTAATGCATTCGAGATTCGCTTGTTTTTCTTTTTAAATAGAAGGTGATTCTCTTTGTTAGTTTGCCAGCTTCATGCAAGATCCACCAGCACCAGATTTCAAGATAACCAGAATGTTCACAGTCTAGCTAATATGTATTTTTATTTCCTTCCTAAATATCGGATTTTCTACCACATACAACGTAACCAACGTACAAGATTTGACAAGTAGAAGTTTTTACTGTTAAAGACATGTACTTCATTCGTACATTTAGTTGGAAAATTCATCTTCAGACTTCAATAGTGGGTGTTTGCGCTAAGTACTGTCACTTTCTTTGTCGTTGGTCAACAAATGTTTGATATAATGAAATATGTTATGAATTTTCCTCGCAATTTCCTACGGAGGATCTTCGTGTTTCCATTATGCAAACTCTAATGTGGTGAAGGGGTGCGATTTTGATCTGATGAATGCGTCTGCTTCTCGGATATAAAACAAAACTTGAAGGTAATTTCCAACAGATGTAGATTGAGGTTTTGGTTCAGTTTGTCAATTTGTTGAATGAGTATGTAAGCCCCAATCGGCCTGCCTCGTGTAAAAAATGGTTAAGAACCGATGTTTACTTGGATATCTAAGCTAGTAAACTGAATTGTTTCTAATTTTATTACGTGTTAAAGGAAGAAAATATACGAGACCTAATAAAAAATATTAAAATTTAATGAGTTGAACTCGCCTTATACCAATAATAATAGTTATTTTTTATTTTAGCGGAAGACACCCTAGCTTGATCAGCTTGCGATTTCACGGGGCAAAACCAGACTACAATATAATAGACCATTTCAGTTTGATTTACTATATGATTTTCAAATATGGTATTTTAGGAAGGTTCTTAAAAGGGTATTAATGAGACAATTGCTCCATACGTCCACAACATATCTTACGTTATGAAACATGCCTTAAAGTAAGACCACACAAATAATAACGGAATAATGAACACACAACCTGGCCATATGACTATTAAAAAGACGGCAGTGTCACACTTTGTTTATTTCTTCTTTAATTTATCAAAAGGCTGAGCTTTGTCGTTTTCTTGCCTGTCTTTGGACGAATAATGTAAATATTTGAACATGTAATACGACAGATTAATTTACTCCAATTAGCATAGATAACGCTACAACTTGTACATTAAAATCAAAAAAAAAAAATGCCAATTAAAGCTAGACTACATACACAAATTACTTATTAAAAGTATGTAAGGGCCTAAGGGTAAGGGGTTCTTTCATACACAACTACTTGTCTTGTGAGTCTAATGGACCTAATGATAAGGTATATTGTTTGTTTATAACAAGTTTTATAATCTAAAATTTACATTAAAACTGACATGTGTAATATGTACGTCTATTTTCCATATACGTAATGTATATTTTCCATGTACGTAATGTACATTGTTTTTTTAGAGCCGGTGGACAAGTAGTATGTACTTCCTAAGCCAAGTTGAGTCTGCATTCCATTGGGGAGTTGCGGTAGGTGAAGGTCTAGATGATGGAAAAGCCATTGTTCGTTGAGTCACTTTTCAAAATCTACAAAGTTAATTTCCAAACATATATGGGGCTCTCCTTCATAGGTTTGCTCTTTTTCGACTCAACAAAAGTAAGTCCCCTGCAATACATGATTCGATAACTACTAGAAGGGTTATAGGGGGTTGTGTTAGCTTTCTATATACGCTCAAGTAATCGAGGGCACATGAAATTGTTCTCTTACTATAAAATCAATGTTGATACCACCTAGCTTACCTATAGCTACCAACCTTTACAAGCATAACTAGAAAAGCTAATCAAATCAAACATAATTTGTGGAAGCTAAGGAATGAAAGGCACTATGTATGCATGCATGGTTTGAGTGGCCTACTTATGCTACTTACATAGAATATCTATTTTATGTTATACTCTCTTTTACAACTACTTCATAAATAGAACCTTATACCTCGATAAGCATATTGTTCTTTCGTATTGAATCCGCCTTTTTAAAAAAAATAAAATTATAACTATACATTAGTTTTGGACTTTTATTAATAAAGATCAGTAGTAGGGTAAAATATTTAAAACACTTTTCTTTGGATGCATGGTATGTTAGGCTTCTTTCCTACGCTTACCTCAAATGAGAGATATATCTTTAAGAATCACAGAATAAATAATGGGACACCTCATTGCCTGTTTTACGAAATTCACATAATATAATGCCCTTCACATGCAACTACTTATATGCATAATACAGCTCTAAGCTTTCCAACTTTGTACAGTAATGTATGCAAAAAGCTTTCCAACTTATGTAGACCGACGAGATACAATCCCATGTCTTGAATATCATCATTGAACACTTTAACCAACTAAGCAAGTTGACATCCACATAATTATATATATAATATATGTTGAACACGATGTTGTGATATCTCTGGTCATAGTTCTTATATATCTCTAGTCATAGTTCTTATATATCTACTTAATTTAAGATCTTATGTTAGCTATTGTCTAAACATACAAATATGTTTGACATATGTAATTAGCATTATTAGATAAAAATTAATGCTTAAGTTTTTCTTTTTTTTTTTGAGACGAAAAATCAATAGTTAAGGTACATCATGTTTCGAATAATTAAACACATAAAAAATGAAATTAAATGTTTCAACAACAATAAATGTTCAACAAAATAAGTATCTCATTGATCCTGATGAATTTTTGCGTACGCCTTCCATATTTATAACAAGATGTAAAGCCACCTACATCGAATAAGCTAAGTTTTATATAAGAATATTTTATTTTTTTTGGCAAAATGAATGTTCAATTTTTCCTTTGACGGAATATCGAGAATTGATTTAGCCTATGTCGATAAGAGGGAAAAAAAAAAAATTGTTCCATAAACTTAACACGATTCTCTTTGTTGCCATCAAAGTCCAATTTAAATATTCCTTTTGTTCTTTTTTATTTGTTAAATTTTCTTTTAACATAATTTCAAAATCACATATTATACCTATAATATCAATAAATACGCATTATAAAAAAATAATATATATAAAAAATATATACTTCAAAACGATTCTAACAAGATCCCATATAAATATGTTTTAATTTATATCATATTTAAGTTTATCATTTTTCAAATGGAATATTGTAAATATGACAAATAATAAGGAACGGAGAAAATAAAATAATGGAATAATTTACTGGATCACCAAACATCGTCCTTAATTACATAACATTGCCCGCAAATTTCAAATAAAATGACGTTATACCCTTAGTTTCTTATATCACCTAAATCAACTAAACAAGAAACAATTGGTAATAATATTCTCCAGAAATTAAAGAGTACGTAATAGAAGTATGAAACGGTATCCGAGAGCGGGAGAGAGTAAGAGGGTGGGGTTAGCAATAGCAGCCCGTGAGCTCCACACGGGGATGGATGCCTTTCTCTGCTTTGCTTGGATATTATCTAAAGCTGTGTTTCGCACTTTTATCTCCTAAAGATGCTCTTTTTATCTTCCCTTTTTATGTCATACATTTGATGCCTTTTTTTTTATTTTTTTTATTTGCACTTTAACAATTTGCAATATTCTTGCAGCTTAGCTTAGCGGATAGTTACTCATGGACCCCATGCTACCAACTCATCGCTTCATTTATTTTATTCCTTTAACCTATATATTATTTTGTCTTAATTCTTACGATTTTCCTTTATTTTTAGCCTTTTGGATATTTTATTATTTTTCTTTCTATTTTATTTGGAGGCTTGGTTGTTAAATTTTTAAAAAAATACAAAAAAAGTGAAACCTTACGTACTCGATTTATTTGTAGATGATGGATGGATTGAATGCTAATTGAGAATTTAATGGATTATGAATTGGAGCTCTTGGGTGGAGCTTCATCCGACCCAATCCAATCCAATCTACTGACACATCCCTAGTACTACTTGAAGATAAATGATTGTTCATTTTAGTCTAATGAATAAAACAATACCGGATGAATTAAATATGTTTTTTAGATGTACATATTTCTAAATACATTTATATGCATGTTACATGATGTGACTTCCACAACATTGGGAGAACTAAGATGTAAAATATATATATATATATATATATATATATATATATATATATATATGTTATAGACGATTAAGAGAAAAACGGAGTAAAGAGGACAGAATGCTAGCTTGGGATTTGGGTGCAAAATTCATAGAATGAACGTACACTTACATCGAATACCTAAAATTATTTTATATTTTCATCTGTATAGCTAAGCCCTCCGAACGAGAAACCAGTAGAAAACGGGTAACCCGTGTTAATGTTGCTCTCAATTTTAGAAAATATCCCAAAAACTTAGAAATTTGATGTGGATGAGTAATAGACTTAATTGTATAAAATATTGAGGGAGACAGTGATTTAGGTTGACATAAAAGATTTATGGACAAAAATTGTGACACCGATCCCCCCCTAATCAGTGACGGAGTAAATCAAACTCGACCTAAGTCACAAGATTACCTCACAATGCACGACAGCTTTTGTTTTAAGTTGATCCTTTTGAGGTTGTCTTTTGTGACCTTTTTCATTAGTTCTATGGTTTTAAATGTATGATTCCATGCATGAACATACTCTTGAATTGGGTGCACATCTTCACTTAAGCATGTATTATACCTTTTATTTTCACTCTTTCAATTAAATTTTGGGAATAGGACACTAAACATCTTTTATTCAGAATTTATTTTAATCTTTTTTTTATAAAATAATTTTAAAAGGGCTCCAAATCAAAATATTTTCAAAAGTAAGCCTTTTCATGTTAGGATGAAAATCGTTGTCTGAAGCAACGATTTTGAGTCAACATGAATGGGACTGATTCAAAAGCAATCTGTGTGTTTTTAAATACTAAACTAAAGTTGTTGCTTGGCATAGCGATTTCAATCTTCTTAAGTTATAAAAAAAATATTTAATTTTAGTCTCCATCAATAAATTTTTTAAAATCGTTGCTTGAGACATTAATTTTCCTTAATCAAAATCGCTGCCATTCGAAACTGGAGAAACTTATGTTTGAAAATATTTTGACCTAAAATCTTTTTTTTTAAAAAAAAAAAAGCATTATTCACATGCTTTTATGTTTTTTTTCTTTAACTTTTTTCACTTTCATTTAGATCTCTTTAATTAGTTGGCTTTTTATTATTTCAACTTTGAATTTTCTGTGTTTGATTCTCGTAATTGACCAATTAAAACCTCCATTATTCATAATAGCAACTTGAGAGTACACTCCATGTTATGTCGCATGCACATTTAATTATCATAATTTTATTTAGGAACACCGAATTATACACTTGGAATTTTCTTTATGTGCACTCAATGAATGCAAAAAATAAGTCTACTAGCTACGCTTGGACAGTGCAGGCGGGTGCACAGTGATGATTGTGCATCTAGATCAAAATGCAACACATTGATACATAAAACGTATGCAACATTTAATATGTGAAAAATTTAATGTACATGCGGGTCAAGTGTAATGAACATTGACAGTTTAAAGTTTCTCCCAAAAATATGAATCATTATTGTGGAAATCAAACCATCACTTCTCTAATATTAACTGTCAACATATCTTTTCAGTTCACTTCTCTAATATTAATTGTCAACATATCTTTTTAGTTTTTTCACGCACTCATTATTAACACTACTTCCGATATTGTGACTCTTTAGTTTTTATTTTGACCAAATTTGAAACAAACAAAAATTCGCCTCTCATCCCTTTAGTAAACTGCTGGCGTATGATATTTATTTTTCCATGTTCATTACATACTTCCCTTAATTATGGTTGTGCGCATTTTGTATTAACCTTCCTTGCGTTTTGCATCGGGTGCACAATGAATACTTCCCTTAATAATGTGCAGCCACCTGCACTTACTTATTTGCGCTATATTACGGGGTGTTACGTATTAGTAATAGCATTTGCAAGGTTGTTTATCACAGATTTAAATGTGAAGGGGATGGAATACAAAAGGAATTTTTAAAGTTTATTTGTAAAATATTTTGAAAAATAGGTTGCGAACCAAAATATTTTCAAAAATAAACTTCTAAAGGTTTGAATAAAAATTGTTGTCTAGGGCAACAATTTTACTTAAGAAATGATTTAAAAATTTTATTGAAGAAGATTAAAATTGTTGCCCCATTTTATTTTTAAAAACACACAGATTGCTTTTGAGCCAACTCAATTTAGGCTGACCCAAAATTGTTACCTAAGTAAAATCATTAGCAATTTTCATCTGAACCTGAAAAAACTTATTTTTGAAAATATTTTGATTTGAAGCCTATTTTTGAAATAATTTTTAAAAATCTTAAACAAAAATTATATAAAAATGTGTAGGGGATTAACCAAATTTATTTTTGTCATGATTTGAGTGGACCCTACATATGACCTTAAATTTTATGTGTCATTTTAGTCATTTATAAATGGACTATTCAAGCATTAAAAAAATACTTTTGGTTGCAAGATGTAAAGAATAAGGAGTACTATTAAGAATTATAAAACCATGCCTTTCTTTCTTTGTTTTCCTTCTTTGTCGAATGCCCAATCTTTTTGCAAAAACCAATTATGATTTGAAACTTATTACATTAATCAAGTTTAATACGATGTCGTATGTTGTGAAGAAAATGAAACGATCAAGGTTCGAACCTCCAAGGAAATGAAATGGAAGGTTTAATAGTGGGAGACTGAGGGCCAACTACATGAGAAATGACGAATACAACATAAAATTTGCGAATTATAGTTGAAAAGGTGTAATATATATATATTGTATGTGGTAGACAAGGCTTGTGGGTTTATTTTCTGAGGCAAAAAGGCAGCTTGCTATTTATATTTTGTGCATGTGTTAGGTGACTGAGACCATGCTATTTCATTCACACCCATTCTATGGGTTCATTGATTGTGACCATGCTGTTTGAGTTACGCCCATTTGCCCCCTTATAGCTAGGAACGGATTGCATGCTAATGGATAAAATAATGTTCGCTATCAATATCGCTAAAAAAGTAATACTCATTTGTTTTACTTTCATACCCCTCAATTCTCTTTTATTCTTCTCATTTACTTTTCACGTAAATTGCAATATAATGTAAACTTAAATTTCAATTATGTTCAATTGTACATTTGTAAAAATTATAAAAAAAAAACTCAAATTTTGAAAATACACATTGACACAAAACTATCAAGATCCCAATTGAATTGTTTTTTATTTAGATTGGGGAGAATTTATGGTCAAAGTTTAACTCTAAAATCTATAATATTTCAAATGGAAAAAAAAAAGATAGTACTATGAAACTTGCTAAATTGATATCCTAACAATTTGTATGTAAAATCCGTATAGCTCAAAATTGTTTATTGTTATGTTATATTAATACATTTGATGTAATAACTATTTGATCTAAGGGGGTTGACCTTGTGTTCTTGCCCTCTACTATTTCTCTAGTCTAATAAAAATATTATAACAAGATTCCTATCTTAATTTGGCATGAAGCTCCTTGTTGTATCAAAGGGGCATCTAATATCCATCTCCATTATATTCTAGCTTCTTCCAACTATAAGTAGGGTGTGGAATGTATTACAAGATAAATACGTATATAGTACTAAGCTAGTATTGACTTTCTCATAAGAAATAAAAAATACTACTAACAGCTTCAAATGTTCTACAAATAAGTATAAAAGAGGGCAAGTAGGTGGAAAATTAAGAGTATAAACTCGATTTTAAGTTTTAATATCTATGTTGTAATGGTGACTTTAATAGATTGTTACACTCAGTAATTATTTAAAAATAAAAGATGAATGCCTTTGTAATACTGACCAAATACAACTCAAAGATAAAGTCATAAACTTGTTCTTTATTTAATTGGAAAATTGACACTAACAATAATCCCAACTATGAAAACACAATAAAAAAAAAATTAACATGGTTCATATATTCATTATCACTTGGCCAAGCGAATATATTTTGATTGTAATTTGCAAAAAAAATAAACGAAAAGATTATAGTTTGATTATAAACTTACAAAAACTATAAGTTAAGACCTTTAAAATAAAATAAAAACGTAATTATTATAATAAAATATAAAAAGGTGAATGTAATGAATCAAACGATGTCATAATTATTGGAATAGTCATACACTCATACCTTTAGAAAAAATTGAGGTATGGAGTGGATTCAGTGGAATATGTGCTCAGTGCTTGCAACAGAAAGTATGGCCTCTAACCTCTTCTAGTCTTCTCTGATTTTTTTTTCCCTACATGCTTTATGTCTACCACCAAATGAACGAATGTATGGGTATTGAAAAGGCAGCTCTATTATATGTGTTTTGCCCCGTTTTCTTTTCATTGCAACATTTCGATTTTCACAATTGTCATGACATGACTTCTAACAAATAATATTTATGATTATCTATTACTTTGTACTCCCTACTTTTTATTTTCAAAAATGCACAAGACGAAAAATCACACCATTTGATTTTGATGTAATTGTCTTAGCCAATATTTTCACAATCTAAATTGATATACTATTTTCCCGATGAGTATTTGAATACCGTACACGTAGGCAAAGAAGTGGAAAAACAATTCCAGTGGTGTACAGTGGCTAGGGGTCTGCATAAACGGTTAATGGTACGATTAATCGTTATAACGGTTATTGGAAAAAGCTAACTGTAACCGTACCGTTAAGTAACGGTAACTGATAAACGGTAACCGGTATTTAATGGTACGGTTAATGGTTAACCGTTTCATTCCATTTTTATGCACTTGTACACCTAATGTTGTGAAATTATTTGTATGATTTCTTAGGTCATTTAGGTCTTCTATAATATTAATAACACATATTTATATGAGGTATGATCATGCATAAAAAAATTGTGATATTCATTCATGTTTTAGTCTTTTAAGTTTAGTTTAAAAAAAATAATAATAACGGTTATCCGTTACAAAAATTTCATAATCGTTAAGGTTAACGCTTCGATAAAATAACCGTTAATATGAACCTGTTTTACACGATTATTTTGCACACCCCTAACAGCGGCTAGAGTGATAAGGAATCAGGTAAATTAGGCACATATTATAACAAATAGTTGTAGAGACTTTAATTTCTTTTAATAGTAGTTTGTAATCAGTCTTTTTCATATGTAAAAAAAAAAATCCAAAATAGAATTAACCCAAAAATGAGGAATGTAGAGTGAAATTTGACCGAAACAGTTCAGGGTGTGCACAAATGGCAAGGCATTGAAGACAAAATCAAATTGAACTCAGGGCTCTAGCAAATGTCTCCTTACAAAAAGTTCGTATTTAATGTTCCAGGATTTTATCAATTTTTGAGATGTGATTTCATATTTGGCTTTTTCACCAAGATTTTTCGTTTATTGGAAAATATTATTAACAATGTATTTAATTTGAGAGCATGTGACGAAAGCCGGCAGTTAGTTGGCAAATGTCATTTGACTTCCTGCTTGGCATTTGGAACAATTTGATCCATTAATATTAACCCGCCCGCACCTTTACCCATTTAAAATGAACCAACTCATGCACATTGTGAACCGTGAATTGTGAATTGTGAATTGTATAACTCAATATCTTCTACGGAGTACTTTCTCTATTTTTGAAATGTTGTAATTTATTGACTTTTAGATAATTTACATACTATTTTAAACTATCTATTTTGATTTCTACATTTTTTTAAAAAAAAAACCTTATTGAATTCAACATGATTTTTACTTTTAAAATATCAATATTTTATAATTTTTATTTATTGATAATTTGATATAAAGTTGTTTAAAGATTTGTTTTTGAGTGCAATGTATTAGACGTGAGAGGAAGAACAGTAAATAAAAAAGATGGAAGTTGTTTATTTTTCTTTTCTTTTTTTTTTTAAAAAAGTATCTAATTAAATTACTATCATACTGACATACTCTTATTGAAAGAATTTATAGGGAGTGCACAAAAATAAGGGGCTGGGATTTTGGAGGATTGTGATAAAATCAGTATTTCTATTTATAAAGTAGATTATAAAAAGTCGTTAAAAACTTAATAGTGATCATGGATCGAGATACGTCGGGCTAGGCATAGGGCAGAGACCAAGGCCAAAACCAAAACATTTATTTTGATTCTCTACAAGCCCAAAAATTTTGTCAAAATGTGCACATTTTTCGAGTGGGGCTACCTTTGATCACTTCTAAAATTGTCTAATATTGACTAAATTTTATGGAATTTTACACTTGTTTTCACTTAGCCAAAAACCACACTTATTTTTAAACCTATAGTTTATTACATTTTAAAATCATCATAAGACATTTATAAAAGAGATTGAATCTAACAAATAAATTAATCAAAAACTTCCTTTTACCAAAGTTGCAATCGTTTCATATCAACAATTTTCATGCCATATTCCATAATGCTATGTATTACAACCTCCAATATAATGAGATGATGTGGTAGCATTGAAGATGATTTCCCTCTGTTGTACTCAAATGATTAGCCTCTTGTTAGATACCGAATAAATTTTTTTACCAAAGTACCAATTCTTACAACTCAACCATAATAAACAAATTGAATTTAAAATATTCACAATTAAGGAATTTACTACATTCCAACTGTATAATTTTATTAGAATAGACAACAAAAATACAAGCAAACCCTAATTTTTTGAAACTCTGATCTTGCCCAAAAAAACTAATGTAACATTTATATTATTATAAACTTATTTTATCAAAACTCCTAAATAGTAATAACAAATTCCCAATTTTCTCTACCGTAGTGTCCCTAGTCTCTCTACCCCACCACTCCTTCAAAAGCCACCTCTCCAGTATTCGTAAAACCGAACCTTCCTCTTCCACCCCATAAATATAAAAAATTAAATACAAAATTTTTTTTAAAATATTTTAGAAATACCAGGCCACGTCACAACCTTTCGGAATTTGACATGTCACACCCCTGGCCCCACTTACGGATACAATACAACCAGTGAAATAATAAAAAAAAATAAAAAAAATCCATTATATAAAACCCCCCAAAACCCCGAGAAAATGAGTATACTAACTCAACACATCCCACCAAACCCCTTCTCCTCCTTTCCGCCTTCCCACTTTCGTGATCACATCTCTCCAACAATCGTGCAAAAAAATACAGATAAATAAGATTAATTATCGATCACCACGTTTTGATAGGGTGAGAATAGAGTACGATCGAAAGAAACAGAGGAAGGTTCTGTAAAGATTAAAATGTCGCCGGCGGCGGGGCCACTGTCACCGTCCGAAGTAGCTCCGGTGATTTCGCCGGCATTCACCGGTGCCGGAGTATTATCACCGGCGCAGAAGGACAAGGTGATTGAGTGGTACAGAGGTGAGTTCGCAGCGGCGAACGCGATCATCGACGCGTTATGCCACCACCTCGTCCAGATCAATACCAACAATAGTAGCATGAGTGGTAGTAATAGTGGTAGTGGAGCCAGCTCTGAGATTCCAGCGGAGTACGAAGGCGTATTCGCTGCGATCCATCGGAGGAGGCTGAACTGGATCCCTGTCCTCCAGATGCAGAAGTACTTTACGATCTCCGACGTTGCTCATGAGCTGAGGAAGGCCGCGACGAGGAAGGAGAAGGCTGCGTCTGTGGAAGAAGCGGAGGTGGTGGTGGAGAAGAATAAGGAGGTGGTGGTAAAGACGGCGAAGGAGGAAGAGGAACATGTGGTGGTTGAAAGCGAAGTTAAATGTAATGGTAATGGTTGTGTAACAAGTGAAGGTGAAGATTCACCTGACAGTGAAATCACTGACACAGGTAAGTACAATGAAAACCTCCATTTCTTCTTCATATTTGCTTGTGTTATTCGAATATTCGTTCCAGTTATGCTTTTGTTTTTTTGGCTTCGTCATATTATTTCTGTGATATTCCTATATATTTATATATGCATATTCGAAAAAATATAATTATAGTTCAAAGGGAAATTTATTTTCTATGTTATGAAACTATGGAGATGATGAAAATCATGATTTGTGAAAATTTGGGAAATCTGTGATCTGATCCCGAGAAATTGTTTTTTTTTTTTTTAATGGATGGTAACTGGACAGAATGGCGGATACAAAAAAGTGTTTATTCTTTAGGAGTTTTAATTTTACGTGACTATTTGATTATTTTAAAATTAATATTAAATTAAAAATTTATAACAAAATCACTACTTTTTTGGTGTTTTTTTTTTATAACTTTAACTTTTATATTTGTTTTATTTCCATTTTTTGAGTCAAAGTTTTAAAATTTCGAATATAAATTCTTTATAAAAAAAATAATATATTTAAGTGGATCTTGTTTGATAAGTTTTTAATATAAATTTTTAAAATATTAGATTTTTATAATTTGTTGTAAAAAATATTTTATATTGTATTTTGAAAAATGTAAAAAGTCAAATGAAACCAAAATTTAACGAAGAAGGTAGTAAATATATTGCGTCTCTTTTAGTAGATGATCATAGAAGGTGTTATGTTAATGGAAATAAATCATATTTCATAAAAAAAATTCACAAACTTTTTTTTGTCAAAAAATGTCTTTAACCATTGTTTTTTATAGCAGTAATGAAAATTTACGAATGATAAAAGACTATTCCGTACAAGTTACGAGTAGACGTAAACTAAAGTATAGCCAAGAATTAGGTGACGTGATCGTAACAAATGTACCTTTTTACCACTAATCATCATCTTCTTCACATTGTTGTTTATCATTTAACTAGTATGATTAGTTAATTGATAAATACTTACAAAAAGTAAGGAAGCGCAGTTGTAGTTAATTAAATATAAATTAAACATCGTGATTCATGAGTCAGAGATACGAAATTGAATGCAAGATCACACAACAACGTACAGTAGTTGTAAAAAAAATAAAAAAAAAATAGAAATGATGGTGTTGTGGCCGGCTTGACATTGTTTGTTAGTGGAAATGGTAACACGCATGTTTATTTATTTGGGGTCGTTCTCTTTAATTAATCAGCAGTGCAAAGAAGAATCCGGAATCACGAGGGTCCTTACAAGTTACAACAACACTGAAAATGAAACACCCCACCTTATTAGTTACTACTGCGACGTGGAAAGTTTGTCTACATACGCTGCCTTATTTGTAAAAACTTGTATATTATGACCGATGATATATGACTTTTGGCTAATGTTATTAATCACCCGAAAGTACATAGAAAGAAGAAATTAATTAAACTCGTCTCGTCATAATATTTGAATATTGAGTTTGGTTCGGACTTTTCTAATTTAATGGTATTCTTTAAAATTATATTGCACTTTTGAATTTATTCACCTACGAAACAAGCTCATGATCATAGAAAAGCTACTGCAAATTTATTTTGTTAAAGAGTTATGTATGTAAGAGAATCGAATAAAGTCATCTAGAAATTTGAAACCCATGGCGAATGTTCATCGTTTAGCATTAGTTTTCCTCAAAAAGTATATAAAAATTACAAACACTAGTTTTTTTGTTTATTATATTATGCTGAAATTCTTGCAACTCTATGGTGGCGCATGATTTTCTCGGAATGATAATATTGGGGGTCAGGGGTGTAACTGTGTAAGGTGCAAGCAAAACAAATAAAAATGGGGAAACTAGTTAAGCGGCCTTTCATGTAAAAGAGATTCCGAAGCATCCATGCTTTAATGGTCCCCTTCCTAGTGTCTTGCCTAGCTGGATTCAATTTTTTTTTTTTTTTTATGTCCATTTTCTTGTTCTAACTCGTCCTGTGTTCGCTAGGTGTACATGTTTAGACATTATAATAAAGTTTGGTGGCGTTATAATTTGATAAATTCTAGTATAATGTACTTACTCTATGTTTATATTTGACTATTTTTTATTAAAATATAACAAGATTAAGAGACAGAGAGAAGGCAAAATAGATGTATTAACTTTAGATTTAATAAAATGTTAGATTAAATGAAATTTGGAATGAATAAACCTGTCCCGAGGTACTGGATCAAGTGTTATTCCGGACCCCGAGGTTGGTCTTATGTGACGTTTTGTGGTACAGTATCAGAGTTCAGAGTAGGTGTAAGATGGAAGGGTGATAAGGTTAACAGGTTAGTTTTGGGAGTGTCAAAAATCAAATGACATTTTCCCTTTCTCTTCTGGGATTGAGATGTGTGCTGTTATCTTTTAATTTTGGGCGGCGGATAATGCGGGGCCGTTGGATGGTGTATTCTGTTTGGGTGTTAATCACAAACCCTTTATTTTGTTTGATTAATTTGGCAGCACATCTATGCATTTTCTTTGACCCTCCCTTTGATGTTTGACATTTTAGATTCCTTTCACTGACTACCTGTACACTTCCTCGATCCCTTAAATTTGATTAAAGAAATTCGAATTAATTTGATGTTGGGAAAAGTTCATTTCTGGATCCCAGACATGTGTCAATCACGGACGAATTGTTTGAAGATTCTATTTATGACGTGGGAAGTGGGGACCCATTTTTGTGACAATTTGACAATCAGTTTAGGGAGGCAATTAGCCGGACTAGTTTAGTTAGAGAAGTGCATGTTATTATGTCACATATTGATCACGAATTCAAATACTTAAACTTAAAATGTAGAGCATAGGAACTCGAAAAATTCAAAATATATATATTTATATATATATGAATATAGAGAGAAGGGTTGGTAAATATTTTCTCTGTTCCTCAAATATTGCTTTAAGTACAAAATTTAACTTTTTAAAGATACAATGAGAATTTTTGGGGGACAACCCAAAATGAAAAATATTTAAGAAAATGGGGCAATATTTGGAGACGGACCAAAATGGAAAATGGGTCAATTTTTGAGGGACGGAGTGAATAGTAGCCCTAAGAACAAGTTCATAATCAAATCCTAGTAAACGTTTTTTAAAGAACAACTCCTTATAATGTTTCATTAAGGGTAAAGTGTGAAATTTTTTGGCTCAGTTGATAACGCATAGGAAATGTCTGGCAACATTTTTAAATATATTGCTCAGTCCAAAAAATAGAAGTGGCATATGCGTTTGTGCAATGATTGCTAGGTTCATGTTTTAGGCTGGTCTTACGTTTACATTTTCGAGAGTTGATTGTTCCTGATTTACCATATTCAAGGGTCTCCTTGTGCTATGAAAATCTTTTGGTTTACCATTCAAATTCTCAATCATTTTAGAACGCTGAAGATTTCCTTTTTCTATCATGTTAATCAGCTCATATGGATTAATAATAAACTTCGATCTCTTTGTGCTGTTTTGTTTACATGTACTTATCGTGCTATGTTGTGATTTCTCTCGAATGCAGGTTCTCATGAAGTACAGGCATCTCTTGATCACATTGAAATATGTGATAGCCATGAAGAATGTGCTGCTCGTCGTGAGCAGATCAAGTTGACAAAAGGTTTCGTAGCCAAGGAGCCAGTGAAAGGGCACATGGCGAGTTCTTCTGTCGAAAGTTGTTGAACATATTTTAATAATCTGTAGTTAACTAGAGAATTTTGGGAGTACTTATAAGTTAGGATTTGTTATTGACACATAGCTGCAATTGGCAGGTTAACGTGGTTAAAGGTCTGAAGATGTATGAGAACATATTCACTGATCAGGAGCTTGCTAAGCTAAATGATTTTGTGGATGAGCTCCGTGCTGCTGGTCAAAATGGAGAACTCTTAGGTGTGGTTTCTCTTCTGTTGTCTGCAATAGTTACTTGATTGGTATGCTATGTCGTTTATTAGAGGACTAATTAAATTGCCTGTCTTGCATTGTTTCTGAGGTTTTTTAGCAGTTAGAAGTTGTAAATAGCATAACATAATTAGGGAACACAGAGTCGTGTCCACGATTCTGTTCCTGATAGGATAATGTGGTTTCTACAAGAATGGTGGTCAATTGAGTAAATAAACTCTAAGAAGATTGACAAAATTGTAGTTTGTTGTGTTCTCTTTTTAGTTATTTTTAAGCGCTAAGTAATTTTTTTTTTTATAATGCAGGTGATACATACATTTTGTTTAACAAACAGATGAAGGCGAACAAAAGGGAGCAGATTCAGCTTGGTGTTCCGATATTTGGACAAATAAAAGATGATACAGCTCAGCAGCAAAAGAGTAAGTCTGAGATTTAAGCAATAGCACTGAGTAAGTTCTGCTAATTTTTTCAAGCCTATGCTTACGGGGCATTCTATATTGATATGTGCAGCTAATATCGAGCATATACCGGCTTTTCTTCATAGCGTTATTGATCACCTAGTTCAGTGGCAAGTATTACCAGAAAATAGAAAACCCAATGGTTGCATCATCAACTATTTTGATGAGGTAAGATTTCTCATGTTTACCGCATATGCTAAAAATCACCTTTCATAAGCTGTGCCTGTAATTTGAAAGCAATTGAGAAGTGTTCCTTTATCTGCTGTTCAGGGAGAATATTCTCAGCCTTTTCTTAAACCACCTCATTTGGATCAACCACTTTGTACACTAGTACTCTCTGAATCAACAATGTCATTTGGACGAACCCTTGTAAACGACGGTGATGGGAACTTCAAAGGGCAACTCATGCTTTCTGTGAAACAAGGGTAAGTGTTAAATTTGTACAGCTAACCAGAGCATACTTTTCTTTCTTTCTTTTTTTTTTTGGATGTAAGTAAGAGTTTAGATCTTTGTATGTGTGAAACATACTTTCATAGTTTTGCTCCATATCCTTCAGTTCGTTTCCACTTAGGCATTGGAAACTATGTGAAGCAAACCAATTTGAAGAGTATATTACATGCCTTTCATTGCAATAGTCATGGAAATGAGGAGCTAAAGCTTGATGTTAATACAACAATTTGTGTTACAGACTAGCCCTTAGTCTATGCAAGTTTTAGATTCCGATTAAATTTAGCTCTTAATCTTCCATAGTTCTCTTCAGTATCCCATGACTCATTTTTTTCACTTCATGCTGATAATCCTTGATGCGTGTCAGTTGTGATGTACTGATGTGGGTATTCATCTTGGCAGATCTCTTCTTGTCATGAGGAACAACAGCGCTGACATGGCAAGACATGTCATGTGTGCGTCTCCAAGCAAAAGGGTCAGCATCACATTCTCCAGGGTCCGTCCAGATAGTGTTCACCACCAGCATTCAACACCACTCTCTCCTCTACCTCAAGCCATGACCCTGTGGCAGCCCGGGATGCCAGGCCCACAAACATTACCAAATGGAGATACGATGGATGTGATGGCAAAGTGGGGTGTTATCCAAGCTCCAATGGTGATGCTAGCTCCCGTGCACCCTGTTGTTATGAACCCTAGAAGAATGCCCCGTGGTGGGACGGGTGTGTTCTTGCCTTGGGCTGTCGGGTCAAGGAAACCAGCAAAACATCTCCCCCCTCGAGCACAAAAGGGGCGGTTCCTTTCATTCTCACGGGTTGAAGAACATGTCTCGGATACAATGTCTGACCCAGGTGTGGAAGGAAGGGTGATGTGATTATGATGTTTTATTCGCGCAGCAGCAGCACCAGTCAGCCTGAGTAATGTACATCCTGCTGGAGGTGCCTCAATTTGTACAAACAAGGTATATGATGCTGCTTATGCCGACTCTAGTGATTTTCTTTTATTGTTACATCATTTTTCTTTCGTTCAAGGAATAGATATTAGGTAGTATTGAGTCATTTTGGCACCCTCTTTCAGCAATGTTTCGATAGGCTTTTGGTGGGTTTAAAGCATTGAGTTTGATAATATTGAGAGTTTGGGTGAGCCTATTATCAAAGGCGGGATTTTGTATCTACGTTTGTGAGCACTGTTTTAATCCTCTCTTTTGATATTACAAAGTAAGAAAGGCTAAAACTAGAGTTACACAAGCAAAAACTTGAAATATACTGGCACCATCCACATATTGAGACAGAAAGATCGAGACCCATATTATCCCATCGATTTATTTTTCACAGAAACATTTGATCTCTTTTTGTTAAGTTACTCATTGATGTAGTTAGCACATTTTTTTGGGTGCAAAAGAGGAGCTCAAAAACAACAGAAATACAAATAATTTTAAGTTGAGGTATAGCTCCTTTCCATACCTCTGTTCATGCCCGCTTTTGATGCAGCTTGTAATCCAGAAATTCCTAATTTATATCCAATATAAATATATCAGTAGACATTTTCGTAATTTATTTCTATATGAGATCACAATGTCTATACATGATTTGAGTTTTTCTGTATTTTTATATTATCTGTATCTCTATATCTGATATAACAATACATATATCTGATACAATAATATGTATATCTGATATCTCAATGCGGACTTGGGAACTAATATTGCAATTGCAAACTTCACTGCATTTTTTTAGCTATGAAGTTATTACATGTTTTTTTCGGTTATAGTTGAGTAGATCCAGTCTGAATCTCTGAATCTTTGCTGAGTTTTTTTGTTCGAATTCCATAACATCAAAATATGTACGAACTACAATTCTCGTTCTCTTTCTCTTTCTTTCAAAAGCTTTGTAAAATGTTAAAACTGTTATCAACTCAACTAAAGTATAATGAAATTAAGCTTACCCTTGATAATTATTCCAAGTACCTGATCATATCAAATCTCTAGAGGCTACGGAGTATATATTATTGGGGGTTGGGACATGGACAAGTTCAGCTCATAGCTTATTATTTCTGTTATGTTGCTATCATGTATGCCATTGTCAAATCAGAGTGTATGACATTTCCAAAACGAATCATATATGGTAACATCCATGGCCATGTTGAATGGAGTAATTTACCCTCTACTTAATGACGACAGTAAATGGCAAATATTTACTAAAATCAGATTTTTATTCATTCAGGTCATATCAGCTCCTCAAGGTTAAAATTAATATGCTTAGTCGATTGATTTAGAGTGGCTCTCTGAAGTGGGTTAAGAGGGCTCTTCACAATCCTAGCTAAGGTAGTTAGGCCCCTTTTTTTTTTCTTTTTAAGTTGTCATTGAAGTGATAAGAATTATGGAGTAATCTTTTTTAAAGATATCTCATTTTTCATTTTGGTCGTAAATCATTGTCATATTTCATTAAAGATTTTCCATTTTAAGTGGTCGACAATAATTTTTAGATTGTTTTCCTGTTATAACAATCTAAAAAGATTTTCCTGTTAATCATTGTCATGGTGTAACTTTTTAGATTTTGTGCTGTAGTGGAATAGTGAAGGACCAAAATGACGGGTAGATTATAGAGAAGATGTTTGTCAGTACCCTGCAAAAATAGACCTACACACTATATTGTTGGGTGAGTAACTCAAATCATTACGGTTGGTAGGGAAAGTATTGGTGCCTGATGTAACAGGATTCTGAAAATGACATATCTTTCGATCAGGTCCATCTTATGAGGAGCACCATGTGTTGTTGCAATGCAAGGTTGCTTCGTCTCCTATTGGCCCACCATTTTGCACTCTTTGAAAATAAAAAAGGTGAAATTCTCATGTCATTTGGTGCGTTCTGTAGGATTTGTCCAAGATTGGGTGCACTACTTTTGCGTAGGTACTTAGTACTTACTGTTGTTAGAATAGTTGTAATGGTGTCTTATGCTATCGATGTGTCATGTGTTCATGCTTCGAGGAGAGGGGATACGAAGGTAGCCGACTCCTAGGGATTATGTTTGGCACTTGCTTATTTCGGGTCACATTTTGATTCCATACAATAAACTTTTGTTTTGATGTTGATTCATGTTAACATTCATCATTTCTTGCTAAAAGAGGGTCATGTAACATTTTGTCAGATCAAATATATGTTTAAATAAAGTTATAAAGAATAGGTTAAAAGCACTTATTAAAAAAAAAAGAGTTTTTTCTAATTTATACATGATATAAATTATACGAGCAAATTGACATCTCAGATATAAATTTTATTATATCAGATATATCTATTGTTATATCAGATATAAATTTAAAAAAGATATAAAAATACAGAAAAATACATATTAGGTATAGATATTATGAATTCAAGTATATATAGAAATAAAATTATAAAAATGCCTCTCAATATATTTATATTAGATATAAATTAGAAATTTTTCCAAAAAAATTCAAGATTTCACTATGGTGTAAAATATTCTAAACACTAAAATGAATTGGCTTTGGCCAATAAGATCATGTGGCGGGATACAAGAAAAAAATGACAAGAATTTGTATACAACATGAATTGAGTTTTTTGTTTTGAATTTTTGGAAGTACATGATTCCCATTGTAAAAAAAGATAGTTCAAAGCTATAAGCTAAGTTGGTTAGAAACCCTAAATCTCAAAAAAAAAAAAAAAAATTGAAACTTTTCAAAAGGGTGAATGTTTTCTTTAATTTAAACGTGTTTAAAATAAAAAAAGATAATTAGTTTAAAGGGATTAATTAAGACTCGAACGATACTCCCTCGGAGCAAGTTGAATAAGTATTATATTCTACCTTTAGGTATGTTTAATATTGGAGATTAATGCCTTGACTGTCTTCCTTGATGAATTTGGTTGGTTAATATACAAGCGTAATCTTATGCTAGAAGATAGGAATGTTGTATAACTAAATATGTCAAAGATCTATTCTATCCTAAATAGATGATTGCAAAAATATTTACAAATTTGACCGTCTCACATTCATGAACGAAATGATGCTCGGATTTTTGTTACGCATTTGGTTCCGTAGAAATGAACCCATCTTTGAAGTACAGATATAGAGAAATCTATATCTTATATCTATATGATATATATCAATCTCACCATCTTGTAGGTTGATGGATTGATTAAAATCCTTCTATTTCACTTCGGAATATTACGATGTTCAGCTCTTCTTTAAGTAAGGTAGGCCTCTTTTATGACTTCTAATAGTGAAAAGTAGTAAAATTCCTTTTAGAGAATAAAATTTCTTGTGGGTTAAGATAATACCAAATATTCTAACATGAAATTCTGTATGCAAGGTCGAGAGGAAAATTGCATATTATTTATGAGGTCTTGGGGCCTATAAAAATTAAGCCATCTATTCAATAAATTAAATATCCAATTTTTATTTGATAAAAAAATTCATGTCATGAGACCTCTTATATAGAGAATAAGTATTCAAACCACTACCCCAACTACACTTTTATATTATTACTCAAAACTAATATAAATATTTCTAAATTTTGAGGCCCTTCAAATTTGAGTCCTGCAGCTAACGTAAGGGATCCCCTAAATGATCGAAAAGCCGAAAATGAGGATATTTCCCACAGGGATAATCCAACTCTAGATGATCAAGAGAAAGCTACAAAATCCGAGTGTTTAGAAGATGGAGAGGGTGTCAAAAAAAGACCTCAGGCCGGCAAAGGATTGGATGTGCACAAAAGTTTACAAGAAGAGAAGTTTAGAGATGGAAATCACAAAGGTCCTAGACCACCGACGCCATTTTCCACAGGAGTTTTCACCAACATAGATGAGATATCTTATGATTTTATACCAAGTAGAAAACAGGCTATGCTCAGAGATTACTATGTGGACGTTACCAAATATTAGCACATCTCATGAATTAATCCCTCTTTTACTATTGTTGCTGTCATGTTCGTTTCAGTCATTCATGCAATTTCTTTGATTGATCAATAAGATGAATTAATTTATTAACTTATAATTTTAGCACCAATCTAGTCACATGACTTTTTCTTAGCTCTTGCACTACTTTTTTTTTTTTTTTTAAACGTTGGCATAAGTTTCGTATCTAATCTATCTATCTATCTATTTATATACTATCTATATCTATACTATTAAATTTCAAGGAAGTACTTTCCATCAAATTACATGTTAAAGCTTTTTTAATTTATACCTGATGTAATTTATACTAGGATATTGGACATCAGATATAGGTATTATTATATCATGTATATATAAATATTATTATATCATATATAGAAATATAGAAGATATAAAAATACAGAAAAACTCATATAAGATATAAACATTATAATTTCAGATATAAAAGTAAAATTATGAAAATGTCCCTTGATATATTTATATCAGAAATAATTAGGAATTTCTCTTACGTGTTATCAGTAGACTCTACCCAATAATTTCGAATATCTCAAGACATTCTTTACAATCTTTTATCTGACTTACACTGTTGACAATAAACTAGAGCTAATTTCAATATGTTCTCTGAAGAAACCCAATATTAAATTTTAGTCAAAAAAAATCAGGATCTTCTGGCTTGAACATCTTGGGCATCTTTAGGTCATGTGACGAAGAATCAACAATTTTCAACTTTTGGTTTGCCCCTCTTCTAGTATTTGTAGCAAACTTAGAAGCCAGTATTGTCGCTGTAAGCGGTTGCTGATGTTTAGCACAGTCTATTGTTGACATGCCACCATCTTTTTGATCAAAAAGCAAAGGATCAGCTTCATTATCCAATGTCTGGGCCTCTGAATTTTCACTATCATGCAATAGATAATAGAAGTATTCGTGTCTAGTAAAATCCTCAGCCAACTTCCTCTTCTGGTATCGCCTCCAAGCGACTTGTATAAAACATGCACCCCATGTCCTCCATTGATGAGAGTAGTACCTAAAAGAATGTTGAAGCCTCTTGCTCTGGAGACGCTTGAATTGAGTTGCTACATACTTAAGGTCATACGCTCGGAGGGAGAATGCTTCGACTTCTGTGAGAGCTTTTACTTTTCTTGTTGAGGATGGAAGGTTTAGAGTAGTAGAAGTAGGTAATATTGCCCAAGTTAATAATTCTTCCCCACTAAAATCTCCTTGGCGAAGCGTAATGCAGTTGAAGAAACCTGAACGACCTCCGTATGTGGTGGAGCTCTCTAGTTGCCCTCTAATTATGAACAGCATCTCTGAAACCGGGTCTCCTTCTCGAGCTATGTATGTATCCTTGGTGCTTAAAGATGGTATTAGACGTTCACATATAGCATCTAGTAGTTGATCATCCATTTGAGCAAAGAAGGGAACCTATAAAAATGGGCATTCCCATACATATACATATAATAATGCTATTCGCATAATAAACAACAACCACTAATTAACCGTTTATACTACTATTGTAAGAGCGTGCACACGTTTTTGAAGTGAGCTAGAAGTGGGATGTTCAAAGGGTATTTTGACCATATATAGAGACGCTCATGAAAACATAACACAAAATGATTTGAATATTGATCGATCTGGATCATAAAATGAGAAGAAAAGTCTTAAACTATACGTATATCTAGAAATAAGATAAGGTGTTGGTAGTCATTTAAATGGGGAAGAAGAAGCCCCTATAAAGCTACTAAAGTACATAACTGAATATTCTTTTTTATAAATGTACTTATGAATATTGAAAATCAACATTTGTTCCTGATACTTTAGAGGCCTTAGGCAAAGAATTAAAATTAGGGAGTGTAGAATTTTTTTAGTCTTACTAATCCTAATTAAGATGCTCTAATTTAATTCACCAAATTTGAAGTCCAAATCCACATATGAATATTATAAGTTGATAAAAAATAAATATTATTGTTGATTTACAAAAAAAAAATTTTAAAAAAAAAAATAAAAATTCTTGACTCCTATAGTTCTTGGTGATGACAAGTAAACTTGGTTTAATGAATGGTTGTTAAGTGTGAGTAAGTAAAGACACGCATGTTCTAAAGTTAATATAAAAGAAGTCCTAATGATCAACGCATCCTACAAGAAGAAGAATTAGCCAATATTGAGGTTTATAGTTTCAAGCTTCTAATTTGAAATATACGAATCAAGTTCTTGAAAGATGGTTCCATCAAGTTATAGAGCTGAGTTGGATCAATTATGAAGCTACTGAGTTGAAGTTTCATTAAAATAAAAGCATAAAGACTGAAATATATAAATTGAGTTTTAGGACTGACATTTAGAAGTGTGGAATGCAAAGGAATGGAACAAAGTATTTTGTGAGATTAAAATTATTTTACCAGAGTTAATTGGTGAATTTAATTAAAAGAAAGAAAAAGTTTTAGAAAATAAAAGGGTGGATTATCTTCTTATCCTCCAAGGAGTTGGTTTGATGATTCCTAAAATTACTCCTTAAGAAACAGCTGTTTTACATGCCCAACAAATTCAAGCTCCTGAATGTGAGAAGTGGACATAAATATATATGCTTAGGAGTGTTCTATAATAGGACTTAAGCCAGTTGTATACTATCAGCTCGAAATCAACCAAATCAGACTAAAAAGTACAAGTAAATGATTAAGTTTGCCACCGCCTAAACCCAGATCAAGCTGATGGGTTGATCGACATGTTTTTAATGGGAAATAGACTTTGTATTTCTGCATAAGAATGGAAAGCAAAACATAAGTGTTTCTGAACTTACTCGACGGACAAGTCCCAAACACAAGTGTTTCTGAATTTCTCGTCGAATATCCAAGGGCAATGACTGTAGAATATACTCTTCTTCTACTCCTCTTGTCGCTGCCCACTTATACTGAACAAATCGTCGTATTCGCTCCCTAAGATCTTCTGGTAATTGCCTATGTTGCATCCACTCCTCTGTGTCTCTTCTTTTTATCCTCCACTCTTCAATTCTTGTCATTATTGATTGAAGATAATTCTGCAATATATGAGATCTCATGATCATTCACTGTTAACAGATAAAAATTATAATACAATGTATTACCTGAACTTGGCCAATCAAGTGTGAAAAAAGGAATAGACCCATCACACAAATGAAACTGCAAAATAGCGTTTCCTCGATGTAGGTGCTGTTGTCTATGTTTTGTCCATAAGAACTGTGCAAAAATGAAATTTAAAAACAAGTGAAACAATTGCTATATAATGCAAACGTTTGTTTTCCGTCTTCATAGAATGAGTAAATGACCCTTTATTTTTAAGCTTTGAGGTACTGGACATGTAAATAGTAGAATGCCTCTAACAAAAATGTAAAGAGTAGAGCTAAAGTACCCTGCATGTATAAAACCCTAATTCTGTAGCAATTATCACCAGTCTCTTTAACCTAATACTAAAAACATCCAATTCTTCATAACAATGAGGAATTAGAAGAGAACTCTATCCTAAGAGTTCAAGAGTAGAAAGCTGAGGAAAACGTACTAGCACCAACAATAAAACAATGAGAAATATACATCCTGTGCAAATTATTTGTACAAGGAAAATTCCTAATAATATGTAAACATTATTCATAATTTCATGTCATTTTTTTTAATGTATACTAGTGTTCATATCATTTTTTGTAAATAATATTTGAAAATTTTCATACAATATTTATCATGAAAATGCAAAAAAAAAAAAAAAAAAAAAAAAGGAAACAGAAGTAGGAAGTAAAGATACCTTAGGGTCTTCAACCCCCACCAGAGGCAATAGAAATATGTTTGGGTGAAACCAGCAGAGACAACATCATCTGTAATAACTTGACCGAACATTCCAAATGTGAATTTATGATCTTTGTTACGAGGGTTGCAGTTAGCAACAACACCAGATTTTTTCAACCAAATTTTTCGAGCTGGGAGGTCTTTATTCTCTACATCCAAAAATGAAAGTTTACAGGGATATTTAGTTGATTTTGGTTGCTCCAAACATTCGTTTTTCCAGCAAGTGTGTACTCGTTGAAGCGCCCATAAATACCAAATACTTCCTATGACCTGTGGTTTTGATCAAACATAGCTATTCATAAGTTATTGTTTCTTTTCCATTTTGTTTGATGCTTTGACATTTTTGAGACTCTAAACTAATTGGTGGGGAAATCAAATTCTAGTGCTTGGTTGTAAAAATCTAGTTCAAAATGTAATGCAACTTGATTTTAGAGGAATTGAAGAACAATATAGCAGGTATCTTACGTGGCCAGCCAAAATAAAGAGAAGCATATTATAAACTGCTCCAGACCATGCATTTTTTGCTGCAATTCCTGTTGAGTTTACGATCTTGCGATTCAAAGGAATCATGACGAACAAGCGAGGGATGAATTGAACAAGTACAATAAGAGCCACAGTGTGATTTGTATGAGCCTTTGTTCCATTTCTCAACGCGGGAACAATAAACCATATCATTATCTGAAATTAAATTGTGATACTCAAAACAAGTACAAATAGATTTATCATATATTTGTAAAGCAAACCTGTAACTATAACTCTACATGTTCATGAATCATACATTCATACCTGAGGCAAAGGAAGCATTGCAGCAACGTCAATGACAAAATCAGAGGTCAAATATCTAGCAGCAATAGCTTTGGGATCCGTAACAAGCTCCTTACGCCCAAAAACTCTAGAATTTCGAGAAATGAAGGCCGTACGAAATTTTAAGAATATGTGGACGAGGTAAAGAAAATCTGATATGGTTCTAATCAAAGTCACAATGACTAACAACTGGAAGTTAGTGCTAAGGCAAGCGTAGCCACATATTGTAGGAACATAAAAGTATAACGGATCAAGAAAGAGGGTGATTAGGCATGTAATGAGGAAGAGGTTGTTCCACTTGGTTATGAGCTCGCTACGGGGATCATGGATCTGCGTCCACCATGACTTCTGTGGTTGTCGACGAAGAAGGGAGAATGATGTTGGGAAATGGCGGAGTTTAGAGGATGGTGCATTAATATGAAAACTATGCATAGTTCTCATATATTTATCTGAGTTTGAATCTATGTCTTTCTTATGCATTATCCAAAAAAATATGGACTCATAAAGATTAAGGGTAGGAATGTAGGATAATAGGAGATGGAAAGTTGAGATGCATGTTGTTTGTTAGATGTTGAGAAGCTTACGGAGAGTCAAGAAGTAAACCAAGTATTTCGCTTATATTAAGTGGTTTAATACATTATGTCCTTCATTACACTTCAAGTTTTCACTTGTTTTGACACGTAATTTTATTTTATTTTTTATTATCAGAAAAATAAAGCACTATCATATATGCTATGCCCAAATGTTCTTTCTATTCTTTTTTGACAAGAAATTTGCAAACACGCACTAATCGGTCTTTCTCGCTGATTATTGTTATCTTTTATGCATACAGTTTTAGATGATCGCTATAAATTGTTTGATTGTGACTTTTCTTTTTATTATAAGAGTCAAATTCAATGTGACCGTTTCAATTAGTATCTTTGCATTTGTGCATTGATTCACTGGGACTTCAATTAGATCCAATGTATCCGTTGGTGTCTAAATCTTCAATTAGTATATTTAATTTGCACCTGTTCATTGATTCAATGCGACTTTCATTACATTTTAGTGCATTGGTTGGATCTCTTTGATTGTCTAACCCTTTCAATCAGTATATTTGCACAATGGATTATGTGCCATCCACTCGTGCATTGGTTCACCTCGACTTTGATTAAGTTCAATGCATTCGTTGGACCATTTTGATTGTTTGGCCCTATTTAATGGCTCTAGCCAATATCTTAGGATTGTCTCATTAATTAGTCTCTTTGCTTTGCATCGAGTCACTGCGTATCATATTGTATTTGGATTCCATGTCATCAAAGGATTTGCAACATTCATTCTTTGATATGTATACAACTTTTAGCTCACTAGTAAAACACTGATATGGCCACCCTCACAACCCGGGGTCGAATCCCATCCAACCATCCTTTTCTTTTTTTCCCATTTCTCAATACAACCTCTCAACTCTCGTCCTCTCATTTCTCAATACTCCCATTCCTTCACGCCTCTCCAAGACTCCCACACCTCTACTTCATGCCACTCTCTGCTTTGCAGCTCCGGCACACATACACGCCACCCACTCCGTAAGAACTACTCCTCTTCTCATCATTCCTGAATTGATTCAAATTGGGATTTGGGAATTATCTATTTTGTGAATAAAATGTGAATTCCTCACTTCTCTTTATTTGTGAATACTTCTCTTTATTTGTGAATTTCAGTATAGCATTATCTTGCGTAGTTATCTGGAATAAAATGTATCAGAGATGAATATTGATGCCTTGGTATAATTGTATACATGAAGTTTGGCAAAGTAAAAGAGTGTATAAAAAACCTTTGGTATCTACCCTATAGCTATTCAATGTGGGTCTTACTTTGTTTTAGAAGGATGGGAATTATGCTATGAAGAAAGCATTTATTCAAAACAATGAGCTGCTGGAATTTGCGAGGGAGGAGATCTAGGTTTCTTCCTTGTTTACTCATCCCAATTGATTAGGCTACCATCAAAATCAAGGTAAAAATAATTCAGATTCCCTATATTTGGATTTTGTGACTTTCAGTGTTGTGCCTGTGCTGATGTTATTGTATTGCAACTTGTCTAAGGACATCGTTGGCTACTGTTATATTCGACTTCTCTTTGGTAATATGTGAACAAGCAGCCTTCTATTTAGAATATGCATGACTCTTAACCCGAATCACAACTTTCATCTTTCTATATAGCATATCATGATTATGGTAATATACATCAATTTTAAGATATCGTGAGGAGGCCTTAGTGTTTGTGCGTTGTTGGGTCTAATTGTGTGGAGTGTGTTTTGATAGTATCCTTGTACCTTGGGATTTAAGATGCTTCTTTGTAATAGATTTGAACTATCAATTAAATGAGAGATCTTTGTTTGCAGCTTGGAATCCTAATCACTCCATTATTGCGTTCATCTCTTAAATAGACTATTTTATATATTGATTTATTTGTTAAATTTCAAACCCATATCACAGAAATCCTAGCATTTCCACTGGTGAACAAACATATGTTTGCAGGGATCGGTGTAACAAGAGTTATACTATGACACTTTATATTACTCTCTGTTCCTATTTGAATACTTTGACCATTATTTTTTTTTCAGACTGGTCAAAGTAGGAGCTTCTGTCAACACTTAAATCGTGTCTCTCCTTAACCCAATTATTGAACTATACAAATTGCTTACTTGAACGGACTAAGATAAGGTATTTAAATAGTAGCCATGCTCTTAATCCCATCAAAAGAAAAAAAACATAACGAAGCAAACTAGTGTAAACAGCCCAATAGACCAACATTAATCCAAAAAAAGGGGAAAAAAAAGAAGACAAGCCCATCTGCCCTTCTGTGTGTGTCTTGCTGGGTTGCTCTGAAACCGCGTAGTTTTCTCTTCTCTTGGGCTAGGAGTAGGTCGGCCAACTGTTGCAATAAGGTAAGACAGTGTTTACCAGTATGGTTAGTTGAGTAGTTCCGTTCACTTGTTGAACCCAGATTCTTCGAAAGAACTATAAGATCCCCTGCCTCAGTCTTTTATTGTCCTCCTTTTTACTTGTATTCTTCTATTTTATTGGTCAAATCTTGTAATATAACTCCTTGGGAGTCTTTGGAAAACTCAATACACCAATATCATTTTGTTTTTCATTGTTTTAAGTGGCATCATTTTGGTTTTGCTGAGTTACTCTTTGCTAATGCAGTGTTGCTGGTGCTTCACTTTTTGGTTTGTTTGCTTAGCCTTTGTCAACCATATTTTATAGTTTCATATTGAGTTATTTTTTCTTTGGCTTGTTATTTTCGATGATTTTCAAATTTGTTGTTTTGGGGTTTTAAGACATTTATTTTTGTAATAGTTAGATGTTTTAATTTCTATAATTTTTGGGTTTTTTTGCCATATCTTGTAATCCCCCTTAATTTACGAAATTTAAATTACCTTAATATAAGTACTTATATATTTTATAACTTGTTTTATAAAAAAAATTATTAATTGCTAAACCCAAAAACTCTAGCTCTACATACCCAATAACCATATTACCTAAATAAATAACCTAAACCTAAGAACCACCTCTTTTCTTACTTTGCAAAAACAAAAACAAAAGAAAAAAAACTCCCGTGGAGCTTACCCCTCTACAGTGCAATTCCACTTGCTACCCCAGCCGGTCCGTGCTGCCGCCCACTGATCCAGCTCGCCTGCCCCACCACCAGCCTCTGCCGCCTCTCCTGCACCTCCGCCTTCCGCCGCAGCCGGCCACTTCAGTCGGTCTTCCTTCTTTTTTCTTCTTGTTTCTCTTGAGTTATGTATGATGTGTTATGAGATTATGTAATTATGTTGTCTTTGATCTTTGGGTTGTGATTAGTAATTTTCTTATTGTATTAGTTACATGGAATTTTTGTGGGTTTTATTTAAAATTGAACTGGGGTTGGCGTAATTGAATTTTTTGATCTAGGGTGTTTGGATTCCATTATTGGGTGAGTTAAATTATGAATGATAATGAAGTATACAAGATATTAGAATGGTTTGAATAAGAAACTGAATATGGTGGATAATGTACGACATTTAGATGCCTAAAACTAGTAACTGAGGATTATAGATTGTGCATGACATCAAACTTAATGGAAGATGATAACTTTGGTGCCAATTTACAAGAAAAACTTTCAAACTAGGAATGGTTTGAAATATGAGTCAAAAAAAAATTAACTTATGGAAAATGGGGTTGTGCATAGATTTGAGTAAGTAGTCATGTTGTCAAAGAACGAGTCTGGTCTATACCTAGGAGAACAGCTACAAAAGCCTTACACAACTCTAGTAATGGGTATTGTGTTAGGAAAATAATTGTGTTTGGTTTTATTTAGAAAGGTTTATGAGTATATGACGAGTACTAAGGTGCAAGGGATATACTTTTGTTGACATTGACTGAGAAGAGTCAAGGGTGTATCTCAAAATTATAGCGAGTTATTTAAGGAAATGTATAGGACATGAGAATCAATGTTAAATTTGGTGTAGAAGTGCCCCAAGGATTTCTTTTATTATAACGGGTGACACTAAGAATTCACACAGTTTTTCCCTGTTTGTTTTAGTTTAGGAGTAAAAACATTCCATGCAAGATTATGTGCGAGGAAATAAAGGATTATTTCGGTAGGCCTTTGTAACATTATCTGGAAATTATATGAGGGGACCTTGGGTTATTGGGGGAGACTGGGTGAACTGAAATGCAAACTAATTCCTCACCTTAAACATTTTTTTTTCAAATAAACTATTGGTTATGTGATGTTTAAACAAGTTTCAAGAAGTTATGATAAATATTGATAACTCTAGTTGACATAATCTCAAAATTCATAATGCTAGGTTAGTTTGGATGGATTGCTTTTATTTTAAAAAGAATAGGCCTTTAGCATGTCAATATGTGTGCTGAGTTAATTATTTCTCTTGACTTGTAAGGGTTGACTTTTCTAGTGGAAATTATGCATTAAATCAGTTTGAAAAATCAACGAGGTATACGTAGTATACCCAAATCTTCTGCTTTGTTTGTCTTGGGTTGAAGTACTCTATATCTTTGTTTAAACATTGCATATGGAGTATCATTTTCAGATTAATGTTGCTTGCAGAGTATTAACATGCCTTATTAGTCATAATAGATAAGAAATATTATGAAAACATTGGGAACATATTTGGTTGTTGGTATAATTGATTTATGGTGTATTATTTGGTATAGGAGAACACGTTATAGAAGGTGCATAGCTATAGTGAAAGTGGCCACCCGTTTGTTTTACTCCAGGTACGTACAAGTTACGAAAAACGTTACCTTTAGGAGCATGATCTAGGGTGAGTTGCAAACTTAGTATCATGTTTAGGGAACCTTTTGGATGAGATTGTTTGGTTATTTATTTGAAAGAATATAATTCATGTTCTTTATATTAGGGTCTTGTTTTGGTACTGTTAGTGAAAAATCAGGAGTTATTTAATTGATATTGATTTGTTAATTAATCCAGGAGGTTGGTTATTATTACTCCTTCATACTGATAGTATGATTGGAGTAATTTATTAAGTCTTAATGACAAGGGTAGTTGACTTTGTTCAACGGGTTTAACAGTTGAGATTGAAATTATAAGGGAAAAAAATTACAATATAACATAAATTGATTGTATAACTGTAATGTTTGCATGTGCGTGCTGTGGTGATTGTGTAAATTGAGTTTAAGCAGTAAATCACGTAAAGAGAAAGAAGTTAAGCAATAAAACTCTAGGCTAATGCACGTTTAAAGTATTGACAATCAGGGGTTGGAGTTTCATGGGGTATTATCCGTAGCTTTTATTGGAGGCCGTGTGATCTACGAGTCTCTCTTTTATAAAGTTTTAAACTTAAAATTGGGGTTAGTTGAGATCTCATCAAGCTATAGTGACAGAGTCGCGCCCGTTTACCACCTGGATTTTTATACTGTATTTTGATGCTCTCCGACGGGAGTGCATGGGTTATTTATTTATTTGATATCCTATTCAGGACATGGGGGAGACAACCTAGTCTATTGCTTAATCCAAGTCATTAATTAATTTATCATATCAGTTGAGTAAACTGTTTTGTGATAAGTTCTTACATTTTGTAATTATTCTTATTTAATTATTATTTCAATTGTTATACTTTGTAATTTGTTTGTACTCAGCTTGCTAATTACGTGTTTTGTGTGTTGGTCATGACTTTTGCCTATAAATGACATTGTGATGATTCAGTACTTACATTTGTATTATTGGGGAGCAAATTATTAACAGGTATCCAAACGAGCATTATGCATGGGTGGGTTAAGAGGAGTGTTATTTTAACTTAGATTTCAGAATAAATTATGTTTGTTTGATTTGAGTTTAAACTGTTGGTTTTGGATTAGAGGTGAACGTTATTTGGTACATTGTAGTAAGGCCGTAGTGGTTCCTGTTTGTTATGTTAGGAGTTTGTTTTACGTTTAATGTTATTTTAAAAGTCTTTTGGTTTTGCGCTGCAAAACTCTGTTTTATATCCTTAACGTTTGAACACGTGGCGGTAGCACACCGATAGTTTCCTAAAGGTTTGGTTTTCGGAAAATAGGAATTACCGGCGTGTTACATACCTGTTGTTAAAAATTTTAATTTTGCTGTTTTCGTTTTCGTTTCAGTAATCATAGGTCACATCAATCATCAGTTTCAGCAACGCTCAAAAATCCGATCTAATAAAAAAAATTGTAAAAGAAAAAAATATGCCGCAAGTAAGAATAATCGCCAAGAATTTCATAGACATGGTTGCGTCTCTGCCTGCTGTCAAGCTCGATTTGCTATACACTAACCCCTTCATCTGCGAAGCCATTCTCAGGTTCCCCTCTTTTGTTTCTATATATTTATTGTTTTTCATTTTAGTTTGTCAAATTTTGTACACATTTTTGCTAGAATGTTTTGTAACTTTTGTAAATTGTTTGCATTTCTTATGCATTTGTGTATACGAATTGGCAAAAACCCCTAAACTTTATGAGTTTCCCAAATCATAATTATAACGAAGCGAGTGTGATATTCGGTGAATCATAATGTTGTCAGATCATCTATTATGCACTCGAGTGTACCTGGCATGTTAGTTCTAATTTCTTAATGTGAGAGTGCACTGTATACCCAGGTGTGTTCCTTAATGTCAATAAGGGAGTTTTAACTTTTTTAATGTGAGACGGTGTACCTTATTCCTAGTTGAATTTCATTATATGAGTTTTTAGTACTCCTTGTGATATGAGTAATGCCAAGGGAGGTTGGAAATTTTGACATGTAGAGTGGATGTTGGAAGCCATGGTTATGAAATGGTGTTACTGATGTGGTTTGTGGAGCAGGTCCTTGCCACCATTGGCAAAGAAGTATGTGCTGCATATGATGTACATTGATGCCCCTGTACCTGCCAAGCTTTTGGAAGAGTGGGTTCTTCCAGATGGACTTTCAAAACATAGAGTTGCTATTGATCGTTTAATTCAGCTGAGGGTGCTTTCTGAAACATTGGATAGGTATTATATAATTATGCCTTTGGAGTTCTAGGCTGCTGTGATTTTTAAACTGTGAACTGCAACTTTTTTCAGTCAAAAGTAATTGTGCTTTTGGTCTTTAAGCTGCTAAACTTTCGTTTGTTTCGTTATTGTTTACTGATGGCTGTGTTGAAAATTAGGCTATTCGTGTTTATCTTCAACTTATTTTGTCTGCAGGAAAAAGGAGACCAACTATGAAGTGAATAAAAAGTTCCAGATTAACCTTCAGAAGCAGCTAATATATGGGTAATTTCCATTACTTTAGCTTAATTGCTGATCCTTTTTTTTTAAATTTATGAATTACGGCAAGGCTAGCTGCATTTTATTTAATTATCTGGGAAAGGGTGTGCTAGGAGAACGAGATAAAGTTAGTCATAATACTGAGAGAAATGTCAGAATTATTGTAGCTGTTGTTTTTTTATTGATTTTTTTTAAAATTATTGAGAATATAGTTTTGGTATGGCTATTGGCTAGTCACTGATGGGCCTTGTGAATCTCTAAGGCTATGTCTAGTAGCTTTTTATCCATGTGAATAACGCTATAGTTTGTCACTCACCATTGCAGATAACCTTACAACTTGAGATAAGCTCTACAATCAATACTTCTTGTCTTGCTATTATTAAAAGCACAAAAATAATAATTATTTTCTCTGGCTGATTCACCTGATGAAAATAGGCTTTTGCTATTTAACACCTTTGGTATGGCATCAGCATGACTCTTTCAAAGTTTCGTTTGTGATTCATGTGAATTTTTGCTTGATTATGGGATGCTGAAATATTAGTTGTAGTTCCAGTTAAGATCTATTTGTCATATCTTCTGAATTGGCTGTTGCAGTGGAGTATTACCTAGGGAACCAATGCCTTCCAATACTGTGATGCTCCCAAGCTTGGAGGAATTGGAAATCTATGCTCTTGAACAATGGGAGGTGCGTAGTTTTGGCTTTAATTTCCACTATAAAATCTCATTTTCTTCACTTGTTGTCCGAGATCTTGTGACTCTTTTCATCCTGATGGCTTCACTTTTAGGCTATGTTATGTTATTATCTAGGTCCTTGGCAATGTTTTTAGAAGTTCATATGGTATTATCTAGGTCCTTGATATTTTTAGATGTTCATACTGTGTAATTGAATAAGATCTTTGGTTTCCTTTAACACCTAATTTTGGATATCAGCGTTTCCTGCTGCATCTTATCAGCTCCAATCAAGCAGAAAAGTTAACAAACTTCAGTCCTTCTATGATGAAGATTTTCCAACGTGGCCTTTTGAATCAAAGGTTCTTTTCTCCTCAATATGTTGATTGTTAATATTTTTGTACAACTATATAAAAAACACTGTTTGTTTTATATTTTAATTAATATAAAAAACATGTATTCTCAAATCTTTATTCTTATCCCTACTATTTAATGAAGGTGATGCTTTGTCTTGTATACAATTTGACCCTGCTTCTAAATTTGCTGTGTATCACAGAGAGAAAGAAGGTTCAAGGTTAACTGAGTATGGCTTCCAGTTCATGGTATGTTCGAGGACCTATTTTCTTTTCCTGAATGTTTTGTAGGATAATTGTGATTATAATTATCTATGATTTTGACAGCTGATGGATACAAATGCTCAACTTTGGTATATCATCAGAGAATATATTGCCAATGCTGAGGTTAGGACCATGTTTCCTGTCATGCTCACTGTTTACATATTGCTGTCAATTCTTGAGCAAACAATGTATTGTAAATTTCTAATCTTGAATGCGTATCTTGTTCTGAAATCTGCTAATAAGATAGGCATGTGAATCTCAGTACCTCACTGTCAATCACAATTCTTGATTTCATATTTTGTATCATATACATGATCAGAGTTGAATGGAAGATTAAAGCTAGTGTTGTACAATACTACAATTCAGCCTTAGCCCCTTAGGCATATGCAAATATATCATTACTCTTCTTGACTTTGTCTCGTGTATAATGCAATTCCATGAAATATGAATATATGACTTTAATGATCATGTATTCACTTGGAGAAACCACCATAAAGGCATGTTTCTTCCAACCTAACTTTGGATCTGTGTATAATTTGAAACAATTTGCTTGTTTTTTATGAGGACATTTTGTCCTCTACCTGTACTTCTTTTAGCTTGTTTATCTTCTTTTTTCATATCAAAAAATAAATTAGCTTTAAAGCGTAATTCAACAAGGTACGAATATTCTCAGTATTCAGCTTATCTTTAATGGAGTCAAAGATTTTCTATCATTTGGTTTTTGGATGATTATGGACTAAATAACAATAGCTCTTCCGCTCTTCTAAATGTCCTTATTTGTCAATGGTCATTGCTTATAGAATCTAGGGTGAATCGTGAATGACCACTCTGCTATAAAATAAAAATAGGTAATTTTGTATCCATCTAATCCCCCCCTCTGTCCTGCCCAAGGTGGGGACATCATTAGAGACCTTTTATTTTGATGTGCTTGATTGGAGGCCTTTTGCCATCATTCTGACCACTAGATGACTCACTTATTACAATAAAAATCACCACATAAAGGGTGGCTTGCTTAACCACCACTCCATTTTCTGATTTTATGTAGGAACGTGGTGTAGATCCAGCAGATATTATTTCCTTTTTGCTGGAGCTTAGTTTTCACGAGACAGGACAGGTATGCAAACAGTTGAATTTTTGAATTATTTTTGCAATTAATTTGAAAGCATTGATGTCTCCTTATAAATAGAGGTGGCCACAGGCCGGCCCAGCACGGTTTGCATACGAACTTGTTAAAAATATGGGCCGAATCTAAATCTAAATTCCCCACCCTATTCAATTTGGTTCGAGAAAAAATTTGACTCGGCCCATGATTCGAACCAAACCGTTCCGGTTCAGCCCGTTGAACCAGCCCGGCCCTATTCGGCCTCCCTAAATCTTCTATTTTGTAAAATTTAGTTTATTTAAATGCATTTTTGTTTATATTAATGTTAGTTTAGTTGAACTTAAATTAATTTATACGAATGTTAGTTGATTTGCGTAAAGTTTAATTTATATGAATGTTAGTTTATTTGAATATACTTTAGTTTAATTCCTATGAATCATTGAATGTTAGTTTAGTTGAAGATAGTTTAGTTTATAAGAATGTTAGTTTAGTTTATATGAATCAATGGATGTTAGTATAGTTAAATTTGGTTTAGTTTATATGACTCAATGAATATTAATTTAGTTATATGAATGTTAGTTTAATTGAGTATAGTTTAGTTTATATAAATGTTAGTTTAGTTGAATATAGTTTATATTAATCAATGAATGTTAGTTTAGTTGAATTATATATAATTTAGTTTATATAAATCAATGAATGTTAGTTTAGTTAAATTTAATTTAGTTTATATGACTCAATGAATATTAATTTAGTTATATGAATGTTTGTTTAATTGAGTATAGTTTAGTTTATATAAATGTTAGTTTAGTTGAATATAGTTTATATGAATCAATGAATGTCAGTTTAGTTGAATTATATATAGTTTAGTTTATATGAATCAATGAATGTTAGTTTAGTTGAATATAGTTTAGTTTATATGAATTAATGAATGTTAATTTAGTTAAATATAATTTAGTTTACATGAATGTTAATTTAGTTTAATATAATTTAGTTTATATGAATCAATAAATGTTAGTTTAGTTGAATTGTATATAGTTTAGTTTATATGAATCAATGAATGTTAGTTTCGTTGAATATAGTTTAGTTTATATGAATTAGTGAATATTAGTTTAATTTAATATAGTTAGTTGAATATAATTTAGTTTATATGAATGTTAGTTTAGTTGAATATAGTTTAATTTAGATGAATCAATGAATTTTAGTTTAGTTGGATCTTAGTTTAATTGAATCTTAGTTTAGTTTATATGAATGTTAGTTTAAACGAAATTTAGTTAAACATAGTTTGGTTTATAAAAATCAATGAATGTTAGTTTAGCTGAATATACTTTAGTTTATTCATTATATAAATTAATAAATGTTGGTTTAGTTGAATATAGTTTAGTTTATATGAATCAATAAATGTTAGTTTAGTTGAATATAATTTAGTTTATATGAATTGAATATGATTATGTCTTTTTGTGATTATATGTAATATATGTAATTTATGTAAATATGTAGTGAAAAATGAAAAATATTGACAAAAGAAGTGAAAAATGTAATTCGTGAATATAAACGTTAAATTACTTTTGAAACAATTCATTTCTTCTAATTTCTAAATGTCATTATGTGAAATTCGGTTCGGTTCGGTTCGGTTCGATTTGGTTCGTGAATTCGGTTCGATTTGTGAATTCGATCCGATATGTGAATTCAATTCGATTCGATACGTGAATTCAATTCGATTCGTGATTCGGTTTTCGATTCGGTACGAATCCCATTTCTCGACCCCAACCCCAGCCCGGACTGGCCCGCCCCCTATACCAGTCCGGTCCCAGTCCTTCCCCTCCCAGCCAGCGGCCCGGTGACTGGTCCTGCCCAGCCCGCCCGGACCGGCCTCGTGGCCATCATTACTTATAGAGTGTCTTCTAGAGCTTGTAATGAGTACCTTGTAAGCTCTTATATTGGGTTACTTGTATCTGTCTGATTGGTTTGAAAGTTATTTTGAACTTGAACTGTACTTTTTCTTCCAAGAGTAAAGAATCTGTCAACGTCAAAGAATTTTTTGAGTGATAAATGGTTAAAAATGGTGTTTGTCTCACTGGAATTGATGATTGGCAGGCTTACAATATGAACACATTGAATGACGTTCAGAAAAGCACAATCACTGACCTTGGTGATTTGGGATTAGTCAAGCTGCAGAAGGTTTAGCAGTTAATCTGCACTTCCAATACATAATTTAGGTTATTTACTTGCTCAAGAGATGTGATACACTTTAGTATTTTCCAGGGAAGGAAGGAGAGTTGGTTCCTTCCGACAAAGTTGGCAACCACTCTTTCAGTCAGCTTATCAGATGCATCGACTAGGAAGCAGGTATCTTGTGAAAACCTGAACTGTAGGGTTTGGCCCCTTAGCTCTAATTGTGCATAGATACTCAATATGTTACATTTTAAAATATTGGATGATCTGTACCTCTTATTTGTCTTCTCTTTCCCGACCTGCTGAACTTTTTGTTTTTTGATCAATCTGTTTCTTTTTTTTTTAAGTTTTTATTTTATCCTATCCATCTAAAATTATTTCTTTCTCGGTATTGTCATGTCCCTAGGTATTTACTATGCCCTTACAAAGCAAAAATTTCCAACTTTTCCTTATATTTATTCCAAAATCTTTAACCATGTTTTCTTTTCTCAGGGTTTTGTGGTTGTGGAGACTAACTTCAGGATGTATGCCTATTCTACGTCTAAATTACATTGTGAGATCATGCGTCTTTTTGCAAGGTACTTGTGAGATTCTCCCTTTTCTGTTGCAGTATTGCTTTTCTTATCAGGCTGCTGGTGCTGCAACAAGCTTGTTCTATCAACTTCAATGTTCGCATAATTTGTTAATTGTCTAGTGTTTCTGTTGGCTGTTGTTGATACTTGGTCATGTGCTCACCTTTGATTCTTGTACATGGTCATTGACATTGACCTTAAAAAATTCTTGTTTTATTAACATCAAATATTTGCTTCTATGGGTTGGAAGGTTGGGCTTAGGTTTTTTGCTCTCATCTAAGCAAACATACTTCCATACTTTTGCAGGATAGAATACCAACTTCCTAATCTCATTGTGGGGGCGATTACTAAAGAAAACTTGTATAATGCCTTTGAAAACGGTATTACTTCAGAACAGGTAAGAACTCTTTCCTAATGACATCTCTTTGTCTCAGTAGTTATTATTAAAGCCGGGCACAGGCCGGGCCGGCAAGCGGGCGGCCCGAGCGTGGCACACTTGTGGCTAGGCGCTGCACGAGCCCAGTGCCGGCCCGGCACAAGGAACCGTTGCAGACTGTGGATGTGCCACGAACATGGCTTTGAAATTTTGGCACAAGCACGCTGGGTGGCCCAGGAGCACGGCCCGTTCTATTCACATGCATACTTCTAGTTGTCAGTGCTTTAATAAGCCTATAGCCGTTTGAGACCTCATTGAAAGGAAAAAAAAAGTCATTCTTACTTCAAATATTCAATGCTATGCATGAAATTTCACATTTTTTAGATTTATTTCATTCATATTTATCGTAAAAGTAAATAATGAATGAAATTCTTTTTTTCATTATTTATCGCTAATTTATAGTAAAACTCAAATTTTTATTTTTGTATTTTTCATTTTGAATAATAAATGAAGTTCTTTTTTTAGATTTATTTTGTTAATATTTTCGAATATCCAATTGTATTACACTTGTCCGAAAACTAAAACACAATTGTCCCAAACTAATGTTTCCGAACATGTTACAATCGTCTGAATTAGTTACAATTGTCTAAAAAGTAAATACAATGGTACTAAATTAGGTATTCCAAATTATTGAGTACTTAAAAAAGTTTTTAAAAAATTTAAATTATGGGCCGGCACGGTGACTAGCACGACACGATGGGCTAGCAGCCAGACCAGGCCTGATTTTCAGGGACCTAGGCACATCACGACACGGCATGGCACACCCAGTGCCTAGATCTAGTTATTATATCATTACTCAAGCCACTGAACCCCCTTATTTTCCTTATGTTGGAGATGGGACTGTAAACTTTCAAGGAAAAATCCCATTATATTTCTTTCTTAAAGTTTTGGCTTAGCCCAGAGTTTGCTGGCAAGATAGGCTTATAATTTTTGGTATTGTTGTACAGTGAGGTGTGAGCTTGGGACTTGTTCCTTACCAAAGTCACAGGATAGCTCTTTAAATTTCCAATCAACCTTGTGTGCCTTCTGAAGGGGAAACTGGGAGAACTAATTGCACATTGGTTAATCTTATCATACATATTGTTTTTTCAACTTTTAGTATACCTTGGAAGTCTTCATAAGAAAATGAGTGCTATTTTTCATATCTTAAAATGGATGGGACCTATATATTTGACTTCTTTTAATTTTTCCTTTCTTTTTGCAGATAGTTTCTTTTCTTCAACAAAATGCTCATCCTCGTGTAGCTGAGAAAATACCATCTGTTCCTGAAAATGTTACTGATCAGGTTTCTTAAGCTTCTATTATACTTGACAGTCATGGATGCTTAAAATCATGTCTGTGCTTCCAGTCTTCCACAAGGAATTATAATTTGATAATTGTTTTGTTTGACAGATTCGGCTTTGGGAATCAGATCTAAACAGAGTTGAAATGTCACATGCTCAGCTTTATGATGAATTTCCGGCTAAGGTTAGGTCCAAAGTCCCTTTTTCTATTGATTTGATCACTTTTTGCATTAGTTTTTCTATGCAGCCTATAATTTCTCTTCCTTTATGTCTAGGATGTATTTGAGGCTGCTTGTGACTTTGCACGTGAATATGGCGCTCTGCTGTGGGAAGATTCCAAAAAGATGCAGCTTGTAGTCAAAGCTGAGCTACAAAATGAAATGCGAGAGTATATCCGCCGCCAGAAACAATAGACACACTAGTGAAAAACAGTGGAACTAGCAATTGATGTCAGAAACGATAGATACACACTATATGTTGCTTGCGCTGCTTCCTGTTGTGGATTAAATGGACCATATGGTTTGAATGTCTCATCCAGTATCTGAAGGAGAGGAGGCAGAAGGGTGCATGAAGAGGAGACCTGCTGGAGGGTGGCCATTGTGGACCTTGAAAGATCATCAGGTGATTGTGTATTTGTCTTTGAGCTAATTCATTGTTGTCTTTCAGCCAATATCGTTACACCACCTAGGAAATTATTCTGCTGAATGGACAGTTAGAGAAATTGAGAAAATCAGTTCCAAGATAGTTACTTGAATTGGTTTTGTCGTGGACAATGCTTGTAAGATGTAAATATGTGATTTTGGGTCCAAATCTTGCCATAGTCATATGACTCTAATCTAAGAGTCGAGTTTGAGTTTTGATTAGCTGTTGGCCTCCCTGTAGCCCAATCATGGTCTTGATTAACCCAAGCAGAGTGTGTTCAATCTTCAGCTTGGTCACCGTCTTCCCACCTTTCTTCCTTCCGCTCTGCACTTTTGCTCTAAAACGTCACAACTATCATAAACAAAATTTTGTAAACTCATATCATAATTATAGTTATGAATAATCTTGGTCGGAAGGTGTACCTTGCATTACAACCCCTTCAAGTAGCCAATTTGAGGCTGATTCTTAATTCATCAATTGTCATCCGATTCTTATTGCTTGTGCTTATGAATCGAGTAAACTCAAATTTAAGCTCGATTCGAGCTAAAAATCCAATTCTAGAGCTTGATTTGAACTCGAGTTTAATTGAAACTCATTTTCAACTTAAATTTAATACTCAATAGGCCCAATTTTTTATGTCCAAATTGGGCTACTAATAAACTCAACTTTAGTTTCAATAAACTAAATTTTGTTTTGAAAGCTATAAGATTTTTTTTTTATTCATTTCTTTATTAAGTCATCCTAGTCCTACTATGAAGCTTATTAGTTTTGAACTATCCATAAGCAATTTATACAAGAAGATTATAATAAATACTTAATCCTGCCATGTTATATCAAACTACACGACCTCAACTATGAACCCCTTTTAGTCTTGATAGTAGATAGTTTGTAGATTGCTATCTCTAACCTTTTAGCCTTTCTAATTATGGAAAGAAAGTCTCATACATTCAGCTATTTTGGGTTTCCTACTTCATAGTTCATACTCACCTCTTTACTACTTCATCAACGTGATAACACAAGATTGACATAAGGCGTATAAAAAGTTAAGGTTTTTCATTTTTATTAATATTTACTTTTTTCTTTTTTTAAATTTTTATTTCCTTGGTTACATATGCTTTGACAATGTCACCCCTATTGTTGATGAATAAGGCGTTTCTCATCTGTTTACCATCCAATCTTGTTAAATAAAGTATTGCATTTTTACGCTTCTCAAATTTTCCAACATCCAGCAAAAATAGTTTGCCCTAATAACTTTAGAAACTTAAAAATCACAAAATATGCACGTTGTGCATTTTCTTTATTAAGATTGGTAACCTATCCTAAATTTATTAGACTCCTCACCCCTTCTCTCCTTTTGTTTGCACTCAAATTTAAGCGACATTAATTTAAGGGCTTTTATAAAAATAATCATCATATTTAAAGTATACAATAGAATTTTGTGTGATTTAGGGCAAAATAAAAGATATGGAAAAAATAGGAGATACTTTAGAAAATAAGGTAAAATATTTATTCTCCCAATTTCTACGTAGTAATAAATTACCAATAATGTAATTGTTATATGTACTGTTCACATATAACATCTATATTTTTAGAATTGGAAACTTAGTAAGAAAATACTTATTTATTTTTTTGGGTAAGAAACTACCTTATAAAAGAGCGTAGTATTACTTTTTTAAATAAAAATGTTGTAAAAAACTATCTTAGAAAATTTCAAATTTTACAAGACACCACCTATGTGAAAATCTAGAGTTTGGCTAATAAATTTTGGCATCAACTAACGTGTGTCATGTGCATAACTTTTAATTAGTTTACTTTATGTTTTTCAAGTAAATTTTCTCTTTATTTTTCCATTTTTTTTGTTAAACTTTTGGTTGAAAACCTAAAAATATCTTGATTAAAATTATGTGCATGAAACACATTAGTTAAAGCCATAATTTATTAGTCAAACTCACGATTTTAGCAAAATTTTTTTTTAAAGGTTACTTCATACAATATTTTTTTTAATAAGGTAAATTATTACGAAGTTCTTTTAAAAAATAGTTTATTACAAAATTTTCTTCATAATTCCTTCGTCAACTCTCATAATTGGGGCACTCCGGATAACCGGATTTTGCATTAAAAAAATGGAAACTTGCCAAAGAAGCATCGTCGTATACCTATGATCCCCTTAATCGAAGTGCATGCTCAATTTCTGAAACTTTGATGGGTTCAGTTCCGAATTGAACAATTTCGATGCCATTGCTATGGCCACCTTAATCGATGATTGTAGTTGACAATGGAGAGTTTTTTCTGCGACATTTCCATTTATTCTTATGACAGGTACTTCGAGGTTGTTCCTTATAATTTGGTTCATTGCTTCTTTTTATTTATTTTTTTATTTTTTTTATATTTCCTAGAGTTTGGGTTACTTAATCAATTAATCTCCTCTACTAAGTAATTGCATTCGTACTCCAACGGCCCGTTTGATAAGCGGTAATTATTATCGTGAATATTTTTTAATGTGTAATTATGATTATGGGTGACTTTGTTTTACTGTACTTGTTGTGAAGAAATATGTTTTCAATTAGTGACCTTGCTGATTTTCGTCGGAAACCGTTTACTTTGACTAGAATTGCTTGCTGCAGTTTTGAACAGTTGGAATGGTTTTTCAAGATGATGTCACTAAAAAGGAGTGAATGGAGAGAATTTTTACTGCTGATTTCATGAGATAGATTCTCAATTCATGCAGCCCCGCCTATCTTTTTGGGACGAAGGCTTTGGTTTGTCATTATTATTGCCTTATTGGGATACAATAGATTGGTTCCATTGTTGGTATTAATTTTGAACAATTATTAGAAACAGGCGGGGTGGTGGGGTGGGTGCCGGCTTTTGGTTTTAAATACGTCTGAGTGGCACTTGGGTTTTATATAATCCCAGTTTAATGTATAGATTACTCTGATGTTCCTGTAACGGTGAAGTTGGGATCTGTTTTTACGCCTATTGTTAATGTCTCATCAAAGACTTAAGATGGTTTGACATCTCCGAACAATGTTTCCGGATAGTTTGTTTGTTGCTTTATCTTTATATATCGATAGCTAACTATCCTGTTTGAGGTAATCATGATTATCTAGTTTTTGGAAATGGTTGGAACTTATAGAGGGTGAGTCATTTTTGTGAACGTTGGGGCAAGCCGTGATGTTTTAAGAAGATATTTGTAGAACTGATGCAAGCCTTTGCTATTGTTCACTTATCCAAGAAGTGATAAGGGCATCATTAATAGTTAGAGGGATTTAGTAGGGAAATACCAGAGTAGTTAGTTCATGAATGGAGTGATGAGCAAGTAAGGAAATATGTAAATAATGTAATAGGTATGAGCTTAATGTTATGGATTCATTCAAAGAAATATCATCAGGAGAGTAGGAAGAGCACCCACCGTTAGGCTATGTTATTTTTATCATATACCCTGGATTTCATCGATAACAGTCATCTCGCAGTAATTGCCCAAATTCTTAGTTGAAGTTCCTTAATATCATTATATTTGGAGCATAGCTACTAATCAATTGGGTTCCTTGCAATAAGTTAAGATATTTTGGATAATAGTCCTATGTTAACTATGGGCTAAGGTGTAACATCTACATGGGGAACAAAAATCTCCGCGACCGTAACATGTGCTGTGATGATAGGTGTTGCATCTGCATATATCAGTGTTGTTAGTTTAATCTCAATTATTCTTGTCTTGTGTTGTCCTTATACCTGTGCTACTAGGTTATGAACTATGATAGTTCAAGCATATGTTTATTTGTAATAGACATGTAACTTTTAAATATCTTTCTCATTGAATAACTCACAAGTTTCGTGCACTTTCTAGTTATAGATCAAGCTTCTTCCCATTTGTCTTCCACCTTTGTCTAATAATACACTGTCCTTTTATGCTGTAGTAGATATTGCTTAAATCATGATATGAGCTAGTAGCAACTAGTTAGCTATAGTTTGTGGGATGCTGGGATCAGTCCGCTGCCAGCTGGATTTGTGTTATTTAGGTTTATCTGTGTCTTGTTGTTTTATCAAAAAATAAAAAATGTGTTTACTTGTCAGGTTATAATGTTATATTATTTTCATGTCATTTCATTGGGCTTGTTTACTTCGAGGAAATACTTTTATTCACACAGTGTTTCCATTTATTATTCTAAGTTTCTCCTTGCCATGATCTTTGGCAATTACTGTCCTTCTTATGGGCTTATTTTTCTATTGCAGCTGCTTTGGTTCGTTGGAGTTCACTTATTGATCTAGTAGCTTTTCTTGTCTTTCAATTCAGTCTGTCAAGAAGAGGTGAGCTCTAATCTGCTGCTGCTCTTTCATTGTTTATTTGTTCATTGCTGGTCCATTTTCTATATTGTATAAGATGTTAGAATGTGTGCATTTTTGTGACTGGTTTCCTACAGATTTTCATTTTCATGGGCTGATTCTGTTTTTGTGGGGTATTAATATATATTCCCTGTTCGTTGCCTTTATACAAGCCATTTTTTAATTGCATGGGCAATCAAGGTGGGCCAATGGTATCTGACAGAGGCGCCGTGGGTGGAGCTTATTGGGCTCATGAGGTATGAGAATGGGTTCTGTCAACTTGAGACCTTGAATACCTTAATGCCCATGCACTTCAATTTGATTATATTGCTTGCCTGTTGCAGATTCCAGTCTTGGAGTTCTCCAACTGCAATAATTTATATGGTCATTCAAGTAATTGTGGGATTTGTTTGTTTACTTTGGATATATCAGCACAAACTTGGTATGGTGTTTTGACGAGGTTCATGCTGGGGGCACTACTCATCCATTTTGGTGCAGTTAGGTATCTGCGATTGAATTATATGGTTGTTTCGATAAACTGCTCATGTCTCTTGCATTTTTAGCTACAAAGTTTACATGTATTTAATACTTGTGTGTGTGTGTTTCTTACTTCATTCTTTTTTACATGTATTTAATACTTGTGTGTGTGTGTTTCTTACTTCATTCTTTTGTAAGTCACTTGGGTTTTTGCTACATACTTCATGTGATATTGAATATTAGTCAATGATAAAGGAGAGTCATGGTTACGTGATATTTTCAGAACATAGCCACTTTAGGCGAAACGAGGTGTGTGGAATTATTTCCTGTCACATTTCTAAGCCCACAATGGAAGATCATAACTTATTTGTGAAACCTGTGCTATCCGAAAGGAGATTTTGTTGAGAGAGATGATACCCTCCGTCTAATTTGTTGATAAAACTTCTGCTATTTCTAGGATAAATTGGTTGTTAACAATAAGACGGTCAGAATCCTGATACTCCTTAAAATTCATTATCTGTGTAGTGGTCACGCGTAAATGTCATCCCATACCCTGTAAAAAGGAGCAGACCCATTTCTTAGCCAAAAATGATTCAGTGGTCATTTCACATGTTAACAATTTACAACTAGCAACCCTTTTTTCACCAAACATCTATAGAGAGCTAATGATTTGATTTATATAGTGAAGACAGTTAATTAAACACATTGATTCTTTTGAACTTGGTAATTCATTTTTTCCTTTCATTTGATCACATCAATCTCTTTTGAATTTCAACTAACTAATTGCTGGTTTCCTTGCTTTTCATTTTGGTCACTTCAAAGGTTCTTACATCTAGGTTGTGTCTTTCTTCCTGTTGCCTGGCATCCAACTGATAGTGGGGATAAGCCACCCATCTTGGGTGTCTTTGCCTTTTTTCATTTGTAGCTGTGTCGGGCTAGTGGACTGGTCTTTGACAAGCAATTTTTCAGGCCTCTTCAGGCAACATTCTTGCAGTTCCAGTCATCATTGATCTATTATTGAAGTGAAAGTTTTGGTTTTATTCAACAGTATTGATCATGTTGAAGGTGGTGGAGGTCTCTTCAACTCTATGCTTGCTTCAATATTCTTTTGCTTTATATGTATCAGCTCCCTGTGCACTTCCCAACACTGCTTCAACAGATAGCTAACTTTATTGGTCTTTACAAGATTTCCATGGAATCTGAGTGGCTGGAAATATGTTCTGGTCTTTCTCTCATTTGTTTCTATGCAGTGGTATGCATATGTATTCTGAATTATTCTGATAGATTAGTGGAGGATTTGTTTCATTTAGTGGCATAAAGTTGACCTTTTTGTCTTTAGGATGATTTTGATTTCCCTGTCAATCAACTTCGCTAGTCATAACTAGTTGACCATAGTTGCTTACATTTGTGCCCTCATAAGAATTTATGTTTGTTTATTTTGCGAAAATCATTGGAAATTATTGTTAAATCACTGACTGGTACACTGTTGATTCTTGTCATTTTAGATTGAAGCAAAATATAACTGCCTAAAATTATTACCCTTTATACCAAGTAAAATAGCTTTGTTCTAATGCAAACTTATTTTACGAACCAAGTTTGTTATATGTGAACTTTCCTCTTCCTTTGTTTATAGTACTATTGTTGTCCATATATATCACTTTAGTTTTTATTTTTTGGGTCATTTGAATCTGTATTGTATTGACCACTTTTATGTTCTTTTTTCTTATTATGCAGCTGTCATACATAAAAAATGACTTGGAGGAAATGGAATTCATGATGTCTACTACAGAAAGTGATTTGACTGAGCAACTTCTTTCTGCATGGCATTCATTTTTCATTCGTCAGTCAGATTTTATAACTATTAAAGACTACATATGAATTTGGGCAGGTTTTATTCTTTCATAGATTTAGATCTTTGTGTGTGTGTATTTGTGGGTATGTGAATTAAAATTCACAAATTAAACATTTGGCAAAAGACATCAGATTATTCAGGATGGTATCAAAGAATGTTTTGTCTTGTTAACTATCAAAAAAGTAAGCTGTCAAGGTGGAACTTTTAATTACCTCGAAGGTCTTCTGATTGCTAGAGCAAATATATAAGATTTTTAATGAACTCACTATCAACTTTACCCTGTTAATGAAAAATACAACAGTTCTAGTGTTTGGTTGATAAAGTGTATTTTTCGTTATATAAGTTCACCAAACTGAAAATGTGCTACGGTTGCAACAGTGGAACATTGCTTATTACAATATTGTCTAAATCTTTTTGTGTTACAGTTGAAGGCAGTCACTGCAGATCTTGTCATCAATCTTCAAAGTCCTCCATGGTGGACATTCTATGATGTAGATCCACTGAATGTTTCTGCATGTGAAGGTCTGACTGGACCTACAGCAATCGTGGCCTCAGAAGAAACACCACTTAAGTGCCTGACAGGCATACCATCACGATGTTTAGAAATGAGTTTCAGTTTTTGTTTTCTAATACTCGAGTTTGTATGATTAGAGGGCCTTCTTGGAGATACTTTGAACAAGTTCAGCATCTGGGGACTCTACATTACATTTGTGCTTGCTGTTGGTCGGTTTATCAGGCTACAATGCTCTGACCTCAGAATGAGAATTCCATATGAGAACCTTCCTTCTTGCGATAGGTATTGCTTCCACTTCTTTCCATGTGACAGTTTGTATTGCTGCTTGTCCAATCTAAGAGCATAAAAAGATAAGATTATATGTACGCTTAGTAGATTACAAACGGAAAGAGAGCTAGCTACTTAGTATCAATAGTTTAAGAATTCAGATGTTTTTGGGGTGAATAGGTGAGGAAAGTTTCAGCTTTAAGGGTAACTGAGATCCACTGTTGAGAGGTTCGAGCTGTTCAAGCTTAGGTATTGTTGGGGATCAAGAGGCTATGCAATTGAAGATCACGAGAGATCCTTTGACCATCAAGAACATGGCATAATGTGTGGAAAACATGGTGGAGAGTCATCAGGATAAGCATTACTTATCTTAGTATGGTGTTTTGATGAGTTGGGAAACGTGTTGATCTTTCTTGGAAAGTTGCTAATTGTGAAAACTTTCTACTTTGGGAAAGTGGTAGCACGGGGAGATATGGAAATTGCTTCAAATGGAAGTAGGTTGAAAATAAAAAGTTTTGAGCCCATAAAGGTTTGAACTTTAGGAAGAGGGCTCCAGTTAGGGCTTGGTCAAAGTTGGTCCAAAATTGGTCAACATTGGTCAATTGAGGAGTCAAGGGTTGACTAAAAGAGTTGGTCAATGTTCTTACAAAGTCTAGAAGCTTCGTGGGAAAGAGTTGGACGAATCTTGAAGACTTGAAGAGTTTGGCGTGGCATGAAAACGTGGGTAAGTTGAATGTGACGTGAAGACTTGAGAGTTGGATGGAATTTGAAGACTTGGAGGAGATATGCACGGGTTTCAAGGATAAAGATAGCAAAACGGTTCAACTTCTTCAAGGATAAAGTAATTAAGGCTTTATCTTGTTAGCTAGTCTTATCTTTTAAGTCTTTTCAATTGTTATGTAACTATAGCTAATCTATCTTAGGAATTTCGGATTTTATGCTTAGTTATCTTAGGAATTTTGGTTTCTAAGTATTCCTAGTTAAGCTTATCTTAGGGTTTTCGAATTTCTAGAAACCTAGCTGATCATTTCGGATTTTAGCTAGTATTTCATTTGTTAAAACTTCTTGTAAACCCTAGGGAGTTCCTACTATATAAAGGAGTAGAAATGCATTGAATGAAATAAGTTTTTGAAGCATAAACACACATCCTCTTTTGGAGTTCTCTAAGTTTTTGGATTTAAAACTTAGGTAATTCATTCCTTTGCTAGCCTAGTTACTTATTGGTGAATTAGGTGGTGTTCTAAGGAGACTTTTCGGATTCATTGGTGATGTATCTGTATCCAATCAATCCTTAAAGGTAACCAACTCAATTATCCCATTTGTTTCATTCAATTTCACGCATAAAGTCAAAGAAACGAAACAAAAACATCATGTTTGTGTTCTCAGTTTTTGGCGATTGTTCCTTGGAGCAAGATTCGCACTTTGAAGCTTGTATTTTTCGATTTGCATATCAAAAAATACAGCAGGTATCAAAACATTTTTGTTATGATTTTTTCTACTTTCTAAGTAGCGAGAACATATGAATATTGTTTCAACTTTTAGCTGTCCCCAAACAGATATCCAAAGGGGAATGAATTTTAAAACCAAACCACTGAACCCCTGTTGACCCTGCCTACTATTTATTTAAAAATTTGAGCCTTAATGAACGTTTGGCAACAACTCTGGGTGAGAATTTGGACATATGTACTGTTTGATCTGATGCTTATTACTCCCTGTGAATAAATGCATAGCTTGGACTTTTACACTATTTATAAACCAACTTCGACTTGTTTCTTTTTCTATTATATGAAAATCTAATTAAAAAACAAATGTTATTTTGGTATTGTATCTTGGATGGCCGTAGAAGTTCTATTGATCTAACTACTAAAGGGTCAATATATGAAATCATATCAACTCCTTCACTGTGAAGGGTTAGGACAATGTAACAACAAATTCTGGAAGGAAGGAATGATGTTCGACATATGATAATGAAATCAAGACTAATGATCTTCTGGTTGGTGCAGGTTGATTGCTCTTTGTGAGGACATCTATGCTGCAAGAAGGTGAATTGGGGGTGGAGGAAGTCCTCTACTGGACATTAGTGAAAATTTATAGGTCGCCACACAAGCTGCTCGAATACACCAAACCAAACTAGGTGTCGTGTTGGAGAATTCGCTTTGCTTCTTTTAAACAAAGAGATCAAGTCTCTATGATGAGTGATTGTTCTCAGTTGAGCGATCTCTCAGCACAAAAGCTGCTGTTGAAGACTTCTGTTATCTGCGTGGTGTTAGTGAATCTGTACTGATCTGTATTTGTAAAAATTTCTCATAATCATATCCTAAGCTATTCAATATTTTGTACAGAATTTAGCTAATGGTAGCTATTCTTGTTGAGAACTTTTGATTCCTGAGTGCTTGCTCTTGTTTGGGATCAGAGGGAAGAGGGGATGTGCGAGCGCACATGAGTTTTACTGTGTAGTTATGATTATCAAAGTTGGTAAGGGTTGTGGGTGTTTTTTTTGGAGAGTTTTTGAGATGGTTATTGTTTGTACGTTAATGCACATATATTTCTGTTCAAGTGCATAGTATAGTCTATGTTGGTAATCTATTTCGATTCAATCTGATTCTGTGACAAGATTGTGCTACTGGTTTATGATTGTTCAGTTGAATCGATAACCTGGTGGTGTTGATTACTTTCCATGTTTTGTGTGCATGTGACTGAAACTTCAATTGGAGTTGCTTTCTTTGTGCTTAAAACCCAGAGGCCATAAGTAGTGCGAGTATAGACTTTGATGCTCTTTTAAGAGAAACTATGGTTCGCTTGCTAGAAGTTTTTGTCTACCTTATCCTTGTCTGTCTGTCATGGATTCCTTCTTGATGCGTTGTGCAGCAATGCTATTTCGTTGCTCATTCTTGTGATGGTTTTTTTTTTTTTACTGCACTATGATGTTTTTCTCAAGCCTATGTTTCTTACTCCACTCTCACTATGAAGATGAGGCAGATCTTTGCCCAAATTTATGAGGTGCATAACTGTTGTAGAGGGCCTAAAAACTATGTTAATACCAAAATTTGGCATGTTGTGGTACAGAAGTCTGCTGTGTTTTGTTTCTAGATTGTCAGTTACATGATATTCTCTAGATTGATGAGGAAGTTGTCTTCACAAGTGATCTTCACCTCAGTGTTCTGTAAGTTAAAATCTAATGATATGGTATAACGGGTGGAAGAATAGTCAGAATCTTCCACAATGTTTTGCTGTTGTATATGCCCAGCTAAATGAACATGAAACTCAATAAAAGGTGGGCATATACAACAGCAAAACATTGTGGAAGATTATCGTTAATAGCATGATTAAAATTGAATACGGAGAAATTGAAACTCACGTTAATAGAATTTAAATGTAGTTAATAAAATTTGTAATGAAATGATTTGAATTGAGTTGAGTGCAACCGATTGAATGCACAATTGAGAGGAAATTGAAGAACTAAATATAAAGTTGAATGTATGACTAAACACAGTTGAATGCGGAATTTTTGAGGGAGTAGAACTTATAAGACTGGGTAAATGCAACTCTGAGAATAATTTGAGAATATATATGAGGAAATATGTGTATAAAACGTAATAATAAAAACTTATTTTGAAAATTTTACAAGTTAGCTAGGCCGAGCAGTCACACCATTTAAATTATGTGATTTGAATTATGTGACGGTCTTATTAAAAGTATGACAAATACGCACCTCAATTACTATTAATAATACTTATGTTTAATACATATTGTTCATTTTCTAATGATGGAGGTAACCAAATTTTTCACCAAGAGAGAACGATGGGTACAACTTATAAGAGTCTAATATACAAGGATAGATACATACTTACATTAAATTCTCTTACAAATATTAATCATACAATAATACTATGTAACCTAATATTAAAAGTTTTAGAAAGCATCACATAGTTCCTCTTATTAAAAAAAAATGGCACTCATTGACAAACAAATCCAAAATTTGACCCCCTTGTCCACGATATTAATGGAAAAAACACAATATTAATATTAAAGTCCATGACATTGATATCCTAATGACACGAGCCTTGTCCACGAGGGGTAGGTGCATACAGTAATAACTAATAAATATAGCCTAATTAAATTACATAAAAAAGCATATCATATAAAATCTCATTTCCTAATCGATCTCAACTAACAACAAATATATTCCTACCCCTCATTTCACACCTCCACCACCTGAATCACACTTCCATCTCTAATCTCTCTCCTCCACCGTCATCCCCCCTCCTCAGATCTGCCATGGATTTGCAGCCGGAAGAGCTCCAGTTCCTGTCAATCTCCGATATCCTCAAAGAATCAATCTCAATCCCTAAGCAATCTTCTAGAACCTTCTACCTCATCACGCTCACCCTCCTCTTCCCCCTCTCCTTCGCCATCCTGGTCCACTCCCTCTTCACCCACCCCATCCTCTCCCGCCTGCAGGACCCCACCATCCCCTTATCCTCCCAGTCCCACCAGTGGACCCTCCTCCTTCTCTTCCAGTTCTGCTACCTCCTCTTCCTCTTCACTTTCTCTCTCCTCTCCACCGCCGCCGTAGTCTTCACCGTCGCTTCCCTCTACACCTCAAAACCTGTCTCCTTCTCCGCCACTATCGCCGCCATCCCCTCCGTCTTCCGGCGTCTTTTCACCACATTCTTATGGGTCTCCCTCCTTATGTTAATCTACAATCTCATATTCATTATCCTCCTCGTTCTCATCATCGTCGCCGTTGATACCAACAGTACCTTCCTCCTCTTCTTCTCTTTATTAATGGCTTTCGCTCTATTCTTATTCGTGCATGTGTACATCACCGCGCTTTGGCATCTGGCAAGTGTGATATCTGTCCTCGAGCCCGTTTACGGGTTCGAGGCCTTGAAGAAGAGCTACGAGCTGCTTAAGGGGAAGGTGTTGATGGCCGGCGTGTTTGTGTTCGGGTACTTGTCGATTTGTGGGTTGATTAACGGTACTTTCGCGGCTGTTGTCGTCCACGGGACCAATACTTCGGTTTTCGTGCGGATTTTGGTGGGCGGGTTCCTTGTTGGGGTGCTTGTGATTGTGAACTTGGTGGGATTGTTGGTGCAGAGTGTGTTTTACTATGTTTGTAAGAGTTATCATCATCAGGGAATTGACAAAACTGCCCTTCATGATCACCTTGGGGGGTATCTTGGGGAGTATGTACCACTCAAGAGCAACATTCAATTGGAGAGTCTTGATATTTGATTCGAGTGTACTAGGTTGTACTTCGTATTTCGGAGTTGAAGTTGTGTAGATTTTGAAATATCTGTTGTATAAATGAAGAGCAGAGAGATTATAAGGAGCTGGATGATGATGATGATGATGATGATGTCTGTAAGTTTCGCTCTTTTTCCTTTTATTGAATTGGTTGTACAATAAATCATCATTGTTGTTGTTAAGTTGGATGTGACATGAAATGAGCATTACTTCAGGAAATTAGTATCTCTTTTATCATTTGATTTAATTTTTTGGTTTGTTGCTTTGAATATGTGAGAATGTCAGCTTGTTAATGATTATTAGTATCATGTGACTGTTGAATTCTGTTTTACTTTGTTTAGTATAAATGTAAGTTAGTTAGTGAGCTTGCTGTCGTAAATGCCGCCCATCCTTTTCTCGTGTTTCGACTTAGTGTAGGTCGTGTTTGATGCGTACAAGAACATTGTTTTAGGTTCTAGCCATGCTCACTCTAAATAATCGTTTGTGCAAATTTAGGATGGGGGTTATTGATTTGGAAACTCTGATGCCTCTGAAATTCAGGGCCGGGAATTTTAATTGACTTTACTTGATACATAATGTCTTCAGGGTAGAGTTTAGTAACTGCGGGTTTTCGATTTCCATAGGCACTTCATGGGCTTCCTTCTTGACAAGATTGAAGTTCAGATGATAAGCAACATTCAAACTAAAGCACCTCAAAAGCTGTAGTAGCTTTTGTCTTTCTCCTTCATGTAATTCATTTAATGCAGTGATCTTTTCATCGTTCATTTATTCCTCCACGAACTTACTGCCCTGTTGTGCTGCATCCACCATTCCATTAAGGTTCTCCTTTGCGATCCTTGTACAAGGTGAAAATTACTTTTATGACTTTTGCAATGTATGTCACCACAATCTTATGCACTTCATCCTTCCCTTGTACATTATCTCTTAAGACATTTCAATCCATAATGAAATGCACTGGGAAAATTTGAGGGTGTCATATCTTGATGTCTTTGGTTTTGAGCTCCTTGAGGTCAAAACTCTCAGGTGAAATAGCATTCAAGGGTATAATACCAAATTTCCTATCTGATAATAATTTTTGTGATAAGAAGTCTTATGCTTCCTCAAATTGGTTTGGATTTAAATTTTGGAGATGGATACCCGTTAAACTTGAACAGCATTAAATGCTTTGAAACAAAAAGAAGAAGAAAAAGGAGAGGATTTGATTTGTTGTGGGACTCATTGGACAAAAGTCCTAAGCATAGTTTGATTCTAACTTGGGAGGGAATGACAAATCTCATTTCTTTGAGTAATGGTTTGACTCTTTGTGGAAGCTTGTGGGCTACGCTTGTCTAAGCACATTTTGAAAGCTGTCTCTAAATGTGCATTTAAATGGAGCATGTATGGGGAAAACAAGAGTAACAATCATGGAGTTTAGATTACTCTGTTGCTCACTTGTCATTTGAAACTAAACCTTCTTAGACATGGTGGGGTTCTGTTAGGTGCTTTTATTGTTCCACTCTTGTTGATCCAACAGGCATAATTGGCACCTATGTGTCATTTGTTTTTTGAATTAGCTATATAGGTGAGTGTCTTTCATGATCTTGTTGGATATCTCGGGTGGTTTTATGCCCTCAGTAATTCAGTATATCAAAAACATGAGTTATCACCATCAGGGATTCGATTGAGTGGTATGGTGGACTGGTATAACCTTTCAAAGGAACTTATTCCTCTGTAGAGCAGCATTAGCATGGGGAGTATTTAGTATTAACTCGATGTAAGAAAAATAAGAGACAGGGAGAGGAAAATGCAGTTTATGCACCCAAAGGAAGATACATAAGATTCAGGATTACCCGTTGGTAACTTGCTACTGGTAAGTGGTTTCCTACACCACTTAATCTTTTCAAGTCAGCAGAAACTTGTTGGTAGCTTCTGACCTCAATTACCAATACTGCTTTCGGGTGCAACTTCCATTGAAAACATTCTTTTGTCATTTACCTTGGGGTGTTGGTTTTTGGGCTGTGTTTTAGTTGTTTGTTTGCTGGGGTATTGATTGTTGCCTTGTAGTCACTTCCTGGTGTATGGCATAATTCATGCCTGCTTTTTCCCCAATATATTATGGAATTTTCATGAGGATATAAAATCAGATTATATAATTTTGATCGTATGTTCCCATTTATGCTCTGGAGATTTCCTTGCACTTCTGGGGTTGATATCTTATACAGTATGAAGTTTGATTTTGATGCATTTGTGTCTGGAAGCTCTATGTTATACTGTTATCAAACTGATCCTCCATTCTGCAATCCGTGAGTGGTTTCTTATATCTGTTCGTGCTGTTTGCGAAATAGGTGTAGCTGATTATTCAGTTTCTTATCATCTTATATACCTGTGATCATGTATTCATGATTTTTCCTGAATTACTGTGACGCGATGCAGTGGTATTGGTACAAGTTGATTATCAAATTTTTTTTTTCCAATTATTTTATACTCCTTGCAAATTAATTTAAAATTATTTGCTACGTCTTGGTTTGTTGGCTGTTATTAGTAGTATGGAAAAGTAATCATTTCAGAGGAACTGATTGATTGAAATCCAGTTAAAACTGTCATACTACTTTCTACATTGTTATAAAGAGGTAGGGTGTTAAGTGTTCACTTCAACTTGATACATGGAAAAATACCATCTGCACTAATCCTTCACATCGGTAATATCAGTCAATAGCAATTTTATGAAATTCCATGAGTATATTATAATATGCCGTTACCATGGCTTGGATGCCTGAAAAGTCTGCTGAGTGCCCGAATTCCTCCAATTAATACCCACTGCCATATGGCATAGTTGGAATTCCATAAAGTTTTTCTTAACTTAAGATTATAGTTGTGACAATACGACTATATGATCGAGTATGAAGGGTTTTGAACCTAAATTTGTTGTGAAAGAGCAAGATTACTTCATAAATAATGCATCTCCTGTTGGAATGCCTGTGAACATGTTACCTGCAACCTGATCAATATCAGGATGGTTGATCTGCTTTTCGATTATGGATACCTGAATAATCAACTAAGTAAAAGCTCTGTAACTTGTTGTCTACATTCTATTATGAATCTAGAGCCTAGCAAATCCTCATTTGTTAATCAATGAAGCCGACTACCTTCATGATTTATCAATTTTGGGCAATGCATGGGTTTCAAACTAGCTGCTTATAAGAATGTACAATATTCTAGCATCAATTGGACTTGAAGTATTAAGGGAAAACAAAATAATAGAAATGAATTACCAAACATTAGTGATGAACTTGGGGATCATATTGAACATCGGTGCTAAAGAACCTTGGTCATTCTGGATTTGAATGAAGTAACGTGAAAGAAGAGTTAGTGTATTCCATTATCTGAGATGTCCGGGAGTGCGTGATTGCTCACATTGGGAACAATATGAGCTGCAATCTCCACATTCTCCAGTATAGAAATATGAGAAGCAGGTCCTGCTTTCTCCATGATCTCGAGGACTCCTCGAGATCCATGGCAGCCTTCAATGCCATAGGCAAGGCTATAGCGGTGGTCAATTGCATGACTTGCTGTATATATTGTACTCTCATCCTCCATCAGAGGTTCCATCTCCTTTGGTTGACTATTTTGCATTGTGAGCATTTACAAGCTGAACATTAATATTTATCCAGTACGTAAGTTTAACAGGTAGCTATATATAGTGGTTTCAGTTAATCTACATTGGGGGCTGATGGTTACAAGGGTGCTTGCGCAAGGATTCTAAGGATTCATATTTGTCAACGAAAGCATATAATGCAGAGTTTTAAAGTTGAATCGTTGATTTGCATAGAAAATCTTCGACTTTAACAGGTTGACCAAAGTTATCCAGCAGTCTTTGACAGAAATCTACTAATTGTTTTTTCATAGGTAACCTGAAACTTACATGCTTGAAAATGCACATTTGATATTCATACTTGGAAATATTTCAATTAATATTCTCTCATTACCTTCTTTTCAATCTTACCTACAACATTTTCTGCTTGAACTCAAAACAAAACTGCTGAAAATACAAGACATGAATAGAAAGCACTTGGTGGTAAGTTTAGATTGTGGTCAAAAGAAAGATACATATCGGTAATTAATTTCATCTACCATCACTTCCAGCTGCATCAGGCCGGCTCTTTATTTTTCTCTTCTATTTCTTTTTATTACCCTCTGAACAGATTACCTCTAATTCAAGCATTCCTTGGAATGAGAATGGAGTTCGGCTATATTCTTAACATGCTGTGTACATGTGTGGACACATTGGGTCTCTCTTTGACTAAATAAACGTTGCTTTGTTTGCTAATCTTGCTTCTAATTCAATCATATGGGTCCATGAATCAAGCTCTCATGAAGTTTTGATGGCCAAATTACCCTTCCTATATATTTAGTTCTATCCATCCTCATCGGCCAAAACACCGAACTCATCCCAATGTGGTAACCGAGCCATATCATGGCCCTTACAGTACACGGAGTACAAGTATATGTTTAGATCTATATCATTATCATACTACTTCATGAAGCATGCATTCACATTCTATAACTCATCCCTAACATCTATGTTCATACTTTTATATATGAATTCGTTTGATCATATTATATGCATGAAAGCGCATTTTTACTAGTGTGGGTGTGGAACGGACGTATAGAAAGCTCATTTCAAAAGCTGGCTGGCTGCGCTGTTAGGGTTGGCATGGATGATCCTCAGGTTCCTCACCTTCATTATTGGTGGCATGGCACTGCCACCTGGAGTACCCTCTTTTGCCCTTAATGGTTGTGATAGAACTCAAATAAAGACGAAGAGAGCTGAAAACTGGCTGGAGCTATAGAGTTACTTGAAACTAAATACGGAGCATATTTTCTACCTCATTGGCAAGGCTATGAGCCTCTAGAAACCACTTCTTAAGGATCCGAGTAGTAATGGTTCCCCACTTCACATCTATCAATCTACGCTAGGCGGATTTTAAATAGAGCTATGACAGAAGCAGTGTTTTATGTTTGATATTATGTTGTACACTCGTAGTAAGCTGTGGACGATCAAGTCAAGCATGGGGAAACAAGTCCAGAGATGATAGGACAACCCACTTATTGTGAAACCAAAATAGGAAAGCATTTGAGAATAAGACACATACCTAAGAAAGTGATAACCAATCATCATTCAGGAAATTAGGTCATATCAAGAGAGAACTATTCTCCATGATGCTATAAGCATCTTATAAATAAAGAGCAATATGCATTCCAATACAGATACAAAATTTCTAAAATATGATCTTAGAAGTTGGTAAAAACCACCCCTCCTTTTTCAAATGTAATGCGGGTCGATTTGAACCATCTCGATCTGTGTAACTCCGGATGCATGCTCTTCAGTGGCATACAAAGTGATATCTCCACTTAATAATATCACGAGTTATGTCCGTGATTTAGTACAAAAATAATCCCACAACAAACATGACTAATTGACTATTGTTGAAGGAATCAAAATATACGTAAAAGTAATAGCTATCAGGCATAAAATGAGTCAACTTTGTTCTCATAGTATTTTGTGTGGAACTAGGACATGACCTAATTCTATTATAGTCCCATGTTATAATTCATTATAGATAACTTTTAGGTCAATGAAAATAATTTGGACAATAACATTGGCACCACAACATGAAAAGCCTAGTTTAGATGTATTGATTGGCACCAAAGGAAAATACTCGTAAGAATGACTGAACGAACACTGACAGGCACCAAAGGAAAATAATGGAGTTGGGCACGCCGGATTTTTGGTGACTTGGCGTATCAGTCGATTGGGTGCACATTTTTATCGTCTAGTAGTTGTATAGATTAAGAGGTAGTTGATGCGTTTTTCTATTTTATTATTATTGTTTCATTATAATAAGAAGCTAGCTATCCATAATTTACCTACCCTTGGACGCGTTCTTTCTTCCTTATAAGGGTAGTTAGCATCTTTCTTTCCCACCAAATGTGAGAAACTATACATATGATTTTTAGTTATTGTAGATTGTTGTCTTAGTACGTCTATGCTATGAGTGTATGATTCATTGTTGTGCAATGACTACTATTGACTCTGGCAGCTTTCATCTTTCTTCATCTTCTGTTGATGCTTTTTAGTTGCTTGGATTTTTAGTGTATTGTAAGTTCCTGTCAAATAAAAGAGATATTACAATTAACGATTTTGTAATGATTGAACCTTTTATTTTGAATGGCTTTGTATAACGTTTTAAACGTGAATCATATGTAAGAGCAATTTAGTCAAATAATATCGTAATATACGTATTTTTACAATAATATAGATAGATATTTACAATAATATAGATAGATATTTACGTACAATATTAGATATTAAAAAATTTATCAATCAAGTGGTTAAAAATTACACCATGAGACTAACTTGAACAACCAGGGAATAGTTTCACTGCGGGACAAATGGCAGAGCATACATTTACTTGGTATATTTTTACTGAAATCATCCATCATATTCACCAATCATCATCAGATTCATCACTAGTAATCTGGTAGTGGTGAAAAAGTGAAACCGTCAAAAAGTCAAGATCTTACAATTCTTTAATTGTTTATTTTTAAGCAGAAAACACTTAAAAATCAACTCATTTGCTACAACTTTCATGATCCATATCACACACTTCTCAGTTCTCTCCATCTCTCCCCCAATCATACTTCCCACATTTCCAAAACCTCCCATCACCTCACCTCTCCAAAAATGCTAAAACTCCTCAGCAAAAACCTCCGCTTCCTTTGTCACCATCTCCGGTTGTACTCCCGCCGCCACTCCAACCCCAAATTCGTCGTCAAGAGATTCTCAAAACCTGCCTCCAATCCCCCGCTATTTGATCATAATAGCGATCACATTGAGTTGAAACCATTGAACCCAAACCACGCGGCCGTGTACCCCAACACTACTAGTAATGGTGGGACCCAAACACCCATCCGTATTGCTACTTTCAATGCTGCCCTCTTCTCCATGGCACCCGCAGTCGTATCAGATTCCAAACCCAACGAACGACCCGCTTTCCAAAAACGGGTCAACCAAAATATCAAGGCGAAATCATTCAATGACCGTCCCAAGGGAATCCTAAAGCAGTCTCCCTTACATCCAGAAGCCGTAGTCAACTCAAAGACAAACAATGCTAATGATCATTCTACTAAACAACAAAAGTTCGCCAAGTCAAGACTGAGGGTGTCCATCAACCTACCGGACAACGAGATATCCCTAGGGAGAAGCCGAAGAATCGGGTTCCTCGACGAGAGGAAGACCCCAACGAGGTGCTTATCATCAGAGAGGAATGCGTGGGTGGATGACAAGAGCAAAAACAATGAATCAGGGGAGAGGTTTCTACGGAGTAACCGAGCCATTGTTGATGTGCTGAGAGAACTGGACGCTGATATACTGGCACTGCAAGATGTTAAAGCCGAGGAGGAGCGAGAAATGAAGCCGTTGTCGGATTTGGCGGATGCGCTGGGGATGCACTATGTGTTTGCAGAGAGCTGGGCGCCTGAGTATGGCAACGCTGTGCTTTCTAAGTGGCCTATTAAGAAGTGGAATGTTCAGAAGATTTTTGACGATTCTGATTTCAGGTTTGTTTTTTTGTTTCTTCAGTTTTCTTTTGGGTTCAAATTCTGTGTTTTGTGTGCAGATTGTTTTGTTTTGTTTTGTTTTCTGTGTTCATTCATTGTTGTTGTTTATTCCTCTGGTTTAATGTGGTTAATGACTCTACTTTTTACCTCGGTAATTAACTAATATTGGTGTTTACTATTTCCGAGGATATCATAATAAAATATAAATAATCCAGAGAATATTAGTAATAGTTTTTTTTTTCTTTGATAAATGACGAATCTGTCTATATATTACTAAAATTCAAATAGAGTTATATTTTTACCATTATATTTATTAAGCATAGTTATGTCTTTAGTAAAATATATATACGAAATATACAACAAATTAAGCCTCTTTTATCCAATATCCATCATTTATATTCCGTAGCTACAAAGTACTACTTCATTCATATGAAGTATTATGTTTGTATGTTAGTTTGACCATAATTTTTTTTTTTTTTTGATTGTGCAAAGTTAATATTATGTATTAATTAATTAACAAAATCTTTTTGATATGTTTTTGTTTGAGAAGCAATATAATACCTATGACAATTGGAGATATTTGACATATATTAGTAATTTATAATTTGAATGATAGGTATTACTAGTAACTTATGATAGCTCTAATCTTTCAAAAAATAGGGAAAAAAGGAACAAAAAGTGTCAAGGTCATCACCAGCTGTAGCGGAATACTTGTAGTTGTAGGTGATGTATAGCACATCTATATACAGTACCTTTGAAGGACTTAGCGTTATGGTCATGATACAAAAGGGGTACCTAATGTTTGGCATCTTTTGAAAGGATAACTTCGTTAAAAACTTGTTGATGAAGGTTTTTCGAAAAGTTACCTTCATCAACAAGTTTGCCTAGACTACTTCCAAGGCTAGCTTTTGATTTCCATCTCATCTATGATATGATAAACTTTAGAGATTGTCATTTTGTGATTATGCAACTGCTTTGATGTGTCACATTACACGTTCTTATAAAATCACAATGAAAACGTACTTGCTTTACATCAAATGGAGTTGGAATTTTAAAATCTTAGTTAATCTATTTGTATTTTCAATTTTATTGATATTTTTAGTTATCATTTGATAATGCATTGTTTGTTTTTCTTCAAATGTTTGATAATATTAATTATACGCATAAGTGAAAGAAAATGAAATATTCATAAAATTTTATTTTTATTTCGTACTTTCCTTTATACATTAGCATCAAATATATCTATCGAAGGTATTGATGAAAATAGAATAGAGTTGATTGGATAGATATAAAAGTCGTATTTAGACACAAGCTAAGACGCTATAATGCAAAAACTTCTTAATTAAAAGGTGTGATGGTATTAACCTTTTTATTTTAGACTAAAATCAACGTTGATGTATGATGTCGATTTCTCATCGATCATTCAATTCAGTGGCATTTTAAAATGGTCTACGCTCACTACTTGTAAAAACTAAAAGAGAATATTAAGCTCTCTACATCTACGCATTTCCAAAGCCAAAAGTATGAACCTTTTCACTATCTTGAATTTCTAATGGATAGGTGTAATGTTAAAATTAGGTAATGTGATAGGTCCAAATCAAACAAAAAGACAATTTCTTAGCACATTAGTTTCTCCATTCTTTGATGTCTCTTTTTTTTTTTTTTTTTTATTGTATCTATATGTTATATCAATGCCCGTATATTATAAGTTTTGGTGCAACTAATTGGATCAAACCTATAAAAGAAAAAGATGAATTGACTTGCCTTTATGGTCTATGCATTATGGGTAGGCTTTATACTGTTTAATCAAAGTGGGCACATAATTTTAACAAGAACAAGCTCGAAAGTAGCATCTACTTGGGAAAAAGCTACCAAGTTATATGTGTTTTTTATGAGGCTACAATCCATCCATCCATCCATCCCTACAAACCCAACTTTTCTGAAATTTCAGCAAAGAAAGGGTGTCATCACATCTTCTAAATGATGTGCTATAAAAAAACGAAGCTAATTATGAATGAACAGTCCATTTTACATGCTTTCTTGAAGCATGGATGGGTATTGTCCTTTTTTTTTCGTGGGTCATCAATTACAAATTATCTTTAGTTGGTCCGCACTATTTTACTCCGTACATAATTGAAGAGTCAAGGATCAGTTGTTTTTGCATTGAGAAGTTGTAAACTTGACCCGCGTCACATAACATCCAGCTTGTCCCTAAAAAAAAAAGTTGTACATTTTTGTTCTTGTTTGTCCGAGTCATAGCTAGCCACCCATAATGGACTAACTTTGATTCCAATCAAGGGTTGGCATAGATTGAAGAATAATTTGCAATTAGTTTAAAGATAGCATCATCGATTTTTTTTCTTCTTATTTAAAAGTATGAAGGTGAGAAGCCTATTTTGGAAAAAATATATATATTTTAAAAAGTCTAGTATCATCAATAGTCCTGTAGTTTGAAAATGAAATATCGAGGAGAGGAAAGTGATCCGAGAAAAAGAGAGCCATGATACAAGAAAGGAAGATTTGTTCTACTATAAAGGAAAGAAATTTCATGCTCATTCTGTCTATATCTTATAAATAATGTAAAAACAAACCCTTTATATACTCCTTATAGCCCTAATTCCCTCGTCCAAACATACTAAATATACACTTAAATGTGCAATATTACGGGACTAGGCTCATTGGATAACCAATTTAGATTTGAATCTTGTGTGTGGCATGATAGTTTATAGTAAGTTGACAATTTTGAAAATCTTGTGTTAGACTTCACTCATATAGCTCTATCAGATCAGGGTTGTGCTTCGTTTGGAGGAGTTCATGTTGAATTGTATTTTGATATTCTATGAAGTTTAGTTTTCAAACTTTGGTGCATTGTGGATATCATATATGCTCCTTAGAGCTAAGCAATTCTTCAAGTATCAAATAATTGCTCTTGAAGTTATACATGATTTCCTTCATAATTAAGCAAAAATTCCATTCTAAGTCAAGATTTGTGTCATTAGATTAATGGACTTACTATACCCCTTATCTATATATCCTAAGTTAACTTTTTTTTTTTTTTTTTATACCTCATCAACTTGCTGCCATTAGGCTTTTACTAGTTCAGCTTCCCTAGATAGTGAATAATATGGCAATCAAGTAGAGACTCAAAAAACTTTTTTAAAAAAATATTGTGCCGGTGGGTGAGCTGTGTCTTGCTACATCTCTATAGCTGTCATGTCTTATGTGGTCAATTATGATCTTTTGAATAAAGTAATACTAGATGGTTAACATTAAGGCTTCTATTCTTATTGCTAGATGAAATCATTCATTAAGAAGTAAAATTTCCCTCCACTATATGAACTTGGTTAATATATTCTGTTGATTGATTAACAATTTTATCATCCTCTATGTATTATATATATATATATATATATATATATATATATATATATATATATATATATATATATATATATATATATATATAATCACTTATATTGGTGCGGAAAAAAATTGAGTGGATATTATTTTTGGTGAAAATTTTTTCCCACTGATGTGAAAATAGAAATTTGCACATTGAAGAAAGAAAAAAAATCTTTGAATGAGAAATTCACCAATAAAAGGATAACACTACTTGACAAAAGAAATAAAAAAAATTAATTTATTATTTTTAATAGTTATTTCTTAAATTATATAAATAAAAAAATTACCCTTAATCATATATTTTGTTTTTTATAAAATGATATCTATTTTTTTATGTTTTAAAATATTAAAGTTTTAATTCAAAAATAGAAAATATTATGGTGAAGAAAATTTTATTTTACTTATTAATGGAATAAAATTTTCACACTAAAAATTTACATAAAAATAACTATAATAATGAAAAAAAATTGTAGAGAGATTGGTGTGAATTATTTTCACACCATTATGAATGGTCTTAGGTGTTAAAAGTTTCTCGAAATCTCAGTTGGGATGGACTTACATTGATACGGTTGTTAGTAAAATATTTTGTTGTTGCAGCTGATCACCTGCTTCAACTATATCTGACAATGGGACCATATATTGTGCTGATGTCTACTATTTTACTATCATGATGTAAGCAATACAATGCATGACAATCGGCATCTCATCTATATTTTCTGCAAATTTGCATGACATGCAACTCTTTAAGTTGTTTTATAAAATTATTATGATAAGGTAGCCTATACATACTATGGAGGAAAATGCTGAAACTATATTAAAAAAATATATGGTGTTTTGGATGCAGGAATGTGCTAAAGACAACATTAGATGTACCTCAAGTGGGAGAAGTAAATTTTTACTGCACCCATCTTGATCATTTAGATGAAAATTGGAGAATGAAGCAGATTAATGCGATAATTGAGTCAAACAGTGAGCCACATATTTTAGCTGGAGGTCTCAATTCCTTAGAAGAAAGTGATTATTCACAAGAAAGATGGACCGACATTCTAAAGGTTATTTTATTTTCTACTCTATACATTATATTTGCAACTTCTAACAATGTGGACTATCCCTGCATTTTCCAATAATTTCCTTACGATTTACGTGATATTAAGTTGTGAGAAATTAATATATACATATATCGTAAGTATTTTTGTAATTTTATTTTCATACCTGAGATCATAATGTTTATATCTTATATATATGATTTTTGTATCTTATATATTTCTATATCTGATAAATAATACATATATCTAATATATAACAATACATATATCTGATATCTCAGTTTCCTAATATAATTTATAACATATATGAATTAGGAATGTCTTATTAAGTGGTACTATATATATATATATATATATAATCAATCATCTTGCTAATAAGTGTGATATTAAACTTATATGTAAGGAGAGGTAGTATTTTTTTGTAAAAAACATGCAAATTTTATCCCTGAAGTAGGCACACAATTACTCCCTTGAGAAGTGGTAATTTTTGTTATGTTAAAGTGTCGGTGTATTTGGTGTACAGTACTACGAAGAAATAGGAAAGCCTACGCCGAAAACGGAGGTGATGAGATACTTGAAGGACAAGCAATACATAGATGCTAAGGAGTTTGCAGGAGAATGTGAATCAGTAGTCATGATTGCCAAAGGCCAAAGTATGAAAGCTCCTTGCTTAATCCACATTACAGTCTTGTCCAGCATATATACTTTGTCTATGCTTAGTAAAATGCTGAAGCTGTTCAAATTTATTCAGGCGTACAAGGTACCTGTAAATATGGAACTCGACTGGATTACATACTAGCATCTCCAGGCCTCGAATACGAGTTCGTGCCTGGATCATACGCAGTTTTATCGTCTAAGGGAACGTCAGACCATCACATAGTAAAGGTTGACTTACTAAAGAAGAAAGACAACATTCAGGAAATCGTCTCGAAAAAGAAGCAGCAAGGCCAGCAGCCCAAGAAAAGAGTTGTAAGAATGACTGCTAATTCATCTTCAAAGGGCATTTGGAGCACAGACATGAGATAACCTTAGTTGTATATGTTTTTTTTGCTTATTCTTTGTAGCTTTTTCATGTATAGATTAATGTTGTGCAATAGTAGATTCATAGGCTGTTACTATTATGTTATAGCGAGCTAGCTTAATTATTTACCGTGATTCTATTTTATTTTTTTTGGCATTCATGTCATTGTAATAAACATATTATGAAAGGTGGAAGCTGGATTGATCTACTGAGATTCTGTACAGAACATGATATGTTAATCCCGTCATTGTTTTGGCCATCACTCGTCATATTTGCTATGGTAGCTAGGGTAGTATTGAGGGTGTATCATGTTAAACTTAGGGCATGCTCGAATTGGAGGTAATACACTAATAGGAGTCAAAGCAATGAAAAATAAGGTTAATGGAAGTGGTTTGTAAGGTAAATGTAGTGTTAGTATTATGATAAAAGGGGAACTAATACCCTCATTTGAAGGGTAATAGATATACACCACACCCCTAGGATAGTTATTACCACCATAATAGCGGTAATAATCAATTTCCCAATTTTTTCTTCCTCATACAACTATTATAATATTTTTCTTTCTATCTCATCCCTTACCACCACCTCTATTTATTTTCATTTTTCATTAGTTTGACTTTTATCATCCTTTAATTTATCTCCCTCAATCCAAAGCTAGATTGTTAAATCAGTTACTTTTGGTACTCAAACCAGTTAGAAGTAAGGCCCACTTCAACCTACTAAAATGGCCCAATCCTGGTGGGATCCATGCATGCTAGATATTGTTTGTTTGTCTTGTCCCTCTACACAATGCTTATGAAATCATACATGAATTGTCCTTATTGGGATAGATTTTTGATGGGCAGGATCTGTGAGTTGTCGATCCTTAATGGCTTGAGAAACATAACAAGCCATTTCCATGATATGGGTTGCTATTCTTGACTATATGTGTTATCGAACTGTTCACTTTCATCACTAATAAATCTCCGTCAAGCAAACTTCTTAAACTTTTGATCATTCTCGGTTGTTGGTGATCATGTGCTAGGAATGTTGTAAGGTTGAGAAATGCATGTGTGGCTCTCTTGTCAATTTCAAATAGGGGTATTTCTATTGTGAAGAAAAAGTTGATACTCCCTCTGTTAATGAAATATTGTCCTATTTTCTATTTTGAATTGTCCTCCAAATATTACCTCATTTCTTTAAAAATAAATAAAATTCAATTTAGGTTGTCTCCCAAAGATTTTTCATCAAGTCTTAAAAAAGTTACTTTTCGTACTTGAAGCAATATTTGATAGATGGATGAAGTATAAGTTAATGTTCTCCTAAATCCATATGTGGATGCCAAGGCCCAAGGTATTTCATATATCCTTATTATATGTCAAGAAATTATCTTTGACAAAATCAATTCCATATAATGGTATCAAGTTGTAGCTAATTTGCAATATTAATTTAAACTTGAGGCATCCACAATTGACTTTGGATGCATCATTGTGTCCCATACTCCTACATATCACCACTTTAACTTTTCTAACCTATAAACTTTCTCGTCCAATAGATCATTGAATAAAAATGACAGACGAAGAAATCATAAACAAGATAGAAGAGACAACCATACATGCTAAGCGTTGCCAACAAGAGGCTCTAGCCACCATCCTTAGCACCAACGGTAGAGTTGGATACCTCCGGCAATACCTTAGTCCTGGCTCGGTCTATGATCACCTCAACGCGGACACTTTTCGTCGTCTTGTGCCGTTGTCGACGTATGATGACTACGCCGATCATATTGATCGGATGGCCGATGGAATCCTTGAAGACGATGAAGATGGTGGGCATTTTCTATCAGTTGACCCACTTATATGTTTCTTCTTAAGGTTAACATCCTACCTACTTACCGTCTTAGTTACACAATTCAAATATTCTTTCTTTTGTTTTATTACTTATAATGAGTCGTAGAAATTGTGATAAGAATAATGTCTATAGTAAAGTTTATATTATAGTTGCATGGCCTCGTGTTAGATGATCTGACCAAATGTTTTTTGGGGTCACCGATCAGTTCAGGGACGAGTAGTATGAAGCCGAAAATGATACCATATTATGATTCGCCACCTTCCAAAGCCGCCACCTTCATGGCACATTCCGGCAACTCGGCCATTCAACGTAGGTATACCAACGACAAGATCCTTTTTTCACTCGTTCTATTAATCTTATATTTATGTCATTTTCTACTTTTGTTTAGTTTGTTTTGAAGTACATTCATTGGTTAATTATGTGTTTGTGAAGCATAGTCATATGTCACTAGTATTTCTTTATACTCGTTTGATAATATAAACTAACAGACAGAGAAATTATTTTGGTTTACATGCAATGCATACATGATTAAGCAATATACCTGTTCAAATGGAAGGGCCCCATTAAGGGCCCTTAATCGACAGTTTGTAAAAATGGTCTAATAAATTGTGAGCTTAATTGAGTCAATTTTTTAAAGGGTCATATTTTATATACTTATATATAATAGGATGATGACCATTATTATGAAAGGATATAATCAAGCGCTGTATTATGCGCAGGATGCAATTTATCTCACATGTGCTCGATGATTCACTTATAATTTTATTTTATAAAGTTAAGAAAAAGTAAAAACATTAAGATACCATATTTACGAGGGGAACTCGTAGTGATTCACTAATAATAGGGAGTTGAAAATGAGCAATAAAGTTAAAAACTCGACCTTAATTGTAGGGCATGCTGTACAATTATATTTGCCGACCTTATTGATCTTTAGAGGCAACTTCAGTGCTCCATCTCATTTGCTAACGTTTTATAGCTTGGTAAATTTTCGTTAGACTTCACTGGTAGGTGTAAAAGCTGTACAAAAACATTGCTGCTGAGTGCTGATCTCCAAACTACCCCAAAAATCCTGTAATGTTATTGAACAATCCACTTAGGATTAGTCCATCCTAATTAGTGGAACAATCACTTCCCCTGAAAAACTAAAGCCCTCACATGCAAAAATAATGTAATTTATAGCTCAAACTCGCCTTAGGTTCACAATATACTCACTGATGCAAAAATGTAATGTATAACTCAAACTCGCCTTAACTCAAAATCTTCGTGTAACCAGCTCAAATTGCCTTAATGCGTTATCCCCGAATTCACCTATGATCTTTGTATCAGTACACAAGAAGCAACTCTCTTGTGCACACTGAACTAATGTTGAGCCTTGCAGGTTGTTCCCCCAGAGGCCAACAGTCAACAAGAGCCTGTGGTTTATATATGCAAGTGATGTCACCATCACAAAAGGTGGATACAAGGCTATGGCTGCATCTACACTACCTTTGTCAGGAAGTAAAGAGTTTCAGTCTCAGTTCCTCTCCCCCTGCATTGCTCCTCCAGAAGTCGTTAAGGGATCGAATTTACAGCAACAGATGTATTGTCACCTGCTGTGTGGCCTTAGGAAGTTCGAGATAATCGATTGCATTCGAGCCCCATACGCTATTGCTTTGATGAAGGCATTCTCACTTCTGCAATCCAAGTGGGAGCAGCTTTGTATGGATCTTGAATCCGGTAGTGTAACTATTGAAATTACAGACACTGCAATGAAGGACTCGGTTGATGAACTTCTCGGTGGGCCCCAAAAAGAAATCGCCCATAGGATTCGATTAATTTGTCAAGAAGGGAATTGGAATGGAATAATAGGTAAGCTGTGGCCAAAGGCTAGATACGTGAGGAGTATTACAACAGGAAGTATGCAACAGTATTTCAGGAAACTGAAGCACTATGCAGGAGATTTGTCTATATTAGGTGGCGAATATTTTGCTTCAGAATGTTGCGTGGGTATCAACATGGACATTATGCAACCTCCAGAACTGACTCGTTTTGTTGTGCTCCCTACAGCGGCTTACTTTGAATTTCTTCCATTCGATTTGAACAATAAAAATGCTTTCAATGCTACAAAAACTGCTGATATTTCTGAGGTGGAAGTGGGAAAGTTGTATGAGGTTGTTGTGACAACTTTCAGAGGGTTGTATCGCTATCGTCTAGGTGACATTGTTAAAGTTGTAGGCTTCCATAACTCATCACCCAAAGTGGAGTTTATCATGAGAGCCCCTAAAAATCCTAGTGAAATTTTAACTGAAAAAGATTTGTTCAGAGCTGTGCAGAACTTGGAGCTTGCAGGGGGTAGTTTGCTACTTGGGCAGATAGTAGAATTTGCAGCTTTTATGGACTTGGAGTCAGAAACAAAACAGGTAAAGATATTTATTGAACTATTTCGTGAGTGTATGCTTATACAAAAAGAGAATGAAAGCGAGTCAATTATGTATCTCGAGAGTTTCCAGTCCACTATTGAGGATGGATTGGGAGCCATGTACAAACTAAAGAGAGAAAATGGTAAAATTGGGACCTTGGCATTATCAATTGTGCAGGCTGGCACCTTTGATTTGTTATTCCACAAGGCCATTGAAAATGGTTCCCCTTCTAGTCAGTATAAGCCCCCTAAATTCATTAGAAGTCATGAGATTGCTGACTTCATGGAAGTGAATTCTGCTTTCACTGTATATTTCAGTTGATCTTATCAAAGCATAATATACGTCATACATGCGAGTCTTTTCATTCCAAAGGTACAGAATCTGTGTTTTGTGATTCTATATTTAAATTTCACCATACTTGATGTGGTTGAAGTTACTAAGCTTCCAAATTTGTCGCCATTCTGACTATTTGTTATACATAGTGAGTCCTGAACTATGTGAAACAATAAAGCATCAGTTTCTGTAGAGTATCCTTGAAATTAGACATTTCTTAATAATGAAAGTTTATCGATTATTTATGTATTAGTAGTTTAGTACATTTGTTTTTTATTCTCTAGTAAAGTTGTACACATTTCTAAAGAGGATTTTGCATCTCTCTTGTTTTTTCCCTCTGAAAAATGTTCTTGATCGACCACTATTCCTTAGATGTTTGTACTGGTTTTTCATCTACTATCCGTTAAGAGCAATCTGAATTTGCTCCAGAGTTCTTCCGTTAGTTTCAGGTACTACCTTGACGACAAAAATTATCCCAAGTGCATTAGTCGCAGCAAAGATTAGGAAGGTACCTGACAAACACATGAAAAAAGTAAGGCCATGGATGTGATGCGTTGATAAATTTGAAAGGTGTACAATGCACACATATTGCGTAGTTGTTTAAGGTAGATATGTTTACCATAGGAACTCCATTCCATAAGGAAATTGAATGTGTAAGAGATTGCCCATGCGCAAAACCAGTTGATGAGTGTTGCCAAGCTTCCAGCCGCTCCTTTCACATTTATAGGGAAAATCTGTCATGAATACAAACAATTTCATGAGGTTGACTGGTATTGCTAACTTAACAGAACTATTAGTTTCTACTTTCTACGATTCAGGATTACCTCTGACATTACGACCCATGGAACCGGTCCCATTCCTATCGAATAGAATGCTATGTATACCTATTTAGACACCAACCAAAATAAACATCACTAATTGTGAAATGTACTCGTTACACCGCAATTAGTAGTCACATAACTAATGCAGATCACTTTCTTAATATTGATGCATGGGTGGAAGAATATGTACCAGTATACCAGTAGCTGCAAGCAGTCCCCCTGCCTTTGTGGATCCTTGATGAACCTAATTTGAAAGAGAAGTACAGAGGCATTTAAATGGTTACTCTTACAACGGAGTTCTAAGGCTTTAAAATATGAACTGTTTCATTAGTTACCTTAAGATAGAATGCAATTGCTGTCAGCATGCAACCTACAGCTGACCCTGTCGCAGAGACCTGCAGTGAAGAAGATAAGTTCCCCATGAATAAAATGTAAAATTTTATCATAAATTGTAGTTAATGATAGATCTGAAATCACACCAATTGTAGTGGCTTTCTTCCTGTTTTATCAATCAGAGTTGCTCCAATTGATGTAACAACAACCTGCAGGGTAAACTTTTAGAGAAGTGGCACATATAGTAGTATCATTGTTATTTTGAGAACTAAGATCAGGAATTTATTTCTTCAAACCTGAAGTAAAGCATATATAAGGGTTCCAATCTTCGGGGAAAAGCCTAAAGAAAAACCAATTAGTTGAAGCACTTTACCACATTACCAGACTTTACAAGAAAGTTATGCACTTTTATGGCCTGTCTGATAGGCTGTGTAAGAGTTAATATTCAGTTTTTGCAAGGCAAGTCCAATCAGATTGTCCATGATATTCTCCTCCTTCATGTTTTTTTTCATGAATTCTTATTACCACATAAACTACCTCCAATGTTGTAATGTAAATTTTAAGCCAGAAACACAAACTTTGAGATGTTTGGAGATAAAGCTGCAGCACTGTGGTCTGGGCTGTAAGAAGAACCGCCGACCAAGTGATTTGGGCTGTTGTACATTGACATCTATTTCTGAAAATGGAAACTAGCTTAACCTGCGGTCTTAAAAATGTTGCTTGTATAGAAGCAGATCCCATTGATACCTCCGAACTGTTGCAAGACCATTAATCCAACTCCTACCTAGCACCACAACAACGCTAGCATCACGAAAGCTATTACATGATTACATCTAATTAATAAGTATATTAGAAATGAAATGAGCAAAAGGAAGACTGTTACAATGACAGAACGCTGGTATTTCTTTTGAAACAAGTCAAAGAAGTTAGCTTTCGGCTGCTGTTTAAGCTCTTCTATGCAACTCTGCCAAGAATAAAACACAAGGACATGTATGAATTCATAGTTTAAATCCTTAAGCAGTCCCATATTCAATGTGGAAATTTTTTTCTATGTTATGTACTTGTATCTCAGCTGCCTCATGAGCTATATCTGCATCCTGACCGCGCAGTTTCTGAAGTGCAGCTTTGAATTTCTCCTGATCTCCTTTTCTAGCCTACGTTTATATTGAACGGAAATTTTATTTCTTATTGTCAATTTCTTTTTTTCATATCTAGCATTATTTTAGTCACGTGTTTGTTCTTACCAGCCATCTCGGAGACTCCGGAATGAGAAATAAACCCAAAAGCATGACGGTACAGGGAATTAGTCCTGCATCATATCATGTAGCTAGGTTACTCCTTGGTTGCACACTTGCACTATTAGCTTTTCCTGAATGATTACCTTATATTTAACCAGCCTTACCTGTCAATGCTAATGTTCTCCATGATACTATTATCCCTATGGAAAATGCAACTGAGACCCCAGTAGAGATCATAACCTGTAGAAAAAGTTCAAAATAGTAAGTACAAACAGCTACACGTCCATAGTTTGAGTTTAGGTGGCACATCGGCTTTTTGTGGGGATTTTTCATGATTTACCTGATTGATTGTTGTAAGGGCTCCCCGAATGTTAACAGGTGCTATTTCGGCAATGTACACAGGTACCTGTCAAATATCAGATATTCAAGAGAAATGCCAAATTTATATCTGACATACGTGAATATCAAAAGCCAACTAACTGACCTCATAAAAATAGTGAGACTTTGGACAACTTTATCTTCTAATATTACGGTTTCATGTTCTATTAATACTAACTTCATTTCAAATAGTGCAACTTCAATATAATTCATATTAGATATAAATTGTGGAGACTTCCATTTTCAATTGGGTTGGTGCACAAAACATATTGATGGACTACTGAAGGCAATCAACTCTTAAGTATTGTTCCTCTTGCAAGAAATGTAACATGATATCACAAGAACATACATACCACATAGGAAAAAGCGCCCATTCCATATCCCCCTGCTACTCTTCCTACATCCAAAAGCAAAGATCCCTGGATCCACAAGTAAAATCTGCTCAATGAATTCACGATCCTGAAGTTACATGTATTACTAATAATTGTTGCATTGGGAAAATGTCTCAACCTTGGAAAAATATATAGCCAACCACCCTGCTACACAAAAAACTGCATACACTTTCATTGCCTGCAAACATCTCACATTTCATAAGAGTTCAAATTATACACTAATAAGATGTTTTAGCTTGTAACATAGTACTGATATTACATCATACCCATTTACGACCAATAAAATCAGCTATAGGTCCACTTGTTACAGCGCCAAGCATTGCGCCAAAAGTCAGTATAGAACCAAAGAGTGCAAACTGCATGAAAATTAGGAGTGAAAGTAAAAGTATTAAATTATGGGACTTGGGAAATTCTCCAAAACAGCTAATCTTAATGGATGAACTGGCGTGGAAGTAGACTGTTAGCAAACCTCGGCAGTAGATAGACCAAGTTCTGAAGTTACTGCTGACTGAGTGGGAGAAGAGTAACCTGCCTGAATATCAACCCACTATTAGATTTTCAAGTTAAATTATACATAACATGAATTTCTGTGAGAGCCCAAAGATTGAGGTGTAGGATAATAAGGGTGCATACAAAAGCTCCAAACTGATATGAACCACACACTGCAACGCAAGTACTGAGGTAAACCACCCATAAATGTCTTTTGCGACTAGTGTTGTCTTCCTGATATCCACCACCATTGAAAATGAACTCTTTAGTCTGTAACTTTGGTTGTTGTACCCCCTCTTGCACGCAGTCAAGTCCTTCTTCCATATCATTCCCAGAAGCCATGTTGTTTTTTGGGCAACTACTACAAACATACATAGCCAAATTAAAGATTATTGCAGACTTAATTGCCAAAAAAAAAAAAAAAAAAAAAAAACTCAATGCAGACTTGAGCAGATATATTTGGTACAAAATACTACAAGCTACCCATTTCAAAATAACTTGGAATGTATCAAAACCATAGAAAGATAACCTTCAATGGTATGTGTTCTGTAATATATGGTCATTCTTTACTTTCAATGCCCACTTTACTTGACTAATCACATGCATGCAAGGTTGTCTGTTTAGAGATTCTACCTTGGATCGAAGATAGGGGATAAGTGATCAGCATAATCGGATTATAGGATCGGAACATAATAACACACTTCCTCTGTTTTTTTTTTCCTTATAATATTTTACCAATACACATTTTTAACCATCAATATTTCTAATTATATAAGTAAAAATTATAAAAAGTTGATCAATTGAATCTATACATCGATATGAGTCTAACTAGATCCCATGTGACTATTTTTTCTCACGGGTAATTCACCAAACAAGATCCAAGCTAGACTTATTAATAGTCAAAAATTAAAGTTCTGTAAGTAAAAAAATAAAATGGAGGAAGAAAATGACCAAAACTTACTTAAGGTCAAATGTGGCGATGGCCCCTCTCAAGTAAAAAACTTCTTTTTAAAATTTCTTTCTCATTGATTGCTAGCTTCCTCCTATATAAATAGATTTGTTAATTCTTAGGGCGCCCAAGTAATTTTTTTATTTGTTCATTAATATTTTATTTTAATTTATATGATAGAACAAACATTTCTTAGAATCTTCTATATTATTATAGTTTGAATTGGTATAAAAGACTTATTGTTACGGTATATATTTATATTTTGATATTGGATAGAATTGTTTTAATGTTAGTTATGTTTATCTTTTGTATATTTATCTTTTGGTAGTTTTCTAATCTCAAAACTCTAGGTTAAATATATATATATATATATATATATATATATATATATATATATATATATATATATATATATATATATATATATATATATATATATATATAGGTAAAAGTTAAAATAAGAAGGGTCATTAAAATGAGAAGGATGAGAAGACATCTTGGCCCTTCATTTTATAGATCCAACGCATGACATTTTACGTATATATAGTGATTTTTTTTAACTCATAGTGACCAAGACATTTTTTCACTTATAGTGACCATATTCATTATTATAGTGACTATTTTCATCGTTATAGTGACTATTTTCATTGTTATAGTGACCAATTTTTTTTACGTGAACTCTGTGCGTTGGATCTTATCACTTAAAGGGTCAAGATCCCTTCTCATCCTTCATATTTTAAGCAGTCTTTTCATCCTTCACATTTTAAGCACCCTTCTCATATATATATATATATATATATATATATATATATATATATATATATATATATATATATATATATATATATATATATATATATAATCATAAATGAAAGGAAGGGTTTTGGAGTTCAGGCATATTTCACACGTATATATCGACCAACTTAAAAGATTATTATAAATTTACTACATGGGATGAAAATGGAACAACCCATAAAACATATGGAACTCAAAAACTAGTAGCCCATAGAAAATTAGTTAAATGACAAAATATAATGGAAGTACCTTTGATTGGGTAAACAATACTGATGAATGGTCCGGTTACACAAAAATCGTCAGCCCTACTCCATCACCAAAATTGAACTCACAGCAAACTACAAAATTTTGCAACCTCAAGTAACCTGAAAAATGCTCAATTTCTGAGTGAAATCACAACAAAGCTTGGTTAAAAATTATGACATAGAATAATATTCTTCAAAAATCAGTGCAGCAAGCTAAGAAAATAAAGAGAGCCGTTAGTCCCTTGTGTTTTGGCATTGACAGATGACGGTCCATTTATAGCACCGGCTGTAGTAGTCATCAGATGATCCCACTGAAGCTCTCATCTAAGGAGCTTTGAATGAAAGCCGTTCGAGCATGACACGCTTGTCATTCCCTTGAACACAGCTTTGATATGATTCGAGAAAGTTGGAATCTTTTGAAAGCAAAGATGGAGCTTTATATTTTCTCAGGAGATTTCCTTTGTATAACAAGGTAGGACCCACGCTTCTTGTAGTTGACGTGTCACGTAATCAGATTTGACAATATTATTTCTTTATTTTTTCTCGGTTCCTATTTACGAACTTAAATTTTCATCAAGTTATAAGAAACAAAATATTAAAGTGCATAGATCTTATAGGATAGATCTTAATGTAAATTTTAAAAATATCAAGTTTTTATAATTTATTGTCTTATGGATTTGGAGATCAAAATATTTTAAGTAATGTAATAGAGATTGTGAAAAGACAAATAGGGAAAAAAAATAGAGATAGAGGTAATATTATACGATCCATATTAGTTGGTCCAAGTAATGAAATTTACTTATCAACCTAAACTAATGCGGCGGCTTGAGGATTAATTTGAGTGATATTATTCATGGATTTTTCCTTGATAAAATTCACGTTGTAAGTGTAATACCCTCAAAATCTAATATGGCCCGTCCCTATAGACACAATACTTAATTGAATGACTTTACTTGAATAAGATATGAATCGAACAATCTCTTAAGAATATTATGTCTTATTAAGCTTATGCGTCAAATTCTCAAACATTAATGACATTAGTGTATGGAACTCCACTTTTCCATGATGCCATCTCTATCTTACCAAATAACCAAACAACATTTCGAGAGTATCAACCCCTTTGAGGCATGATGGAGTCTCACTTTCTTATATGTACGTTTTATTATTTGATTTCCTATTATTATAAGAATAGGCATTTCAAAATGGAAAATGATTCTTTATACTATTCCAAATGGACGATGAAGATGCATGGTAGGGGTAGCTTGTCTGTAAGTGGCGAAATGGGATTTGGTGGGAAACAGGCTTAAAGCAATTCAAACAGAATCATGTCGTTTATATATATATATGTTAAAATGAAATGAGAAGAGTACTTAAAACGAGAAAGATGAGAAGATATTTTATCCCTTTATATTTTAGATCTAATGCATGACATTTTATAATGTTGACTTTTCTTAACTCATAGTGACCAAGTTATTTTTTAGCTTATAATGATTCTTTTCATCGTTATAGTGACCATTTTTTTTACATGAAATCTTATGTGTTAGATCTTATACGTTTAAGGTTAAGATTTCTTCTTATCTTTCTCATTTTAAACTCCCTGCTTAGTAGATCCTTCCCATATATATATATATATATATATATATATATATATATATATATATATATATATATATATATATATATATATATATATATATATATATATATATATATATATATATATATATATAAAGAAAACTGAGCACTACATTGCATATATGCTTTGTGTTCTTATCTTGAATTGTTGATAAGGCAATTCAGAATAAAGATTATTATCTATCGGTGGTATTGTATTTAGATTCCTTTGGTTGGTTTGACAATTTGTTGTTTTCATGCATGTTTTTATTAAAACCAACACACCATAACTGCATTTATAAAAGAGTCTTATAAGATAAGACTTTCCTTTACAAAGCATGTATCATCTGAACATCAAGTTCTTAAAGTATCAATAACTTGATTTTTATGGCCACGTATCGAAATTTGCTGGAACCATCTTCGTAGAAAATGTTGTTAATGAGGAGAGAACCTAGGGAAAATGTGATTTGGAGATGATAATTTGTGGGCTTGGGTTGGTTAGACACCGCGAGTGATGTATTGGGCCGGGTCAATACATAATACCATACCATGTATTTTGACATTATGATTATAATTACATCTATTAAAGTGTAATATAGTAATATAAATGTCTATTCTATGTTATATGATAGTGAATTTGTTAATATACGGAGTAAGATGGTAAATATTAATTAAGGTTCTCAAAAAGAGCAATTACAGTAAGACAGCCTTAGGGATTGCTCAAGGACTAATGTAGGGGGCCTTCATTACAGTTAGAGATATTAAAGCTGCAAATATTTTGCTTACAAAAGACTATGAATCACAGGTTATTTAATATCCCGTACCAAAATTGAGTTTGTGATTGTGTTTGCATTTGGGCAGTGTGTCTGTGATAATGGAATACATTGCTGCAGATTTGTAATTTTGGACTTGCAGAGTGGGTGGCTACCAGATAAGTGTGGACACATCATATTGTTCTAAAATTACAAGGGACTTTTGGGTATATTTTACAGTTAATTCTTCTTGTAACTTTATCATCATTTTCTTCACATCATGATATATATATTGATGAATCAGGTATCTGTACTTTCAGATTGTGGAACTTTAGTTGCATAATCAAATAAGAAAATGAAAGGAACTTGAAACAGTTCCCTTTCTTATTTGATGTTAAAGGCAAGCTGGTAGTAATTACAATTGTTACTTGTATACCTCGTAAATGAACAATTAATGTAGTCTTCTGTGAGCCATACCAGTGACATTCCAGAGATAAAAGTTCAATATAATACTTTGACTTCTCTAGATGTCAGAAACAAATTGACATATGATTAGTGAAATCATGGTGAAGCCTTGATTGATGTCAGATGGATGGAAAGGACTGTAATTATCTTTATTCATCTTCTATTTTCAGGTCTTACAACTTCTAAACGACAATCTCAGTGGTAGACCTGTTCAAATGGAAGGGGCCTCATTAAGAGCCCTTTTACCGACCCGTTTGTAAAAAGGTGACCAAAACTGGGGTCTTGATATAGCCTTTGTAAAGATATCCACTAACTGCTGTTGTGTGGGCAAATAATGAAGTTCCAATAGGCCATCAAATATCTTATCTCTCATGAAATGAACATCAACTTCTATGTGTTTTGTTCATTCATGATGAACATGATTCTTTGCAATATGTTTAGCTAACTGGTTATCACAATGCAATTTGACCGACTTGAGATTTGTCATATCGAGTTCTTCTAGGAGCCTCACTAACCAAGTTATTTCTGAAGCAGCTGATGCCATGGCTCTGTACAATGCTTCTAATGATGACATAGACATTGTCCCTTGCTTTTTGGACTTCCAAGATATTGGATAATCCCCAAACAAAATGATGTAGCCTGTAATAGACCTTCTTGTATTAGGATAGCTTGCCTAGTCTAAATCCGAGTAAGCTTTGAGAGTGAGAGCCTCTAATGCTTTGAGCATAAGGCCTTGACCAATTGTGGCTGCTACGTAATGTAATATGTGGTGTAGTGCATCAAAGTGGCTCTTTCGTGGCTGATGCATAAACTGGCTGAGTGTCCAGCAAAAGACAAATCTGGACCTGTATGCGTTAAGAAGTTATCCCACCATTGATCTGTAGAACTGGGTCAGAACAGAAATCACCTTCATCAAATAATAACTTGAGATTAATAGGGAGAGGAGTTGTTGCTCTCTTGGAAACATAAGGACCAGAAAAGGTGAAAAGTTCCTTTGTGAATCTTCGTTGGGTCAGAACAATCGCAGTATTCAAATGTGACACCTCTATTCCAAGGAAATAACTGAGTAATCCCAAATCCTTTATACTGAATGTGGAATCCAGATGCGATTTTAATCAAGTAATATCATGAATATTTCTCCCAATGATAATTATATCGTCCACATATACTGCAACAATTGTTATTAACTGCCCTTCTTACTTAAGAAAGAGTGAGTAATTGTTTTTTGACTGAGAATAGCCAAGTTTCTGCAGCTCAGTTTAAAGTTTTGAGAACCATTGCCTTGAAGCTTTGTTTCAGAGCTTGCATACTCGATTATTAGGATTGTTTCAGGCATTTTCATATACACTTCATCTAAATCGCCATGAAGGAATGCATTATTCACCTCCAATTGATGGAATGACCATTTATGAGCAGCAGCAACAGATAAGATGCACCTTATTTTGGCCATCTTAACTACAGGTAAAAATGTTTCCTCAAAGTCCACGCCATACTTTTTGTGTATACCCTTTTGCAACCAGCGTGGCCTTGTGCCTTTCTAGAGAACCATCGGACTTGAGTTTTATCTTGTTCACCCACCTACAGCCTATTTTCCTTTTTTAGGGTGGCAAAGGGACAACTTCCCATGTGTTGTTCTTTTCTAGGGATGAGATCTCTTGTTGTATTGCTTTCAGCCACTTTGAATCTTGTGAAGCTTCAAGATATGAAGTAGGGTCCACTAGTTGAGTTGTAGCTGATAGAGCTGCCTTGAATTTGGTAAGTAATGCATCAAAATTAATTATACTACACCTGTGGCTCTCTGTGCTATTGCACTGATAATCATTAAGCCAGCCTGAGTTGAGTTGATCTCATTGGCTCAAGCGCTGGTTGAAGTGGGAGAGTCTCTGATTTTGTTGCTCCTAAGTCTGAAGAGAATGGGGCTGATGAAGAAGTGCCTTGATGAGTTATTGTTGGATCATATAATTCTGGAAAATTATATGTATCATCATGCATTATCATCCATTGTAGAGTATCTTGGCAAGAAAAATCCAGAGGACAAAGATTGAGGTTCTGATTTTCAAAGAAAAGGAAAATAATGCTCATAAAAGATTAGATCCCTAAATATTCTGATTTTGCAAGTTTTAAGGTCCAAAACCTTATACCCTTGGAGTTAACCCATGAAGATCTTTCTTGCCAAGATACTTCTAATCTTTTATGATCATCATTTTCCTTTTCTTTGAAAATCAGAACTATATGGAGTTCATGCTTCTATTGATCATCTTAGACCTTTTGGGTGTTTCTATTACGTATCAACTCCAAGAGCATGGAATCTACCAAGAAGCTGAGAATTCTGAGTAGGGCCCTAAACATAGCATGATTCATGAGTAAAGAGCATGGATGCATTGAGATCTTTGCAAAGATTTGGAACAGACATCAAATTGAACTTGAAAGATGGTACATGAAGAACATTCCTCAAGCATATATGTTCTGTCAGTTTGACTATATCGATATGTTCAACCATTACTCTAGATCCATCAGGAATTGTTATGGTGCTAGGCTGCCCTCTTAAATCTTTAACAAACTTAGATCATTGCATATCTGATCGTTTCCTCCACTATCAATTAACCACTTAATATTGAAGGAAGATATGAAGCAATATTTACCTGCCAAGTTGACTTGGGCTTCTGTCCCTGATATGTCATTTGCTGTTGAGTTATCTCCAATGTGCTTCTTCCTCAATAACTCAAGCATATTATTATACTCCTCAATAGAGATAATTGGTGCAGAGACTTGATTCTCCTGGTCCTCCCTCTTCTACTCCCAGATCGCATTCCCTTTCTTGAGTTTTCGCATTTGCCACTCCCGGTCCCCTTTCCCTTTCTTCCAGACATTAGTTTTATAAGTAGTGGGATATCCATGCTTCTTCCAACAAGTATCAATCGAATGCCCTAGCCTATTACAATGGTTACAAAATAGACTCTGTCTCTTATTTCCCTATCCAGACCTGGAATTGTACACAGGTTAAGAGGTGTTTTGCTTGTGTTATCCTCTCCTTTGCATTCTCTTATCCACAGTAAATATCATATGATTATCAGTGTTGTGAATGTTGTTCATTTTTTTGTGTCTTTCTTCTTGGATCGAAATTCTACATGCTTGACTTAAGTTAGGCAATGGGTTCATCATGAGAATATTTCCTCTAATAGCAGCATATTGTTCATTGAGTTTCATGAGAAATTGCATTAGCCTCTGTTCTTGTTGATTTTTAAGGATTTTCTGTGTTATGTTACACGTACATTGGTTACAAGTACATGTAGGTAAGGGTGTTATTGCATTCATCTCATCCCAAAATATTTTAATTTTTGTGAAATAATCAGCCACAAAATCATTCCCTTGCCTAGTTTCAGAAATATGATGTTTAATTGAATACAGTTGAGGGCCTGAGGTATAACCATATCTTTCCTCTAAATCTTTCCATATCTCAGCCGCTGTGTTAAAGTATAAAACACTGTGGAATGGTGTTGTCCAGATTGTACAAAATCCAAGAGATCATTATATCATTGCAACGTTGCCATTGCGTATAAAGTGTGTCATTAGGATCTGGCTTTTGTATTATTCTAGTGACAAAACCTAGATTTTTTTCAGCAGAGAGTGCAATTGTCATGCTCCTTTTTCAGTCCCCATACCCATCACCATTTAATTTAGAGGAAACTAAGTACATTGAGCTCATATTAGATAGATGAATATAGTATGGTCAATTAGGATCAATAGTAGACGTAATGCATTAGAATTAACAGCATGATTAACTATTAACTAGATGCTAGGAGAAATTAGAAAGATTCTTTTACCAAATGGTGATGATCCAAAATGAGAAAAGCTTCGAATCAACCTCGATGTTGCTCTGATACCATGATGAATTTCATGGCTGCTAAAGATCGAGCTGCTAGTCCAAAAGCAAGATAAAGCACAAGATAAAGGAAGGGAAAGCTATAATGTATAGAATTTAATTTTTCTATTATTGAATGATTCATATACAGTAGAATACAATGTAAAATATGCACTATAAAACTAACTAAATCCCTTGAAATCAGGGAATCTGTTATAATTGAAATTATTATTACAACATTCTAGAATAAACAGAGAATATTAGAGAAAAACTAAAAATTACAATATGATCCTTCGCATTGTGACGTGGACTTGTATGCTTGCTGATTGTAGTTCATTCCACTCCTTCATGTAAGTAATGCAAAGCTTGATTATTTCCAATTGTATGGTGCCCATGAAGAAATATAAAAATTCATCATTTTGGAAGATGTATTTCGAAGAGATTACTGATGCATAAAGTGAACATGTATACTGATATAGAAGAATTGCTTTTAGTATGAAGGCTCAAACAACAATAAAATTTTTTGATGAACTCTACACATGTTGTGTTTGATCACAAATTATCTTCAGGCAACCTTCTAGTTTGGATTAGCTCAATCCATTTATCGTTAGTGCCGTACTAAAGCCTCAAAGATAACATATGCATGACTGTAGAACTTTGTAATTGTTGTTTTCCACAACGTTACTGATGCAGGCATATGACTGTAGAACTTTGTAATTGCTGTAATAATAGTGCTACATATGAATGATCAAAGGAACTTAGTTAGCATAAGTTAGACCTTAAAGGTTTTGTGTACATTTCTCTTACTTCTCTAGGATAGCAAGAGTTGAAAATTTTCGAAATAGCCTAGTCCAATATATATAATATGTGAATACTATTAGAAAGAACACTATGCACAAGTATGATTCTAAATCATGTAGAATTGGATTCAAGTTTCTAGTGCTTTAGGCTTACAGTGAGAAGATATCAAATCTAATGCTCCTTTTCGAGATCTATATTATTTGAAGAAATACAAGAAACCTTTTGAGCTTACACAGGAACAATCGGTATTGATCAAGAATAAACAAAAACTTATAAGTTACTGCAAAAATAATATAATCACAAGTTGTTGACACCAAATAACATAATATTCATCATAGTCGTCAAAGAAGTTCCCGCTAGGTTTTACCATCAGTGCTTCACTCTGGTGGCTCTGCTATTCCTTCTATTGCTTAAAGTCATTTTTTTTAAAAGGATTAAACAATAGAATTAACTTTTTTACATATAAAAAAACTAATAAATTAACCTCTAACTCAATGTAATTCTAAAAATGACATTAGGCTCAGCTTCGAGTATAAGTCTCTGCCAATGGCAAGTTGTTGCCACTAGCAATGACTTTTAATGAACATGTTTTAGTAGTCCTTAGATTTATTTTGAGGTTTACTCATATGATAGATAAAATAAGGATTATTTTTGGACATTTAAATGTGAGGTGGAATTTTTTGCTCATTATATTGGAGTTAGTTTTGTAAGATGATGAATTGTGTATGACCTATTTTTTCCTCAAGCATAAACTATATAAATAAGTTATTAGTTTAGAAGGATGCGCACATTTAGAAGGACTTGAAAATAAATTTTTTATTCCGATAGTTTTTGTAATTATTGGATTGGATGGTTATTGGTATCATTAAACTATTAATTATGTTCTTTGAGATGTTTGAAGAACTATGAAATTGCTTTTATCCATTGGATATTAATGAATGAATTATGATTGAAAGGAAATGTTTTGAGAATCAAATGTTTTAATTATTTTATGTATGATTACATTCAGTTTTATATAGATTTCATACTACATTTTCATCACGGTGATTTGGGGGAGAGTTTTCACCATTTAATTATTATGCTTTGTTATTCTAATACTTAGATATTTATTTATATTAATACTATTATTATTTTTCGTTTGACTTAGATATAATACTCTGTATCAAAGTAGAGTACTTCACTTAGATATTCTATTGCATATTTATGGTTAGATAATAATTATTTTTGCATTATCACATGAAATTAATACCCTTGCATTTTCTCCAATTTATTTATTTAATGATAATTTTTCACCGTTGTATTTTCTCCAATTAATTTATGTAATGATAATTTTTCAATGGTGGAATATTGGGGTATTTTGCATGTAGGTATATAAAATATTATAATACAAGCAGGTTTAATAAAATAACTCGTTTAGTGATTTTATTCACCCAACTCTATATAACTCTATACATGTTGCTTTTGTGAAAAAATAAAACACATAGATCGAAAGCAATTCACTAAAATCTCCTCCTACTAAAATCTTTCTTCATATCACAATTAAAACAATTTATCCAACACAAAAAAATAAATAAAGATTAAAATTACCATTTTTTATTTTTTTATTTTTTTTAGAAAAAAGGCTTTGGACCCTCTCATATTTTACCAAACGAAACCAATCAATCCTTCCTCTTTTTTTTTTTTTTCTCAGAAAGGGAATCATTCCATTCCCAATCTGCTTATAACTCCATTTACTTACCAAATCACACAAATCACCCAACCAATCATACACTTGCGCTTCTGTTGTGGGTACGATAGAGAAAAAACATGGATGTTGTTCAGCTGCAGAGGCAGTTCATCGACTACATGAAATCCTTATACAAGGAGGTAAACCCCTGAATAATTTCTGGATTATGATCCTTTTCCTCTCACGTCTACTGGGTTTTTTTTTTGTTTTTGTAATTTTGATGATCGTAGGTTGAATCTTATTGACTCTTTTTGCAGCAATATCTGGATGATCAGTTCAACCAGTTGCAGAAATTAGCTGATGAGAGTAACCCAGATTTTGTTATTGAAGTCGTTACCCTTTTCTTTCAAGATTCTGAGAAGTTGCTTGAGAATCTCAGCAAAGCTCTGTGAGTTTTTTTTTTTATATATCTTTTTCATTTTTTGTTGGTTTTTGATTTTTTTTGCATAATTTATGTAATTTAAATAGGTTTTTTAAATTTTTTATGAATGCTATGCAGTGAGCACTCCTTATATATTCCTGGATTTTGATTTTATGTTATTGAAAAATTGGGAATTTGTTTTTATTTTATGCAGTGAGCAGCCAGTTGTGGATTTCAATCAAGTTGCAAATCATGCTCATCAGTTTAAGGGTAGTAGCTCAAGGTATTTCCTGTCTCCTCAGTCTTCAACTTTGTACATTTCTAGGATTCTTCAATTTTTCGGAGTTTTGAATTGACTATGTATTTTGGATCATAATTGATGGGACTTTATTTGGTGTTGGGTTGAAGCTTGGTTTAGTTGCTAGGTCATATGTTTGATCTGTACGTATAAAGTAACTGTGTAATTTTGTTAATACTGCTTTTTCGGGGCGAGGGAAGGGGGGATGGTTTTTGGTCTTATATTTGTTTGTGTTAGTGGCTTTTGATGATTATGAAGTGCGGTTATTCATGGATTTTATGGGTCATTAGATATTGCATAGTTGAAATGCTGGTTCTTCCCCCATTTTTGAGGATGATTTTTCGTTGTATTTGACAGCATCGGTGCGCATAGGGTGAAAAACCAATGCGTTAAGTTTCGAGCTTTCTGCGAGGAGAAAAATCGTGACGGGTAAGATATCGACTCATTTTCTTATCTTTCATTATGTATAGGTAACTATTATATATGTCCATGCTATCGATGCTTTGCAAGTGATGTATCACTCTTATAGTGTGTTACAAGGAGTGTGCCGTATGGGCCTGTATCTTGAAAAGTAAACTGACATTTTCTTTTTCTTTCTCAATTTAAAATTCTGATGCCTTTAATGATTTCATTTGTATAATTTGTTAGATATTCTGACAGTTTACATCACATCATTCTGTCATCCAACCTTATAAATTGCGTTGATTAGTGAACTCTACACCCGGAGAAATGATCCAGAGTGGCAATTGGACTGAAACATCCAAATTATATTGTTTATAGACTATATCGGCTGTAGTCTTCAGCAATTGAGATACTGAATTGGAGTATTAAGTAATGTATAATAGCTAACATTACTCTTGAAAATGTTTAGGGTCTTGCACCTTAGGTTCGTAGATATCTTGTAATATTTAGGAGTTGTTAATATGTTCTAATGATTGGAACACTACTATAACAAGATGATTTCGGAACTTGGATATTCTTTGAGGGATTTGTAAGGCAGCTTTAATCGCTTCACTGAAATTTCATAGAAAGCAGGCAAAAGATATTAGGTCAACTATGCCTTTATTACTGCTGCAACTAATGAATAAGTTACTGTTCATACAAAGTAATTTTTGTAAATAATCCATGATGCTTTGAAGAAATGATACACTTCTCTTTTGAAGTAGTTATTGTAGCTGTGTACTTTTATCTGATCAAAACATCTGTTTTTAACCCAAAGCTCATGAGTCAAACACCCAGAGCTTCTATGTATCTTTACTATACTTAAAATGATCTACACCTGGGTGTCTAAGACCTAACTTACATTATAATCTGGCCTAGGAACGGGAAATTCTTAATTGCACGAGTACTGCAGCCATTTCCTTTTTAATCTATACGTGAGGAAGGTGTTGGATTCCAAAACTATTTAGAAAGAGTTATCTAGGTGCTTAGGTAAGATAAATGTGAAAGTTTGAGGGTCTAAAGAAACTAGGAAAGTTTGATTCATTATGGACATTATATCTTGAGTTGCTAGACAAATATGCAATATATTGAAAACCATGAGTTGTATATGGTAGTAGAGTTTTAGATCCTAGGCCCAAGGCATTAGCAGAAAAGGTACACCTAGGTGTAGCAGGGTGCTCAAAAACATGTTATGCAGTTGTCTAACTTCTAATATTTCTATAAGGTGTTTTCGACTGACTATGGTGATAAGGGTTTTAGATATTAGGCACAAGGAGTTAGCTGAAGATGTGCACCTAGGGGAAGCAAAATGTGTAAAAACATATTACACAGTTGTCAAACTAAGGTGCTTTCAGTCCACATTAAAGCAATATACTACTTTTGATGAGGACCCCTCCCCATCTCCCTCCTATAAATAGGAATAAAAAAAAAACTATAGTTGAATTATGTGCCAGTGGTTGTTTGCCATGAGTCTAGCATCTTATTCTCAAGTGATTTTATACTTATCCGAGTTGTGGTAGTTCTATTCATCATCAAGGATCTATCATGATTGACCAATATGGGTATTGGACACCCTCTTTAAATAGTATCATCATTGCGATTAGAACTTATTGATTATATATGTGCTCTATACATGTAAAGTAAACAAGTTTACGTAATATACATGTAGCAGTTTCATATTTTTCTGAAGCTTCTTATATGAGTTTCTCCTCTTGACACTATGAATTTATTGGCGGTTTAGTGGTAGAATTCCATTAGTCAGATTACCTGAGGCTATGATTTCTACTCTGATTTACGAGTATATGTTGTAATCTCCTTGTTAAGCACTCCTGCATTGTAACTGTTGAGTAAATTCCTATTTGAACTGGCACTGTTATGGCATGAACTTTCATACATCTGTTTTCACTCATTAACAGTGATTGATTAATTAAATTAACCAAATATTATCTTTCAGCATTCAGGTCATCGTTTCATTGTTGTCAAGTGTCTAATTTTGATCACCAACGATGTACCTATCAATGGGCTACACGTGAAAAATGAATATGTTGTTGATGCAAATTGTAGAGACCAATGCATATAGAAAGATAATGCAGGTCGCCCAATCCTGATTAAAGTCTCCCCATTTTTTGTAGAAGTCAACCCTTTGCTGAAAGGTGACCATAAAGTTATCCTTATAGAGGTCACCAAAAAGTTATCCCTGTTAGTTTGATGATGGACCTTTCATGTGATTAAATGAAACCTTCCAAGAATCAATTATTTGCCCTTATAGTGATCTGATTATCCTTTGGCTTCATCGTGGTTTTAAGAATGTGGCTATTATAGAAGTATCTCTTTTGAATGGGTATGGTAATAATCTTATGTAGTGGTCAGTACATTTGGTTTCATTAATCCGTCTTATTGTGTAGTTATAATTAATGTAAGTTGTCCAGTGTTTTTTTGCTGAGTTATTACTTATTGATGCTTGGATAGTGTATAATTAGGCAAATAAACTCTATAAGTATATAACATCAACTCTGTAGTCCTTGTTATGAATATTAACTGTTTTTGCATCCAAGTCCTTCGAATTACGGTTTAGCTTGAGTGCATCGTTGTGTGTGCTACAATTATATGCCTGAATCATTTTCAGAGACGTGTTTTTACAAATACTCACCTTAACTTTGTTGAATGTCATTTATAAGATGATGATTTGTCTGTTTGACGCAGGTGTCTTGCTTGTCTGCAAGAGCTTCAGCAGGAATATATTGTGTTGAAAAAGAAATTTGAAATTCTCTTCCAGGTACTTACCAATACTAGAGACAGTTCACTTCTATTAATACTTTCTACTGTATTATTGTGCATAATATTGATGGTTCTTCCCCCTTGTCCCTTTGGAAGAGAAGTATTGAGGAAAAGTTCTATCTTTTTTTAAAAAAAAAATCTAATTTGTTCTCTTTTCTTAAAGAAATGTGTTGTATTTACCCAGCATCTTTTCTACTGTTTTTATGTTAACATTCTGTTGCAATTCTTTTGCGAATCATAATTTGTATACTTTCTTTCAAAAATCCTGTTGACACCTCTTAATTTTTGGGGATTGATCATTGCAGCTGGAGCAAGAGATTGTGAAAAAAGGAGGTACAGTTCCTACCATGGATTAAGTATCGGAAAGCTTATCATTTCTAGCAAAACCGAAAAGGATGTAGACCCTTTTCCAGGTCTCCCTAACTTTCTCTTAAGAACCACTGTGAATAGTCATTCCTAAATCTGAAACTAAGGATTCCAGTTATCTTGTGAGATACTTGGTATATTTCAGGATTTATCTGTTACCAAGTGGGTGACATTATATTATGACATTCTTGATGCATCCAGCTTGTGTATCAATGTTCACCCTTCTTTGTGGTTGACTTGCATTTTATATCTGATTGGTTGGCTGTGGTTGGACGGGTTAATGGGGTTAAAAGCTTGTCAGAATGTTTACAAGTGTTACGGTTTCCAGTTTCCCATCGTTTGCCCGTTCAGGTTCTTTAATCAAATTTAATAGAATAGTACTCCGTAGCCACTTGGGAGATAGTTGGGGAAAATTAATGGGGGTTTTTGGCTGGGGACTCGAAACTCGGTACTGAATCTCATGGCTTGCCGTAGAACTCGGACCATTTTGCTGCTCTTCATGCCCCAAAAATTGAAAACAAACATATCATCAACAACATCAGAGTGGGCGTCTAGGTTTGGGCCGGAAGCATGGTTGTAGAAGACAGTGCCTTCTCTAGTTCAATAGAAGACACTGCCTTCTCTCGTTTAATAACCATGTGATTCGGACTTCCTCCTCCCAAAAAAAGAAAAGAAAATGTATACGAAATAGTATACGCTACTATTTATTTGAGGTAGAGGGCTTACCACTGGCATCAACCCATTAGTAGGAAGAAAGAGTAGTAGCCTTGCAGATATCTTCAAGCAGTAAATCTGTTGGTGTTGTGAGAGGATGTGAAATATTGGCGTTCAATCTTCATTCAACATGAAAGTTTTGGGTGCTCACTCTGCTCAGGTTGTGTAGCTCCTAAGTCCACAGTCCACTACTTTGATGGTTAAGGTCCAATGACGAAGGAATGATCCTTCCCAGGATGAAATGACGCTCTTATTGCAAAGATGTCATCCCCAATCCCCTTCAATCATTTGGTCTCTTATGAGACGCCTTCATAGTTCATACTTCACTGCACCTTTCCTATCCTCCAGATTTTGTAGATATCTGTTATAAATGGATTCCATATTTAATGTACACAAATGAATTGGATCCCTTCCTTAAATACAATCAAATTATACCATGCTCGATTTTGCGAGCGGATATCCCTTACTTTTAATGTATGTATAATCATTTGCAACACATTTCGAGCCTTCTTAATCACTGAACATCTATGATCTGATTCATCTGAATCATGATAGTGATTTTTTATGTTGACAACAAGTTCCAGATCAGATTATCCTCATTTCTTACTTGGCATTTATCTTTCTCATAAAACTACGGAGCATAAATTTCTTCAAAGATAAACCATTGAACAACATATCCCATACATGAAGATTACAATCTAAAACAAGGGCTACTACACTCAAGAAAATGACTTCAAGAGAATAAAGAAAACGATTTCTAAGAGTGAATAGCTTTTAGGAGGAGTATAGCTGTTTCCACCAAGCTGCTAACCGCTATGTCACGTGTTTCCCGCTTACTGCACTGCACTTCCCGAAGCTACCCAGTCTCCCGTCCACGTAGGTTCGGACAACCGTTTGGGACCCCGCGCAAATCCCAACAAAAAAATAATTAAAAAAAAAAAAGTAAAGAGTAGAGCTTTGGGTCAGTGGGTCTGTTAGTACGGAGTTCCAAGTAGCAAGCATAGCAGCAGTTGGTGAGTGCTGATTTCTCCCTCTCTTAGAAGCCAACTAAACCCATCTTTGCTTCTCTGAGAAGGCTTTCCTTATTCTGCCTACTAGGCTTTTCCACCTGGTCGCCATTAAAGCTCACACGAGACTGTTTGGTACGTCCCCCACGGATATTGGAAAACCCAGTTCCCTCTCTATTCTTGGTCCCCCCCCTCCCCTCCCCTCCCCTCCCCACTTCTATATATATTCGCATTCTCAGTGTCATTCTTGTTTTCTATTGATCAAACCTTTGTGTGTGTTCCTTTTGAGGTTTGCTTTTCTATAATTTATGGAGGGGAACAAGAAGGCTGTGTTGTTCTACATTTGCATTGTTATTTGTTGTTTCAAATATTGTCAGTACGCGCATGCAATGCTTGACCCGCTTGATTTCCTTGCTTTGCAATCCATTTGGAAGTCCTTGAAAGACGCTCCCGGCTCGGATTTCTTCCAGTCGTGGGACTTTACTTCCGACCCTTGTGACTTCTCCGGGGTTTACTGTGACTCCGACAGGGTTATCGCGCTTAATCTTGGCGACCCCCGGGCTGGTTCGCCCGGCCTTACGGGCCGGATTCACCCGGCCATTGGCAAGCTGTCTTCGTTGACGGAGTTCACTATGGTTCCGGGTAGGGTCGTGGGAAAGATACCCGAGACCGTTTCGCAGTTGTCGAATCTTCGTTTTTTCGCTGTTAGTAGGAATTTTCTTAGCGGAGAAATTCCTGCCGGTTTGGGTGAGTTGAGGAGTTTGCATACTCTTGACTTGAGTTACAATCAGCTGACCGGTTCAATACCCCGATCCCTCGGTTCCCTTCCGGTTCTGTCTAATCTTATTCTTTGTCATAACCATCTCGCCGGTTCACTGCCTCCTTTTATATCCAGTTCTCTCACACGTGTTGACCTGATGCATAATAATCTCACCGGTTCAATTGAACCGGACACTCTCCCTTCTTCAGTTCAGTACCTTTCACTTGGGTGGAACAAGTTGTCAGGGCCGGTTTTCGGTCTTTTACCAAAGCTAAACCGGCTGAATTACCTTGATTTGAGTATGAATCGGTTCATCGGTTTGATCCCGTGTGTGATATTCACTTTCCCAATTTCCAACCTTCAGCTACAAAGAAATCTATTTTTCGGCCCGATTTATCCGGTTGAGCAAGTTACGATCCCAACCATTGACCTAAGCTACAACAGATTATCAGGGCAAGTGTCACCAATGCTATCAACGGTTCAGAATCTATATCTGAACAACAACCGATTTATTGGTTCGGTTCCGGCTAGCTTCGTGGACCGGCTAATGGATGCAACAATACAGACGTTGTATTTGCAGCACAATTTTCTGACAGGCTTTCAGATAAATCCGACGGCTGAGATCCCAAGTGTGTTGTGCTTACAGTACAATTGTATGGTCCCACCAACCCAGTCGTCTTGCCCGTTGAAAGCTGGAGACGAGAAGACACGCCCTACTGCTCAGTGTAACGAGTGGCGAGGGTAGAATTGGAAATTCATACCCGACAGAAGAGAAGACATAATATTATTGTGTAAAAATAGGTTTATTTTCTCCTGCAAATTAATTAAATTTTTTTGTAAAATGAGGTATTGAGGTAACTCAAAAAAATAAATATTATACTCAGCATTTGAGTGTGAACTGTTAGGTAACTTAGAAGTTTCACAATATTAAAGGACTCGTTCCTAAGAAATAGTACAACTTAAAATTCCTTGATTTGACTATATTAAACCAAATAATATGGAGTAATATCTTATATTATAAAGTTTAGTCCATGTTTGAAAGACTAGAATTACATAGGATGGAGCTAATCCACTCTAAATCATTGAAAAAATAATCTATAAAGACGTACGCGTTACTCTTCACTCTTTATTGCTCATCTTTAAAGGTCTTGTGATGATTACGACCGCAAATAAAGGCAACAAGAACTAGTTAGCTAGTAGCTTCTTTTTTTTTTTTTAAGGAACTTTAGTCCGCACGAGTTGCTGAACCATATCATAATAATTCTTCAACATTATTATTATTATTATTATTATTATTATTATTATTATTATTATTATTATTATTATTATTATTTTAAGGGCTAATGCTTAAGGCTGAATGTGACACTTTATTACTTTAACTATATGTTTATGTGTTATTCACCCATTTAACATCAACACTATACCATTTTCATTTGATTTTGAGGACATCATTTGTTAATCGCGTGTCACGTGGTCTCTCTTGTGGGCCCAAAACCAAGATGATAGTGACCTCTACAATATTGGGTCAATCATTTATAAAATCTCATTAGACGTTGCTGTCGGATAATTGCGCTCTAAGTGTGTATATATTTATTTTTTTTTTTTTTTTTGGTAATGAAGGGTAGATACATACTCCCTATTTGTCCACCAAGTTGTTTGTTCGTCATTAAACATTGAGAGATTATGGTCAATGCTCACTAAAATACCAAGTAATTATAACCCAACAAATTTTGCCATTCCAGAAGAATTGGATTTGTGGGCAAAGTTAAGGTGTTGAATCGAGTTGACGGGACGGGTTTCGGATTTGATTGAAATGAGTTGTCTTTTATTTTTTTTTTCTAGGTTGAATTGGTTGGGGTTAAGTTCAAATCGCTATGAGTTGCCGCATCATGTACTTGATTTTATCATCGTTTTTTGGTGCAGGCGTCGAATGTCATTGTAGTTTGGTTGTAAACATACAAGGTATTATTAGTTTAACATAAGTCTTTAGATGACCACTAGACGAACCTATACAAGACTGACATAATACACACGTACAACAATATGATAACTATAGTTTATGAATTTTTGCACCACTATTGATCATAATTTTACAAATTCGTGACTAGATATTTCCTATTATAAATGCAAGGCCAATGTATGTAGAAATTTATTTTCCCTTATTGAGCATAAACAACTAAACAAGCAAGAAAATATTTGAGAAATGGTATCATCATATAAATATGAAAGATTTATTCAACATATAGGTAGGTGAAACATGTGTGTAGAAGTAATTATACAACTTAGCTAGCGGTAGCTATTAAGGGACCAAGAGGTTTCCACTTTTTGCAAGAAGAGATCATTATGGAGTACTTGTCAAGCATGGTGTACTCTTGTTATGTGAATTCATCATAATGGAAGGTTGTGATTTTACGATGTACCCCCCTTAACTTTGCCTCTATTGTTTTTAAAACCGGCCTTGGCATTTTATTTGCATGGGGTGTCACTATCTTGTATTAAAAAACACTAGAAGTTGGTAGATAGAGCTTCAATGTCCAACAAACAAAGAATGTCTTCACCACGATTTGTAGGCTAGCTTGTTGCCAACCTCAACAAACAGTGTATTGGGAAGTGTGCGTTGGCCACCTAAGGCACTAAGCTAACACTGGAATTGAGTGCAGGGACGTATCAAACAAGATATCTTAAGAGCAAGACGTACACCAAGTAACATGGGTGCAAGTATTAAGTATATGTGTACTTGGATCGAAACCATCGAGGTCCCAACCTTGACAATGCCCTTAACAAGTAAAGTATCTCGTAAAAATATTGTTTGTAAACACTATACTAGTCATTATAGAAAATGGATCCATTTATAACTAATGTCTCATACCTATTAATTTTATTCATACTAAAAGTGAACATATATCACACACAAAAAAAAAATTACCCTTTCGAATTTCCATTCTAATCGCATTCGGAAAAAAACTAGACTATACAGATGCTTTGATTATTATTTATTAATATATTTTTCATGTGTTTGTATATGATATTAAAACCTAATATATATGACTTGAAAACTATCAAAAATATGGAAGAGTTATTGACTTGTTTTACAAGATATAAGTGTTATTTACTTATATTTCATTTAGAAATTTCGTTTGTCAATTAAGGTTATATATATATATATATATATATATATATATATATATATATATATATATATATATATATATATATATATATATATTGCAATTACTTTAACACCATATCTTTTTTTGAGAGGTTGTTTAGTCAAATTAAGAAAAGATATGGTGTTGCAACCAAAAATGTAAAGCTTGGGAGATGGTGTTGAAGCCTACAATATCGGAGTTTGTTGTAAGTTCCGGGAAATCATAACCTAACCCAAACCCCGGGGCTCTAGGTTCTAAGAGTAGACTATCTATTGGGCTGCGGCCGCCACACAACCTCATTGTTTTCATGTCATTTGGAATATATAAGTCCAAGGGAATGAGATGGTACTCGTATCCTTCTAATTGATGGTTGTTGATAGTTTGACTTCTAAGAATGTTTTTTTGTTGGCTGTAAAGCAATATGGTATATGAAAAGAAAAAAAAAGTAAAGAAGATTCTTTAATCTCTGAATGCGCATTCAAACCAGCATATCTATCAGGAATAACACCTCTTTTCGATAGTTGTTGCCTACAAAGTATAGCTCCAAAGATCATCCACTCAAAGAAGAATAATTGTACGGGAATATTATTATTTACAATACATGAAATGATGAGGATTGTACAAGAGAATGAAATCACCAAATAGTCGATTCTTATTTGGTATGATGTGCCCTATCACAAGATATCAAGTAGAGTCTTCTTTACACTTAAATAATATCACTAAGAACTTACACTCTATATTGAGCACGAGATCGTTCAGGCGTCTTTTCAGATTTGATGAATGGTGAGGACAGAAGGACCTCCAAAGATCAAATCAAATAAACTGTCTCCATGAATACGTATCATCGTTCGCAGGTAGTGCAAAAGGTGCATCATTTCCAGGAAACTCCCACTTAACCACATTCCCATCCCAAGATGAGCTAACAAGCATTGGATAAGTAGGGTTCCAGTTACAATCTCTCACTGTTGACGTATGATGATCAAGTTTTGCTACTATAGCTCCACTTACCTGTAAAGATCAAAAACAAAATCACCATCCAGTTCAAGTTCAAGGAGTATTTACTACACTAAGACAGAAATAAGAATCATCATCAGTTATGAAAGAAAAGTCTTTGAAACTTCAAGTTGCTATCCTGAAGCCAGGAACATATATTTCAATGCCTCACATGAGTCTAAGAGAAAAGGTATTCTCACTTTCAGATACTATAATACTAGGTCTAAATCAGAAGTTATTCCAGGGTAATGCTATGAAATTTCTCTACATAATCAGAGACATCGCATAGCAGGGAAGAAAGGATCCTGATCTTTTAGGTTCTAGAAGTACATTTCCAATGGGTGGACAGTGCACCCGGGTACACCATAAGCATGGTGCACCCGCTCTAAAAAAATATACTTTACGTACATAGAAAATGTACATTACGTATATGGAAAATGTACATATGTCAGTTATGTGGAATGTACATTTTACATTCCACATAACTGACATATGTACATTTTCCATATACGTAATGTACATTTTTTTAGAGTGGGTATACCTTCGAATTTGCGGTACATTTCAGGTGACTGAAGACGCTGAATCAAAATTTACTAAGACATTATAAAAAAAAAACGGATATAAAGTTGAGATGTAGATCTATGTAAAATAATAAAAGCCAGATCATTGTAGAAGAAATCATCGGATTATATTGTTCTTAACATGGTAAAGCTCCATTTGAATGTCCTTGCTTGACTACTACATTCTTTACAACCAAATTCAATCTTTTTACTACAATGTAATCATCATAATCATTTAACACATTGCACCCAATAAGAATACTGTCAAATGGGGCGAAGGGCAGAACTGCCGTTACTGCCCAGATGGGGGTGGAGGGTTAGAGGTGCGCAATATTGGAAGATATTATCATTAGACCCTTGATTTCAGATGATTAACGGTGTATAAACTTCACAGAAAATAAGAACTCATAGGAACTTCATTGAGCCATTATAATTTAATTGATTTATAACCTTAAGCTGACAAATTCTTAATTCCGTTTTCCTGCATGTCAATTGGACTAAGGCTGCGATACAAGGATAGAGAAAGGTGATAAGCAACTCTTTATCTCGACAAACTCAATTATCAAGATGATAGATAAAGGACATACCAAGTCATATATATACACACTGCCATCATTTGAACCTGTGTAGATGTACTTCTGCCCACTGAAAAACAATGCCAAATATCTGATGTCAATAAACTTTCACCTCTATCAATGTTTAAATGTTGTATTTGTGCAAGTTAAATCAGCATAAATTATGAACAATTGCCCAATGTTATATATCTGTATGGTAGCTAAACAAAGTCATATCGAGATTGCCATTGCTTTTAATTCACCACCTGTAACTGTAATACATTTAGCAATAATCGATTTCTGATCTAGACAATGGTGATAGCAAGCATATTGCTTAATTTGTCATGCAAACCACCTTTAGCAATTGTGTCATGGTTTCAGAAACCTTTTTTTCAAACATGGAAATTTCGAATTAATTTCATATGTTAATGTAATTGATTTCCCGTATAAAATTGGATTTTTTAATGTATTTGATTTCCTGTACATTAATTTCATATGTTAATGAGTTCTTAAATTAAATGATATCATATGTTAATGTATTTGATTTACCGTACAAAATTGGATTTTTTAGCCAATTTAGAAGCAGAAAGATATCAAAAAGCTTCTTAAAAGGCCAACAGTATGCTTCATTTCCTCATTAGTTCAGACTTCTATGCCCCATCACAATAACAATAGTGTTCAAAATAAGTTCAAAGAACTTGCAATGCCAGCAGATTTAGGAGTTGACTAAAAATAATGATGAAGATGATACATTAATTCTGAAAATGTTTTAATTTTAGAACGAATTTGTTGACGGTGAACCAAACTTAATGATGATGCTACAATGGATGAAAATTAGATTTCAGAAGACTATTCAAGCAAAGAGTCTTGGGTACTGTTACATCAAAAGGAAAGAAGTCGGATAGACCATTACAAGGCAAGGTTTGTTGGCCAAAGCTTTAAGTGAAGCAAGAAATTCGCTCGAGGTGTAGAACAGAAACCACTCACTTTATTTTCAAAGTCAGCAACCCGAAGCAGTTGGAAGATCAATAAAATAAAGGAGAAATTGCAACTTTTTACATTGTGCTCATTGAGTAACACAAAGGTTTGTGAAAACGATAATATCAATCAAATGTTTACATGCAGGTGATTTTCCACAGAAGAGGTCAATTCTGAGATCATGTTATATGATGTTGAAACTTTGTCTCACTTGAGAAAGAATAAGAGGACCCTTCCTAGAGTGCCAAAGAAAAACAAAAGAGAAAAAAAAAATTAACCACCCCACGCCGAAGCGCAAAAAAAATCCAGCCATACAACATCTCTGTCTTTTGAGACCATGACAGTCAAATTCTCAAATTTCATCAAACAATTTTTGCCATTTCCAAAATAGAAAAGCTTTAAATAATGAGCTACAGTTCAATCTTGCAGTTTTTGAGAAAAACCAGCTCAAAATGCTACTCAAGAGTGTCATTCTAAAATTAGATCCTTAGCCCTTAATAATATTGGGTAACTTGGTGATGAAGAGAGACAAAGAAAAGGGAGTAGATCTCACTTTGTCTGGGTAATTAAGAGTATACCAGAAAAATCTATCATGTTCCTCATTTGCAACCCACCTAAACAGGAAACTAGATGTCCTTTGACTAGCATAGTGTACAACCACCTTACTCCACAGATTGTATTCAAATTATGACTAATCTTGAGATACTCATTGTCAAATGTCAAGAGCTTAACTTAGTAAGTCCAATATTTTCTCAGTAGCTGATGGAATATGTTCTCTTAAATGAAAACTGACATTTCAAGAGTAGACAACACAAGCTAAATACTCCCCCCGTGCCCATATTAATATTGTGTAAGTTATGCACCTGGAGTAATAATTAGTTATTTGGTTATTCATTGCATCAATAATCAAAGCTGTCAAATACGATTGCATGAGTATATTGTACGACATATAGTATTAAATAGAAGTAGTCAATGGTCAGATAATATGGAAAAATGGGAGTAATAGAAAAAAGTAAGCTAATGCAGGTCATTTACCGCTGTACCATATGAAGTAACAATTTTATGTCTTTTTAGGAGAGGGGAGGGGAGGGGAGCTAGAAACAATATTAAAACCACCCAGCTGAGACAAGTTTACTTCAAACACCAGCTCAATCTCCTAGCTGAGCAGCAAGAAGAGCCTATTGAAGCTCTCCTTAGATACTAGAAAATATGAATATTGAATACTTCAAGATGTAATGCTGTATATTGTATATTGACAAAACACCAAAAGAGTTCATTAATTTATTATAAAAAAAACAGGGAGTATACAAAAAAAAATGGCTCATAGCTTTAAAGGGATTTATCAACATTAAACTCACCTGATTTCTGGAGAAAAATAGCAACGGATTAGTGTACGCAAGACTGAATGTCCTTTATATGTAGCTACTGATTGATCTTTTGGATTTCTTAAATGTTTTGCCTGCTCCGGATAGTCCATCCATCTGTAATCCCATGCAGAATTCATAGGACCAGGATCACTGACGATAGAAGGTATTTGTCAAAATCCCTGAGTAGATTAGTTACAATGCAAATAACCTAGCATGCTTAGAGATTTACAGTTATCCCAAAGCACAAATTCCGGGAAATTAGTTTGAGAAGACACGTAGAAAAAGGTGAATATAGGAAAGGAAAACCTTCCAGTTGTAGTACATTCTATGATCATTATAGTCATTGTCATATCTAAGGTACAGGTATAACCAACTACAGAGTAAGCATGCGATCATTTTTTAACAAACCAAATATTGTTTCTTGTTGGTGAAAAACTAAAAATGGAATTAAAGTCCACTGAAGTTAAACAATGAAAACCGTATCTTCCAACCTATAGCTATTACTAGTCCTTTACTTACTCAGTTTTACTGAACTAAAACACACATTTAATAAGGAAGGTGTAGTTATAATGGATACTTGTCCTTAGACATTCCTAATTACATTTCCTTTCCCTCTCTTTCAGAAGCCCCAAAATCAAAGTTCATTTTTCTTCCTCTGGTAGCTCCTACCCATTACCACCCTCAATACCCCTCAGATCTAAGGCACTGCCCTCCCATATGCATCGATCAGATGTCTAACAGCAGCTCTCTCTTTTTCCTCAATCGCTCTTTCCCTCTCCTCGCCATAGGGGTATCCAAGTATGTACATTCATGGAGGATTTATAAGTTGGCTAAAGCAATGAAAAGATTCCGTGACCCTATATTGACCAGTTAATACCATTTATCCCTTTACAGAAACATTAAAATGGTAGTGAATTCGTTACAAAAGGGTAGTGAATTCTAAGCCCTTACAATAGAAGTTATCAAGTATTAGATGAGGCCTTAGTTTTATCCCAACCATTTTATGCATTAATGCCTAGCATTCACCCCCTCAAAAAACAAGTTCAACTCCTTATCCCTCTCTCTACCTCATGTAACCTTCATATTTTGATACCTACTTTCAATCTCCCAGTACATCAGTTGCTCCAACTTCCAAAGTAATCTGAAAAACTTTCCTTTCTAAAGCTACAAAAGCTCACCAACATTATCAGACCCATCAAAAATATGGGCAATTTAGTGTTAAGGAGGGAACCAAAAAAAAAGAGAAACAAGGTGGCAAACCTTGCACTTGATAAGTAATACCATAATGACGACTTCAGCTAAGTTGGGAACATTAACCAAAATTACCAAAAAGGTAATATCATATTTTAAATTGTTAAATCAGTTTCTGTTCCTCCTAAAAAATTAAATTTCCAAAAGATATATATAATACCGATACAAATACCATTAAAATAGCAAGATATTGGTATACATTATAGGCTGTCATCTGGCCAAAGACTTTCCATATTTTGAATTCTCTTAAAGTTCATCTCATCATTACAATTGTCATACCATTCAGAGGAATCTAACTACTTTTTTTGGAAAAATCAACAAACTAATATTGATGACCTCCGAAAAACAAATGACAAAAATGATTCTTGGAAGCCCATAATAGAAAAGTAAAAATCTACTATTATATACCTATTACATATATTGTATTAGGTAGATCACAAGAATTAAATGTACTTCTCAAATAATGACATGACCTCTAATTTTCATATTCTTGTGAAGCAACTCATGTGTGTCTACTTTCTAGCATTGATACAATACTACACACCCTATGAAAGGAAAATGGTCAGCGAATTCACAACATGCAGCCATACATGGCATGATGAAAATAGCATATCACATATCTGATATGTTTCACTATCGAATCTTGAGGAGAGAGAGAAAGAAGAGTAAAAATTACTTACCAAGTGACATTGGAAGACATCTTTCTAATGTCCCAAAGCTTTATGCACTGATCTTTACCATTCGAGATGAAATAGCGACCATCTCCTCGGCTGTCAATATATGTTATTCCTTCTAAATGCCCTATCATAATGCCAGCCGCCTTCCCTCTTGCAACGAAACATCGTCTGTCCCACACCTGCCGATACTCACATCTCAAAGTATATTGGGAAGGAAATAACGTGACAATGATATATTTTGATGACCGATCACTTCATTAGCTAATACATCTTATTTTCAATCCATGCGTCCATAATCATAATATGTGTTTGTTTGTGTGTGTGTGTGTGTGACTGTCAATAGAGAAAATATTAGACGGGAAAGTTATGTTGGCCTCCAAGACTTAACATATTGCGAAAATATTAATTCAATTGTTAAGCAAAACAACGTTTCTATAGATAAGACATTTTGTACTTCAAGGCATAAATTTTAGATTAGAAATAAAAAGATCTCTAATCCTATGAATTAAAGTTATCTGATACAATTTTAATCCCAACTGAGTTTTCAACATGAACCGATGAACGGTTAGAACACACCATATTATGTACCCTCTTTTTCTTGGAAAACTATGTAATTGACTTAATTCCATCAAAATAAAAACTATGTAATCGACTTACTGAATACTTGTATACAAGCACGAATGGAACAACAAATGTTATCTTATGACAATGTTTATTCACCAACCTCTCCCCTAATTATCGTAACTTCAATTTAAGCTGCTGAACCTTTCAATGAGGTCTAAGGGATATTACCACAATTTCCTTTTTAGAAGCTTCTTGAAACTATGGGATATTTCAACTTCCTTCTAATGACCCAAACAACAAATGAAAAGCATTCCTGACAGCACTTAGGTAGAATACAAAGATTTTGAAGAAAATTGTTTTCCCATGGATAAGCAATAGGCAGCAGTTGAAGGGGGATATTCTTTGAGATATTAGGAACATCAACAGAAGCATCAGCAGAAGCAGAACGTAAGAGAAGAAGAATAAGATGATATGGCTGATCAAAAGAATCTCATACCCTTTCAAGCATCTATGAGGCTTGAATCTCCCAAAACTAACTAAAACATATTGGTGTATTTCCCTTTTCCAGTTCCCTCAAACAAATCCCCTTCATGTTCTCTGCCTTCCACCTCAAGCAGCATACTCCTAGCAAAATAAAATTACAATCCCCCTATATTCTTCCCAGAAGACAACAGTAACCTAGTCTAAAGGCAATAATAAGATGGGATATTGTAAATGCATCGAGTGTTGGGGGAGGGGCAATTTAGGTCATGCTGATAGTCTATAGGGAAGGGGGCATTAGTTATCTATATATAGTGGAGGAATCCGTTTAGAAAGGGGTTATGTTAAATAATGAGAATTATGAAGAAATCAGTAACCATTTTTAGGTAGTCTCAGGAGAGAATCAAACCTCTCGAAATGCTTAAATATTGGTTCCATATGCTGTAATTTCAGCTTATTAATTGAATCATTATCTTCTTCTCTTATCTGCCACTAATGATGTGTATATGATGTTAATTCATTACAAATGGTATCAGAGCAACACAATTCTGGGTGATTAGATAGCTAATTATCTTATTTTACAAAAAAAAAAAAAAATGAGTGGAGTTTGCAGGAGTTAAGCAGCAACCATCTGAAAATTTGGCAGAGTATATTCGAAGAAGAAGAAAGAATTTTTGCATCAAATTGGAGTATTACAGAAAATGATAGGCAAGCATTTAAGTGGCCTGTACACTCCCAAAACCTAAGAAGTTCTAAACAATTCTCATCCTTCAACATAACCCTTTTCTAACTAATTACCCCCCTCCACCCCTGTATAGATAACTAATGACCCCTTCTCCAAGATTTTTTTGATAATTAAGAGAGTTAACAAAACAAAAAGTATAGACCTAAACTGATCAACGAAGTGCTGCTTTATTCATGAAGTTTGTTGTTTGCTTTAATTCTCTCCTTTTTTCAACGAAGAGTTTTTATGTGCATCAATAGTCTTTCCCCTTAGATAAGGAAGTGATATCATACCATTCATCAAAAAAATAAATTAAAGGCACATTTTTTTTACCTTACAAAAACTGTCATCACTTCCAGAAAATATGAGATGACCACTTTCATCAGCAAAACAAACAGTGTTCACATCTGACTGCACAAACAACAGAGATTCTCAGTAAGAACATGTTTTTTCACCTTTAACTATGAAATCTCAAACATTTAATAAAAGTTTGCACAATTTCTTATTTCTTTTTGTAAAATCCCAGAGATAGTCAACTATACAAGTCTAAGAAACTTAAGTGAGAAGGTTGAACTAATAGATATCACTGTTTTTTACTTAATGGTTTTTAGCGTCAACAGTAAGCAATGCACCAAAAACCTCTCCAAATTTCATGCTAATGCTTCAACTAAAGTACATGGACTCAAAAAATTGAAGTATAAGCATGCAAACCCTTTCTTTTTGGTGCAAATAATCATGGGTGTATCAGTATGGAACAGGAATGCAGGACATTGTAAACTTGGTAGGGTGTTATTTAATTTTCATTTTATTGAAAAAGAGTGAACCTCCCCGGAATGAAGAAGTCCTTTTCTTGAATGTCAAACTCTTATATCTTTTACATTCAACTACACCCATTTCAAAATTGAACTAAAACATAGGATAAATATTTTAGCCACAAAGATTCATATTTAGCCACGCACCGAAAAAAACTACCAATAGAGAGACATACACCATTCATTAAAAGTAGAACCGTTTGAGTTTGTACACATTATATATTGTTATATTCAATCTCTTTCACAAATAAAAAAGAGTTAACCACCATTTGTCTCAATTCACCTCATGAGTCAAAAGTAAAGAGTATTTGGTCAATTATACTCATCTACTTGAAATAGTTTCCATTTTGATTTTAAGCAAGATCTATGATCACTTTTGAATAAAGCAGAGCAACTGCCCCTTAGCTTTCAGGAAGCTAAGAGTCTGCTTACCTTTAATTTGGTCTTTTCCAAAGAAGAATAAATGAAAAAAGGATGAAAAGTCTCTAGTAACTAACTGATTTGTTATTGTTGAAGTTATTTATTAATTATTTTGGTTTATATCCTGTCATCTTCTGGTCTGGAATCACCAAGTAGTAATGCATTTTTTCCAAATAGGAGGGCTCATAAAAGTAAAATTAAGTTTGAACAACAAGTTGAGAAAGAATTATGAGCAAATCTCATTCGCTTCCCTTTTATGTCTTCACAATCTTGCCACATATTTCAATGACTGTTTATCTACAAATGAGACACATATTGTCTCAAATCTTTCATCTATTTGATATTTTTATCATTAGGAAAATAATCTTATATGCAATGAACATGGGGCAATTGATCTGGGTTTTTTTTTTTAATATAAGACAGTACTCTCTGTGGATCCAGCTCTCCAGATCCCTCGTGGAGCCCTCTGCCTCACATAGCAGAGACATGCCATCCTTTTCATCACAATGCCAGTCATTCACAAATAACAAGAAGAAATACCTGAGGCACCCAAATCATACACAAACAACAAATTAGCAACTTTAATCCTCTTAAACATTCTAGATATGTCACACTTGGCATTTTTACAGGTGTGTCATTCTGGTAACTAATCTTAAGCAATTTAACAGGTAAAACCAATAATGAAATTGCCAATTTGGTTAGAAGTGAATTTCATAGTTTCTAAAATCAAAAGGATCAGGTATACAAGAGCATTTGGTTTAGAGAATAATAAATTCCAAAACTACCAAAACCATGGCTGCAACAAACCTAATTAGTTAAATTACAGTGAAACCAGGATCATGAAACACGTAGCATGCCATCGCCAAATAAAGAAACAAACGCTAAAGTAAGCTTAAGAAATCAATGTAAAGAGCAACAGTGAAAAAGATAATAGTAAAAGAAAACAGTAAAGTGCATACTGCATGAGCTGATATCCTGAGAGAAAGCTTATTGGATTCGAGATCATAAACATAAATTGCATCGTCACTACTTCCAGCCACAAGTTCTTGACCATCTGTTGAGAATTTTATTGAGAAAATACTAAATCCATAACCAGCTTCCCCATATTCTGAGAAGTCCAAACCATCATGGATATCCTGCACAAAATAAATAACACACCAAATTACTTTTGTCATAAAATAAGCATATACTACTATACTAGTATGTCAAGGCAACAGTTTCAAAATATGATAAGAGCAACCATACATCCTATTTTTGATAGAATATTTATGTTTGAAATTAAACACTACAATATGGCTTAAAACACCACTGCATTACAGTAAGACTAAAGTACGTAAAAAAAAGAGTAGGTGTTATTCCAAAAGAGACCTAGTCCACATATCCAACACTACAAACACATACATTCTAACCAATTGTCCCTATATTGTGCTCTTTTGATCTATCCGTTGAAACAAGAAAGAAACGAAATTCCATAATAAAGCAAACTTGTTTGATTTAAGATCTCATCTATGAGTGGATCTAGAACAAAAGTAATCTTTAATTTTTCCTTTGTCATCTCCTAATCCTGCCCTCGGAAGTTACCAGCGCTATCCAATCAAAAAAAAAAAATCTAACACAGATAACTTGGCATCTGAAACAGAAAAAAATGTGACCTTGTTTCAATCACTCTCATTTCAAGTAAACAATTATAGAAGAATGAAGCTTTCTTAAGGAAGGAAATTTAAAGGTGTTTTGCTGGGAATTGATGAGGAATATACTGCAATTTTTTCAAAAATAAAAAGATAGGATCTCCTCCCATCTTCAGACCCTTCTAACAAGGGATTTAAAAAAGAACAAATCCATACAATTGAAGCCTTCCTATCCCAAACTCCGTAACAATGATGAACCCCCTCCAAACCGACCCCTTGATGAGCATAGTTACCCTTTCCTTCACCCCTACCGATCAAGTCCACTCAACAAGTGAACATCCTCCCTTTCCTAGACCAAGTGCCCAAGCCCCCTCCGAAGCACCTAGTACAAGTTCCTACATAGTATAGAACTTTACCTCTAACCACAGTTCCTCATATACAAACCGTAACTTGACCTATAAATCCTTTCCCACTGATCTCCCTCCCAGCACTAACCATGCTTTCCTTATTGCACAACTTCAACAACCTACCCACCCTTCCCATACTTTACCCAAACCTCTTCCTCACACACATGGTTACAAATAAAAGTTGATCCAAGACTTATCAGGCAAATTTAAACGAAGTATTTGTCAAAAATTTCAAAGACATAAATCTAGCAGAATAGATGTGAGGCTGTGGGCTCATATGACCAATGTTGGAAATATATTGCAGCAAACATGGTCCTTAGGCAGCATTGCAAATGTTACAGCCATAGCAATCAAAACTTCAACTCAAAGCCCTACCAACACCTTTACCCTTACATGAGTACCCCCTCCTTTTCTCAAGGCTGGAAAGAAACAAGGAAGAAAGAAGGGGGTAATGAGAAAAGGTTTCTTTAGTTGCCCAACTCTACCAAAGCTTAGCAGTGACCAAGAGCATAATTCAAGCCAAAACACAATTTGTTAGCACATTATCTTTCGATAGGTAGTGTATATAACTTCCTAAGTCAAAACAATACGTGTATTAGTGGAGCATCTCCATTGAAGTACTAATCACATGCTGATCACTTAAAAGTAAAATGTTTTGGTGAATTTTACATCAAAACTAGAGGCAAATCATTTAAATTTGGAAAAAGATCCATAATTTTAGATTTTTATTGAGAAGACATATTCACATAATAGAATCCCCTTCCACCTTCTTCAATTTGACACTACCATCTCACTGGATGATTACCTCTGGATCAGCTAGCTAAATTTCTATTTCTCTCTGAAAGATCTTTCCAACCTTCTATCACATTTTAGGGCCACATAGTACATTACTTCAATACCATTTTCTCCATAAAAAAAGTTAGGGTCTATTAGGTTTCAATAAAAAATGTAAATAATTTCTACATAAATTTCAAAAAAGAAAAAATCCAACTCCATTTAAGTCTCAACCAATTCATAAGAGTTCAGTCACTTTGAATTTAAACATTTTTTTTAGTTTTACACTAAATGTGTTGAGCTACAAATATATTAGGCCATTTCGAGCCGGCCATGACATGTTTTTTTTTCTGTTTCAGACCCTGACCCTCCAGATGAAGCTTAACAATGGAGATTTAAGATGGAATAGTAGTCTTCTAAAAGGATTAACTTGAGATTCAGTGAAACCAGTAGACATCTTGAGTTACTACAATTTGATGAATACAAAAGGAAATTCTTTTCACATCTCTACTTCAGAGGCTAAGCTCTCAAAGCAAGTCAAACCTTTTGTATGGAAAGCTTTGGTCAACAAATTCGATCCCTACTATCAGCTGCAAGTGTGGAAATCCAATAAGATTTTGTTGCCTAATGTTGTATGAGTTATGTGCTTAGCTGGAGGGAGAGACTGCCACAAATTTTTGCTCTGTAAGGCGGTATCGTCTTTCTGGAACTAACTCTATTGTAAGGCAGATGTACACTGGATGTGTCCTGTCCTTGCATCCATTTAGGAGAACACGGGATTAGTTAAGAGTATCAGGAAAAAGAAGGGGCAGAAGATGCAGTGGCATTCATCTTTTATCCCACTGTGAACAAAAAGATGCACAAGCTAGATCCATTATCCAATCCCATTGCAATCATGTAGGAGATTAAGTTGGAGTCTTGGGGAGGAACAGTAGTCTTTTGAAATTAAGTGCATAGTTTACTTCATTTTAGCTTAAGACTTTTGCTCATGGGACTACCTTTGAGATCTCACTTTATGATACTCAGAAAGAAAAGGGATTTGACAGTTTTTCTAGTGCTTAACCAGTCTTAAGAGGATGGCTTATGCTTCCTATTTGTCTTATTCTCTTTTTAAAAGTTTACTTTATTTAATGATTCAATTTAGTGTTCAAGATTAGTTGGTCATTTTCTGCAGGTATCGCACAGTGTTACTTTGGAAACTGCTCAAGCAACTCCAAAAGGATGAAAATGTAATGCCCAATTATGGGCCGTCACGCTACTTATGGCATGCAATAAAAATGAAAAAAGTAACAGTATACTCTGCCTAAGCTTCTACCATAAAGTAATCTATTTTGAAGTAAGAAATAAGAGCTCATAATTCATAATTTGATCTTTAATTCAGCACAATACTGACCTCCTCCACATTAGTCATACTCATAACTTGATTCTGAAATATAAAGCTAAACAAACAAGTTTCAACAAGAGAAATTGCCTCCTTGAAAATCCCCCAAGCTTTTGCAAAACAATTTCAGCCACTGAATCCAAAGAGCTAGCGATGCAGATATTCCATTCCAATGGCACTCTTAAGAAAGATCTGAATTATTCCCATGTTTAAAACTCAGAAAACATAGAAATAGGTTCAAAGATTTTAAACACTTCTTCCTAACAAGCTTGAGTCCCAACTTCCAAGACTAGCTGCATCTGGAAAAAAACAAGGCCATTCTAGAACACCCAATGCGTCATAGCCATTGTAAAGTCTGATACTAAACTATCCTACGTTCTCTTCCATATTAAAATCAGCCCGTTACTTATATGAAAAGTTCAATCACCAAATTAGGTGATCTTGAAGTATTTGATTGATACTCTTTCAGGTGCATGCCACTTGAAACTGGAAGCTGTGTATCGAGAATTAAGAGGAAGTCTCCAAGAGAACCTAATGAGTACAGTTACTGCATCCTTAACCAATAAAAACTAAATGGTGGCCCATATTTTTCTCTTTTTTACTTATAAGGTACTTCCTCGTAGCATATATATCCTCAACTGTATAACCATAAATCATCAAATCTAAATAGGTACTGTATTACAAGTAATGCACCATCTCTCTACACTTAAAACAAATAGCTCGTTAAAAATTGAAAAATGAGATCCTTACAGTCACATTGGCAAGGGACTCAGTAGCACCAGATGAAATTTTTACAATATGTGCAACAGGTGACATGCTGGAATATACCTGCAATAACAATATACAGTCATGTCATAACAAGTGAAACAAAAAACCATAAAGAATCTACAATTTCTACACAGCCGCCCCCCACCCACACACACACAAAATAAAAATGGCTAATTCTTGTCTACAGCCTACAAAAAATATTTTAAAAAAAGAGACAAATCACTCACAAGGTACTGCTGATCCGGTGAAAGTGAAGTGTCAGTAATTGTCCAACGCAAGCTTTTAGCCTTTATGTTCTTTTGAACTTGCCATCCCCTATCAACATTGTATATTCTAATATAACTTCCCTGCACAACCCAAGTACAAGTAAATTATTATAACAAGGGAAATAGCGAAACCATAACTTGCACTAACCACTATGAACAAAGGAAGCCAATTAGTTGAACCAACATTCCCATCTCTAAGCATTCAAGGATTTACCTGAAAACCAGTGACAAAAAGAGATCCATCTGTAGAAAACTGTGAAACATATGCTCGACTGCTCATCTGATCCACAAGCCACGGTCCGTTCACGGGCAAAAATCGGCTAGCCACATGGCAACAGTCAGTATATGTGAACCTCCCTCTCCCAGAATAATTAGCCTCACGGCCAGCCAACATTTTCACCGTTGACACAGAATTTTTTTTCTTTCCGGGGACGATCTTACTCAAATGGTCATTAGGTTTTGACTTAATTCTCGTCAAGTGGGATATCTCATTGTCCAAACAACCAAAACTATCATCATTTGCATGACCATAGCTACTAGAACTTGCATTGTTGCTAGCAGCATAGAATTCATCCTCAGAATCGATCTTCAACCGACTAACATATTGACCCATCTCCCTCAATATGCCTCGTCCACTCTAAAATACATTTCAAGTCAATAATTTATAGCTACTAATTCCAAACCTCATAATTTGCCAATGAAAAATCGTATAGCCATGAGTAATCCGAAATTCTCAATTCGTAACCACAATCACTCTTCTGTAATATTTAATTACAACCCAACTCAAAAATGATCATAACATACACAACGATGGTTCATTTTGTATCAAAATCATAATTCATAACTTCAAACTAAAACCCCATCAAATTCCAGAAAAAGGGGTTTTGCTAAATCCTAATAGAAATTAAAGCTCAAACAATCACGCAAACATGAAATTAATAATTCAATGATATAATATAAGCTCAAATAATTCAAGAAATCATATTTCATGGCATTCAAACCAACAAGAGAAATAGATAATTGACCAAACAAAATGAAAAAAAAAATAAAAAAATAAAAAAAATAGATGGAAGAGGGAAAATTTTCGTTTATTATGAAGCAAAACAAACTATAGAATAGCGGTATAATACAAGTGAATAACTTACATGAAATGTTAAGGGAAATTTGATCAGACAAGTCTAATTTGGAACTGGAGGTCAAAGCAGACATTTAAAGAGGCAGCATTATTTTTATTTTTTTATTTTTTATTTTTGTCTTCACCAATCACGTTCATGATTTTTTGAGATTTTTTTTCTACCAATTTTTTATTTTATTGATTTTGAAGATTTTTACCAAATATAGACACTTGGAAAAAATGGGTATCTTACCAGAATTCAAGTCAAGTTGATTCAAATCAATAATTAGTCCATCAACAATCAATCTAATCGAAAATGGACTCATTTCAAATAAGTTAGTTTTAAGTAAGATTATATGACATATCCAAGTTATCACAATTTCGCAAGCAATACTAAGGCATATAAGCTTCTATCATATACCAATACTAAAGAAGACTCGTGTAGAGGGTCTTGTGCACCTTATTAGTTAGGTTAGGAATATTAAGCAACCAATTTATCTACATATATTTTCATATTAGTAAATAACAAATAATGATAATATTATAATATTCAACTAATTTATCATGCCTCTAACGCAGTCATCAAATCAAGCGTCTATCGTAAATACATGAATCGTTCAAGAATCTTCTTCTCAGATTTATCATTCCACACACACACGAGGAGTCTTGGTGTCAATGGGTAACGGGTCACGTTGTGGATGGAATGCATGTAAGTACACAAAAAATTCACGCTTGCAACAGAATAAGACAACTAGTAATACCGATGGAACCAACTCGATTAGATATCCCTAGTTGGTGATACAAGTATGACAGCGCAGTCGATCGCCAAGAGTACGACGAAGTGGTATCTGGGTTAGAGGCCTCTACTATTTCGCGTGGCCTAGCCTTATGTACGCTCTTATCTGAAAATAAGGTGCACCTAGTGGGTAGAAAAAGAAACGCACTCAAGGCCTAGGGGGACTCATATCAAAACATAGATTTTGAGCGGTTGAAATTTTCATACCGTTATGATCCCATATTCCCAATGTCCCTCCGTACAGAGGAGTCATATGCATCTCGAGTAGCCATGCCAGCTCTCCTGGAAGTTCCACATTTTTTGCCACATAAAGCAACCTACCCTTCGTACGATTCCCGAGGATCGCCTCCACGTCATGTAACATGATCGTCATTATACTAAAAGGAAGGTGGAAGGAGTTCGTGTCCAGCTACCATGCTTCACAAATGCAATAATCAAGGCTACGTTAATGTGACCGTAAATGGTGTAAGCCAAGTGGCATGGTATAGTCACCTGTAGATGGTCATACATTTCACTTCCTTGTGCCCACCTACGACACCACGTTGCAAACTCTATCCCAATTTTGGCTATTTAAAATTCCCCTTCCTCCGAGCCTCTTCTCAAAATCCCAAATACGAGTAGCTATGTGGCCTAAAAAGTTAGGAATCGTAGTCCCATCTACAAGCCCGCTCGGCACCTCACTCTTTACTAGCCATGAATCATCATGCTTCGACCTTTATTACTTTGTTCGGACATAGTAGATGAGAAAGATGTACCCGAACTACTAACAAACCTATCACCCCTACCCTTCCACACCTTGAAATATTGTGTTACTAGCTTTTCCTCCAATCTTGCACTAAAGGGATCCATATCATCATAAGGTTCATCCTAACCCATCTCCCCCCCCCCCCCCCCCCCCATAGATGTAATTGTTGATACAAAACAACAACCATGTTCCTTAATACCATTGCAAGAATACCATGAGATCTTAGGTGTTCGGGCCCTGAACTATCCTCTTTATAACCTCTCATGGTGTGTATGGTAATCTCCTTCTCTACACATGGTTGATATTACGATACCTAATTGTACTTAAAAAATAAGAAGTTAGTTATATAATAGTATTTTTAGCATCTTAACATTTACACACAATATCATAATTTATTTTGCTATAAATTTTGGCAAAATGTCCTATGTACATTGGATTACCAAGTTATCAACTTTTCTTTTCAAATCAATTTCATATCAACAATAACCTCAATACAAGTCTAAACTATCGAAATAAATTCTCGCATAATTATATCAGGAAAAATCATATACAATCCAATTATTTAGTGAAATGTTTAAACAATCGAATAACTTTTGTTCTAGAGTTATAACTTTTATTATAACTATGGAACCAAACATGTAAAAGATTTTTAGATTGTCGAACATTTCACACTTAAATTAGTCTACAAACATAAATCCCATTACAAAAAATATGTGCAAATTATTTATAATAATAACATTAATTATATTCTACGAATAATGATAATTATGAAAATAATTATTGACATTCGGATTACCTTAATATACAAAAAAAATATTATTATCCAATAATCATGACCATAATAATAATACTTTAGTTTCTTTTTATTTTTCTCATTTGAAATATTTTAAATTTTAGAGCCAAATTTTGACTATGAATTCCCCCAAATCTATATGAAAAATATATTAACGTGGAATTTTGATAAATTCGTCTCAATGTACGTTTTTCCAATATCAGCTTTTTATACTTTCTACAAACACACAATTGAACATGTTTGAGTTTTAAGTTTGCATTTAAATGTGTAAAAATAAAATTAAAAGAATAAAAAAGAAACAAAGAAAGTAATAAAAGTAATTAATTATTATAATATATCATTTTACACATAGAATTATATACATATCAGACACAATAAAGTCATTATATCCCAGTAAAAATGACCCCTCAATATCAAAAATTATCCCTCAAAGTTGATAAAAATTGACATATTTTGTGTCAATAAATTACCCCGTTAATATAACAATAAAGTTTTTGTCTTAAAGGGTAACTTTTGCTATATTGAGGTGTCACTTTTATTGGGGACACAATAATTTTTATTGTATCTTGTATATATACAATACTTTTTTATTATTTCATACTAAACATTATTGTTATTATTATTATTTAAAAAAAGATGATCAACTGTGGTAAGGGTTTCTAATTTATTACTGTTGTGACGTCTCTCGGACCAAATAGTGTTAACCAAACAATATAAATATATATATATATATATATATATATTTATTTTTATATATATTCAACCAAACAGTGTTAATCACCTTGGATTTTAGGGAAGATTTGGTGGTATATTCACAGGTTTGTCCACAACACTCTAGCAAATTTTATATACTTGTAGAAAAAAAAACTAGTGTATGGGATCATATATATATATATATATATATATATATATATATATATATATATATATATATATATATATATATTTCAAAATAGATACTCTAGATAAATGCCATCTGCATTTGATTTCTTTTTTTATATTTTTTGGGATCTTATCTATTTAGAATAAGCACACATTTTCTTTAAAATAAACAAGCTCATTAATATGTGAACTTCAATCATTAGACTTAGTCTAGAAAGTTCCACTATATGTGTAGTTCAGTTGCTAGGAAAAATATAACGGTGAAGCAGAAGAGTAAGAAAAAAAAACTGAGCTTGCTTCTAACTCCAATCAAGTATCACTCTCCAAGAAGAAGACTTCGAAGTCTTTGAAGCCCAAAGCTAAAGGCTGAAAAGATTAATGAAATAGAAGTTGCTGAAATCAAAAGTGGAATGATCTTCATGTGTAGTCAAAAACAAAACATGGCTTTCCCTTGTAGCAAAAAGGAGGTTGTGCTTGATGTAAAGCCTAGTTTAATGCTTCACCTCTATGATTTTGATCTCAGACTCTTGTTTGTAATATTTGAAATGTCTTCTTCTTGGGGTATGAAACTTGAGCTGGATGCTTTTGGTGGGGCTTTCCCTGCTCAATCAAGCGGATAGTTGCAAATTCTTTCTATTGAGTTCTGTTTTGTTTAGTTAGGTTGAGTAATTGACCTTTTCTTCATAGTTGATACTGTAGAAAATAAGATAAGAAATACAAGAGTCCTAGTCTATATAGAATGTTCTTATTAACAGTAAAGATAGAGTAAGATTACAGTAGATAGAACAATAGATAAAATCTTCAAGAGTTTGAGTTCAAACCAGGGAACCAATCGTAGCATAGGAGTATAACTATCAGTGTATGTAACATCATCAAGAATATAATGAAATCAATAACAACAATCTTTCATATTTTGTTCTTATTAGTAATCTGATATATTTTAAGTTGGTATTAGAGTAATAAGGCGAAATCAATTTGATTATCACCAAAAATATATCATCACATACCAAATAACCTTACCTAAAGCTATTACGAGCAGCCCACCAGAACCCCCGATCACAATGACCCAATTAATGTAAATTTTGCAACAATTAGGAGTCAACAGACCCAACAACAAGAATTACGGGCCAATACACATACTTGAAAAATTAAACGGCCAAAATTATACAATCTGGTCCCGGATAATATACTTGGCAATAGATGGAAGGGGTAGGCTCAACCATATCATGGTCGACCCCCCTCCAAAGACTACATAGGAATACACTACCTGGGCACCAAAAGATTCCACCGTAATTTCATAGATTATATGTCAGCAAAGGAGCTTTCAAAGGGCATAGAAGTTCTTTACAGAAGCAGTAAGGATGAGTTGTAAATCTTTGACCTAACAGTCAAAGCCAACACCATTAAATAAGGAAGGGAATCATTGAGGTATATTATGACAAACTCACTAGGATCTGGAAGGGAATAGACCAGAGGAAGCCAAACTTAATGAGATGTTTAGACAACATCATGATTCACAACCACTCTTTCCAAGAAACATGGCTATACCAATTGTTGGCAGGCCTAGATGACACACCTATCAACGGTGGAAGCCACATACAACACCATAAGGAGGGAACTTTCTCGACAAGAAATCATGGAAAGAGGCTTACCTAACTTACCAAGGCAGGAGCAATAAAACATTGGAAATGGGTTAAACACCTGGAGGACATCGGTTCACCGAGATGATGGGTGCTTCCAACTAATAGGGTACCTAAAATGGTGGAAGAAGGGGGACAAGGGAGGAAGACGAACCGAAGGAAGAGAAGCAGTAAAGGGTCAAAGCACAGCGGTGGTAATGGGTGAAAACCCAGATTTGGAAGTGTCGATCAAAAAGAGGGAGAATGAGAGAAATGGAGACTCTAACCCAAAAACGAGCAATGGAGTGAGTCTAGGTAAGGGTTTAAATTCTCTAATCCCAACTTCACGCAAGCGTAGTCCAGAAAACCAAGACTAGCCCAACGCGAAAGCATTAAGTGGATTGTGTTCAACAAAACCCGAACATTGGTGGATTTTTCATTACGGGGCGACCGATACTATGACGTATGATAAAAATGATTTTTTATCATTACATAAGCCAGATAAAAATTAAATACAGACCACCAATGGAGATCCCATGAATGTTAAAGGAATAGGAACAATTAAAACCAGAGTTAATCTATTTCTAGAAAACTGTCTTTATATTCCTATACTTTCGTATAAATTGTTATCCATTATCAAACTTACAAAAGACCTAAATCATATCATCCTAATGAACTCCTGTTGTACAGTGCGTCATGATCGGACCAAGAGGATCGTTAGGCATGGTATTGAAAGGAATGAACTATACTATGTGGAGGAAGAATCTCAACCTCGGGAGCTAGCACTCATGTGTGGAACTGTTGAATCTCAACTCCGATCATGGCATCGACGTTTGGGACATCCTTTATTAGGATACCTAGAATACCTTTTTCCCTCTCTTGCTAAAACAAATTTAACTCTTAATTGCAAAGCATGTTACTTAGCTAAAAGTCATAGACATAGTTACCATAGTAGTGCGAACCACGCCAGTAAACCTTTTGACTTGATTCATTTAGATGTATGAACAAGGTAAACATGGTTTTTTATATTACATTCTTTTTATTGATGATTGCACGAGAATAAGTTGGATATTTTTTATGAAACCTTAGTCTGAGGTGTTTGATATATTTACTAAATTTTACCAAATGGTTCTTACACAATTCCAAACTAAAATTAGGGTACTACGATATGATAATGGAGGGGAGTATGTAAACCAAAACATGAAATTTTTTGTCAAACCCATGGTCTTCTGCACCAAAAACATGCTCTAATACTCCATACAAAATGGAGTAGCAGAAAGAAAAAACATAACTCTCCTTAACATGACCCGAGCAATGATGAAAGAGTCTCATGTACCTAACCTCCTTTGGCCTAAAGTTGTTGCCACATCGAATTACCTAACTAATAGACTCCCTACTAGGAAATTACAATACAAGACCCCTACCACCACGAATATTTGGTGTACAGTGTATGTTTACATACCCAAGAGAATTTGGCATAAGTTGGAACCTAGAGTGGTAAAATGTGTATTTCTAGGCTATGGTGCCTTACAGAAAGGGTACAAGTGCCTAGATCTGACATCGAATCGGCTATACACTACCATGAACTGTGAGTTTGTAGAAACTAAGTATTAATATACCCAACTTCGATCTTAGGGGTAGATGCCATGCGATGGTCTAAGTTGGCTATCCTGGCCCACTCCAGCAGCTCAAGGTAGTAATACTTCTGATCGTACAGTCTAGTCCATTGTCTCATCACCACAACCAATGACTTTTAGGACAGAGCATCAGCTAAATGAGGAGGTAAGATCTAATGATTATTTATTACCTAATGGTGTAGTTGATGGTGTAGATGTTATTGGTGTAGCATTGAGCAAGTTAGGTATTGGAATTTCCAAGTACCAACTTGAAGGGGAGTGTAGGAAATAAGATAAGAAATACAAGAGTCCTAGTCTATATAGAGTGTTCTTATTAACAGTAAAGATGGAGTAAGATTACAGTATATAGAACAATAGATAAAATCTTCAAGAGTTTGAGTCTTGTAAAACCAGGGGACTAATCTTAGCATAGGAGTATAAATATCAGTGCATGTAATAACCTCAAGAATATAACTAAATCAATAACATCAATCTTTCATATTTTGTTCTTATCAGTAATCTGATATATTTTAAGTGATACTGATATGATGTTGGTTTTAGGTGTGTTTCAGAAGCTATATATTAACCTTTTCTTCATAGTTGATACTGATGTTGGTTTCAACTGTGCTTCAGAAGTTATATATTAGCCTTTTCTTCATAGTTGATACTAATGTTGGTTTCAGCTGCGCATCAGAAGCTATATATTAAGACCGTTTGCCTCTTCCTGAAAATGCAATTATGACTTGAGATTTTTATTGATGATCCTTTATAAATCACAACAATCATAGACAAGGTGAAGCTAGAACATTTGTGAGAAGCCTTATGGATGAATGAAAGATGCATGTCTTGGCATAAATCTGAAGAATTTGCAAAGTGAATAATCTTAGTGTCTCATCCTCTAACCTTAAAAGTGAGGTTTAAGCTTGGGCTTTGAGTAGGAAAGAATGGATGGTTTAGGAATTAAAGGATTGGGGTGGGAATCAACATGTTTACCAATTGCAGGTGAAGAAATTGAGGTGACTATTCCGTCTTGTTCATCCACCTCATTTGGAAGATCATCATGTCATCTTTTGTTCTACTATTTGTCACTGAGAAAGAATACCGCAGCTGTAGCCTCTGGCCAGAATTACGTGCATGGTTTGAGGCAAGATGTGGTTACATGTGCTCCTGTTCAGGAATCTTTCGGGGCTAATCAAGAAAGGGAAGTTTTTAGGAGCCCTGCTCCATTATACAAGGAATCAAGGATATACCATCTACACGACTATACAGGAGCCAATCTACAAGAATCCTGCCCCATGGTTAGATATGTTCAAATGGGAGGGGCCCATTCAGGGACCTTAACAGATCCATTTATAAAAGGGTTTAATTAATTATAGATTTAATTTGGTTTGTCTTTTAAAGAGTCAAGTTTTATTATGCTTTTAAAGGGTCGAGTTGGGTCAATAATGGCCAATCATTTCCATGGCTTTTGAACACTATCAAGTAATAAATTATTTTAACTCATTTGTCGATAGTCTACTGTCAAAGATTAGACATGATATAAGCAAACTATCACCATCTATAAGTAAAAACTGTACTATTTTTAGACTCTCGGTTTCCATCTTCTTTAGCCAGACCCGACCCGACCCAACCCATTTTGCATGTGACTCTAACCCGACCCAATGGACATGTTTACCCACACTACTGAGATGTATCTAGTACCCAGGAAATGTTGTGAAACATTCCTCAGTTTATGGGCCTTTCTCCTCACTACAAGAACCGACAGTTGTTCCTGAGCCATATTTTTTGAGTGAAAATGAGTATCGGATGTATTATTTGAAGGATCGAAGTGAGCACCCATCATTGATACCGGCCACAACCAGGCCAACTAAAGAATTGGACCGTTACGGACAGAACCAATACTGCAGTCATAATCATAACATTTAGAAAAAATGGAAATGTTAACTCATAATATACGTGACTTTCTTTGGAATTTATGCAAATGATTGATGATAATTTCAAATTTCCTATTCATTTTTTAAACAAACTCCTAATACGTACTCATAATATATTGTAACTTCTTTATAGAAGAAATTGTTATAACTCATTATCCATACTCATCTTCAATTCTCAATTCTCAATTCTCAATTTAAGCCCTTATACGGAGCACAAAGTAAGTAATAGTATAAAATAGTTACGATATAATAACATCTAAGGCCTATATATTTGCAAGTAGGCCAAAATCACATAAACAAAATATAGCTCATTTCTTATTGAAACTTTACTAGTTGTTTAAGTTATGTGATCCAACAAGACCATACATGATCAACAAGAAAAGAACCATACAACACATTGTCTCCAAGTCTGAACTTCGAATTGTAGCGTGCCTTTACGACCAAGAGAGCATGGCTAGCCTTTTCAACTTTCTAAGTAATCCATTTACAGTTTTTGCCCTTCAACTTATCAAACTCCAAGCAGAGCCGCCCCGATAATCATTAACCACGAGAAGTGATCCAACACATACTGGGACAACAACAACAAAGTTGTTCACACTGCCATCAAGTCTTATAAAGAGGTTCGTTCGCATTGCATTACAGTAAATATGTTTACAAGTGTGACCCCTCAGAGAACCATGTACCAAGACATATGCGAGATAGCCTTGCTAAACAAAGCGAGTTTCATTATTCTACCCTTCCATAAGAAGTGTATTGAATACGGAACACAGTTTTCAACCGCCGTAATTAGGCCTGGAGTACAGTCAACTAATGCTAAAGCACTATTCCATGCGCCTTGCTCTGTTGGGATCTTATCATGTAAGAATGCTTCTATGTGGGAAACACACCCAACCCATGCAAGAAACCATATGCAATGCCAATTCGCCATGCTGTTCCTTGGTGGGCCTGATGCCCGAGAGGCCCTCATATTAGCAGGGCTCATGGTGAACCATCTAGAGGCGTCACTGGTCGTAGTTCGGTTCTTGGAAAGTGAATGGAAAGGTAACGATGAGTGTGAAAGAAAGTTGGATGATGGGGTTGTAACGTGGTTTTGGATGGAAAATGAGCAAAATGATAAGGTAAATATATAAGGAAGTTGTTGTGAGCAATGGTTTTGAAATAGTTTTTGTTATACACTCATTAAATGATAGTTTTTCGATATATCTTTGGATTGTGGGGAGAAAAAATTGTATTAATCCAATTTTGATGGAGGTTTAATGGGAAGGGAATGATAGCTTTGAATTAGGATTTATTGGTGATTTTTTTGGTATCAGATGATTTTAATACATTGGGCTCTATATTGATAGTACAACAACAAGTTCTTAGGGACCAACGACCCCATTTCTTAGGCTTCTAATTAAACAACACTTTGAGTTTTTTTTTTCTATCAATTTAAATCATTTTTCTATCTTTTTTTTAAAATAAAAAAATAGTCAACCTTTAGTAGCATTGGTATATTTCATTTGTACATGAATGGTAGAAACTAATGAAACACAATTTATGTAAATGTTGAATTCAATGATTTAAATTCCAAAAAAAAAAATCACGGGTAATACTCCCTTCAACCTATTTTTGTTTACTTTTTTAGGAATATTTTCATTGAAGTATACAAAAATTTAACCATAAATTCTTAACAATTTATAATAAAAAAATCTCGTAAGATGTTGATGGATTTGTCTCAATTTATACTTTTAAAATATTAACTTTTAGTAATTTTCGTAAACACCGTAAACAAATATATCGATGTTCGAAATTTACTTTATGAACTTTGCAAAAAGAAAGCAAGAGCATTTTTTTATGAGAATATTGATAATTGCATATGTAAACAACGCTGGTGATTATGAAAAATTAAATTTCAATTGGGAAACACATGTTGTTTAATTATAAGAATTTGCTCTGATTATATTATAATAATTTAGGCTGTATTTTTGTAGATAATAATAGATAATATAGTTAATACATTTAATATGTAATATCCTCATATTCTTTCATATATATAAATAATTTATTATTTTTAATAAAAATAATTGTAGATATACAAAGATGTTACGTTTGGGTGATGACGCAAGATAATCATTATTATTTTTAACCAATAGTATGCCAACATAAATACACAACGAAATTATTAAGTGCACTTTAGTTAAACACAATTCAAAGCGTAACAACTATTAATAACATTATTTTCCAAAATGGAATTATTAATTCCATAATCCAAAAAATTAAGAAATACAACTCTCTCCGCATAAACTCATCCTTGAAGATGTTTAGTTTATTAGAATGCAACCAAATCTGTCAATCTATCTATATATATGAGTAGAGAATGGCCGGGTAAAACAAAAGAACATACATATCAAGAAAAACAAGTACATTCATGCACATCTATAACACTTCAATTCCTTTCAATCATGCTTTGTTACATAAACTTTAATAACATAATAAAGGTTATTGAAATATTTTAAAGAGAATATTTGAATAGTTCAAAGAAATATTACCAAACAATAATAATCCAATCTCAATAAGTGAGTAGTATAATAGTGGAATAGCCAATTTTAACTTTGAAACCCTCCTAAGTGTGTACAACACCACAACCCCCAATTTAGTAACTACTTATTAAGTCTATATTTGATGAAGAGATTAGATCATACAAAGTTTGTAGTCTAGATAAAAATCCAGCTTCCACATAGTAAGGAGTAATAATTCCACTAGACAAAATAATGTCAATGTCAAATTTAAAAACACAAACAAATTTAATCTTAAACAAAATCACTTTTCAAAACATACTTGTCAATGCACATTTTTAACCATTAATATCTTTAATTTTGTATAGGTAAAAATTATAAAAAGTTGATATATTAAAACTTTATATCGGGATGAGTCTAATAAGATCATACATGACTATAATTTTCTTAAAGGACAATTCACTATAAATAATGTAAAAATTAAAGTATTGCAATTAAAAAAAAAACGGAGTAAGTATATAATTGTACAAGTTATTTTCAAAAATTTTAATTTTATGACTTGATAAATATTATTCAAAATAATTATTTTCCAACACACACACAAAAAAAATCATAATGTATTTAAACTCCAAATAGTCCATAAAACAATCGTCGATCACGATGTGTACATCTACAATAAAATTTAAATAAACATGAACATAAACGCAATAGTACAGTAAATAGTGAAATACTCGACCCGGCTCAATTCCAGATTTACAACCCCACTTGCACCTTCTGACTTCTGAGAACGAAATCATTGCCCAAAATTGCAGGAACAAAATATTCTTGCGATCTCATTGCCTAATTCTATATCAATCGAAGAGCAACAGCTCCAAAAGTATTCATTCAATCATTGCCTCATCCTCAGGTGTTTTCTCTCAGTTCCTTTCTATATTGTACGATTTCCTATCTTTATCACCAATGCTCAAGAACCCGTCTCCAAATTACTATATATTTGATTAATTTTCCTGGGTTCATGAATCTGTCGCTTACCCTTTTTGTGATATGGGTTTTGGAATTTGGGATTTTAGTTCTGAAAAAACTGAACAAATTTGCAGGTTATGTGATGGATGCTCAGAAACATAGATGGGTTTTGCCACCAGTGTCAACCATTGGTTATCATTTTGGTACTAGTGGGATTTCTGTAGCCGCCGCTACTACTGTTACTCATCCTTTAGGTTCTCATTTTGTGTCCTCTCTTTTTTTTTCCACAATGATTTATGTCTTGTTTTGATGGTTTTATTACTAATGAAATTTGATTTTAGCAGGGAGGTTCTCTGATTAGTGATTAGGTGGATTAAATGCGTTGTTTTGGATTGTCATTCAAGATAGGGGGTGTATGGATATGTAATTTGAATGTGGAAAAAAATGCCAATGGTAATGACAGGAACATCCTGCTCAACTGGGTTGCTCCTTGATTAGATTGTTTAAATATAGTGGATTTGTATTGTTATGCTGCGTTTGTTATAATAGATGATAAGCTCTGTGCCATTTTGTTGTTTAAGGAGGTTTACTGGATTTTCGTAAAACGGCGGTATAAAGTCTTTGAATTCTGATGTTGTGGTTCATGAATTGATGATCTGAAGGCTTAGAGTTAGGTTTATTGCAAGACACTGGAAATGCAGTAATGTTTGTTTTAAAACTTGATTCAAAGGGTTCGGTTTGACTTAGATGCTAATTTTTATCTTGTGGTTAGCCAACTGATTTCTGCACAGTTGATGATAAGGTGTGGGATATTAGCAAAGAAGAAAATTATTGCAGAGAGGGATTAATTTATGTGATAAATCTTCAAGCATATTTCAAGATGGAACTTAGAAAAATAATTAATTCTCCATTGAGATTGTACAGTAACAAACAATTCAGAACATGAAAACAAAATGATGCTAAGGAGCAGAAATTCTTCCTCCCTTCTGCCTCCATATTAGACCTTTCCATATAAGATAATTTGTTTTACTGAGTTTGATGGAGACTAAGGTAGAGGCAAGGGCTGACTCAGGGGGGTGGGGTGAGGTGTGTGCTGGTGGGGAATGAAGGGCCTTTTCAATCCTCCTGAGCTGCCATGAGAGCAGAAGTGCAATGTGTCTTTCAAAACCGATGTGGAAACGGTGCTCAATGAGCAAGATTTTCGATCCAAGGAGTTGTTAGTGTGTTTTATCAACCTTTAAATTGAGTAGAGCTTTATTTAAAGAAGCTTTATCTTATTTAAGTTTAAAATGAAGTCGGTCCTTTTAATTTTCGTTCAATAAAGCGGATACATTGAAGTTGCTGGGCTAAGTGGGTTGAAGACGTAAATTCAATGAAGTCTTGCATAAAAATGTGTTTAATGAAGCTTAAATGAAGTTGTCACTTGAATATTGGTGTGTTCATTGATGGGCATTGTTTATTCAGCTGGTTTGATTGCTTATTTATTCTAGACAAAATTATGGGGAGTATTTGAAGAGTTTGGCTCATTGCATGTAGGAAACTTTGAGGTGCTAAATGGTATCTAGGAAAACTTGTTTCATATCTAGAGCTTTAAAAAGATGACTCAGGTGAAATGTAACTACCTTGCAATGTAAATTTAATGGCTGTTGCCTGTCTAACTAAGTATTTGGTAGCAACACTTTCTTGGAATACATTGTTGCATATCCTTAAATTCATGTCAAATTTATTTAAGACTTCTGGCTGTCAAAGACCTTCACTAGTTAGGGACTTTAGACTTGTGAAAAATAAGGAAGTGTTGATGATTTTGAACTTTGAGTTCATCGACACCATTGCTTCAGAGCATTATATTTTCTAGCCACATTGCTCAATATTGACATTCTGAAAAGGAAATAAACACTGGAGTATATATTGTGTAAGTAAGTTCCCCGGATTCTCAGTTTTAGATATCTCTCCCATGATTGAAATTTCCAGAGGTTTCTGTTGTTTTTCATAAAATAAAAGCAATTCTCCTTAATGGATTATTCATCACTTTTCCTGCTGGTGGATGTCTGTCTTAGCATGTTTGAAGAGGAAGAGCTGTTGCTTCTAATTGATAGGAATGTTTTGAGATTTTACTTTGGAATTGTTTTTTTTTTTTTTTTTTTTTTAGATTGAGTTTTTCTACCACCCTATCACCTTACAATGAAGTTTAAATATTTTGGTGTCTGTTGATAGAGAATTGAAAAGAAAATCATTTACATGAATGGTCGTAGGATTGGTAAGCACTGTTAGGACCTTCACGTTGTTGTTCATTGTTGTCAGGTCTTTTAATAGCTCTAAAGGGTCTATTTGATAGGTTGGGATGTTGTTGAGATAGAATTTTATGCATACTTTGAAGGCAAAGTGTGACCTTTCAGTCTATCTATAACTCCTTAAACAATCTGGAAATCTTGGAAGCTTTTCTCCTTTCATGTGATGCACTTGAATTTTCAGTATATGTTAAAAAGTCTAAGATTTCTTTTTGGGTTTCTGCTAGGTGCTTTGAATATATTGATTCGTTTTTGCAGATGTTCTCAAAGTAAGGCTTCAAATGCAACTTGTTGGTCAACGAGGACCTTTAATTGGATTGGTAAACATCTGGGTCTCTGGAATCTTATTCCCTTTCCCTCCCCCTCCTGATATCTTTATATATGTGGAATTGACACAGCTGAATGTTTTTGCCTTTTAATCTCCCAGGGACATATTTTTACCCAGATACTGAATAATGAAGGATACAGTGCATTATACCTTGGATTGGCACCTGCATTGACAAGGTCAGTTCTATATGGAGGATTGCGTTTAGGTTTGTATGAACCTTCTAAATATGTTTGTGAAACTGCATTTGGATCCACAAATATCCTTGTTAAAATTGTAGCTGGAGGCTTTGCTGGTTCTTTTGCCACTGCGCTGACAAATCCTACTGAAGTTTTGAAGGTGCTTAAATTGTGTTCCCTTTCTTTTCCAGTTTCAACACTGTTCTATCTCCCTTTCTACCTATCCCTTTTGTACTGAAGCACCTTTTTCCATCAGGTTCGTTTGCAAATGAATTCAGGTACGAAAGTAGGTGCTATTAGCCAACTGCGCAAAATTGCTTCAGAAGAGGGTATAACTGCTCTCTGGAAGGGTGTTGGTCCTGCTATGGCAAGAGCTGCTTCCTTGACTGCATCACAACTAGCAACATATGATGAGTCCAAGCGAGTAATTATGCTATTTCCTCTACTTTTTTTAAAAAAAATTAAATTATTACAAGACATTGATATTTTAAAGCACCTGATATAATTGTTTTGCTCCTAAAATTCATATTTTATGAGTTTGAAGTCAGTGAATTATTTTTTGTTGAATACAGGCTTTGACAAGATGGACTTCTGTTGAAGAAGGATTTTCTCTGCACCTCATGTATGCTACACTGTCTCTGGCTTTTTCTCCACTTTTGTGGGCACATTATTTTCCGTTGAAATTGTTTGGCCGTTGATATCTCTGGCTGTAGCTATTTTCTATTTTTCTGGGTGTATGATTTCAGCATATGACCAGTATTCTGAATGATCCATGACAGTCGTGAATATAAGGCTTTTCCTGCTTTCAAGCTTCTGCTTGCTCTTCTTCATGCTTGCTATTTGGTCTGAGATGTTGATGATGGTCTTGAAAGTGATAAATTGCTTACAAAATTTTGAAATATGATAATTGTTTATATTCCAGTTTACCCTGTAAACAGGATAAGGCTGCTCAATTAATTGTTGCTTGCAGGTTAGCTACACCGTGCCGATGTTATCTTTTATTTCACTTTTGTTTGCAAACTAAGTTGCAGTTATAAGTGTTTCAGAAAAGATTATATGATGTCCTCTTACAATGTCTGTTGCAGAACCCATGTATGGGATTAAGAAAGTGACTCATTGGGAGAATATTACTCTACTGGTTTCTTGAGACTGACATTTTGTTTATGAAGGTCAAGTACTATAGCTGGTGTTGCTAGTACTCTGGTCACAGCACCTATGGATATGGTTAAAACCCGTCTAATGTTGCAAAGGGAATCAAGTGGCAGGAATTATAGGAATGGATTTCATTGTGCCTATCAGGTAATGAGATAGTCTTGATGCTATTTCTGCCTATGACTGTATTTATGTACTCATTGATTTTCAGAGACTGTTTGAATCATGAACTCCATGATCATTCTGTCTGAAAATTACTGTATAAGGTTGTGACTTGTACTAGAGTGCTGAGAATTTTAGCCAAGATATAATTAGGGCCTAGACTTCGTCGTTTTATACATCTATGGGGAGTCGAATGGTTATTTCTTAGTCCCTAGTGGACATATCTTGTCATATGGGCCCATGCCTAATTGTCTTTGCTTGATACTAAGTGTCACTGTAGTTTTTTCCACTATTTCACTAAAAATGGTTCCTGTAATCTCATCTTGGGCACTGTTTGCTTTTGTATTATAGGTTTCATTACCCTATTCCTGACTACGACGAAAGAGTGCTAATTTCTGCATTTCATAGCTGTTGTACCGTTTTAGTTGTCAAAATTTATAAAGCTAGTAATCTATCGTAATTCCTCCATCGATATTCCATATTTATCTAATGTCTCAAAATATTATTCCCACTTGTGTAAAAATAAAGTCACCTTCTATATCCATTCCAACACTTTTTCTTCCTACTATCTCTCTCTATATATATTTTGTTTTTCTTATTCTGCATTTATCAATGGGAAGATATGAAGATAAGTATGGGACACAAAGAGTATTAAAATTAAAAAAAATCTCATTTGTATTTCTTGGTGTCATGAGTATGGGTGGGAATGTTGGGCTTTTAAGGAATATATAAAGAAGATGAGTGTACCAAAATTGCGTATGTTAAGGTGGATGTGTGAAAATAACTTCAGGGACAACATTAGGAATGTGGATATATGGAAGAAAGTTGGAGAGGCGGATGTTGAGGATAAAATGAAAGAAAATTTGTTACAATGGTTTTGGGCATGTTAAGATGCCGGTTAATAGATTCACCATGCATTTTAGGAAGGCAAAAAATAATTTAGATGGAGTAAGTTAAAAATGACATGGAGAAAATGGGTTTACATGACGTGGGGCTAAATAGGAGTGAATGAAGGAGGATTATTTGTGGATGATTACATGAGATAGTCTCTCGATTCATGAAGGCGACCTCATCTTTTTGGGATAAAGGTTTGGCTTTGTTGTTTTTGTTGCTGCTGCTGTCATGAGTTGGAGTTCTATATTTCCATATGTTCAATGATCAAGGGTACTTCACTGGAAATTTGCTACGCCCGTTCTCTAGTCTCTATCCTTTAGAATGATTTTTAGGTCCTATTCCTGATTCCTGATTGCTGGATATGGTAATACCCTTTTTTTCCTTTTGTCTGCAGATTGGTAATTTCTGAGATCAAACTAACGCAACCGAAATAATTTAAGGATTGGGTTCTTCCGCTCTATAAAAATGAATAGCAATGCATCAGTGTTTCATTTATGTAATACTTTGTTGTCTTATCAGGCTTATGCATACGCATCTTCAGCTTCAGTACCTAGTTATTACAATTAGAAAAACATCCAAGGATGCAGAATTGCAGATGTGTAATTTTTTTGTCCAGCATTTTGTATGATTTTATTAAAGAAATGTCAGTCTTGTTATTTGCAAGTGTAATCTTCTAAACTCGTCTTCAATTTCTTCATTGCATTTTACTTATTTCTGTAGGTCATGCGCACAGAGGGTCCTCTTGCTCTTTACAAAGGGTGAGATTTCACAGCTATTCTATATTTCTATACCATTACTTATTTCCTCCCAAAAGAAAAGATAGGAAAGTAAAAAGGAAAAACTGAGTACTTTGTGGTTTTCGGATCTCCTGTTCTACTGTTAGACATGTACTCAATATAGCAGCTGGCTGGCTGAAAAGTATACTTTGTGCCATTTCTGCTCCAGGGGCTTTACAATTTTTGCACGGTTGGGTCCGCAAACTACAATTACCTTTGTTATCTGTGAGAAGCTCCGGGATCTCTCAGGACTCCGTGCCATTTAGTTCAGGCGATTCAGGCAGTCCCGTGAAATATCTGGCCGCATTCCAATATAGTTAATCACATTAGACAAGATTCTTTTTCTCCATTTTTTGGGATCTGTAGGGGGAGTGATAAGGACAGCTCCCGCTCAGGTTTGCATAAACTGATCACCATTTATTCTTCTTCTTATTATTGACAGGCCTCTTCTTTGTTATCTGTTATTTTGTACTTCGTCTATGCCGTTGGATGTTCAACTTGTATTTAATCACATTGATTTGAGACATGAAGAGCAACTGTCATGAACTGTATTCTCCTGTCCTTGCAGGTTGTCTAGCACCAATAAAAGCAGTAGTTACTCATTTTGCTACCTGTTCTGTTTTATTTTTTTCATTTGATTTCTGATAAACCCATATCATATAATTCCGGTATTTGGTGCATTCATGTTAGGTCATTTTGGACAGTGTCATTTTCAGGTCAATTCTACTTTTGTTTGAATCAGTTTGGGTCTAATTTTGTTCAATTCGGTGTTTCGGGTTTTATCAAGTATGACAGCCTTACAAGTTACCACTACTTTCTTATTTTCTTTACTTTTATTGTAATATTATAAATCTGAACGACGATTTCTTATTTTACTTTTTAGGTAAAAAAAAAGATAGCAAGAGAAAATGATAATGTAATATTGCATAATTTTCAATAATTATTAAAATTATTCTTAATATTTATATAGTATTTAGTTAGAAAAAATGAAGTATCTTATTTTAAAAAGAAGGAAGAGAATTTTAAAAAAATTCTAATTTGAAAAGGATCCAAAAGGAAATCGAGTGTGGGAGGAAATAATAATGTCTGAAATGCTTGAAAATTGACGAGTTAGAGATACGTGTCATGATTGTGTTAAGTTGAGGATTGGAGGAAATATGGGTGTTGTGGGAATAACTTTTTTTAATTGAGGTTTGTCACAATAGTTGAATAGTATGACTTGTCATATCCAATAATACCTCTTAAATTAATTGTGGATCCTTTTCTCAATTGAAGGGTAAAAAATTTCATGGGACACGTGAAAAAGGATAACTAATCTGGTTTATTTATATAGTTGTAATTTGTAAATTGACAATAAAAGGTATTGATTCCAAAATATCAAGTTTGCTAGGTAGCAATTTACAAATTTCTCCACATAATACATGTAATATCTATTTTTACAGAATTTGATGTACGAATTCATCATTTTTTCTTTCATGAAAAAAATGCATATAAAACATTGGTTAGGAAAAGAAGCGTCAAGCAATTGCATGGGAATGATAACATGCACTCGATATAAGACGTCTTACACTCTTACGCATATACCTTTCCATAAAAAGAAGAAAAATTAAATGTCTCAAATAACCTAAGCCTCACGTTTAATTATCAGCTAATCAAGCATTGTGCAATAGAACTCTAACTAGTTTTGTGCCGAGACGATATTCATGTTTTTAAATAAATAACAATTATGATATTCTGAATGTCGCAAATAAAATTTAAAAATGATGCTAGATGATTTAATTACTCCTTCTATTACTTAATGTTTTTGACATACTTTTTTGTTTAAGTATGTTTCATAAAGTTTCTCATATTTTACTTTATTTATATTATGGTATGATTATTTTTACCGTTAACCCTCAAATGACCCGTCATATATGACTACATTTATTTGTTTATAATGCTTATCTTTTAGATTTACTAATTTCTCCTCACAGAACGTTTTGTTTCATATATTTTTTTTCTCTCTCGATCTCTTACACTTGGAGACCTAAAGTGACAACTCACTTTTATACTTTGCCTAGGTATTTAGAGTTGTAACAAATTTGCATAAAAAAGAGAGTATTTATTAACCCATCTAGTGCCACATGTTGTATAAATAGTGATGAGTCTGATGACAATTGATGTGCTCTTGGACTCAAAAATCATCCCTTAATTTAAGTTAATAGAATTTTTGAAGAGACTATTTAAATACTTTATGCTAAATCAATCGCATCTAAAAGATAAACAAGTAAAATAATTATTATACTTACTCCATTCTAAATTACTCTTTACATGGCATACTAATATTTTAAAACTACTCTCATCCAACTACAAAGAGTTTGATCCCGACACTCTCTTATTTTCAATCAAAGTTATACCCAATTAGCTCTTATCAAATCTATTTCTCAATAAAATAACAATTGGTAAAAATAGTTCATATCCCCTAAGATCTTGTGTTAAATATGAGTGTCAAGCATATTTTGCAATCGAGGGAGTAATCTTATTCGTCTTAAAAGGGAAAAATTATCAAGCACTTAATAAATTGACCAATATGTACTTTGAAAATTGAAAGCAATAGTAATATACCATACAACATGAGTCATGAATTTCTTAAACTGTATAGGTTAGCAAGCGAACAGGAGTCTAACACTAGATTTTAAGTCACTTATTTCAACAGTGCTAAAGCTTAATATACAGTAAGAATTTTCGCAAATTTTGAATACTAAGCAATCACATGTAAAAGTACAAATGTAACAAAGACTTATCCTAGAAAAAAGAATTAAATCGAAAAATAGGTACTAGATGATGAAAGATCTCCCTAATTTTTTTTGGCGAAAAACAAGGATAAGAACATGCTCCGTATGATACAAGTTTTAATCAATTCACTCAATTTTCAAACACCCGAAAAAAACCCCTTTGCGATTGGACAATCTATATTCTATATATCACATCTTATGGTTTTCGCTTACATTGACATATGTTTCCAACCAAATTACATGTTGGACCCCACTGATCCACCCTGTAAATCAATTATCCATCCACCTCAAACTTTTTTTAAAAAAATACCCCAAACACAGGGAAGGGCAATTTAGTCATTTACCCTCCAACCACTACATCTCTGACCGAGATCTGACCTCTAAAATCCAAAATAACAGCGGGGGTAATTCCGAAAATAAGTATAAAAAATACACAAATACTGTAAAGTTGTCATGGTGATGTTGTGTTAAAATTGATAAAGATTGACATAAAATTAATTTATAATTGACGAATATTATATTAAGGGGTAATTTTTATTATATTAAGTGGGTCATTTTTATTGGAGATTTTGTTAAAAACACAAAATAAGGTTAGAAAAAATGGTAGTAGGCCGGCTGTGAATAAACGTTTTTGTACTGTGAAAACACAAAACATATTAATCAGAGGAGTTTGAACAAAAATAAACTTAGATAACGCAAAATCTAACTCGTATTAATGTTTTTAACAAATTACCAACTCTTGCAAAAAAAAAAATTTAAAATAATATTTATTACCGGGGATCCAACCTTGCAATCTTGAAAGACGCCACTCTTTTCTTTCTTTTCTTTTATTTTATTTCCGACGACCCAAACAAAGTGAAGCAACAGTAGCTCACAACATTACTACAGAGGAGAGAGAATATCGGGGGAAAAATCTAGAGAGAGAAGGCGGTAATGGCGGCAACAACAGCAGCTGCTGAGGAGCAGAAACCGTCAGGCGTGCGGAAGCACAGCGAAGAGAGCGTCAAGTTGTTCGTAGGTCAAGTACCGAAGCATATGACAGAAGCTCAACTCCTTGCTATGTTCAAAGAGTTCGCTCTCGTTGACGAAGTCAACATTATCAAGGACAAGGCCACCAAATCTTCTCGAGGTTTCGCCTTTTTCTTGAATTTGTTTGGTGTTGTAGTTTGCTGATTTGACCGGAGGAATTTCCGAGCAATGCGCGTTGATCTGTGGTTAGATTCGGGTGAAATTGCTGAGTTTTGATCTGTTTTGTTTTGTTGTGTGTGCTGTTAGGGTGTTGTTTTGTGATTTGTCCGAGTAGAGAGGAGGCGGATAAAGCTGTCAATGCTTGTCATAATAAGAAGACACTTCCTGGAGTAAGTTCGTTGATCCCGGCCACTTCTTTTCTATGATCTTAATTTTGTTGGTGCGGTTGACTTTGTGTTACATTGTTGATGTCGTTGTGTAATGTTACTAATTTTGGAGTTGTGCGTAATTTACTGTGGAGTTTTGGGTGTGTGCATGTACGAACTCAGCTTGTGTTGATGTTGTTGTGTGTTGCTTTGGGAGATCACCTAGTGATTAAGATTGGTGGAGTATGTTGAGAGTTCAAAAATGCGACTCCTAACCTAGTTTTTGCTGGTCTTTGACTGATTCAGTCGATTAGGAATGTTAGCTATCTCATTTGCATGATCAAGTGAAGCTCTAAACTTGATTGTTTTTTTTTTTTACTTAAATGCGCAATTGAGGATATTAGGAGTCGATAAGTTCCTCAGTTTTCCGTGGAACTTTGCTTTGGTTTGGAAGCAAGAAGCTTGTGTTAGTCAAAATTTTAAACAATTTTGCATTACGGGGATCTGAAATGGAACAATGTTACCAAAATTGAAGTAATTTGTGTATGAATTAATTGATGTATGAATGTTCGAAATCTTGTCCAAGGAAAATTAACTCATTGTTGAACTGCCACTTCAGGTCTCAAAGTGAGCTAATAAGAATGCTTGGAAGTTTGAATTTCTTTGGGTGAGAGTATCTAGTGTTGATTGATATGTACAAATGAGGGGAGTCCCCACTTATAGGCGTCCTTGAACAAAGCATTAAAATTTCTGAATTTTAGGGTATTCTGAAATCCTTAAATTGAGATTTCTACGCAACCTAGATAAATTACATACAACCAATTCTAGAATGCTCTATTCAGTCCCCATGAGCTTAGAATTTACAAGAGTCTGCAGGAGGCTTCTAGAACCTTTCGGTGGGGAACCTCCTAGTATCTTTGGACCTGAAATTTCGCGTTCTTCTTTTGTAGGTTTCTTTGGCGCAATATGTTCCTTGGGTCCTAATTAATGGACTCACAAAATTACAAGTCAATCAAAGTTCATTTGGTCCCCTGAATTGCTCAGTGTTATGTTATTGCTAAGTGTTCATTAGGGAAACATGATAGATTCAAAATTAGCCTCTATGGGGTGCTGTCAGATGGAAGTCATGGTGCCTCTAGGCTCATTATTGTGCACATACCCAGTGATGGTGTAGGTGCTTGGGCACAGAACATGACACAAGGCTATGTGTGTTTTTAATATGTGCTTCTCTTGCTTTTAGCTCTTATTGGAGTTTGTGTTGGTTTGTGATATTTTTTTTTAAACAATTGCTTCCAGATCTAAATTTCTCTGTTACTTGTCTACAGGCATCTAGTCCCTTGCAAGTGAAGTATGCAGATGGCGAACTGGAAAGATTAGGTCTGATTAACTTTGTCCTTGAGTTCCCTCTAATTTCCCTTATACAATTAAAGCAGTTAGTCTTTATGAAAAGCCTTGTCTTGATTACTCATTGACAATTTTCTTTTCCAAACCTTACTTTTAATCAGAGCATAAGCTTTTTGTTGGCATGCTTCCGAAGAATGTCTCAGAGGCTGAGGTTTCAGCTTTATTTTCTCAATACGGGACAATAAAAGAGTTGCAAATTTTGAGGGGATCCCAGCAAACGAGCAAAGGTTTCTGTATTCTTGTTTGATATTAATTTGTTCATGTATAGCTTATTTCCCCTTCTATCATTGTCTTTTGATGTTATCCTTGCAAAGCCTTAGTAGCCACTTGTTTATTACTTGAATGCGAGGAAATCAAAGTAGTGTTGTTATTTGTGGCAGGCTGTGCTTTTCTGAAGTATGAGACGAAGGAGCAGGCTCTTTCAGCAATGGATGCTATTAACGGAAAGCATAAAATGGAGGTTTGTCTTTCTCTGCGAGCTTTATTGCTGTCTTGTGTTTTACACTTGAGATCTGTTGAGACTTGTTTTTTCTAGGGGAATTGTTCAACTTGTGATATAGGCTGTGTCTCTGGTTCTTTCCATGGTCTTGCTGGTGTTTTTGATGCATTCTTTTAAAGCAACGAAAAACTTCATCATTGGGAACTGTTTATATTTTGCTATTACTGGGTAATAAATCTGATAATAATGGTTGTGCACAGTTCAAATCATAATTGGGAACTGCCTTATAGACTTTTTAGCTGTTTCATATTTGGTGGGTATAGATTTTTTCACACAACACCATGGTTGCAACTGTCTTTTAAGTCGATTGCTGTGTTGTGGCCTTAGTTATTAATTTGGGGTAAAATGTGTCCTACCTTATTTAACTTCTTAAATCTCATACCCACATCGTTGGATACTTAACTATGATGGCTCGATTGTGAGTAATGTGAGCAAATTATCATGTATGGGGCCCAAAGCTGAAGGCTAATAAACACAGAATTAGGAACTGACAAACAGGCATCATCCTTTATTTCGTTTTTCCTAGTAGTCAGAAACTGCGAAAGCAAATGACAACGCCTATTCTTATCAGAGAATCGTAGAATGTCAATAGTCAAATCATCTATTCCCTTCATACTTAGAAAGATTACCATGTACGCAACCCTATCCCATACTAGCTATAGATTGCTACAAAGGCTGTTTTGTTAAAACTAATGCAGAAGATAAAAAGAGGGCTGTAGCCTAAGTAATATTTTATACTACGTAGTACTAATGATAATAAGGTTTTGATACAGGAAAGCAAGAATAAAATAATGAATAAACAAAATATTTATACACCAACTGTAATAGGCATATTACAACAAGACCACATATATGATATATCCACCATTACGTGTATTAGAGGAAGAAAGACATGTTTTTACTATCATATTTTTCTACTTTGATCTCAAAGTTGGTCATATCTTGCCTTACTGCCTTGTATGAACTCTTCTTTGTTCTACCTCTTCTCTGGTTGTGATTCAGTTAGTCGATCTTCTTACTTATTAACTAGACATCTGGACACCTTCTCCTATTATGCTTATACCATCTAGTTCTTCTAATATAAGTTACCTCTACCATATTCCTTGATGCTTCATTTTTTTTATTTTTCTTTTTTATGTGGCTGTATCTTTAAGAGGCAGATTGTTACATCAGCTTCTTGACTTAGGTATTCTTAATCCAGATAGAGTAGTCATCACATTCCAGATAGTTAGTAGAATTTGTCCCTGAATGGCAAGTACTATTTCTCTTATCACAAAAATCTGCGGCAATCCTTCATTTAATTCTTACTATAAACAATGACTTTACCAATCCCCATTATCTATCATGATTGGCCCTGGGCATTTGAAATGTTCTGTCATTGATATGTTGTCTATCCTAATCTCGATTCCTATGTCCTTCTATCCACCTTCCCCCTTCTGCAATTCTTTATACTCTTAGGTCTACTCAACTTGAAACCCTTTGATTTGCATCTGTCGAAAGTTCTATTCTGTCATTGACAGTATCAATACCAATTATTTGTCTTATCCTCCAAAACTATGTCATAAAAGAATAACAAATATCATGGAATGTCTCCAGGTAAACTATCTTGGTAGGGTCATCTACATTCTACATAGAGGGAAAGAATAATCCATAATTATTGCATAGATGGAAAGACTAAATACTCATCAATTATTGCATAGATGGAAAGACTAATCTATAATTAGTGTTTCAAGACTTGCCTTAACTCCAGCTGACCTATCTTGGATGGCCTGTATATAAGTGATTAAGATTCTTTTGGCCTCAAAGCATACCCACGGGATGTCTCTATCTACTAGGTTAATGAATGCCATATGTAGGTCCATTAATCTAACTCTACTATATTCCATTGGGAGTATTTAGTGATATACTGCTAAATCTCCCTAGCGTGAAATCAGATTGGTTTTCCAAGATATAAGATACTCTGTACATTGTTTTATTATGGGACTAGCTCTGCCCCTATGATTGTTACAAATTTGAATTTCTATTTTTCTTGTATATTGATACTATCAAGTGGAGATTATCAAGTGGAGATTGACATCTACCAAGATCTTAATATTCTATTTGTTGGTTTATTGACTATGGTATGCATTATTGACCTAGTTATCTCCAGACTTCTATGAATATCTCAGTGACTTTCCACTCCTCCTTATGGATAGACTTTGTGGTATCGTGTGTGTAGATATTGATTCGACTACTTAGTAACTGCACGTGTGAATGTGTGGTACATGGGAGTTATGTGGTTGAACTTTTGAAAAGGAGTTGGAGTCACTAATGAATCTCTAAAGGATAATTTATAAACATTTGGTAAGGATTTCATGATAGGGACATACCGGGTAAAAGAGAATTGCTTGTCACACAAAGGAAAGTACGTAAGAGTGTAAGACATAGAAGAATTGCATTTCATGCAGGTAGTTAAATTGTGTTTCATGCAAGTTTTCTGCTCATGTAGTTCCTTTTGTGCAAGGCCTAGAATTACGACTATTCATGGTTATAAATTTTGTCATAGACCTTTGTATAGAGTCCATAATATATTGTATGAAAGTTCATGGATAAATATATGACTTTATGAATGTTCAGTTTTGATTCTTTTGGACATGCTTTACTATTAAAGGACTTTAAGGCAAATAATATTGACATTCATAAAATGTTCAAGAGGTTTTGGACCAAATGAGTCCATTAGTGACTCTATACAATCTTTTCAAATCGTTCTCTTAATTCGGACTAAATAAGCAATTTGGAAAGTTCAATTATTGGGTCGTTAGGAGGGGTGACACATTTAGGTGTCTATAGTGTGTCAAAAAAATATTAATGTTGATGCATGTAGCTCTCTGCTCTACTGAACTTAAATTGCCAACTCCAGTGTTTTCATAAAATTTCTTTCGAAAAGTGAAAAGCATTATTACAATGATTTATACCACACCTCTTAAAAAGCAAATGTAAATTATCTTGATGATCTATAATTTGATGCATTTTAGAGATTAGTTACTCCGTATCAAGAATTTCTAACTTGATGCAAAGAGAATGCTTCGTCAAATTGATGAACAGCAGGTTGGTGCCCCTGATAGTTGTGCTACCACTTGGATACGAACTTTTATTATGACATTAGGTAATCCCTCTGTGATGCCCATTTTAAATTTTTCGACAGGAAAGGGAAATATTCACCAGAATAAAGTCATACAACACTTACCATAAAAAATTTTCCAATCCCAGAGCAAAACCAAAATACTTCAGCAACATTCTCCTAAAAAACATCTAATTGTTAAAATTACTTAAGAACGGCTCCAAGATTATGAGAAATACAATACCATGAAAATAACACTTCAGTGTCAAAACATCTTTTTGTTCCCGATTTCTTTAGTTAGTATATGTAATTTTCTTATTTAAGTTTGTCCGTAAAAAAATATAATTTTATTGAAACCTAACAAAATATTTGAAAGAAATATCAACCGTAAAAAAGTTAAGGAGTGACGATTGAGAGCTGAAATAATTAACACTAATTTAGATGAGAAAATATTCCAAATTCCAACACAAAGACCATCAAATCTTGTAATTATTTAGTTCCTAATTTAACACCCCCCCCCCCCCCCCCCCCCAAATAAAAATAAAATAATTAAGAGTAACATTAGATAATCATTTAGAAAAGGGTTCGGGAGGGGAATGAGGGGAATTTGGAAGGGAAACCTGATGTAGTGTAGTGTATTTTAGTATTAGTCAATAGATAAAGGACCTATTTGCGGTCCACATTTTCTGAACCAAACTATGTTTGTAACTTTATTATATCCGTATTTGACCAAATCAAGATTGAGCTAACTGACCCAATAAAGTTTGACTTATATTGATTGATTTATCATGACAAGCTGTTTTACTAATGATCTAACCCAAATTGGTCAAATATCACCCAAACTCAATGGACCCATTTGCCACCAGTAGGGTCAATTGTTTATTTTTATCTTGGTTGATATTTATGCTTAATAGTCGAACTTTGTTTTGAATGAGCCACATATATATATTAATCATGTTATGCATTTCTAATGATTACTATTTTTTTTCTTTATTTATGAGCTACAAAAAAATCAATAGCAATGGGAACAGCATTTTTTGAACAGCATTTTTTTTGGGCTGTTGTCTGTATTCTCTTACTCCAAAAATATTCATTTTGTTTCACACAATCACACTAGACATCAATTTCTTGCATCAATATCTAAAATAGGCAAGAAGTTTATGGCCTATGGTCCACTTTGAAAACATGTTTGGGGTTATGAATGAAAGAAATAGATATGTTATTTTTTATATCTGATGGTAACTTTTTTTTTTAATCCTGTCAGGGCTCAAATGTTCCGTTAGTAGTTAAGTGGGCAGATACTGAGAAAGAAAGACAAGCTCGAAGGACTCAGAAGGCCCAGTCAAGAGGGTCTAATGTTGATCCATCACAGCCCTCTTCATTATTTGGAGCCTTACCGATGGGTTATGGTCCTCCATATAATGGATATGGTTATCAGGTTTGTTGTCTGGCCATGTTTGAATTTCTATTTCAGTCCTCCCTGGAATACTATTCCCACTGTTATTCGTAGCGGAACGACAACATATTTTTGCTCATTTTTTCATCTTCATTTGAAGCATCACTGTGGTTCCTCTTTATTTTGATGCTAACCCTTTTTCCTGCTTTTGTCTGTATGTTGTCTGGTCATAATTTAGGCTCCTGGTGGATACGGCCTTATGCCATATCGCTTGCCCCCGATGCAAAACCAATTCCATAATATGGTTCCTCCAGTAAATCAAGGAAATGCTTTGTGTGGTGTAAGACCTGATCTTGCTCCTGGGGTAGCTCCAAGAAGTTATATTGGTTCTGGTTATCCTGCAGTTCCGAATGTTCAGTATCCTGTGGCATATCCTGGAGCGATGATGAATCACAGACCTGCTAACAGTTCTCCAGGCTCCATGCCATCTAGTGTTGCAAACAATTCCTCGGGAACATCACCTGGTGCAGGTTCAAGTTCTGGAAGTCAGGTTGAAGGTAGTAAAACCTCCTCCTTTGCTTTTATTTGATTGTATTATTCCCTATTTTGGACCTTGTATGATTTTCGGTATTGCTGTTAAATTGAGTTCCTGATAATTATTATTATTTTAAAAAAAAAAGAAATGGAAAAAAAGATATTTCCCAATATACCATACCCTGACAATTTTTAGTTATTCACAATATAATTTTACTATTTTTTAGATAATACTGTACGGTAATTCATATCCTTTTTCAGTTACACATTTGGTCACTTTTGATTTACTAGGTTTTCCTTCTGAAATTATAGGACCGCCTGGTGCTAATCTGTTTATATACCACATACCTCAAGAATTTGGTGATCAAGAATTGGCGAATGCTTTTCAGCCATTTGGCAGGGTCTTGAGTGCTAAAGTCTTTGTTGATAAGGCAACTGGGCTCAGCAAATGTTTTGGTATGACATGCTCTCTTTAACACTTTTCCTAACATAGTCAGGAATCAGGATGCTTGGGTCTTATTATGTTGCTTTCTACAGGATTTGTCAGTTATGACTCGCCAGCAGCTGCACAATCTGCTATTAGTATGATGAATGGCTTTCAGTTAAGTGGTAAGAAGTTGAAGGTTCAGCTAAAAAGAGATAACAAACAGAACAATCCTTATTAATTTAAAGGTATACATGCCTTAGAGGATTGTAGTCCACAAACTCTCCATTCAGGCAAGAGATGTGGGTGGTACGGAGAACTCTGGTTCCAGTTTGCACTACACCCTAATTGAAGGTGCCACTGGGATGTAAATCCCTGAAACTTGTAGCTGTTAGTGCCAAGTCGACCATTTTACTTTATGTATCATTAAATTCATTTGGATAGATGTTTGATTCTTAATTTATTGATTCTTCATGGAACAACTCCTGCAGCTATGACTCTGTATATGTCTGCAAAAGGGAAAAGAAAAGGGTCATTTCTTCATTATTTTTCCCCTGATTTCAAGAATGATTACTGATTGCTTCTGCCTCATCCCCATCCCTAAGAAGTAAACTTCTTTCAATCATTTGGTTGTTTTGATATATCAGTGCTTTCTTCAAGCTGTCTGTGTTTCTCTCGTGTTGGATGTTGGGTTACTTGTGCTTTCAAATTGCCCGTATAAGTTGGAAGGCCAAGTTACCATGTGCACAAGCTATCCAAGAATCGGGAGACCTTTTGGGTTGAACTCGCCAGCCTGAAGAATACTCACATCTGGCAATGCTATCTTCTGGTAACATCCTTAATAGTCGTAATATTGTATAAATATGCTCAAGTTCTGTTTTCTGTTAATTACTTTAGTATTATGCACCTAGGCTGTTTTGCTATTTGCATTGCTGATTTCACTATGCAGGAGTTGTAGAATGAGGAGAGATCATTGATCATTAAATGCTTCCTGGGGCGTTCTGATCGAAACTATGTATTTTTTCATACATATGTGATATGATCATATCAGGAGTACCATTAGAATGTGATTGAGATTTAAACTAATAATCGAACTACGACTTAACTTCTCGTGAATGTTTTCAAACAGTAAGGACAGGATTTTCTGCATCCAGACATGAGTAGGTGAAGTGCATTGTTTCTGCTTATTTTGCTGGAATTCTTGTCAAGGGTAAAGTGATTGCATGATTAGATTAGGGAACAATATTGTTTGTGGGAGAGTAATGCTATCATGTCTAATGTTGATTAGATTAGGGAACAATATTGTTTGTGGGAGAGTAATGCTATCATGTCTAATGTTGATATAGAAAAAATGTGATTGCTTATTAGTAATCTAAATATGTTAACTATTTTCTTTCATCGCACAAATAGTAAACTAACACATAATTTTACCTGAAGATTAGACATGTAACTTTTTGCTTTGTGGGATATCTTTGTTTTCTTCTTTACACCACGAGACGAATCCATTTTCCTGGCTAAGCATGTCAGTTTCTTCAACAACTGTGAATTGACATGCACTTGATAGGATAGCACTTTGCAGCATTTGGTTTTCCTTTGTTAATGATTGAACTTCAAACAAGGTGACATTAGGGATATCTTAGTCGAAAGCTGTCCTTTTGATCAGTTCACACCAGGTACGGGTCAACTTTATTACGATTATCGAATCTTTTGAGCAGACTGATGATTCATATAATAAATAATATAATGACCAGTTCTTTCTATGGGTGATTATGATTTATGAACACCAACTTTAGACACAGTCTATAATTTACAGAAAGTTTTTGGTATAATCCCCATAGACATGCATGCATATTTACATGTGTTTACTTGCTTAAGGTGACTAGCTATCCATTAATGACTGCAAACACTACTTATGAATGTTTTGATGAATTTGTGTTAGCTCATATGGTAAGAGACTTGAGCTTACTCTTGTAGACTAAACCTGTTCAAATGGAAGAGTTTTTGATCAGCTTGTTTATGAAAGGGTCTAATTAATAATGGATCTAATGAGTCGGTCTCTTAAAGAGTCATATTTTATTGAGTTTTTATTGGGTCAAGTCGGATCAATAATGGGCCAATAGTTTTCAAGACTTTTGAACACTGTCAGATAATGAATTGTTTTCACTTATTCGCCGATGGTCCACTATTAAAGATTTGAGGTGATACATATAAACTATCACCCTCTATAAATAAAAATTATTCTATTTTTTGACGGTCCGACTTGATTTGACCCGTTATGTATTTCCTTTGGCCTGATTTGACTTATTGCGCATCTTTTTTGGCCTGACCTATTTTGCATGTGATCCATTCCAATTCTGACTCAACCCAATTGATAAGTCTATTGCAAATCATTGCTGTCCGAAATATAGTTTATCGTCAAATTATGTGATAATCCTGAAGTGGAACAAAATTTTTGTAACGGACAACTTCAACCCAAGGTATTCCAAGAACTGTGCCAGCGTGTATCAGTCATAATCCTCTTCACTTTCCTACCATTTTCCCTTGAAAATGTTCCACCTGATCTCTAAACTTTTCCACTTGTTCAGCTCCTATAGCACTCCGTACTTCTCTGATCAAATTCCAACAGCTGGAGCATGAATGTTTGACAGTGGATAATTCAATGATTCTGTATATAGGTAGTCTACAGGATTAGCAATAAATGCAGGATTAGCCTTTATTAAACCCCACCTAATATTAGATTGATTATGTCTCAAGTTAATTAATGCCCAATAAGACACGAGTTCGTTTACTTATGGTAGTTATATTCCTCAGTGCTCTATAATAGCATGATTTATCCACCTCTGGATTCTAGAATTAGTTGGTTGTATATTTGCCAAATCATTTTTTTTTATCTTTTCTTATGTTGTTCCCCTATCCAATTTCGTTTGGTTTACGTCAGTTTCAAAGGTCTTTTCGAAAGCCGAAAACTTAGGTAATATCATAAATCTGACTTTAATGAGAGACATAGCACACAGCATGGGCATACAAAATTTGATGGAGAAAACATCAAATTGATTTTGATTTTTGAAAAATTCTTCAATAAAATATTAGCCCTCCTCCTACTTGCAAATTTTGTCATTTCAAAATGTCAAAACAATATGGAGTGCATGGTTATTATCAGATCTAAAAACGTTAGATAAAGATTCAGACTCAAACTCGAATCAAATTAGAAGGGGATCTGGGCACTTGTACTTAATATTGGCTATACTGAATACCAAAAGATATTAAAATTAATTTCATGGAGCTCATAAGTTTTACCAGAATTTGAATTGGAGTCAGATTGAAATTTTTTTTTTGTAATCTTTAGACTTTATAACCATAATATGCCGGTATGCCATGTAGCCATCACATATTTGAAACGTGGAAGGTAATAAAATGTACAAGCTGCCTAATGTCGTACGTCATTTTTTTTTTTTTTTTGCGATAAAGAAGCTACAAGTAGTCCAGCCAACAAAAAGGCCGGGGGCAACTTGGGACAACATTTTGACTCTCTTCTAGAGTCCAAAAACATAAAAAAAATAAAAAATTGAAAATCAGATGAACTGCAACTGCCTGATCTTATCATAAATAAAATCTCTGCTTGATCTACTTGCAGTGTTGCACCAAGTATCTTCTGCACTACGAATATATTATTGTTACCAACTTTACTATCAGAAATTTATTTTATTGCTAAAGCTCATCTTTGAGTTTTCTTTTCTTAAATGGTCATTTAACATGCAATAAAGCTAAAAATAACCTTATATTATGATTCAAAAACATTAAATAATTGTAATAAGTTTGCAATATACTTCGGATTATATGTTGTTGGGCCCAGCTGTCATAAATGACTCGTATTTGAGTCAAGTATGATAATGTCTGCTTTTGATCAAGCTTCTCAAGGATTTGTTTTTGGCATATTTAAAAAAAACTTCATACTTATACTTATGTGGAATTGAATCAATTATATACTTGACAATTTTTTTCTTTTTAGTCGATATAGGACTTGAGATGTACAATTATCTATTTCTCCTTCAAACCAAGGCCCACAACACCATATATAGCTGATGATCCATAACATTATCAAGTTTTATCCATCACTTCCAATGAAGTATATATATATATATATATATATATATATATATATATATATATATATATATATATATATATATATATTTCCTACATTTCATACTCATTATTTAAATTACCTTTTCCCAATAACATTTTATTTACCAAATACTATAATAAAACTTTTTTCAGCATGAATTAAAACCTCTAATAATCTCAAGTACATTTAATAAAAAAAATTAGTACTATACCTAAAAATGGATGGATAGTACTCCGTATTCCATAGCAAATACACCATTTGGCAAATTGCAAAAAGGCATATATATTGGCATGTGAATATGGGAGGGTGAAAAACGCCAAAAACAGGGATGCAAGCTTCTAGATGGTTAGGCATTCTTTTGATTATTCAACTCCTTCTAGAAAGCCACCACACTTGTATGCCCAAATCAATATCAATCATAGAATTATGTATGATTGGTCTCTCTCACAAAGCTTAAAGATTTCTCTTATTTTAAGCACCATTCCAATGGGTATGCTATAAACGCCCTTTTTTATTTTTTTATAGGTTAACATCTAAAGTTCCACATTTAAAATATTATTCCTATAAAAGAAAAGCGACCCGTCCACACGTCACATTTCATTTTCTTTTGTTAATGTCTAACGTTATCTTATACTGTACTATATATATTCGTACTATACTTATCATATGATTCATATCTTAGTCTATATGCCAATAGAGGTTCTTCTCTTAGGCTCTCGCCAACCTTACATAAAACTTTACTCTTATGGAAATAATTCATACTGGTAAGAATATGGCTGTAGATCTCTCTCCTTTCTTTCTACTCGAGGCGGCCGGTGACTCTGAAGGTGATCTTGATAACTACCATCACAACATGATGGTGGTGATGGGAATGGGGTCATGCCACGACAATGATGAAGAGGATGATGCACAATCGTGTAGTTATGAATCTTATGATGTATGGGATGATGATGGTGATAATAGGATACCATCCCATATCAACAAGGTTGGAAGGGATAACGATGAATGTAGGTCGGGAACACATAAGGTCACAACTGTTATCCATCGCTATGGTAAGTTCCATGATGATGATGATGGTAGATTGATGTTCAGGGATAATCCCAAGAAAGGTGGGCTTATCAGTGAATCGGGATACTCAAGAGAAGAAGAATGTAATAACAAGTGCGCATCGGAAGTTATGTCAACAGCAAATAGCAACAGCTCAAGGAAGTCATGTATAGATTCCACTGAAGGTAAAAAGATGAGTGAAAAAGAAAGGAATAGGCTCTTTTGGGAGACTTGCTTAGCTTCTTAATTACTTCTTAAGTAGGTTTGCTTCATTCATTGATTGCTTTTCATAATCGATCATTATTGTTTCCCGTATGTAAATAGGAAAATGGGCTTTGGATGCAATTTGGCTAATATATATCCCTTAATTTGGATATAATTAATTATCACGTTGTTAGCGTAATTTAAACTAGTGATGTAATAAATAAATTCGGGGTTTTTTTTTTTTTTTTAACTTCTTCATGGAATCATGGGAATTGGGTAGGGTTACGGTGGGAACCACAAAGCACCCTTGACCCTTCCACCAACCAAGCCAAGAGCCTAGGCCAGCGAATGACTTAGTTGAATAGTTGTTGCATTTGGCTTGTATTGTCAACCTTGTTGTGCATATATATTTGCTTAGTATTCCTAAGCATGCTTTCTAATTTTGAATCTAAAAGTTGTAAATATTCCAAGTTTCCAACGATAAAAGTAAGAAGATTGTACAGATGATTTTTTTTTTCTTCCTAGCAACTGTTGTTTTCCACCTAATTTAAAGGCTTTTGTTTGCTACTTTGTGCTTTTGTTAATTGGAATGTATTCAATTCATATCCTATGACTTGTGAATTTCACAATGATAACAAAGATTCAACAAAATACTGTACGATGGTTGAGGTGCAACTGTACAAAATCCCACCTCTAATTTCCTAGAAATCTACTAAGTTAAAATACCCTTTCAGATACAAGTAATTCATATAGTCCATGGTTCAACTTTACGAAGTCCCACTTATAATTATCAAGAAATCTACTAATTAAAATACGCTTTCAAATACAAGTAATTTGTATAATTTAGTTTGAGCCCGACGTACTCATTGCTTGGTATTAGGTGTGATTTATCTCGATCACCATCTCACTAGTGAGTCAATTAACATATAATTAGTAATAAATAAAAATATATGGAATTATAACATCAACTCCTCCTCCTTCCATCTCTTATAAAACTTCTCTATTAAACTCCCTCAATTATACCCATCATTTTTCAAACTTATAATGCTAAATTAAGATAATAATATTTCTACCCGAGGTCATATTTTGTATATCTAAAATCATAATCTATGTGTTCGAGATCACAATCTTTATATCTAAAGTATTATTTTGTATATGTGAAATTATATTTTTATACCTAAGATAATAAGTTCTATATACCTAAGATCATAATCTCTATATAGGAGATAATATTTTTTTATATGTAATTTAATTAGTATGACTATCTCGGCTAATATTTTCTTTAACTCACACTTATTATTTTTCATTGTTTGAGAAAATGTGTTATATTTAGTTAGAACGATTAATGTTATAAATAAATTTTCCACAAAAAAAAAAAATTGTAATATTTTTGGGAAAGTTAAGTGATCGTAGCATATCTATTATAAAAGATGTTATAACAAATCAACTCATGTCTTATTTCCAAACGGGATGATTGACGGGATATTTTCCAAAAGAGCACATGTACGGATGTACCGGTTGAATTTCCATTTACTAACAGAAAATACAAAAAGTCTAGTAAAGTGGGATAAATAAACCCATATTGAATAACAAAATTTTACAAAGTCACTTTTAATAAATGGAGAGGTTACTTTTATTGTATAGAGGATGCTTTTTATTTTATTGAGGAATAACTTTTGTACAATAGTGCCCAATATTCTCCGACTTTTATTAATTAAAATCGTGTTATCTTTTGTTGTAAATGTGACTTTTGTTGTATTAAGGAATATCTTTTGTTGTATTGATGTGTAATTTTTGTTATTCATATAATAATCTTATTGTACCCGTGTACACCTAAAATCTTCCCAACAGAAAGATATGTGAATTTTCGAAAATTTTTTTGTGGGCGTAGACAGGATTAGGAACTCTTGGTTTTCTTTTGCTGTCATTTTTTCAAAATTTAGGTGCAATAAGATGATGAGTCGCAATTAGTGTACTGTGTATCGGACGTCAAAGAACGAGATTGAATAAATAAGTAGTTCAAAGTAAGTACGTGATTTGTGGGAAAATGACTTAATTAAAACAATCTAAGATGAATAATTTTTGGGAGCAAGAAATTCATCATTGACCTGCCTTCCTTTTCTCTATGCAATTTCAAAACTTTTGACGTATGTGTTTGATTCTCACAAGATAGTTTCTTTAATTTTGGGTAGAACTTGTCAGAAACAAAAGCTACCTAGCCACTTGACTATAATGAGCGACTCACTAGTTTACAAGTTGTTCAAGGCTTTCAAGTATTTTTTTCAATGATATTAAATTTTACTTCATTGATAAATAACAGGTAGGGCACATTTGTAACAATGTTTGGAAAAAACTATCACAATTCGAAATTAGTACCAATGGTCTATTTAACTATTTTACTACTTTTATCATTAGTCGATAGTCCGTTTAATTTTTTTAATACATTAGACAAGCAATTACGTAAAAATATGTTATACCACGGAGTACACCAAGTGAAGTACACATGAAAATACTAGTTACTTAGTTAGTCAATCAATTTCAAGGTATTCAAATGAAGGAGAGTTTATTGTTATTGATAAATTTGACATATCAACAAATATAAAGCGAATGAAGAGTCATTTTGACAAGAAGAAACAAAAAAATTCCCATCTTGAAGAATTTGGCACAAAACGCCAAATAAACATATCATTAATGTTTAGTTGATATCTAAATTTATGCTTAATTAAGTAGATTTCTAGTTTATAGAAATAAATTTGAAGTTATATGAAATATGTATATAGTTTTCTAAGATGTATTTTCGCTATTCTGTGATTGATTTTTAATTTTATTTAGGTCTAAATCATATTTTATAAAGATGGTGTTTTAGTTAATAAGATAAAAATGTATTTCTAATATGGTGTTGTTTCCAAGATGATATCTAGTTTACTAGTTTACTGAGGATCATTACTGAGACAAAAATTCATGAGACTCAAAATCACCTGTAAAATTATTCATGAGACTCAAAATCACAAGTAACAATGCTTACAAAGACTGCTACCTCAAAATTGCTTGAATTCAAAGCTAAATTCGCATTAGGAAGATCTACTTTGCTCGAGGAAACTAATTTCAACACAACCGTACGTACAGTTATAGTGACATTTCAACCCTTCAAAGTGCTACAATTTTCAACCAGTGAAGTAGCCAAAAGCTAGGAAGTCCTCTGTTTCTACTTGAAAAGGTCAGTAGCAAACTGAACCTTTGAATTTTGACTTCTATAATCCACACGAATCAAACACAGTCCTAACATTCCATCATTGACTATATGAAATTCTAACTTCTTATGACTCTAACTTCCTATACAAACACAACAATCACATACAACAAGATGATAATGTCAAACAGATGTTTCAGGGCTACCATAGGAAAAGCAAGGCTTCCCGCTCATGTCAACTGTCAGTGTCAAGCAATGGCATCGATGATGCAGTCTTGACTAGCTGGTCCATTTCCACATCTTTTACACCCTCGTATCTTTCTGATAAGCTTTTCGAGTCACAAACATTCCCTTCACCACTTGATCTGTAACGCCAAGTTTTACTGTCATTATTTAGTATTGGTGCCTCATCCTTCCTAGTACTATCCATCTTGTCCCAGTCAATTTGCCTCAAAAAACATTCGTCAATATCTCTCAAGGAACCACCTTCATCTTCATGCTCGTACTCGTCATTGTGGTTATAATCAGCAGATTCATCACAATCAGAACCAGGCCCTCTTGATTCACAACTTGTTTCCATTTCCTGCTGGCTGTCATATTCCTCGTCACTCTCCCGGCCCGAGGAATGGGATGACATAGGAGAATAGTTATCCTCAGTGGTAACCTCTTCACGTTCCCTTAAAGTCTTCGTTATTAGGGTTTTAAGCAAGTTCATGACTTGAACAGCATGCATTAGAGCTGTCAATGGATCAGACATCTGCATCAAGCAAAAATATGTTACATATTAACATATCAACTAAAAAAAATTAGAAACAAATATACCATGCACCGTGCTCTAATTTGCTAGTAGAGTCTAGGATGTTAGACATTCTCTCATCTAGAAGTGAGAGGAAACTTCTTGTATAACCACGGTCAAAAACTATAAACAGAAACTTCTTATACCTGAGTCATATTAGGGGCAAAAACCATAGCAATATTTCTGGCATTCATCTTGTTGAACTCCTCATCTTCTACCACATCAGCCATAAGGTCAATAGCCCAGTTGAGAAGTGCAGCTTCCATAGGCTCTAACTGTTTCACAAGCACAATGTAATCTTCTTCACTTTCGCATTGAAGAACTTGCTCAGGCGAAATGCCATCCAATACTCCAGAAGGGAGCTCCCGAAACCAGGTCTTGATAAGGCCAGCTAGACAGTGCACATCTATGTCATCTGGCACAATGCCCCGGTTAAGCTGGTCTCTAACTTTTTGTTCTTGACCATTCTCTGGGTTTATACGGAATATTCCTTCTGCCTGCAAATGTGACACAAACCCTCGAATCAGAAGATCAAAAACAGTCAATGTGTGAACGGAAAGTATGATGCAAATTCATACCTTAAGACCCCCTTGTGAGTACAGCCTCTCTTGCATTAGCAAAAGTATAAAAGGGACACTATTTCCTTTTGTGTCATACGCGCATTGCATTGATTCCGCTGAAACACCAAACACGCTCACACTGCAAAGAGGCAGACTTGGTATCAAGCCAACATTACATTGAAGATGGATCAAACAAGATCAAGTGCCAAGCAAATTAAAATGCAGTAATGACTTGGTTGCCAAAATGCTAACTTTGACGAAAACATATAGGTTCCGTGAGTGCCATACTCATAACGACACTCAAAATGATCAAACTTGTATTCTTAATCCACTCCACAACCACATAGCCTCATCATAGTTTTCCATACCAAAATTGGTTCTTTCTTCAAATATTCAAAACAAGAAAACGTTAAAGATACTCCATCTAATTGTGTTATAAGAAATAATATATTCAAATAAAGTCTTCAAGTTTTTATAATATTTATCTTACGAATTTATAAGTTAAAACGTTTTAAGCTATATTTTAAAATAGTAAAAATCAAATAGAGCAAGAGGGAATATACGTAACCAAAGCCACTGAGGTGATAAATAAGTGACAGTAGAATTGTGCCCCTCATAACACCAAATATCACATGATTTTGTCACCTTATTCTCCAATTATATATAAAAAATAACAAATTCCTAAAGCAACCACATAAGTAACAAAAACAAAACTCTATATTGGAATACGAATTAACAGACCTTTCTGTAATCACATGTATGGCAAGAGAGTGCAATTCAAGAATCGAACCAAAGAACAACCTGAGCTACTAATTATTTAATCTTATGATAAGCCTAACACTTGCAGATAAGTGATTTACAGAATATTATCAACCATTCCCTTCCAATTCAAACCATTAAATCCGGTCTAAAGCAAAACATCAATATTACGCTTTCCACCCAAGTCAAATGGAAGCCAACCCCACTACAACTTTCTCATTTTTGGGTTTCATAACTAATCAACTAGTTATAAAAACTATACGAAACATGGACCCCACTTATACGGGGATTCTAAGCTTTTCTTAGTTTGGTCCATTTGACTTTTAATAATTTATGGTTAAATTTTATAAATAAAAATGATAGAATTTTAGGAGCAAGGAGAGTAATTCGTAATTTGAACTCTGCATATTTTTTATACCATTATGGACAAGTAGTTATATTTTGAAATGTTTGTATGAGAAGGGGGGGGGGGGGCAGTTATTCAAAATTGTCATAAATGTAGAAAGCTCCCTATCTGTTCAAGGCTTTGAAACTTGAGCCTGAATTTCACACTCAATTCATGACTCACATGAGAAACCTTCACTCATTCAACAATTTCAAACCCAAATCAGACCCAATTGAACGGACAAATTCAAACACATTATTACTTATCCAAAACCCAATCCATGAACTAAAATTCAGAACAATATTTGTAGTTTCTCCGAATCAATTTTTTTTTTTTTTTAAAAAAAAATAAGAGTTACCTAGCACTTGGAACTTTAGGAGGGATTTCAAGCTCAAACTCAAGAGGAAGGCCGAGAAAGCCTTGGAAACGATCAAAAGTAACGTGAGTAATATGTTGGACATTAGTAGGCCAACCAATCTCCATATGATGGACTGCTGAGATGACTTCCTCTCCGCCACGATCGACACGGCACGAAACCATTGATTTTCTAAGCGCAGACAGGAATAATGCAACTAATGATAAATGGGTCTGTTCATCAGACCTTTTTGTAGTAGTAGCAGCTTGTGAGGGTGGTGTTGTAGTATTTGTTCCACCTCCTCCGCCGCAACCCCCGCCTTTTGTAACCATCATAAGGCCTGTCATATTGCCCCAACTGTTATCTTGGTGGTTGTGTGAGGAGAGAGGCGTTGCTTTGTTTGAGTGAGTGTCCTGATGTGGGATTTGAAATGCTCAAGTTTGTATGTTGTGGTGTTGTTATTGTTGTAGTTTTATCAACTTTGGATGCTTTTTTGGGGAGGTGGGATTCAAACGGCCACCTGATTTTCAAATTTTTTTTTTTTGAGGTCTCTACTTTTTTGTGCTTTCTTTTATTTGTTGGTTTTACTTTTTGTTCTTTTTTTTTTTACGGGGGTGGTTTTACTAGTTTGCCCTTATGACCTTTGAGATTTGAACTCAACTGATAAACTGCTTCCCTCTTGCAGTCTTGCCAAAAAACATTTTATTTTTGGGCCCTTGTGACGGCCCACTAGAATCAGATAACCTTGGACAAAATCTTAGGCTTAATTATGCCATGACCCACGTCATAATCATCTTCTTGGTTTTTTATTTTGGAATTATATCAATTTCAGACTGTTATTTTGTACTGTAATGGCATCAATTTTATAGATACACCAAGGCTTACATAAGTACAGGGAATGTAGGTGACAATCTTATATTCGTGGAAAGTTTTCTATCTAGCGAATTGCTTATTATAAAAATATTTTCAAATTTTAAAGTTCGCTAATGATCAAACATTGAACTAAATATGCTTTGAGCATTAAAGTTAGAATCGATTTGAACTCAAGCTCGTAACTCAAGTTTGAGCTCTTGACCTAAGTCTTTGTCAAGCTCAAGGTCATTACCTCGAGTTCGAGCTCTTAACTTAGGAATAGAGGGAGTAACAATTCCTAAGCTCAAGGTCATTACCTCGAGTTCGAGCTCTTAACTTAGGAATAGAGGGAGTAACAATTCCTAAGGTATGTGATGGATGTCGTGTTCAATCGTTTTGTTTAACGCGCCTCATGTTGAGCCTCTCTAATCTCATGGGAATGGGTAGTCTGCATGCCCATCACAACACTTTTAAAGGTGGGAAGGTATTGTTAATGGAATCATCTCACCCAAAACTCACTTGGTAACCTCTAGACTAAGCCAACTACGTGTGCAATTACTTCATCGTCTAGATAAAAAAAAATACATAAGAAATGGAGTTAGAAACCAGAAATCCATAGAAAATTTTTCTTGTGCCTAAACATATTGCTACGTTAGTAAGTATATATGAAAGTCAACCAACATTCTGCAGTGATTATATATAACTTGCAAAGTGATAAAAGTTCGTTGCGTGCGTGTATCGTAAAAATTTGTTTTTTTCACACTGAAGAAATCCAAATATTTAATGTAAATTTCTATGGAGAAAAGATGCCATCTGAATGCTATAAAAGGAGGGTAATGAAACCATATATGCACCATCATCGTCGTAGCTTATTATAAATGAGTATCACGACCTTATAGTATACATATAAAAGTTTTCAAAGCTAATAATAATAAGTTCGAAAATGGCTAACAAGGCTTTGATATTGCTGCTTATTATAGCAATTAGTAGCACTAATGCGATTAATTCTAGTGCAGGTGATTCGACCAAGAACGACAAGCATAAAGATAAAGGTCACAAAAAAAAGGGTGGCCTGATGGATAACTTTTACGCAGATGTATGTCCTCGTGTTGACGAGATTGTGCATGCTGCTACGCTTAGACATGTCTCTACCAACCCTAAGTTGCCTGCAAAGCTCTTGAGAATGCACTTCCATGATTGTTTCGTAAGGGTACGTCCACTATACGTGTGTGTCTTTAGTTTCAAGGCATAAGTCCGTTTGTTCATACATTCATGCATGATTCCTACGAGTATGTTTTGGCTTTCACTTAGCCTCATGCAGTCCATGGTTACGGAGGGGCTTTTCTAATCATATGTGATAAATTATATCATGATATTGAAATATCAAATATAGTTATTGTCATATAAGATATAAGTATTATAATATCAGATATAGAAATAAAGAAGATATAAAAATACTAAAAAACGTAACTCATATCAAATATAGATATTATTATATAAGAAATTAGTCAGCGTTATTTATGTATGTAGGGGTGTGATGCGTCAGTGTTGTTGAACTCGGGGAAAAATTTCAAAGCGGAGAAAGATACAACAGCAAACAAAAACTTGGCTGGGTTCGATGTTATTGACAAAATCAAGGCTGAGGTCGAGAAAGAGTGCCAAGGAATTGTATCTTGCGCTGATATTTTGGCTATTGCTACTAGGGACGCTGTTTCTCTCCAAGTAAGTTGCTGATTTTATCTCATGTACCCTTAAGTATACATTATTTCTTTTTGGATTAATTCGAAAATTCTGTCATTTCGGATAATTTTTTTTTATATATATATATATTTTTTGACTATATAGTATGGGAGGCCCTTGTGGAATGTGCCTACCGGCAGAAGAGATGGGACAATATCGTTGGGTACAGAAGCTGAAGATGAACTTCCTTCCTCCTTTTCTAACTTCCCAGTCATCTCAAAAAAATTCGCCAAAAAAGGTCTCTCAGTTCGTGATCTTGTGGCATTATCAGGTATGTATGTAGATACTCTCACTACTTATTATAGTTCCATTTGGACAATCTCTGTTTCTTTTATATATGCAATAACATAATTTAATTGGTTAATATCACTTTACGTAAAATTAAAGACCATACTATGTACGGAGTCTCCTTGTTACATAACTACCAGCTCAGTACTTTTATTGATATAGAGATATATATCTACCATATGAGTTATGGAGTAAATATATATATATATATATATATATATATATATATATATATATATATATATATATATATATATATATATATATATTATCACCCTTAGTTCATAAAATTTCATGAGATCTATCAACATTACTTAACAAAAGTTTGTCCATTTTCCAAACCTTGTGGGGCTTCTAACTTGATTCGTGTTCTATGTAATTTTCACGATTCTTTATTGTCAAAAAATTTTACTCCTTTTGTTTCCAAAAAATTACCTCAAATTCTATTTTGAAGTGTACTCTCTCTATCTCTTAATGTTTACCCTATTTGACCAATTTTTTTAGAGTTTTTTGGTCAAAATAGGTCAAACAATTAGAGACAGAGGGTTGGATAAGGTTGACCACTAACTCCCAACTTTACTTTTACAAAGGTTTATGTGAATGAGAAAAATAAATAGGGATCGAGGAAGTATGCATTATTCTAAAATTGACATGGATATCGATTGCAACACATTGCTTTCTAGTTTACGCATTATTGGAGAAGCTACACAAGTATTATATTTCATTATAGTATGGTACCTGAATTAATGAGTAAATTATCTTGTGTTTATTGGGGGTGAAAGGTGCACATACAATCGGAACAGGTCACTGCAACTTTGTCAACACAAGGCTATTCAACTTCACAGGAAAAGGGGACCAAGATCCTTCACTAGACCCAGCTTATGCTCGATTCTTAAAGACAAAATGTAAAGGACCAACTGATAACATAACCACTGTTGAGTTGGACCCTAAAAGCTCCCTCTCCTTCGACAACCATTACTTCCAAATCTTAAAGGAACACAAGGGTCTTTTCGTGTCCGACGCTGCCCTCCTCACCGAAAATAAGTCCCGGAAAATCGCCCAGGAGTTTCTCGACTCGGGTAAGTTCTTTGAGGCGTTTGCTACGTCTATGGAAAAGTTGGGAGCCATGAATGTCCTTACTGGACGCCAAGGGCAGATTAGGAAAATATGTACTTTGGTTAACTGATTTTTTTTTACTACATTGTGAACAATGCTCAACGTTGTCTATGCATGACCAATAAGCTTTTACCATCATTCATTTCTGTTTGATTATTACAATAATAAAAAGTTTTCGAGTGTATTGTATGCTCGAAAGTTCAATGACATCCAATCTATAAGACAATAAATTTCTGTAACCGAATAATTCAATTGTTTCTAGTTTATAATTCAATTGTTTCTAGTAATTTCATTCATTAACGGGTGAATACAAGACTTTTCGAAAGATATGGCCTTCAGCTGCTTTCTGTCTGAATGCATTCTAGTGTTGAAACACTGACTAAAACCAACTCGTATCCTCGTCATCTATAAATGCTTTGACCGTTTGCAAAAAGATAATGTAACTAGTTACATAAGTTCTATCAAGCTCTAGTTTTGTTCTTTAGTCCTTAATTAGTAAAAACTAATTCATTGTTGCTCTGACAATATGTCATCCTTAACAATAATGACCTTTCTCATAAACTGGCATTTTCTTTTCTTCTTTCAAGACGTTGACTTTGTACCACTGGAATATGCAGTTATACAGTATTACTCTTCCAACAGAAACTGAGAAACTCCATAAGATGAGAGGTACCACAAGGAGAAATTAAGGGTCAATATCCTACAAAATTATAAGTTTAATCAACAACGTTCACCTCCTGTGAGCTTGCTGCCTCTCATCACTGCCATCAGCGCTCTTCCTTTCTTCTCCTTGGTACATAAACATCTGCATCTCTTCTATCCCTGTTCCTACTAGCTTCATCTCTCTTGTCCAATCTATCAATATCAGCAGTCTTCTTTCTGTAATCCCCATCATTTCTCCTCTCTCGGTGATCGTGGTCACTCCTGCCACCATACCGACTCTCTGTCCGATTCCTGTCACCCCTCCCATGATCCCTAACATTCCTCCCATGATCCCTCTCTCTCTCTCTCTCATTCCTTCCATGACTATTTTCTCTTTTCCTGTCATCTCTCCATCCACTATGTCCATCATGTTCATAATTTTTGTATTGTCGTCTCTCACTGTCCCTTGAGTCTCTATTTCCATGATAACCTCTGTATTTATCATCATCATCACCCCTCCTCTCAGATTTGTGCTTTTTCCTATCATTTTGCTCATTATCACGGTGATCTCGGTGCTTCTTTTCTCTTTGTGGGATTCCACCATCTTCATCGAACACCATCTCATAGCTGCAAAAAAAGCAAGCATTGTTAGACAGTAAAAAGCTCTCTCGAGGGAAAGGGTGCACAATAGAATTAGAAGCCACCGATCACTAACCCTGCATCTTTATTTCCACCGTGCTGCCGATTATCATCTTTCAAGACATACTTCTGATGCTGACCAGGGGTTTCTCCCAGGGAGCAATCTTTTGCAATATGATCTAAAGCACCACATTTGAAGCATCCTCGACCTTCACATAACAAAAACAACACCAGTGAGAAGATTCCTCATTGATTGATTAAATTTAATCCTGCCAGATTTCCTGACATGGAGTTCGAATGGAGATAAGTAGAGCTTGGCAGTAAACACTAAACAGATTCAGTAACTCATCCATAACTCAAACAAGCCAGGAGAAACCTGTGTTAATTGAAATTTTGAGGTAAAATTTCAAACAAAAAAAAATTACGGCTTACAAAACATATCTGGTGCCCATTGATGATCACATATCCCTTCTAAGAAAACTTTAAAAAATACATGTGGGATGCAAGCAACCAAAATAAAAAGCACTCCCTACAAAGTTGCAGCAACCCCAAATACAATATCAGATCAAAATCAAAACTTCAAACCATGCACTAACAATCAGCTACAAGAAAATTTAATTAAACAGTCTAGTGAAGAAAAAGGTCTAACATAATGTATTATTAATTCATGGCTTGACAAGAAAGAACTGCAACATTATGCCATTGGTTAAGAAATTCTTCATAGGTTTTCTGATGGGAAGATTGACAAAAAAAATAAGTTTAATTATATGAAAAAATGATCTTTCGAAAATTTTATTTTAAAAGGTAACTTAAGGCTCATTATAAAATCACGCTTGATTTGATTTCTCGTTTAAGCTCATTTGAAAATTCAACACCCAAACGAGCATGTTCAAGAACAAAGCTTGAACAAGCCAATGCTTAAAAAGACAAGCTTGGGAAAGAAATTTTAAAAGCTCATTCCAGGTCAAGATAGCTCGACCAGCCTAAGCTGAACTTGATTCAGCTCATTTGCAGCTCTACTACAAAAAGTAGGAACCAAATCTTCCTCTCCATCATCAAGGGCAAATTACCTCATATATCCCTGCTTAGATTTTGCCTAATTAACTTATCAAATTGAATTGTCATGGCAGCCTCGCCATGCCAAACTTTAGAGTTGCAAGATCCATCTAAAGGGTTTGGTGGTACACAAAGGAGGCTGGCATGACAGGGTGATTAAAGAAGAGAAAGGAAGGGGAGATATAACAAAGTTTATTTCCTTTCTAGCTTAGGGCTTTTCTTCTTACTTGAAAGTAATAAAATCAGCAAACACAACAGAAAATAATCTAGCGGAGAAAACAGAGCAAAAGTTTGACCAAAAACTACTGCAAAGTATTTATGCATGATACTTGCTGGAATGCTGGTGATATAAGTGTCTGAAAACAATGGTGGTCTGATGAACAGAATATATAACTTGGCTTACTGGTTTGCAGAAGTTTCCCATAATAAGATCATATGCAGATTTAAGTGCAATTTCCTCATAAAAATAATTTTACCAAAACATTTTACAAGAAGATTCAACACAGTTCATCCTTTCTTTCTGAGTCTCTGTTATTCAAAATTCAAACAGTACATAAACTGGAAATGGGAATCTCAATCCCACATCTTACACTGATATTTGTGTAAAACTGTACTTGTGAGACTACAGATGTAGCTTTAGCTTTTATCCTTCAAGAAAAATCATGTTTCTATTCTACAGATAAGAATTTTGGAGCCATTAGTTGATTTATGTGATATTCAGACTCATCATAATGATTGGAATCAATATGGTCAGAAATGACAAGTTTCCAAGGTTTTCCAATAGTTGAAAGATCAACAGAAGTCTGACGCACTTAAAACATGGGTGTGGCAAGGTATGAAGGACCAAAGTAACAAAGGTCATCACATTTTGAGCCTCCACAGTTCAAAGTCTCTAATACAGAACTGGCAGGTATTTTGTGATTGTAATAATGGAGTTAAAACTTAAAATAGTACTTCTGTGGAAGTTAGTTCTTCACTTTTATTATTTTAATTAGTCACCACAACAACTTCCCTCTGAGTGTCGAGCCTACAATAGGGGAAGCGATGAAGGGAACCTTACCCATCACCAGTGCACAGTCTTAACACTAAGAAAGGCTATCCACGTAACAGAATCTCCCTTTACCCCATCAATCGCAAGGTGCACCATGGCATGTTGCTGTATAGAAATCGCTACAAGAATTTTGATAAGGATTATGGGTATAGCAACATTAGTTAAGAGAGATGACTACTCCAAACTATCTCGTAATGCAAAAGAATTGAAGAATCTAGCTCTACCTATCATGAGGGGACTCTCTCAAACTCAAAATTCCAACTTCTAAGAGATTCTGTTTTCATTACTTAGCATCAGATTTGAAAAACAAACTTTCAATGAAGATGAAATATATTAACATGTGAATGTTTAGTACCATATTTTCTAAACCATCTGTCATCAATTATTATCACTTTGGTCATGTTCCCAGTAATTGTTCCAATAGTCTATAGTGAAGGAACTTTGGGAAAAAATTAAAATAAAAAGGATAATATTTCATTAAAAGGTACTAAAATACAATGGCAATAACTGTTGCAGAGTTGCGGAACTGGCCTTACAACCTTTCAATGTCTCAGATCATGCCATGAACAGAAATAGTAGAAAAGTACTACAACACTGTGTATCAAGTGTATACAACAATCACATTACGATTTTACTCATACACGTGTTAAAAGTATATAATTAATTTACGAATAACTGAGATGTTAGTGAACGAGTGACTGACATATGGATCATTTTTCCTAAGATTTCTTGTACGTGAAGTTCACACATGTGATGGCTCTAATGAGCGTATTTTAACAGATGATACAGTATTTTAAAGTCCTGTAAGATATGATGTGGAGTGTTTTTCATGTAAAAAATTGCCTTTAATTCTAATCCTTGCTGTTACTTTATCACAAGGCATTGGTCCTACAGAGAAGAGAAATCACCCTGACAGATCTACAGTATATCTTATGCTAAAAAAAATCCTAGGCAATAACGACAAGTCAATAGCAAGCTCCTCTCAACCATCAAAAGAATTACAGATTTTCCAAAGAAAGGAGACAAAAACAAACAAACAAACAAACAAACAAGCAACAAAATAATCTTACCTTTGGTACCCTTCCTTCGGAATTGATTCCAGAGCTTTGAAACACTTTGACTAAAATCAACTTTTATCCTCCTGTCATCTATTAAAGCATTGTCCATCTGCAACAAGATACAATACAAGTTACAAAAGGGTTTCCAAGACCTGTTGATACAGAATTCCACGCTGTTCACTTCTTCCCTCCCCCCCATCTCCTCCCCCTAAAAAAATTAAAATATAAAAACAAAAAAATTACCCTTCATTGGAGGTGGGGTAAACAAAGTGTGAAAAATTGAGCTAAAAGCTTGAGGCTTATATAATGCATATTGGTCTCAAATTCAGATTACTTTCAGAGACTTAAATATACAACTTTAAAATGTTGGTTTAGTCCATAGAAAACCCACCAAACAAAATGATTGCTAAAAAAATATTTCAATAGCTTCCTCTTTGTTCAACGCCTTAAACTTCAATAGCTATCCTCTTTGTTCAATGCCTTAAACTTCAATATCTATCCTCTTTTACGCCTAAAACTTCAATATCATACACATGGGATACAAAAGTTCCATTTTACTCATAGGAACCCTTACCGTCAAATTTATCAATCAAATTTCCTTCTTTTAATAACCCCAGAAGACGTCTACATACTGTACTTGGTCATTGTTGTTCTCACAATACTTTGTCTATAACTATTATTCATCAACTCATGATCAAAAAAAAATTTCTATGCACTGTGCAAAGCATGGTTATTTAAGTAGGTATTCTAATACAAGTGAAAACAAAAGTAAGTCAGCATCAAGATGAGATTTCAAAGGTGACAAATGACAACTCCAGTGAAATCAGAAATTAGCTTTCTGGTCAATCTCACCTTTCTAGTCTAATTGATAGCAATCCCAGTCACAACATGCAAAAGGGACCATAACTTGCAACACTCAAATCATCATTTGACCAAACTTACACTATCAAACAATCCAATTCTATTATAGCTAATCATTGTTTCCAGTGTTGCTAAATCGGCTAAGCCAGACCTGTGTATTAAGATGTCATCTTTTGGACTCAGATTTTTTGGTTCATTATCTAGAATAATTGATTAACTCATGCAATTTTACATTAATATAATTAGTGTTAGCCTTGTCAAAAATCAGATGCTGTTCCCAGTTTGAACTTGAAATGTCTCTGTGTCTTTGTTTCTTATCAAAGAGTGTGGCAATCACAGAGAAGGCAGATCTGTCAAAGGGGAAGGATGAAGATGGAAAACAGAATCCAAACAAAGAAGAAAGAGAAATAATCAAGGGGAGAAAATTAAGTGATGAAGCGAAATAGGACTAATGTGGAAATAGATATAACAAACTTACCAAGAAAACATAGGCAGGTCCAGATTTGTCAAGCACCAATAGATTATAGACCCAATGAGAATCAAATAAAGAAATAAAATAGAGAAAAGTTCTATTTTACAAATGAACAGTCAGTTCTATTTCAAAAATGAAATGAAAGAAACATAACAAGTTTCAGACTGCCAAAATGAATACAGAAAGCAAGAAATGTCTCAATACTTTATCTTTGAATTCCTAGTTTCCTACTAATAGATAGAAACTAAAAGAAACAGCTTAATTAGACAGTGAGAAAGGCTGCAAAGAAAAGAGTAGATTTCATTAGGGAAGCCAAATACTCCAGGCTATGTTTCCCTTATCTTCCAAGATTCTTATTCTACCTATTCAAGATTGCAGATCCAAAAAATAGGACATGATTATTAGTTTCGGATATTTTAATCTCTTATGTCAACTTAATAAACTTCTCACGGTTTTTTTTTTCCTGAATCATTGTAACCTAATTTTCTAATTCCGATAGAAATGTACATATTAGTATGTGTGTATTGGTACATTTAAACATTTTTGGACTAATTTAGCAAAATATGGTGATCAATTGCAGTGCCGCACCCCTTCCGCATACCAAAAGCACCTTAGCCCTTTTTTAACCATTCACATAAAATATGCAAGAATATTCCATGAAACAAGAGGTTTAGCACCATTAAATTCTACAAAGTACAAACGATCGACAGGGGAAAAAAAATCTGTTCAAAAGTTTAAGTCATCAGCAAGTAATTATTCAATTTTCTTTATGAAACAGCACAGAAACTTATATGTTATGACAAAGGCTGAAATCAGCAAAAAGCACATCAGAGAAAACTGTAACAGCATGCAGAACAGTTGACAAGGAAAATCGAATGTGCTTTGTTTAGTTTAACAAACCTTAAAGTAAGCTCGCTCGCAAGCTTCATTACTCTCAAACTCTGTTACATTCAAACATTAGTAGTCAGTCATCACCTTAAAATAATAAGCAATGATATGTAAGAAACCATTTTAGCAATTCTAAAGAGATATTTTTATTTGAAGGGACTGAACTCACTGAAGTCTGAAGTAATGCTCAATTTTAAAAATTAAAAAAAAACATAAACAAGATAAAAGAAGCTAAGTGGAAGGAAAAAAGAACGCTATTTTAGTAAGGCAATTGATTTCTTCCATTCAAATCCTAAGATTAAGTTTTCAACTAACTGAAAGTTGATGAAAATAGATGGTAGGAAAATTATTAATGGACACATATTTTGTAAAAAAGAAATAGTAAGAATAATTCAAACAGATTGTTTCCTGGGAATATGTCAACAATACTTTGTTTGATTATTGGAATTTTGTCTCAGAAAAACATGGTACCAGCGTATGGTGGGTTTGTTCCCTCTAATTTTAAACATTATACTTTCCTTTTCCAGCTTCTATTCAGTTCCACAGAAATATTCACTGGTCAGGCTGTTCAATTTATCTTTTGTAAAATTCCTATAAGTGATTGAGAGCTTGTTTTAGTTTGTATCAAAGTCCTTAAGAGTATTAGTATTTCTGAATACATAGAATCATAAAAAAGTTCCAGGGTTCGTGGTGTCATAACAGATAAGTAATGGAATCTCTCCTTTGATATTTGGTTTGCAAGAGACAAAGCAAATGGTGAAGGAGATGAAGAGCATCTATGTTTAACAAAGGGGGGAAAGAGAGATTGAGACTTTGACAGTCTAGCTGAGTGAGATCCAAATTCTAATTATGCACATAGGTAGGGACGGAGGAGGAAGTAAAATGCTCATAGAACAAATGTCCTAATAAGATGCTTCGAAGTCCATATTTCAATAGGAAGGGAGGGCGATGGAGGGTGGGGTTTGTAATGGGCCTCTTCTATTATGGTGCTAGAGTGTTAGTAGTAACGGGCATTCATAATTACCCGATGCAATACCCGACCCGCTGGCCCGACTTAAAAAACTAGATAATAAAACCAAAAAATGATTTTAGTGTGTAGGCTACCGGACCCAGTAGACAGGGTACGGGTCACAATTTATGGTTAACGGGTACCTGACAGCTGCTAACTTTTTTCCCCTTATTTATCTTACTAATTGATTTTAGGTTTTCAGTCTTTTAATCTACACTCCCACAGGCACACATTACAACCCTTCCCGAAAAGCATCCACCAGCAACCACTATAGTGCCTCTCTCGTTCAAGGAGTCACACATCCAGCCACCCAAATTTTTATTAAATTACTGGGTCTTTTTTAATTCTTTCACTTGCTACTATTTTAAGAAGTAGGAAAAACACCTCAGTTTTCTTCTCGTTGGGTATGATTGCATAATTTGATCTTGGAGGAGGGGGGGGGGGGGGGGGGGGGGACATTATGATATAGAGTAGATTACTATAGAATACAAGATAATAGTGCTCTAACTCTTCTGTCTTCTGATTGAAGTCTTGAAATCATAAATTTTGGCAAGGAGATGTCGTTACTCTGGCAAGCAACTAAGGTTATTAAAAAAAACAACGCACGTCTTAAAGTTGAATAATCCGAGTAGTCTATAATCCGATCCATGAATGGGCCAGCTTTTCAACTACCCACAAGTGCAGGTAGCCACCTCTTCGAGAACCCAACAATCCGAGTACTCGGTCATGAACACCCCAAACTAGAGGGGCGGTGTGTTTGTCAACTTGGTAAGGCAACATGACTCGTAGGAATATAGGATTAAGCCTAGAAGCTTTATCAACTACAGAATTAAAAGTAAAGAGACAAGAGTGAAAGGTGGCTCCTTGTGTGGTAATGATTTGAATAGAATTGAGAGATTTTCTCCCAGACAAACATTTATATGAGGCGCTAAGACAGAGTAGTGTGTAAAGAATCAAGACAACCAGTCAAGTGTGGGTCATTTTTGTGAGATCAATTCCTCTTCCAACTTTTCTAAACACTCTTTAGAGGGATATTTACAATACTTCTTGATTAAAGTCAATTGATACGGAAAATGGTTTGGTTCATTTTTCAGGAAAAGTCATTCAAGTTGGTTTGTTTAGTCAGGTCAAAAACTATTCAAGTCTACCATCATTTAGTTTATTATGCTACATTTATCAAGATCACTCACGTTACTTTAAGGGTGGGACACGTCCAAGTAGGGTCATTTTCGATTCAAATCATGAATTTTGGGAGAAGTTCCAGATCGATTAAGTGGAAACTGGCTACGAGATACTTAACTTTTCGGCAGAATATGTTTTTCCGTCTTTAAAATGTGAAATGTTCAAAGATACCAAGAAACACAAATAAGACATTCCAAAAGGTACAATGTGTTTAAAACTTGGAGACGCATACAACTGTGTTTAAGTTCCATAGATGTCAAAACAAAATTAGAAGACGGAAACGTTATACTTATTACAAGTTATGTTATTAGAATGTAAGCACCAAAGACTCAAGGAGAGTAAGGTATACAACTATAATTTCACTAGGGAGTTGAACAGATGAGATCCAATTCTGAAAAGAAGGGAATGGAAATCCTTGGGAGTGGAGGGGATAAGATATGATGAATTTAGAGAAACTCCATTATGCAGAAAAGGAAAAGGAAAACACTGAACCAAACATGCACAAAGGAGACAAAGAGAAATATTCCCTTTCCTTTTCTTGAAACCCCTAACCAAACAGCCTTTAGCATGAAAATGACATTCTTGAGCCCTTTAGTCTCAGCCATTGATTTTGTAAAACAAATGGCTCAGACCAATTCATTGGTCTTATTTTACGCTAGCTTACAATAGTGTTTCCCTGTCTTTCACTCTCTATTACTACATAATAAATAAGCACACCTATCAATCAAAGAACAGTCTACTAACCAATGAAAGCATAACACAGGCTGTCTCCAGTCTTGAAATCACGGATAACCTCAGCCCTGCATGCAAACCATTACATTCAGAAACAATCCCAAACTAATACTATACAATTCATTGCCAAAGTAAACTGTATATTTACTAACGATGTAACAGTTCCAAAGCGTGAGAATATTGTATGCAAGTCCTCATCCTGCATCAACAATAAACACAAATAACTAATAAAAGCAAATTATTCAACTGTTAATAATCATGAGGGAGTTGAACGGCCTTTCAGCTTTCACCTCCCATTAATGGGGCCTAGAGGTTTAGATTTTTATCTCCCAAAATTTAAGGACGGCTGTTCCATAGGAATTTTTCAACATGCCAATACAAGAGAGTCCATTCCTACAACATTTATAATTAATGAAGAAAGTTGATTATGGTGATGTGATTGTATTAGTCGAGCTCCAAGGTCACAAACCACCACAGCTTTCACATAACTGGGACTAGGGGTGTTAAAACATATCCCACCCACAATGACTTGCTTAAAAAAACGAAACTAAGATGACATTAAAATACCCCTTTATTGGAAAAAAAAAAAATCTTGGTTACCAGGCTTTGATCACAAGACGTTTTTTGGGTGACAAAGGCAATGAAAAATCCGCATAATATCTTTATTTATTAATTTTTACTTTTTTGGATTAATATGCATCTCAATTGTTGTTTTTTATAAGTAGTTAGCAACTCATGTTTCTATTCAAATTTGTTCCTCCTCTCACCCTAAATCCAGGCAAATAATTTTATTTTGATTTACAAAATCATGCGGTGAACAACTCTAAATTCCAAAATGTTTCAGAAAAGAAACAACTTTTCAGTAACTTACACACCTGCAAATTAATGGATATTGACTTCTGGCACTTCAGAGTTATGAATAGTATCCCTGTAATTTATGCTTGGTAGGGAGTTAAGTTTGGAAAAGTTTTTCTACCACGCAAAATTCTATGATTTCAGGTAGCATATGACCACACTCTAGATAATTGGTACCTGGCTGGTTTTCCAGTTGTCCATCAAAGCAGGTACTCACAAAGCAATGAACACCCTTAGCCGGACTTCAATACAAAAGAAGACAATCATTGAATCACATAAAATTTCAGAATGATGTCCTCTCTCGTATCTCACCTTTATTTAATACAATTCCCAGATTTCCTTCTCTGTTATCAAATAAACTTTACCACGTTACGAGTGCCTTCCTCACCATAGTATGCTAAAATGATTAATGTACCCTTCAAGCTGTTGTGCCATATGTAGGCTAAGTGTACAAGAGGCTTGGTAGATTAGTTATGTGATTATAATGATAATCAATACTTCAATTTCACACTTAGTATCAGGTCACATCAAATGTTCAAAATCTACTCAATAAATCACCAAAAACAAAAGGTTAGGGGTCGGAAAGTATAATAGTAAGTATAATGTTTAAAGTGTACTTTTCAATATGTCAACTCATGGCATGATGAGCAATGCCGCAATCACAAGATGCTTCTTTTGCAGCCTCATGTGTCGTGACCATTACAATTCGACCTCAATCACAATTTTATCTACAGTTCCTTCAATCACACCAGTTTCCATATGTAACATCTATTAAAAGGTCATACCTAGTGCACAAGTGAGGAAAGTCCAATTGTACACAGTCTAACCCTAATTCTACAAAGAAGTTTCCATAGTTAGAACCCATGACCTAATGGATAGCAACTAAACACTTGACCATAGCCTCAGACACGACCTTCTAAGTGTAACTTCTATTAGTGGCTAAAATTTTCTAAGGACTGTGTTTCCCTTAGACCTCTAGCCCTCTACTCACCTAGCCTTATAGGGGTAGCTGGGTTGTTCCTCTGGAATCAAAAGAAAGAGGGTGATATAAAAAGCATATTTCCTGACGAGAGAGACTGAAAACTCACCTCAGTAACTGGATTAAGTTTGCATACAAACAACACATTATCAGGAGGCTTTACGTCAGCATCTGGGATGTCACCAATCTGTCACCCAATAAATATGTATATGCTCCAATGTTACCTTTGCTTATTAAACAGATTAATTGATTAATAATAAATAAGCAACAACATACTTACACTTTCAAGAACCACAGCCCTGGAGTGTGCTTCCTTCGTACGTATAACTTCTTCCAGATCTGCCGGATCTAATTGGTCATCCATTGGTTCCCAATCATCTTCAAGTCTCACATCATCTTCAACCTACACATAAAAATACTTGACAAATGGAAATTGTAAAAAAAAGTTATGGGAACTCATGACCTCTCAACAATCAGCAGGTCAATAAAGAGTAGGCTTTTACTTTTGATGCGGATCAAGAATCATTCCAAAAAGCCCAAGACGTGCAACCTATCACTTTGAAGTTAATAGCACTTGGGAAGACTCCAAACAACCCCTTTGTTTGCTGCATTACTTGTAATGGATACTAGCTCAATTTGGTCCATTGAATCATATTATTTTAGTTCAATATTCTGCTTTTATTTTCTGTCCAAGTAAACTCAATCTTGTTAAGTCTTAGAATGCTTTAATTAAGCTTAGGAGCTCGCTACTTTGAATCTCCTTGGCTGCTGATCAGTTTCTAAAGGAGATGAAAGGTTATTTTTCTTTTGGAGTTCTTTCATAGCTTTTCCTATAAATAAAGCATCATGCTCACAATCTACGCATGACATTTTGAAGTGAAAAAATAATCTCTGTGATATTTACTTACAACCCATTATTCCCAAATCAGGAGTGATTTGGGTATAGTGTACGAGAGATAAAGATTAGGAGTAATCGTATAGCTTTTGTGATTCACTGTAGGAGATTAGGACAGACCAAAAACACTGCTCTCTTTAGTGCAAGCACTGAACGAGATCGAACAACGATGGACCCATGCCAGAGGATACTAAATGATATCTTTTTTCAAGTGTTGGTAGTGTCTGGCTGGAACAACCAATATCTCCAGTACCTATCTGGGTAAACGCAAATTTTAAGATTCTTATTATACGCTTAGAAACTGTACTATAAGAAGCAGAATAGCATACAAAGAATCCTCATCACTTGTGTTTTTCGAGGAAGATTCAGCAGAGGGATGCAAAGTCTCAGCCTGAAGATTTTGCCTCTATATCATTTTTTAAGGTGATAAGGAAGTATCTTCAAAAAGTTTTTCAGGAATTCTTAGGTAATCAGTTGTATCTTGTAGGTGTATGCACACAAGCCTTAATACACACATTCCTGACAAATTCAACTCCCTTTCTATGGCTATAAGTTGCCTCTCTATTATTCATAGGATCTTGGTGGAGGATCTCTCAAATTGTTTAGGGTGTGATCGATGACAATATCTACAAGACTACAATCCCCAGGCTTTTGCATAAGAAACCAACTCATGATGAGGCTCATTTTGCTAATTCAGGTGGTTGATCTTGCTAAACCTGGAGGCGATAGAGGCTCTACCTTCTAGTATTTAACAGTTGAGAGCCTTTGAAAAGTTTGGTTGGTGTTTATTTGAGTTACGACAAGATACTTAAGTCCACAAGTTTAATTTCTAAGGGAAGGAACTTTCTGGTGTTTGTCTAGTAATTGGTAGCCAAGAAGGGTGGCGTTAAACTTCTATCATACTGAATCGAGGTTAATCTCTCTCCTGTTTCACATTGGTTGCCAATTGTTATAACCAAATGGGTAGGGACAAGGGAGAGAGGCCCACAACTCGAGCCCAAGTGAGGTTCCATCCTAAAATCATATGGCAATAGGAGGAGTAGCCCACTTAGGTTTCATCTTTCAATGTGGGACGAACCACTGACACTCACACTTAATAACAATCCCTTTAGTTTTCTCTTGACAAAGAGAAGGGTTTGCACTTAGTTACAAATTGGAGGTAGAGGAGGAACAAGTCAATATTTCATCGTCAATTTTCTGATGACACCAATCCTTTCTTACAACTGTACCTGCATTAAAATCCCACTGACAAGTATGTTGAACAACTTGGGTATGGAACAATTGCATTTAAGTAATTTACTAGACTCTATGACTTTCATGAACAAGCAAGTGAGAAGAGTCTGTAGACAATCCCTAATTAATTTCACACATAAAACCACAGACAAATGAAATTCAAAGAAAACAAATAATAAAAAATTGTAAATAAATAGAAGAGATAGACAAATATGGCTCCTTTTACTCCAAAGATGCATCAATCTAATTAAACCAACACATAAAAGCTAGTTGACAGACATTGAAGACAACTATCTTAGGACGGTATAGAGATTGAATAAAACTAATACCTCCTCTCTCGGTCTTCCTTCAGGGGAAGCATCAGGTATCAAACCGGCCAGCTGTGGGGGGTCTTCGAAAGGATCGTCGAGTACATAAGTGTGCTTAATTCTGTTGAAATACAATAGACATAACAACCACATGTAGAGGCACAATTGTTAAATTATAATGAAAATATTATGTAAGAAAAATTACCTTATATTTTTATATGGTCTCCCTTTCTCATCTAAATAAGCTTCATTTATTCGCTTCAGTGTTTCAAGACCTTCTGCAACCTCCCCAAACACCTAATCGACAATCAAACTCCTGTCACTTAAGATGGGCCCATTTAAAAGGAACCAAACATAAGAGTGAGGCAACGAGTATATATTTATATGTATGTATATATGTATATTTATATTCAAGAGCATTGAGAACGTCTACATAGGATGTCCAGTCATCATTTTCATTTTTTGTATCTTAGAAAAGTAATTAGATTAAGAAAAGATAAAAGTAACAAAAAATAACTATACCATATTTATGAAAAATAAAAGAATAAAAGTTATAATTCAGTTAGCAAAGAGTCAACGAATCTATTTTATGCTGACTTTGGTGTTGTATGGTCTGTATCTTTACACATATTGGAACTGTTTCAGAAAATCAACTAGCTTTGCTGAGGGAGGCTGTTCCCAATGTAATTTGCAACCTCCCAGCACACAATTATGTTCCTTGAACTATCATTAAAATGTTGATTATATTATGAAGACTACTATGTGATTCTTAGTTTTCAGCGAATAACTTTAATTTGTTGCTTCTCTTACAATGCAGCATGCAGAGCAAAATGCAAGACCATTTCAGCAGATTAACAGAAGGAAGGTGATCTCTATACCCACATGATCAAGAATCATCAAGAATGAAGCACACTGTTTACAGATATCATCATACAATAACAAGTCAACAGTATATTTTCACATGTCCTATAATACAGTGCGGACACTTTTGATAGGATTAAAATGATACATAGAACTAAATTTGTCAAGATGAAGTTATCATAAGTATAAATATTTAAGGAAATCATAGTAATAGATTCACACTTGAATAGAACAAATATGAGATAAATATTAGAACTAAACTGATTGAGCACAATGCAGTATATCCCATTTAATAAAAACTGTACAAAATTATCAAGTGTAAAATAAAATATTGATGAAACATACATTGCACAGGTTTACCTCTAGTAAACCTATAAAGACAAGTAACTACCATCACTCTCAAATGCCATCTCTTCCATATGCAAAGTGATTGTTTCAATAAACATGAAAAGGAAATGGGTGAAAGAATATAATATAACACAAAATGAGAAAGATAACTCATTGTCAAATAGTGAACAAACTATATGCCAGAGCCTGGGGGTTGTACTTTCATCTAGGTTTTAAGGTTATGTCTAGCATTCAACTTCCTAATCCTTTACTTAGGATTGAGGGATGGACACTGATGGGGCAAAGTAGATCAACAGATCAATGCTCTAGAATATGTCTAAAATTGATATACAATCAGTGGCTGACAATGATTGACATATGAATCTAATCCTTTCTTTCATAACTAAACTGATCGAGCACAATGCAGCATAGTTGTTTCCAATCAAAGCTCATACATAGGGGGCGGTAACTGTTCATTTTTGCTTACGAGCAACAAAAAATAAAAAAATCCTCTTCACAAATTACAAGTTCTTGAACAATTATTTTGAACACAGCATAAATAGAGAGGACGTGTACCCATCCATAGCATGTAAATCAACCTTGTTCTTAACGAAATTACTTCTATGTTCCAGAACCAAAATTTAAGTGAGTCAACAGCAAACAGGGAGAGCTGAGTATGAGGATAAGCTTCCCTGAAACAGTAACCAAGATTTTGACAGGTCCAGTCTCTACAGATATCCCCATTTGTGTAGATTTTTATAAGAACCAGCTTAGATCCTACCTTGCACTGATTACTGGACAGAGAATATAAGAGAAGAGAAAAACAGAATAAAATAAGGACAGGGATAGAAGCTTGTATTACAAGTCCACTATTCAAGGTGTGGATTCCTCCAATTAATCAGCTTAAAACTTTTCCGAATGCCTTCCAATGCCACCCCCCCCCCCCCCCCCCCCCCCCCCCCCCCTCTTTCCCCTTATTTATCCTACTAACAAGAAAGCTTCCTGCTCACACTCCTAACAACTTCTGACATTCTCTTGCTAAATTATTCTCTCTAACAGAATTAGATTGAAGCGGCCTTTCTGCACTCCTTGAGTACATCAGCATAAAAGGGGCCTAGGTGGAAGCTTATCATTTTTAGAAGACCCAACCACTTAATATAGAGAGAGTATAAATAAAGTCTCTCAGCCTATCACATAGCAAGCTAATAGATGAGGTGTCTCCTAAAAAAGATGCACGTGTTCTGTGATGAAAATAAATAATTATATACCACAAAGTTGCCATTAAAGCGTCATGACATATCTTATGTTTGCCCCTCCCAACCCCAAAATTTGTACTTTTAATAAATCCAATACAGCAAAAGAAAAATACCAGAACTTCAAACCCTTAACACTGCATAAACTGCCTTAACAAGACACTTAATTTGAGCCTTAATATGAGATCAGACGCTTAATTATTCCTACCTGAATAACAACTCATTGAATATGAAACCAAACGCTTTCCACATTTTATATTTTTCTGAAAATTTCATTTCAAGAAAAACTGGAGGTCTAGCACTATGGGAGTAATAACTTAAGATACTCTATAGTCTATACAATGAAATTTAGTAAAAAATGTCTCTGCTTCAATCCCAGGCTATAGACTATAGAGTTTAGTTTGTATTATTTCCCTACAATAAAAAAAATTATAAATAATTCCCTAATCATAATTATTACAATAATGACCAAAAAAAAAAAAAAAAAAAAAAAAAATTGTACCCAGTGAACAAGGATCCTGCCACAGAAGGGTCTGGGGAGGTCTAATTGTACGTGGCCTTACCCTTACTCTCGTAAAGAAGTTGTTTCTAGAGTTCAAATCCGTGACCTAACGGATAACAAGTAGACGCTTGACCATTGAGCCAAGTAAGACCTTCTTGACTAATTTATTACAATGTCTCCCAATTATTTCACCAATTGAACTTGATCAAAAAACAACCAGAAAGACTAGAAATCAGAAAATGAAACTACACAGCCCAACACAACTCGCAGGCTGTATACTAAGTACTTTCAGCATACCAAGTACTAAAATGATGCATATGCTTGCATTAAAAAAAATGATGCATGATGCAGTAAAGTTCCAAGACTTTTTTTATAAAAAGAACACAAAAGGTATTTCATTTGGTAAAGAGAAAAGAAGCAATTAAAAACTGTTAAGTCCAACTATTAGTTTCTAGAATCTTGATCACATGCCTATTCTCTCGGTGTTTGGTCATCATACAATTGAGGCTTTAATGATTCTTATTATGAGCCGCATTTTTTGGAGTGAGAATAGCGTTTCAGTAGCTACTTTAGTCGAGCATATTGAATACGCCATTGGAAGTCATGCTGAAATGATATTGGCTTCTTAAGGAGAGAAAAAGAAATTAGCCAAAACTGCAGGGTAAAGGGTCATGATACCCTTTCGGTACAGCCTTAGTTGAATCTTAAATGGAAAGGAAAATGAGTAAAATGTAGACAAAGAGGGTGATAGTCTCCAAGGGATACAAAATACAGGCTGATGACTCATGATATTCTTGTCAACAGTCAAAATTAATGAAAAAAGATGAAACAGCAACAGATCAAACGGTGGGGAAAGAAAGACCGGCAGAGGGAGAGGAAATGGAAGAGAAAGCAACAAAAAATACAAAGAAATGACACAGAAACGTGAGCATGAAAAACAAAAATGCAGCTATTAATATGTGATCACACAAAGCTCAAATAGAAGAAATAACAAAAAGAACTATTCCTTACACACATGCATCACCAAAAGTTCTAATAAGAGATTGAAGGATTGGAAATTTGGCACGAATGAGGAGATGTGTCAAAAGAAAAACCCACTTACAGTATGCTTCTCATCCAGGTAGTCAAGATCGTCCCGCAATGTTACATAGAACTGCAACCAAAATCAGTACTGTACGATGAGATTCCAAATAATAAAAGTAATGTACTAGTGTTCCTTTCCAAACAATCAAATGCAAGATGTATCAGTATAAAGTAAAAGTCACAGTACACTATCTCCCATACCTGGGATGCATTCAGATTCTCCCCAGCACTAGCCATGGCAACAGTACCCATCTTTGAGTGTTTCACGTCAGGGTAAATCTCATCTTTGAAGAAGCGAGCTTGGTCACCATATAGAAACCTAAAAGAAAAATCAATGTCACCTCGTGTACATATAATATCAACAAACGTTGTGGTTTCAGGTTCAAGTCATTTCTTGGTCAGGTCATCACCTTTCTTTTCCAGTATTGAATGAACAACCCCTTGACCATGACCCACAATAATATTTCAAGAAACATACATAATACAAATATACAATACAAATGCATGCTTCAGAATGATTGAAATAACAGTTCATGATCATCAAACTACTCAAGTTTCTAAACATGAGCACAGTAATGACAAAATACCAAAAATTAACATTATAAACCATCCTAATGAAAAAAGAACACGCAAAAGCAATACGAAACTTTTCATTACCTAATTGGAAACCAGAACACTTCAATGTTCTCATACACAGGTAGACATACCTCATGTTCCAGAATTTCCTCAGAGTTCTAGCACATCACAATGAGGAAATCAAGGTAGGGAATGGTCAGGGAATTAGTAGGTGTAGGTATCAGTAATGTGAAGGTGGGGTATAGGGGAAGAATAGAGAAGCAGATAGGATTTTAAAGTTAGCTTTTGTTTAGGGGGAGAGAGGGTTTGCCCTATAGGTCATGAGAGGATGGGTTTACCCTTGTTATGGGACGTTCAGGTTGGTTCCTTTTTGGATTTTGAGTCTTCTTTCATATTCAAAACCCAAATTTTCTGGGTTGAATTTCGAGCCTTTTCTGATACAGTTGATATTTTGCCACTGAGAAGGCACAAGAATGAAGGTAGCTTCAACAGCCCCCTCCCCTCTCAATCAATGAGAAAATTTCAACGAAAACCTAAGACTAATTATGGCATGCTTGGATGAGAGTAATATATTACTAGGATAACAAAAGTCAAACATAAGAAAATGGATGTGAATACAAGGAAAAATGAGGGAGTGGTGGTGTGATTGGAAGTAGATTATATAGTGATGGTGTGTTGGGAAGTAAATAAATAAGAACTATTACCCTCATTTTGGGGGAAATAGTTACACTAAGGGGAGGGTATTTAATCTACCACACCACACTATTAATATTTAATCAACTTACAAATACATTATCACTTTCTTATTTTTTCTTAGATTCACATTCATATTTTTAAATTTGACTTTTATTACCATAGTAATACATTACCCTAATCCAAGCATGCCCTAAGGGTTATTTCTCACCAAGATCTTGATATATATAAAAGTAACCCTCAAAATAACCACTAGATAACCTTATAACAACTAAGGGTTCCATCACAGTCATCAAAAAGTGTAAAATGTAAAGCTTTATTTCACTTGGGGTTTATATTAGGAAATTTATATGAAAGAATATTCATCAAGACTGAGTAGACATCCCATGAATCAAATACAAAAAATAGGTCCACAGAAACCTATTGTAGTGGCTACATAAATGCCAAAGCAAAAAACTCTAAAGAGTATATATAGTGACAAATATGATCAGGGCACAGATGGAACCTATTTTACATTCTTATATATTTGACATCTTGTCCATTGCATCTTACTTAATCACAATTTTTTATTGGAGTTGACAATCCTGTTGAATCCTTCCCAGCCACTTACCTCTCTCTTTCATCATTTTTTATACCCAAGTACTACCATCCTATGCACACATATCATAGATTAAGCCCTAGAATCATTTAATCTTTTCTCTTTTGATGAGGGTGACCGATGTATGAGCAATAAGAGCCAATAACTCGTTTATCAAAACACAAAGCAAAGAGCATGCAGTAATAAGTGAATCAGATCTAATACTAAACCAGAGCTGAGTTCAATTAAAAGAAAGCGAACTTTGCAGAGGACAAGTTATACAAGTAGACAAAACTTACTTATAGATAGAGTCGCCACCAGTCCCTGTTCCAGTTGGATCACCAGTTTGAGCAGTAAAATCTTTCTGCACGGTGTGAAACAAACAGCCATTGTAGTATTTGATCCTACATAAATAGACATACAGCAATCTTGTCACTTGCTGCTCACAACAACTGCGGAGTACTTCGTATTTTTATTTAATAGTGAGTGAATACCTTACAATTCGCTTTTTTCAATCAAAATTCAACACTAAATTACCGACACTATCACATCCCCACACCCCATTACCACCCAAACAAACAAAACCATCTCAAATACAATAATTACAATCCACAATTGCTACCAAACTCTAAAAGTTCAAGTTAAAAAGTGATTGCTATAATTATCAGTCAAACAAAATAGCATAAAATCACATAATATATTAAATAATTTTTTTTAAAAAAAATCAAAGAAGTAGAAATGTACTTGCAAAGCTTGAGAAAGTTCTTGCAAGTTAAGGGGCACCGATCAGTGAACAAGTCGATAACGAACTCGCCCAAACTTGTTTCAACCATTACCGACATTCTCTCTTCTTCTTCTGTTCCCTAACGATAGTCAACAAAGTAACAAACAAAAAGATAAGATAGAAGAGAATAAGGGAGTCATATAGGAGAGAGAAAGAGATGGGTAGATGAAAACTGAAACCTGGTTGATGTCGGTTGCCGTATACTGGAAATAGAAAGAGAAGGGAAGCGGGTCGGAGGACGGAACTCAGGCGGAGAATCAACGAGCGAGAGTCAGAGAGCGTCACTTTTGGAATTGGGGAACATGGAAACTTTTCCGTATTTCTTATTTTCTTAAAAGATTCCTGATTTGTGTCATTAATTTTTTAATCGCATTTTATTTTTTACTGTCTTTACAACAAATTATGAAAATTAATAATTTAAAAGTTTATATTAAGAGTCGAAATGCATATAATTTCACATTTGAATTTATTATTTTTTGAGTATATATCTATTTATTGACTTTGGTTCAAAATTATTATAAGCGTTTTTTCACAATTGTTTAGAAAAATTTATTTAAAATAGTAATCCCTCCATTCTTTTTTGTTCTTCTCATGTTTTCTATCCGGAAATTTTAAAAATATTTTCCCATATAAAATCATTCTATTTTAATCCAATTTAGTATGACTAAAATAACCTCATTTGAATAAAAATTATTGACGAAAATAACCTCAGTATCCACCTAAACTACTACTCGTACGTAGAATTATCCCCCACTAACTCTTAAAGTTTCCATCAATATTTACTCATAAACAACTCAGTTACATATTCTCATGAGTAATTAATGCATGTCTCACTTATCGCTTTTTTCAAGGGAATAAGATTTTCTTTTTAGATTATTTTAAATTTATTTTAATGAATCTTACTCATATTTACTCGAGTCTTGGTTTTTTCTTTGATTCTAAATGGGAAGAACAAAAAAGATCGGAAGGAGTTTAAGTTATGGCCGACTTACACAAAAATATACAACATATTGATTAATTCACAACGAACCTTGGGCATCATTTAACTTAAAATAAGTTACTTTTTTCTATATACAAGAGCAACTGATCTATTAACGTAGATGGGTTCTTGTGGACTAGTAGTTACTACCATTTTCTCATCATTCTACCCCATTTTCTTCTTTTAATGTTGTCATTAATGCTCAAATCCTCTTTCTTCCTACAATTCTATAAAAAACAAATTTGGTTTTTTCTTAGTTCTTTAGTGGTGTATCAAGACTCCCAAAAATTCCAAGAACTTCAATTGTGTCAAGTTGTTCATCAAATTTAAGAGTAGTGAAGTTCCTCCGATGAGGTGCAATTTTGGGAGGAATGCGATGATGGGGAGGGTCAAGAGTAGGAGTAACATTAGAAGATTATTATACATAAAAGATCATGGTTTAATTTTTGAAGATTTCATGTTTTAAAATTTGAAAGTATCTACTATTAGTATATACATTAGATTAAGACTATTCTAAGATACAATTGGGAGTAATTTAAGCATACTACACAAAATACAAATTTTCAGATTTTAAGAGTTGTAAAAATGGAGTTTTATAATATATATTTTAATGAGTTTACAAATAATATTTGTAGTATTGTGTTGGAGATACTAGATTATGTTTTGGGAGACTTAAAAAGATGTTTTGGAATTATTTTAAAACCCTAGAAAGATTAGTAGGATCTTGTAAATTTTGGGTAATGATGTATTGATTTAGGTTGTATAATTTGGTGTAGGAGAATACTTTGTAGAAGGTGCTAACTAGTAAGAAAAGTGGTCACCCGTGTATTTTACTCCAGGTACATACAAATTACGAAGAGCATTATTTTTAATTAGGAACATGATTTAGGGTGAAACATAAACTTAGTATCATGTTTAGGGAACCCTTTGAATGAGATTGTTTGGTTATCCATTTGAAAGGATTCATGTTCTTTATATTATGGTCATATTTTGGTGTTATTTGTGAGAAACCGTGATTTATTAATTGATATTAATTGTTAATTAATCCATGAGGTTGTTTATTATTACTCCTTCATTACTGATAGTATGATTGGAGTAAAAGTGTATTTTATAAGTCTTAATGACGAGGTAGTTGACTTGGTTCAACAGTTTTATCAGTTAAGTTTGAAATTAAAAAGTTAAAAATTACAGTATAACAGAGATAGATTGAGTAACCGTAATATTTTCTTTTGTGTGCTGCGATGATTATGTTTATTGAGTTTAAACAGTAAATCACTTAAAGAGAAAGAGTATAAGCAATAAAACTCTAGGCTAGTGCACGTCTAGAGTATTGACAATCAGGGGTTGGAGTTCATGGGGTATTATCCGTGGCTTTTGTTGGAGGCTGTGTGATCTACGAGTCTCTCTTTTATAAAGTTTTAAACTTAAAATTGGGGTTAGTTGAGATCTCATCTAGCCATGGTAACGGAGTCGCGCCCCGTTTACCATCTGGATTTTTATACTGTATTTTGATGTTCTCCGACGGGAGTGCATGGGTTATTTAATTATTTGATGTCCAAATCAGGACATGGGGGAGACAACCTAGTCTATTGCTTATTCCAAATCATTAGTCAATTTATCGTGTCAGTTGAGTAAAATGTTGCATGATACGTCTTACATTATAGTTATTTAATTATCTGTTCAACTGTCGTACTTTGTAATTCGTATGTACTCAGCTTGCTGATTACGTGCCTTGTGTGTTTTTGGTCATGGCTTTCGCCTATAAATGACGCTGTAATGATCCAATACTTACATTTGTAATATTGGGGAGGAGATTATTGACAGGTATCCATACGAGCATACATGCATGGGTGGGTTGAGAGAAGCATTGTTTTAATTGGGATTTCATAATAGGTTACGTTTGTTTGGTTTGATTTTAGACTGTTGGTTTTGAATTTGAATTGAAAGTTATTTTGGTATATTGCAGTAAGGGCCATAGTCCCAATTTGTTATCTTAGGAATTTGTTTTACGTTTAATGTTAATTCAAAAAGTCTTTTGGTTTTCCACTGTAAACTCTGTTTTATAGCCTTAACATTTGAACAGGTGGCGGTAGCACACCGGTAGTTTCCTAAAGGTTTGGTTTTCGGAAAATGGGAATTGGGTGTTACAATATATAACTTTACATTTGGTCGTTTGACATAATTTGGTTATTTTATCAACATCTCTATTCCTCTTCATCTTCCTTTTCCTATCCCTCTCCCACCATCAACCTTCCCATCAGGTGGTCTATTACCACCCCTACCTTTGTTTGCACTCGAAGAAGTTCTTCCACCTCTAACCACTATATTACCCTTACCAAGTTAAGAGGGTTGGACAATTCTTACAGTGGTGGTCAATTGGTGCAAATGGTGCATTTAGGTGAGTTGTGGAGTTAATGAAGGCACTTCTACAATTATTGTAATTTGAGATGTCGAAGAAGAAGCTTATGCATTTGGTCTGATTTGTGGAATTATTGTAGATGTTGTTGCTGCTCTATGTTTATATGGAAGGCACCATCACGCATTGGTATACCCTTTAGCCTCTTTTTACATTAAGTGATTATTGTTTTTAAAATATTCAAAATTTATAATTTAACAAATACGACAAAAATGTGCTCATTTTACAAGTTCTTATTTTATCTTTACTAGAGATCAACAATCCCATACTTTAAAGCCTCAAATTCCAGAGTGTAGCTGCGTACAAATTACTTTAGAGCTTATTATATGAATCTGAAATTATATTAATACAATTTGAAAAATATAAATAATAAATTGCAGATTTAACACTTGTAAAGTTTTTTTAATTGTATTAAAACTTTAATCAACAAAACTAATCAACCAAACTACCAAAAGTGAAAACCCAAGAGAGAGATGGGGGAGGAGCCATCACGACTAGTTGTAGGGCGGTCAATTGCCAGATGGCAACTAGTTGTGGTTGGCTATGGTGTTAGATCCCTTTTTCTTCTTTTTTTTTTGCAATACATAAGATAAGTACTATTCATGCTTTGAAAATAAAAGTGAAAGAGTAGTAAAAAGTTCATACTTTTAGTGAGGTTGAAAATTATAAGAACATAGTTATTCATACTTGGTTTATTTTATAAGACTCCTAAATGAAGTAGGTAACTATCAAAATTGATGGTCATCTCTCCCGTACCAACTATTTCTCGATGGAAACACTTTATAATATAAAACCATGCACATCCACCTAACAAGACACCTTAAGATTACTCCATATTCTTAACAACTCACAAACAATCTTGCTTCCAAGTCTCCAGTTCATAAAACATTTAAAAGACCTAAGAAATCAAGGAATAACCTTTGTTGGTTCATAAGCCATTTGTTCTTATTTCTTTGTTGTTTACCAACCATTTTATTAATTTTCAAGACATGAATATGCTCTTGTACTGGATGCTTTTACCATTTTATTTCTTTGTTGTATTTAGCATGATTATTAACATAACTTACATGATCTAACCATATTTATGTAGGGGATTTTTATTATAATGCTATCATCATAGTGGTTTCTTGGCTCTATGCCATGAATTTCAAGTGCAAGACGACGACAATTTACACGGATTCCTGTATAAACTAATGAACCTAAGATAATAAGAACCAAAAAAAACCCTGGAAATATATAGAGAAAAAATAGCGAAATGGAGCTTACATTTGTCTACATTCTCTAAGAATACCTGAGTTGTTCCTTATCAATCAAAGAGTACTATTTTATAAGCAGTATTGAAGGTTGCGTTTTATGTGGTTGTCTAATCTTTGGTAATTAGTATGGAGTTGTTCTTGTACTTATAAAACTTAAGCAAATTATAGTGTTGATTTTTGTGGTAATAGTAAAGTTGTTTAGGAAACACTCATTTGTTGTTTAGGAGTACAAAAAAGGACTTGTCCCTTACTTTATTTATTATCTTTTTCGAAATTAGGTAAGAACGGGGTAAGAGAGAAGGTAAATTCTCTATGACCTCCCACTCTTCATGGTATCCCTTACTTCTCATTGCGAGTGGCATGATGTAAACTCCTATAATATTGACTCTCCTTATTATTCAGTTGTAATCTATCGAAAATCATGAGATTTCATTTATATTTTATCAAAAATATTTTCTATGTATTAATATAATACATATACTTTACATATATACATATATATACATATTTCCAAAATAAATAGAAAATTATATTTTTTTATTATTTAATTAAATCCTAAAATTAAAATTCTTTTTCTACAAAATATATATTTTTTTCCTAAGAAACCCATTAAGCCCAAAATACCTAAACCTAATATTACACATCTACTAAACATATATTTCCTAAACCTAAGCATTTTACCGCTCCCATCCCCTTTGGGTTGCTTGCCGCCGTCCATCACCTTGCCACCGCCGTCAATGAGCCTGACCTTCCCTTTCCCCTACTTCTTCCTTTTTCTCTTCTTTTCTCCCTTAACTATTATGCCCTAGTATACATGTTCTTAAGTTTTAATATGATTTTTGTATTGATTTTATTATGGATTAAATCTATATTGAAAGTATATAAATTTTTATGTTCTATAATTTATTTTATGCATATTACAAGCTTTCATAAATTTTTATGCATAAATATCAATATTTAGGCATGCTAGTATCATGAATTAGAGTTGATACTAGGATTTTGAGTTTTACATAAAATTATAAATATTTTGTGAATCATCTATATAAAATTTTTGTGGGGTTGTAGTTTACATGAAATTTCAGATTTTATAATATATGTTTTAGTATAAAAATGTTAGTTTTCATGATTTAAGACTTAGATTCTTATACTAGTATTTCTTTCATGAAATTTTGACTATAGTATGATGTATTTTGATAAAAATTTAATACTATGGTATTTGAAATAAATTTTCAGAATATTATTAATTGTTGAGATTTCATGTTTTAAAGCTTGATATTACATACTATAGTAGATACATTAAATTAAGACTATTTTATGATATAATTGGGAGTAATTTGAAATACTATATTAAATACAAATTTTCAAATTTGAAGGGCTGTAAAAAAACGGTGTTTTATGATATGTATTTTAATGAGTTTTCAAAGAATACTTGTAGTATTGTGTTTGAAGTACTAGATTATGTTTTGGGATACTTAAAAATATGTTTTAGAATTGTTTTAAAACCTTAGAAAGCTTAATATGATTGCTGTTAATTTTGGGTATTGGCGTATTGATATATGTGTATTATTTGATGTAGGAAATCAATTCGTAAAAGGTGCATAGCTATAGAGCAAGTGGCCAACAATTTATTTTACTCAAGGTACGTACAAGTTACGAAAAACCTTACCTTTAGGAGCATGATCTAGGGTGAAATGCAAACTTAGTATCATGTTTAGTAACTTTTTTGGGTGAGATTGTTTGGTTATTTATTGAAAAAATTCATGTTCTTTATATTAGGGGCATGATTTGGTATTGTTGGCGAGTTATAATTATGATTTGTCAATACTAATCGGGAAAGAATAATTTATGGTGAGAAATCTTGATTTATTAAATTGGAATTAATTGGCTAATTAATCTAGGGGGTTGTTTATTATTACTCTTTCATTACAGATAGTATGAATTGAATAAAGGTGAATTTTCAAGTCTTAATGACAAGGTTAGTTGATTCTATTCAACAAGTTTAAAAGTGAAGATGGAAATCAAAAGGTTAAAAATTACAGTATAACAGAGATTGATTGTATAACTGTAATGTTTGCATGTATGTGTGTGATATGGTGATTGTGTATATTGAGTTTAAATAGTAAATCACGTAAAGAGAAAAAGGATAAGTAATAAAACTCTAGACTAGTGCAAGTCTAGAGTATTGACAATCAGGGGTTGAAGCTTCAAGGGGTATAATCCGTGACTTTTATTGGAGGTCGTGTGATCTACGGGTCTCTCTTTTATAAAGTTAAACTTAAAATTAGGGTTAGTTGAGATCTAATCTAGCCATGGTGACGGAGTCGCGCCCATTGACTATCTGGATTTATATTGTATTTTGATGCTCTCTAATGGGAGTGCATGAGTTATTTATCTATTTAATGTCCTAATCAGGATATGAGGGAGACAACCTTTTCTATTGTTTAATCCAAGTAATTAATTAATTTGTCATGTCAGTTGAGTAAAATATTGCGTAATACGTTTTTGCATTATGTATTTATTCTTTATTTAATTACTATTTCCATTGTTATACTTTGTAATCTGTATATACTCAGCTTGCTGATTACATGTTTTGTGTGTCTTTAGTTATGACTTTTGCCTATAAAATGACACTGTGATGATCCAATACTTACATTTGTATTATTAAGGAGCATATTTTTGACAGGTATTCAGTTAAGCATTCATGCATGGGTATGTTGAGTGGAGTGTTGCTTTAATTTATATTTTAGATTAGTTTGCTTTGTTTTGAGTTGATTTTAGACTATTGGTTTTGGTTTTGAGTTGAACATTATTTTGGTACATTATAGTAAGAGCCTTAACGTTTGAACACGTGGCAATAACATACTGGTAGTTTCCTAAAGGTTTGGTTTTTGGAAAATGGGAATTACCGGGGTGTTACATTCAGTAGTCCATTTTTATCATTTTCTTGTAAGGAATAAAATCATTCCTCTTTTTATTTTTAATATTGCACTAACGAATTATTTGATAAACTAAACTATTATTGCACAAATTGTCATAAATTACCGACATTCATTAATTCATTCAAAACATTCATATATAATATTATACATTCATCCATCTATATAGTTCTAAAAAGGCAAGTAGAACAATTAAATAGAATCTAACCATGCACCTACTGCTTTTCCACAAGTTAGTGAGCCCTTGCTAGCCTCACTAAGTCACTACATGAGAGTTTAAGACTTAGCATATCAAATGAAAAAAGAAATTTATACAAGCTATTCCCTTTGACATGCTTAAACATTGACAAATGTAGTAAAAAAAAAAAAATCAAGTTAAAAAGACGCATTTGAATTGGTTTTGAAAACAACATTGATTGATGAAATTAAAAATAAAGTAAAAATAATACAAGTAGATTATCAACGTGTGAATTACGATATTCAAGCAAAAATGAGCTTTTGGTGCACTTAGAAAATCATTTAAAAATATGATGATGATTTTTCTAAGTGTGCTCATAAAAACAAGTATTGAAACTTAAAAGAATCAATTGTGTGAAAAATGATTTTCCATGACACAACATTTATGAATTATCCTTGCATGATTTATGATTGATTCCATTTTAATTCGTAAATCCAATATTATGTGTAAGTCATGTCAAATACTTATCCTTCATTCAAAAATCACCTATAATCGAGTTTCGTTGGGCTTTAAAGTAAATTACGAATTTCCCTAACTGTCTATGTGAAAAGACCAAACTGCCATCAATAGCCGTATGAAAAAACCAAAATGCCCTCAAAAGTAGCTCCTCATATAGGCATATCAAACATGTTCCCAAAATAATTTCAAAACCCATCAACCAAGTAAACAACTCTCATTAACAACGTCGAATCCTCCTCTTCTCCTTAGTCTCCTATCTCTCTCCGTCCCACAGCATGAACGTTCTCACTCTCGACCAGTAACTACAGGACCCCTCAATTTCTTGCTTCTGCTTCACGGGTCTGTCGCAAAACACCCCTTCTTTAATTTGTTGTTAAATCTGGTTTTCCTTCACTTTATGATTCTGATTTTCATATGATTTTTGGGTTTTTTCTGCATTTTTAATGTTGTTATTTGAATTCGATTATTATAACCTATAGTTTTACAAAATTAAAATTTTCATTTTTTAATGTGTTTTTTTAAGTTTTTTTTTTTTTCTGGGTTGGTTTCTGTTTGTCAATTGTGTATAAGACAATGCATTTTGTGAATTTGACAGAATTTATTTGATTTGGTATGTTGTAACAATTGGGTATCAGAAAACTATATGACTGATTAATTTTATTTTTCAATAATATATGATTGAGTAATTGAGTTGCTATGAGTTATTGAATTTGTGAAGTGGGGTTGTTGAATTTTGGAAAATGCGTGAAAAGTTGATAGATTTTTATTTGTCAATTATAAGTTGTAAGACTCTCCATTTATATATTGGGACATGCATTTGGTTACATCTTGTAGACTTTGATGGGTATAAAGTTGAAAAGTTATGATTTTGCATCGCACATTATCTTTGGATTTGTGTGTGTTTGTATTCTGACGGGTGCTGTTTAATGTATAACTATCCTATCGTGTTTTGGGAAAAGTCGGGTTAGTAAGTTGGTTGGTTATTAGCTAAAGTTGCATCATAAAAGCTAAATTTCAATTTGAAGAGGTAATCTTTGTGTGATGAGAATATATATGTGGACAGCTTGTTTTGCTGCGATGGTTCTTGTATGCTCGAAATTATTTTTTTGTACATTGTTTCTGGAGCTGCCTTCTGAGACTTTAATTCATGGGAGACTGTTGCTAACGTTGAAACCCAATCGCTCGCGAATTCTGAAGGAAATTTTGTTCTTTTCTCATTTGCCTCCAGATTTGCAATGATGAGGCATTTATCTGCTGAACCATCAACTAGTTTTGCGCGAGTAAGTATTTTATAGTCTCGGAACATCTTATATTTTTTTTGAATGCAATGTGGCCATTTTCATTGTGTTCAATTGATTGTTATTTTCTTACTGAGAAGTTTTGGTTTAGATTTTAAGCAGCAATGATATGAAGAGTAGGAAATTGAGTATTCAGTATCTTGATGTTTAAGTTCATTTGTTAATTGTTGTAGCCTTTTCAGTTTGATTGTGGATAAGCAATTTAGAACTACTTTTTAAAGCTGTCTGTTTGATTGCCTGTTTTTCCTACTTTATGCTTTACATAATCTTATCTATAGTTGCATCTCATGCTTGGTTGACTTGGAATCCATTCCTTTTGCACTTACCTGCACTGGGTTAACTTGGGAAAGCTGCTTAATTGTGCAAATTTTCTCTGTATTGTCTTTTTCTTTATATAATTCCATTTGCGTGCATTCTGTAATTGAAAGACTAGGTTTTCCTGGAGTTCACTTACATAGACTGTCAGATAGCGTGGTGTTTCTTTGGTGGAAGGGGCTTATAAAAAAATCAGAAGAATCCGAATGGGTGATTTTGTGTTTTTACCAGAGAGTAAATTGAAAGCATAGGAAGTTTGCAAAAGTTTCTCTGCACTATGAAACTGTTGCGTTCTGTCATTACGTCTTTCTGATTGGTGCAGAAGAACTCCCATCTCTGAGTCTGTTTGGAGTACTGGACTCTGGAGGAGTCAACTGTTATCCTTCTGTTGTTCTGGATAAAGAATGCTTTGAAGATAAACATCTTGCTTTTTCCTGTTTTGTGTGATATTTTTTTCTTTGCTGGGTGACCAGTTTAATTTCTTTGCTGAGACTTTATCTCTCTGACACCTTCTGTAAAATTGTTTATATCTATGTTCCTTGCTGTAGTTGTAGTCATTTATTATTCTGGCTGTTGTCCCTTTTAGTAATTCCCTTCTTTTTCCCCTAAAACCATTATGTTCCTGTATTTGGCAGGCGTTTGATTTCATCTCAGAAGTTAAAGAGTTACATAGATTTAACGCTCAGGAGCTTAGTAAGATGTTGAAAGACTCTGAAAACTTATCTTTATTCCATATTATGGAAAATGGTTCATCTCTGCAGGTAAAATGACTATCCTGTTTCTCATCATTTATCAAAATTAACTCCCTTAGTTCTAAGCTGTAGGGCTTTTAAAGTTGTGAGCAAAAATTAAAGTGCTCTAATACGCCTTTACGTTAAATGTATTAAACTTCTTGTAAATGGCCTCAAAGTTGATAAAAGAAGGATGAACTTTAAATGTAATAATGAAAAATGTTTTGGTTTTGGGAAGTGACTTACGTGATATGATCCACATTTTATTAGAAGGAAGTTTGTATCTTTTTATCTTCCTTATGGAGTAGTTTAATTGCTTTAATGGACGAGAATATATAAAACAGTTGCATCTCAGATTGACATGGACAAACTGGTTCAACTGCTTCCTTTGCATCTTACTGACCGTGCTTCTGTCCTCCCAAATAGATGAAGCCTTATTGAGATATCTATTATCTGGACTTTGGCTACTATATCCTTTTGTGTGATAATATATAAAAGGATGATGAACTTTAAATGTAATATTGAAAAATGTTTTTGTTTTGGGAAATGACTTATATGATATGATCCATATTTTCTTAGAAGGAAGTTTGTATCTATTTATCTTCCTTTCTGAGTAGTGTAATTGCTTTAGTAGACGAGAATATTGAAAACAGTTGCATCTCAGATTGATATGGATAAACTGGTTCGACTGCTTCCTTTGCACCTTACTGCTGTGCTTCTGTCTTCTCAAAGAGATGAAGCCTCATTGAAATATCTATTATCTGGACTTCGGCTTCTATATTCTTTGTGTGATTCTCGGCACTCTAAACTTGAACAGGTTAGTGATTTATTGGACCATATGTCCCCTTCCAATTATATTTAGTATTTTTGGCCCATGTATTTTCAAACTTTGAACTTTGAGAGGTGCCAACTGATGTTCCTACTAATTATTAATTAGCGTATACTCTATCATTTTGCCTCTTGTAGCCTTCATCTAATTTCAATGCATCATCATATATGTTTTGTTTAACTATAAATAACAAGGTTATTTTTTTCAAATAATTATACGTGCACTTTATTGAGAGTCTTTCGTAATTCGTGTTCTCTGGTAATTAGGGCTATTTATCTCGGAGGAGTATTTTGTAAGTATTCTTGTTTGAGGAGGCTGACATTTGCTTGTATGCATAAACTAGTATTTAGAGGCTTATAAATTTGCTATATAACCAATATAGGAGCATAATACGTGTTGACTGTTGAGTAAATGGATGATATAATGCTTTGTTTAATCATTTTCCAATCTTATCTTGTGCGGTGTATAAATTGTGGATGCTTGATATTTATATATAGTAATAACTTAGGCAAAAATTAGTTTGTATTAAAACCATTTATTGGATAATAAAGTAGTTTTTTTTAAATCTCTTTATTTTACTTGCTGTCGATCCCAAGAATAAAAGAGGAGGGTAACGGTAGTGGCAGTCAGTGTGAAATTTGTCACATTCACGAGCATGAGCCAAGAAAATATTTTTGTGGGGGCTTTCCCAACTCAGTCATACGTTGTACTTCTTAAACTTGGGTGTAATGATAAGTATGAAAGGGTTGCTAGGTCATTGTCCCAAAGCAGCTAGCCAGGAAATGAGTAAGGGCACTTAGGTTTAAAGAATAGGAGTGGGGGTAGGAGCGTGAAGACTAAGCTTCGACTCATCTTGGAATGTAGAGTAGCTTACGGAAAAGTTAGTTGAGCTAGTAGAGGTAATGAAGAGAGAATTTCTATTTTGTGTCTGAAAGAGGCGAAGTGGGGTGGAGAATGAGATGAGTTATTAGACCCTAGGATTATAAGTCGTGGTACTCAAAGTAAAGAATAGACATGCTGTTGTTGAGGCCTATAGAAAGGGTGATAGGATTTTAAAGGTGAAGGTTATTTGTGGAGGAGAAATCGTGAAAATTGTGAGTAATTAAATGTCAGTTTTGGGAGGATCTAGATGAATTGGTACAAAGTCTTTCCCAAATGGAGAAGCTTTTTGTTGGAGGAGACTTGAATGGTCGCGTGAGGATGAGTCATCATGGATATGAAAATATGTGTGGAAGTTTCGACTATGGAGTAAGAAATGACGAAAGGGAAACCATCTTAAATTTTATGCAATCCTATGACTTATTTATGGCTAGCACTTTAACTTCTATTTGGAATAAAGATAAGTTTTTTTTTTTTAGTATTTCCTAATTACAATTGAATTATACTAAGGATCTACCTTTAGTCCCTTCTTTTTAAAGACTGTCCTAGACGAAATAATAGGTTAATATAAGATAAGATACTATGATGTTTACGTTTTACGGATGACATTGCTCTGGTGGATGAGACTAATGAGGGGGTGAATTCTAAGTTAGATCAATAGGGACAAATGTTGGAATCTAAAGATTTTAGAGTTAGGAGTAAAACAAAGTATATAAAGTGTTATTTTTACATTGGGAGGAAACCAAGTGAAGATAGTGTGATTTTGGATAGCTTGGAGTTGTATGTTAGCGAATGTTTCGAATACCTAGGATCTGTTTTTCAAAGGAATGAAGACAGGATGTCATCCATAGAATAATATCAAAGTGACTCAAATGCAAGGCAGCTACTAGACTATTATGCGATTGTTGTTTACACTTAAGGTTAAAAGTGTTGGGCTTTCAAGTTGAAGCATGTTAAGAAAATGAGTATAGTAGAGATGCGTATGTTAAGGTAGATATGTGGGCACATCTTGAGGGTTAAAATTTGAAATGTGGGTATCCAAATGAAAGTTTAAGTGACAATTATTGTGGATAAGTTAAGGGAGAATTGGTTTCTCCTAAGATATGTGATTCCAAATTTTACACTTATTTTTTCACCCCTTAAAAATTACTGTCAATTCATGTCCTGACTGAAGCCTTACTAAACACTAAATGTATGATTGTTGTGAATCCATATTCTATGTTGTTTATCTAGAAAATGTTGACCTTAGGATGTGTTACTTGCAAGTTCTTTTTTGAAGTGTAGAGCATAGGGGTCAGCTTAGAATTTAGAATTATTTTTTTAAATTTATTCAATTGTTGGCTACTAAAGTCTTAATTAGAATAGGTGCTAGTTTGTAAAAGTCATGATCTACCAACGCTTCAGTTTAAGGATCACAATAAAAGATATTTCTCCAATTAGGTGATTTGGACAAAAAACCCAATGACAAGTTTATGCCATTTATTTTGTAGCAATCTCTTCTTTTTCTTTTTCTTTGTTTTTTTTGTGGGGTGGAGGGGAAGATTGGGGTAGGGGTCAACTATAATACTTCATAGGTTACTTTTTATTAGTAACACTTGACTTTTTTTCTTTTAACTTTGACCATAATAGAATTGTCATTAATTTAATTATTGTTAGGTTAATCTCAATGTATATTTTCATGTTAATAACATTTTATAATTTTCAATTATATAACTAAAACTATCAATGGACAAAGTCAGTTTATAGATAGTGCCAAAAAAGTCAAATTTTGCATTATCGCGGCTACGGTCTATAATGGATGAATAGAGCAAATTGCTGCTAACAAGGTGTGAATATTTTCAAAATATTCACATTAATGAGTTTAAGACTTATTCACATTTTTTTTTGTTTTAAAAGTATTCTTTCAACGTAATAGAACCTATTCAGTAATAATATGAGTGTATTATATATATTTTTAAATTGATAATTACTTAAATGATCATATCTTACAAACTACCTAATAGATTAATAAAATGTATTTGACGAATTTTGACAAAAGAACGGATGTAACGGGTTGAAGAACATTCTAATCTGGCGCGTCACTGTTATGGTATGGACGACACGGGAAGAAGGTTGTGATTTTTTTCTCGACATGAAGTAACGGGGTTTTGCAGAACGGCAAATCCAAAATCCATTTTAGAATGTCTGTTTTGTAACGAAATAGCCGAGTTTTAATTTCATGGTTGCAACTAAAAAGAAGTGGAGGAAGTAGCATTTAAGTAATTAAATCGTTGTATTCAGTAGCCGTTTTTATTTTTAAAAATATTTCTTATGTTTATGAGTAGTTGTTTGGATGCTTTACTTTTTTATTCAAGGAATTGTGGTCTCCTGCGCTGGTTAAGTGCTCGGATGGGAGAACAGGCTATCTTATCAGAAATTTTCTCATGAGTTGTTGAGTTTCTCCAGCTTCTTTTAAGTTGGCCATGCTAAAAGCTACTTATGTACCGTATTTGTTCCCTTCTTCCCCACCTTTCTTTCCCATCTGTTCTAGGGTTTTGTCTTGTGTGAAATGGTCACAAGCATTAATATGGAAGTATTTCAAGACGCTCTTACTCATAGAGTTATCATGTACTCTTCGCTTATACTTGCCTTTGATTTACTAAGATTGAAGAAAAAGGAAAGGGAAAAAGTATCTAGAGTATGATTCCTTTTTGGGATGGAGGTGCTTCTTAGTAGTTAGTTGGGAGCCTTGTATTTGATTCCGTAAGTATTCTTCTGTTATTTCCTCGTTGCTTTTCTGATTATCAAGGAAAGAAAGTTAGAATTCTAAAGTGGGGCAGGAGGTGGGAGGTCTGGGGTATCTTGGTTCCTCTTGAATAGAAAAAACTTGAGTGGAGAAAATGAAACAAACATTAGTCAGGGAAAGCATTTTGCCATTTGCCTTTTCACTAGATATGTCATCTTCAGCAACAATGTTGCCTTGGTTGATATTGCTAAATTTTTCAGTGGAGTTGCAGTTCTGAATATCAATTGCATATCTATGTTAATCTTGATCTTCTTATGAAGAAATCAGTGAGAAGTCAATCTTTTTGGCTAAGGGATTGAAGTATTGAACCATAAAGTGATTTCCCTTTTTTTTTCCTGATCCTGTTTTTAAGAACTTCCATGGAGTGCCCTAGGTTGAGATTTCTATCACCATGTTAATTTACCTATAAATTGATTTGATAAAACCTTTGTTCTATATGTATGATAATGATTTCTCCATTTTCACCGTATGACATATTGACTTTCACTGTTTTCTTTTATACAAAACCCTTTATCTGTTCTGAGTTGGGGTCTAGTTGTAATGTACTTCGTAGCTTTTTCTTAAGTGGCATATAAACCTGAAAGTGTACTCATTGTTATTTGTTAATGGTTTTTTTTCATTTTTACAGATTGTTTTCGAAGATATGAAAGTGTCAGAACACCTGCTTAATATGGTGTTCTATATACTGATTGTCAGCTGTAAACAGGTTCTCCACCTTTATTAGCTTGGTTGATTATTATATTAGAAAGTTCTATATTGTGGCCATATAATATAAATGCTGCAAATCTCTTTAGCATGTATCTTTTTCTTCTCAAAATTTACATTTTGTATCTTATTTGACCTGTGGTCTACTTTTTTGAGTTAGTAAGACTTAGATGGCTCCCCTGTTCTCTTGTCACTTCTAACTGTAGTTGTTGCTTAATGGATGTGCCAAAGGATACTTACCAGCCGGTGGCAATATCCACTGACATCTTGTGTTTCTAGCCAAAGCATCTCATGCCACCCAATTTGCGAGTTATCCTCTCCTTCAATGTGAACCTAGCAGGACCATTGAGTAGGGGTGTTCAGTGGATGCACCAGACCATAACTATATTTGGACTCGGAAATTTGAGTCTAAATCCAATCCAAACTTTTCTAAAATCGATTCTGCCCAATTTTTATTCCTCAAAGTTCGAATCCAGTTCAATCCCGAAAATATAACAAGTAATTTGTTATGAAGGGAGTGTATATTTATTTTTCTTTGGTGCTAAATTAACCTATAATAGTTTAATTTTTGTAAATATGATGATAAAACTATTTCATAAAGACAATTAGGGAAATTAAGGGGAAATTCTAAACCTAGTGAACAGGGATTTGGGGTAATTTAAAGGTGGGAATATGGTGGGAATTTAATCTTGAGTTTTTTTTAATAGTTTATCGCTATATAATATACAATTATATCAACTTTAAACTCCAAATGGTTGTGTCCAAATCCAGTCCCATAAACATTAAACATGAAAATTTGAGCCCAAATCCAATCTGAAATTTAAATAGCCCTGTCCAACTTTACTAGGGACTGACTTTAAACTTTATATCTTTGTGAACAATGTTTTAATCTTACTTTGTCTAAGGAATGCTTGTTCATGATGCTAAACTAAAGGTCAATATAAGGATTTAACCTCTATTTTCAAAGTAAGGTACTCTCGTTGTTTATGAATAATTGCATCATTTGGCTGTTATGAATAAATGTATCACTTCTATATAGTAACTCTCTATGATACGTTTTTGTTTCTCTCCTCTATCATAATACGACATTAACAAAGCTAAGTCTTAATCCTAAAAAGATGAGGTTGGTTACAGGAGCCAAGAATCTATCTTATATGATCATCTACAAAAAATACTCCTCCATTCTCTCCTATTTAGAGCTATATCTTTTTCTAAATACATTTTCTCCATACCTTTCTTAACTCCCTCCAGTCATGTCATCTTTAGTTTGCCTCGACCGCATTTGAGGTCGGCATTATCCTAACCCTCCACCTTCCTCACTAATACATCTATTGTTCGGTGTCTAATATGCCCCAAAAAAACAACCCTTACTTCTCTATATTTCCTACCACTTGTACAATATAATACTCTGTTCTTTTTTGTTCTTCTCACTTGGGATATGCTGTTTGTGATGGTTTTAAAGTAGTAATTAGATGTAAGTGTGAAGAGGATCAATGCTAGTGGGTGATGCACAAAAATCATAGTAATAATTATGGGTAATTATGGAAATTCTATTCTCTTATGAGGGTAATTTGGGGTGACAAAGTTACATGAATTGGAAAAAACTTCAAATTGGAAGAACATTTGGAACATTCCCGTTCTAGAAAGTGGGAAGATCATATAAATGGATGGAGTACTATTATTATAAAACTCTTCTTGAACAATTTGCTGAATGCAATTCATGAATTTAATCACAAATGGAGGGACTACTAATTTTACTCCCTCATCCTAACATAATATCACACTCCATTCATTTTTATGAGAAACCCACTGTTCCTCTTCTCTCATACCCCTCATTCTCCTAACTTTGAGCCATTATTGCCCTTATTGATGTCCTTCTTCCCACTATAATAATGCTTTAGCCGCCCGTACTAGCTCACAGCACCATTAATAGTCTCTCTGTTTGCCAAGAAGTTGCCTAGTTTATTAAGTCTTTGATGTGGACATTTGGTGATATGATCGGATCATCGAGAGCTTTGTTTTGAAGCCTTGATGGTGGGCGTCCCCTCTGTCAGAATAATTGTAAGGATGAATTTGTGGTGGCTAAATTAGATTTTGTCCAAGGGTAATTAAAGTGATTTTAGATCACAAATAAGAGAAACCTTGTGCAAAAGTTTTGTGAAGATGATGCATGTTTGAATAAGGGCTAAAGAAACAATCTGGTTCATTTTTTGTGTTAAAGTTTGTAACTTTGATGGATTTATGGACGTTTTTTTGTGTCAAAGTGAAAGACTGAATGATAGTACTCTAAATCTAATAAGTTTAGAGGGTCTCTACCTAAGGACAATTAGAAGATGAGCACAAATCGCAAGTGCTGTTTAGGTCAAACTAATCAAAAGCATACAAGGTCAATTGCATGAAACTACTCTGATTATTAAGGGGAACGTCCAAGCCTTTAAATAGAATGGGGAAGGTCGTCCAACACAGTTCTAAAGGGATTAGGAAAGTTTCTTTATCCTTTCTAAACTAAAACAGCAAAAACTGAAGTCTTAGTCCTAGTGCAGTAGGAAACTAATCATAATACATGTTGGAATCATAAATTTACCATTATTAGGTAAAACAAATCTAACTCAAACAAGCTTAAAACCAAATCGTAGTAGGTTTAGGTAAAACAACTCCAACTCCTACTTGAATTAGGAATCATAAACAACTCCAAACGCTCTAGCCATGAAAAAAAACGAGTATGCTAAAAACTCTTGAGCAAAATCTTAAAAAGCAATTAAACAAGAAAGGCTACTGTTTTCTCATCAGTATAATCTGGTTGCCAAAAGGGTTTTGTCGGTGGTTTGGAGTGAAAGAGAGGGTAGTTGAGGATTAGAAATTGAGTTTGAAAGTCATGTATATATATATTGAAAATTTGTAATAATATGGTATAAATTGAGGGGTTGTGGCAGTGGCTGGATTCTGGTGGGACCTGTTCCTCTTTTTATTTGTCATTTATTTCCAATCTGTCTCTCTTTCAAGATGGCTGGTGGTGGTGAGAGATGGTCTAGGATGATGGTGATGTCTGTACTGATGATATGAAGGATTTGATGGATGCTTTGTTGGTGGTTCTATGGTGGTTCTGGTGGTAGTGATGGTGGTTGGGGTTGTCAGTGATTGTGGGATGGCATCCTCCCTTCTCACACTCCTCTTGTTTCACTTTCTTTATTTTTAATACCTAGTGTTTGACATGCAGTGCCTATTAGCATATCAGTGCAATGCTCTAAAACCACATGTATTGAAATTTGTTGTAAAAAGAGATCATTGAAGTGTTGTTGATTACAAGGGTATAATTTTAATTTCCTTTATTATATTTATGAGTCAAAAGTAATTTGATGATGCAACTAAATATGCGAACCTGTTTTTATATCTTGTGTGATTTAGGGATACAGTTCTTCTGCTGCTTTGCCACTTCTTTACTCGGCTCTTGTAGCTTGCAGCATGTATCTACTGACCACTGGCATTTCATCACAGTGGAATGAACTTGCTTATATTCTCCAAGCACACCCTAAGGTATGTATCATTCTCTTTTCATTTCTTTTCTTTTTTTGAGATGAAGGTATTTTATCATACTTGGTCTATATTATTTAATTATTATTTTGGCATATAACGAAATTTCATTAACAACAAATAAATGCCTAATTTATCAATAAACAACCATGCAATAAAACAACCAGTACACTAATAGCACCATTATCTAATTAAATCCATCTTTAGGAAGGGACTAAAATGTTATGAAATCAAACTCTTCATATGCTCACACCAGCTAAGAACAACAAACTTCAAACTGACTAACTCCCTCATTACATAATTTGTTCTACTAGAAACTCTAAAAAAAATTGTTCCAGAGGATCCTGTTGACATTTTCCTGTTTTTCACAATAAAAAAGAAAATTATGTTCCAGCTGTTTTAACTTCTATGTGTTCATCCTAGCATCAGTTTTTTGTTCACATTTCTAATTTCTTAGCTATGGTGCTGATTACCCGGAGTTATATACCATCTCTTCTAATATCATATCAATTCCATCCTCCCTTGTTGAGAAGAATGGAAGTGTACTCTATAACTGTACCCAGAATCCAAATCATTGATAACAAATGTTCAGACCTGGAAGGGATTGTAAGTTTTGGCTTCTATTGATGGTAGCTAATTAAGTCTCTCTTTGACAGGTTGACATATTTTTAGATGCAGCATTTGGAGCTGTCCGTATGAATATCAATTTCCTTATGGCCAAGCTCTCAACTGAGGAAAATGATTATCATTCAAATTCTAGTGTAGCTGCTGAAAAGGCAGTCAACTTCTGTTGCCAGCAATGTGAGGCTTCTTTGCAGTTTCTCCAATCTTTATGCCAAATTAAGTCTTTTCAAGAACGCCTTCTCCGGAATAAGGTTTGCACAATTTTTGTAATTATTTAAATTTTTTCCTCTTTTATTACGTTTTTTTTCTTCTCATCCAAATATGATTTTTGGATGGCTTTTAATTTGAGAGAAGTAGACTAGTGGGTGGTGACAAGTCAAACCACATGTAGCAAGATCCATAGTATGTGCATGTTTAGAAAGGATATGTACAAATATGTACAAATTGACAGTATCTCGCCAATTGCATTACTTAATGTTTTCATTTGAAAGGTCCAATTATACTGCATCATATTTGAGCTTCAGAATGTAGCTTGCATATTGTCATACTTTAAGGTCTCATAAAGTGCCTGTTTGTTATAGTTTGATCTGGAAGTTATTGTGACAAGCAATTGTATGGTTTACAATTGAAAAGGAGGAAACCGCAACGGATTGTTGGGTTGGCTTGCTGAATGTTAAACTTCTTGAATCCTCCTTAATCCTTATCAGGATTCTTTGGTAGATTTGAGAAGAAAAGGAGGTTTGGAAGTGCTCCTTTTTAAAAAGGGAGAGTTTAGATCAAACTCAAAAGGATTGGTTGACGTTCTTGGCTTCTCTTAGAGGGGGTAAATCAGCCACAATTTTCTTTGAGAGAAGGTTGTCAGGGGTTTTGTTGGTTTACTCGCAAAGAAGCACCAAAATCAATAGAAGTCCTTGCGTCAACGAAAGTCTATTAGTGGCGCAAGTAGTGCTGTAATATATACAAACTTCAAGAAATGTTGGCAAATAAATGGACAATGTTTGTTTTGAAGTTTGAGGGATGAAGTTGCAGCAAGTAGTAGTCGTTGTAATGCATGTGTGAAGTGTCAAGGCATAGAATTTTGGTGTTTGAGGAAGTTTAATGATAAGGATACTCTTTTTAGGAGTTTAAGTAGGAAATGTATTGCTTATCTCCAAGTATATACTTTCCTAATTATATTATGGGAGTTTACTTGTTTGCATATTTGAGTAGGATTAGAATACTTTATAAGTCCTATTTATAAAGGACGGTAGGGGGTTAATTTATTCAGTCAATTAGGAAGAAAAAGACATTATAGCAGTTAAGTTTTAATTTTATGAATATTAAAGAGGTGGATTGCCAGTACAACTTCTGTATTTGTTGTTCTTGTTGATTTTGGCAGTGCAGCTCCTAATAGGCTCCTTTCAGCCTCTGAGGGGGCACTAAACAAGGCGGGTAGGGAGGATGATAAGGCTTGTGGCACATTTCTTGAGTGAATTTTGGCTGTTTAGTGAATCAGAGTGTGGTCCTTGGAGGATTGAGGGAGGAAAGCTTTGTTTTGAGAAGCTTAGAGCTGATAGAATTTTTGTCAATGTCACATAAGTCTGTTGTCATGCTTCAAAGATAATGACCTGCTTAATTAGTTCTGAACAGGATACATCTTGATCTAGTCAGAACCCTTTGGAAAAATTAGAAACCTGATACTCATGTGCTGCAGAGGAAATAATTAGAATAATGACCTTCAGAATACTGTCATAACTGTTGGGGGCTTAGAGGGGGTTTCTCATTTCTTTTGGCCCTTTTTGATTAATTCATTAGAGTTGTCTCATGTTCATTTTTGTCGAGATGTGGGGAGGCCCTTCTGTCTTCTAGTTATGGGATACTGGCCCCATCAATGGGACATTTTTTTTTCAATGTTATCTAAAGGGTTTGCTTGAAGTTGTATGAATTTTACTTCTCACTGACCTTTATTGGCTTAGTCACCAAATATGTGAGAACTCTATCATTCAGATATATAGGTCTGACAAGCTGAAAAACCAATACATATTCACTTGTACGTCTTTTATCCATTAATATATAAAAGTTAAAACCATGGTTCTAGTAGGGTTGGGCCTTTTAGAAACCTTAATGCACAACAGTAATAGTATGCTCTCTCCATACAATGTATATAAGTTTTCTTATTCCATGGGAACTGTTACTTGGAATATTAATGAACTATCATTTGTCACTTAACACCAGTTTATCACAACTGCTCTGTGTTGGATACTAATGCAAAGTTGCAAACCAACAAACCCATGTGTCTACATGACCTTAAAAGACACTTATTTTAATATAAAGGAAATAGTTTTGGGCATGGGTCAAACTTTATCTGCTACCATGAAGAAATCACTAAAGAAGCAGCACTGTAGGCAATCAAGGCATCCAGGGAGTTTAGAGAGCTATTAAGTAAATTGACATAAGTAAGTCAAGGCATCCAGGAAGTTTAGCTGATCTAGGAGACATCAGTTATTACACTTGTGCTTTTTTTAAAGGAAAAACACTAAATTCTGTGCCTGAAATGGCTTTTGTAATCCTTGTGATATTTGATTTCATATAGAGCGATTGTGTTGCAGTCCAGAACTTTTGTATGTATTTATTTTCTGGATCACTAAAGTACTTATATTTTTTTTATTGCTTATTAATGTAGGAATTGTGTGAGAAGGGAGGAGTTCTTCATCTTGTTCAAGCCACCTTGAAGTTAAATAACTCACCTTTTCTAAAAGAGTCAATTGTGGTGATAACTGCTGTGTCTAGGCTAAAAGCTCGAGTTCTATCAATTGTATGTTCAAATTTTAAATTTCTCCAAGTCATCCTGTAGAATTTCCTTCATTATTATCTTTGGTTTTGCTGAGTAACTTCGTTGTATTATTAAGTTATCAACTGTTAAATGAACAGTTGATAGTAGAAAATGGTAACCAGTAAACTTTAGAAATGAGCAATCACTTTTCGCTGCAATAACTAAAAGGACTACTAATTTGACTTTAGAAGTACTGGCTTTTTGCAGCTTTTGCATCTTTGTGAATCAGAAAGTGTGTCTTATCTGGATGAGGTTGCCAGCATACCAGAAAGCCTGGATCTGGCAAAGTCTGTTGCAGTAGAGGTTAGTACTCATTTAACGGTTCTGTTAGATTTATCAAGAGGAAAAATCATGTGTTATTCGTATATAATTACTCCTTTTAAAATGATAGCTATCATACTGGTGTTATGTCCATCTCTGTCATGTATTGCTGTCACTCCTTTCTCTAGAAAAAGAAATAGAGTTCGTTGGTGCAATGAATGGTTGTTGATTCAAGCAATTAAACAGCGTCCATCCTTACTATTTCTTTAAAGGTCTACCTTCTTGTTTGGAGAGAAGACAACCCAAAAACTATGCACCTCAATTTATTGGTATCCTGCGGTTTCACTTTCTTTGTGCATTGTAATGTGGCCCTTTTTTTGTTTGGGTGCTTTGGATTATGTTTTCTTCATTTTTACTTAATTTCATTGTCTCCTTTTTCTCATCCGCTATAGATTATTGATATTTTACAAAATTTTGACTTGGAATTGATCACCTAGTTTAAGGTTATCTAAAATGACACAAGAGCAAAGGATTGGTGAGAATTTCTGATATTTTATTTGTCTATTGGTTGAGATTCCTTGATAATGTTTTTGAATACTCATGTTTCGGCTTCATTGACAGATTTTATACTTCATGTGGAGGAGAAACATTTTTATGGATGATTACGCGAGATAGATTTTTGGTTCATGTAGCCGACCCCATATTATTGGGATTAAGTCTTGGCTTTGTTTTTGTTGGTGTTGTTGTTCTATAACATGCAATATAAGATTTATCCTCTTCATGAGTAAAGGTGATAGAACTAATGTTTTCTTTGTTTTAATTCATTTCTGGAGTTAAATTCCTCATAAATTTTTTTTATGTACCAATCTGCTTGTGCCTTCTAAAACCGGGGATTATCAAGTACTTATACTAATGATATTTGTTATGATAAAGGTTATTACATTGCTGAAGACCATGCTCAGCGGAGAAATTAAACAGCTAAAGAATCACTCGGGTAAAACATACCCAAGGGGGCTTTTGCAGCTCAATGCATTGCGCCTGACAGATATCTTTTCTGATGATTCAAATTTTAGATCATTCATTACCATATACTTTGTGAGATCTCTTGTTTTATGCCTTGCGTCATAATAGATTCTGTAATGCATTTATCACATGGTTTCTTCACAAATTTGTTTTCAGTTGATATATAACATGTGATCACACAATTTCGAATATATAAGCTGAATTTGCCATATTGCATGTTTGACATTGGTGATACCTTCATGTTTCCTTGTCTTCAATGTCACATATTTATATTTGCTGCCTATTGCATTTTTTAGTGTCTAACTGATTGCATTGGCTTTTCATTTATGTCTAGGCTGACTTGTTGGCTGCAATCTTGTCAATACCTTACCAACAATTTTTGTCTGGTTGGTGTTCATCTGACTTACCTTTGAAGGAAGAAGATGCTTCATTGGAGTACGAGCCTTTTACAATGGCTGGATGGATTTTGAATACGTCTTCTACACTAGATATGACTAATGCAAAATCATATGAATCGACCTTTAGTACAACCAGCAATGCCCAAGCTTCTTATGCTCATCAGAGAACTTCTCTATTGGTGAAAGTGATTGCCAATCTTCATTGTTTTGTGCCTAAGATTTGCAAAGGTTTATTTCCTAGGCCAGTCTTGTCATGTGCGTCAATTTGAGAAACTATCCATTACTATTTCATGTAGTTAACAATCTAGATTTCTCCTGAAATTGCAGAGCAGGAGAGGAATTTTTTTCTTCAGAAATTTCTTGAACGCCTGAAAATGGATTGGCAAAACCCAAAGGCTGGATATACTTTCAGTTCTGCACCTCTAAAGGCTGCTACTATTTGCAAGAATCTTCGTAATTATCACTCCTTGATCAGCTCTTTTAGTTTGTGAGCTAAAAAGTTCTATCTGATTTATAGATATCTTATGTGTGTAGGTTCATTGTTGGGTCACGCGGAATCTTTAATTCCAACTTTTCTTAATGAGGAAGATGTACAACTCTTGAGGTAATTGATGTCTTACATTCAGCGTGCTCTTAATCTTGTATGACTTCAGTCTGTTCAAATCTAATTTATTCTATCAAGGATCAACTGATGCTCTAGCAGGTGTAAAAATTTAGGATTAGAGAGGTTGGGTTGAGGATCAATGGCCAAGATGTTTGCGGAAGTTTCCCTATTAGCATCCATCTATTTCTACTAATATATCTCTTGAAAACTGTAATTCCCTTCTTAATGCTTTTGTGCGGGAGAGAGTTTTCATCATGATTGACAAGTGTTATTTTGAACATGGAAAAAGGTAGTCTTGGTGTTTTTTTTCTGAAGTATGTGCAAAAGCTACCTTAAAAATTTAGAGATACTGTGTAGTTCAGAAAGGAAGGAAAACCTATACTTTCTGCCTTTTTGCTCTATCTTTCCTTGCCATCCTCCTGTTTCTCCTGATGGCTGCATCCCTAACGTTGTGTTTGATAAAAGGAGCGGGTGTACCTTGGGTGGGGTGCGAAAGTTCCTGTTGACTTCCAGGGATTGGACGCATAGAATACAAGCAGGGCTTTTATGATTTGGGAAATGAAAGGAATGGAGGTTTTCTGTTCTAATGGTAGGTGGAAATCATCAGACCCTAAGTATCTTAATAAATATATTCCAGAGTGTAAAGTGCACTAGGGGCCAACAGCATCATCTTGTTATAGGCATAGCACATCAAAATGAGGTGGATGAGATGTACAAAGCCAAATGATCTTTCATGTGTTTTTGTTTTCTTTTTTTTTTTTTTTAATTCTGAATTTGTCCTGTATTGTGGCTTTGCTCCATCTATTCCTTCTCTTGGTATTTGTTGATCCTCCCTGATCTTTCCCTAGGTTTAAGGTGTCTGATAAATTTATTAAGCACCAAAAAGGGTTCTACCATCTAGGAATGAATTTCAATTATGGTGTTATTTTTCCCTTCAGTGCGAGATTGTTTAGCTATTTTCATTGCTGGAGGGCACAAAGTTCATTTATTTTGAAAATTGATGATGATGGGGGCAGTTTGAATGGAAGTCAAAGTAAGAAGAACAGATATATATTTGAATTTGAAACTAGCGAAACAAACTGTGATGGAACTTGTCTGAAGTTCAACCATATAAACAAAGGTTCCCAGGACATATAGCAAAGAGACTATGGTTTCTTTTGGTGGGTGATATTACCAATAAATTTTGGCTTTGTTGATGTGATTTAGTGATTTTTTATAGATTTTAAGGATTAACAGAGCTTTAGAACACATTATTGAGACTTCTCAGTTGTGGATTTAGAAAGCACAATTGATTTAGGCTACTGCAGAAGTTAGAACCATGATGAAGAGGCTAGTTCTCTTTTGACTCATCCATTGAAAACGAAACAGGTAATTTAGTTCTGTGAAAAATAGTTGCCTCCATTCTATCTGTTGGAAAGAATGGGAAAGTTTGACAATATGGGATCGAAACTCGTTCATCTGGTGAAAGAAGATCATGTGCACAGATTTGAAAGTTACATTTGATTGCTATACCTTATGAGATTGGAGCTTAAAAAAATGCTTCGTTGGTAGGGGATCCTTTTAAAATATATTAATAAGGTTCTTTAGGACTTCATATTTGTGTATATTACCCTGTAAATTACTTTATAATTTTGTATCTTTGAAATAATCCTTGGCAATTTTAACAAAGTAAAATCGATGGGAATGAAAAATGTAATTGTTATGTAATTCCTGATTGATTACTGGCACTAATCTGGATATGATATTGAGGCACTGCAATACCTATGGTCTCTTAAGTGCATTTTTACTGGCAATGTTAACATTTGTATTGTGATTTTCAACATGCAATATCTTGTTCTGATGATGGAGCATCTAGTTCAGGGAATATATATACACAAATATAAATTGGAGTTGTAATGCTTGAAATTATAAAAGAAACTTTGCAAGTTGCTATGGAGGTTAGGGGGAAAAATTTTGATTATATGTATATGCAACAAATACATAAACATATGATAGTTATCTGGCCATGCCACCATAGTCTCGCCTCTTACCTTTTGGACAGGTCGTCAACATTGACTTATGCTATTAGGCAGAGTAATTGGATACCAAGTCCCATCCATTGTTTATGTACTCCCAAGAATGGGATGGGATATGCTATGTATAAATGTAAAAGCACATTAATTGTGTTGAGTACTTTTTTTTGGTCGTTGATGTTGTGGTCCACTACTAGGAGACAGTTGCCTGAAGAAAACCTTTGCATAATGAAGCCTACGCTAATAGCATCTTGCTTTGGGCTTAGTTCTTCAGGGTAATCATTACATAGTGCACAAGTATTCTCTTTGTGCATCTGTTTGCTTAACCAATGCTCTTGATCTTTTTCCAACAGCTTTCCATCCTTGATTTGCTGTGTTTCCTTCATTGCTTTGTCCTGGGATATCTTTGCTCAAATATGCCAATGTGGAGAAGAATTCTAGTTGAAAATAAGTACATTCGTTTCTGTTACAGGCTTTTCTTTACCCAATTGCAGTCACTGACTGGTCCAGTTGATTATGAAGTTAATAGAGCACTGGTAAATCTGTAACCCTGGCATGACATGGAACTGTTTAAAAACTTGACCAACATAAATTTCGCCGCCTGTTAATTGAAAATGGTTGTTCTTTTCAACAGGAATTTGAAAATGCAGGACGAAGTTCATCACCTTTTCATGGAAATGTGGATTTGGACCATAAGTCCAGACACTCTAACCTGAAAGAAGGTACATCAGAAAATTCAGCTTTTCCAGGAGTGGACAATTCTTGCTCTAAAGTTGAGGGTAGTGCTGAAGCTGATGGTGCGATGCATGATCAGAAGACATGTGAAGCTAAATCTATTGAAGCTTTAGCTGAGGGTTTAGTAGAAACTGAGGAGATTCACAATGGAGAGACCAGTGGATCAGATTCAAGCTCTATTAGAGGAAAGAGCCCTGCTGATCAAGTTGGCAATGGTGAAAATACTAAATTAAGTAAGCATTTCCATAGACCTGATGATGGAGGTGTTCAGCAAGATGAAAATTTTGAAAGTATGAGTTGCGAAGGGAAGCAAGTAAAGAAGCGTAAGCGACATATAATGAACGATCACCAGGTATCTTTAGTTGAAAAGGGACTGCAGGAGGAATCTGATATGCATAAGAATGCAGCTTCTTTACAATCATGGGCTGACAGATTAAGTTTACATGTAAGAGAACTTTCTTTATTTGGCTAGTGAAACCAGCTTTATTACCAAAGCATTAGAAACAAGTACAAACCCTCAAACATCATTATACATCACCTAAAGTGCTATGCAGAAGCATCAGTATGTGTATACACGTACTTTCTAATAAGGGTTGTAAATTAACATCTTCATTTTCAGAATTTCAACTAAGATATACTTTTTCAATGTTTTAAAGTTTTTAAATATTATTTTCCTTTTATTGATGATATTTTTTTGTGGTATAATATTTATCTGTGATCCTTGCAGGGTTCTGAAATCACACCTTCACAACTGAAAAATTGGTGAGCCTACTATCTCTTTCCAGATAAACGTACATTATTGAATGCTTATCTTGTGTGCGATCTAATTAAGTATTGTAAATGTTGTTTTTGGCCACTTTCTTTTTTCTTTGTCTTTTGGTCTTGCATTGTTCAGCTAAGTTATGATGCTGTCCCTCTTTCCCTAGCCTGCTACTCTTAAAATTCTGTGGTAACTTAATTGCTGCTTATCATTTATCTTGGTGATCATAGAAAAAAGCGCAGATGCGGTCGCGATGTAGTCGGCTTATCGCGGACGCATCTTGTAAAAGATGGACAGAAGGGATTGTGGCCAACGTGGTGTGAATCTTCTCGAAAAATTCATACTAATGGGTTTTCGGCTCATTTACATTCTTCTTAGTTATTCAACAAAATATACCTAAACCAGTAATAATAAGAGTGGGTTATACATAGAATAAATAATTGCATAAAATATCATGTTTTATAAACTATTCCATCTGTTCTCTTTTGTTCTACCTATATAGAGTTGGGGGAGGAACTAAGGAAGCTTAAATAAGAGTGAGATTCCACATGTTTCCAAGAGAAAAAAAAAATTATATTCCCCTCTCACTTCCCAATTAAAAAAAATATATTAAGCAAAATCATTTAATTTGAAGTGATTTGTGAACGTTAAAAGTAAAAAAAAAAATTTAAATAAAACTCATTAATTACACAGGGGCAAAAGTTTTTCCTTCTTTCCAATTACGAGTTTTCCAAAAAATTTTCCTCATTCTATAAAACTAATCAGGGTAATTTTGTCTAACATTTAGGCCATACATGGAAATATTCGAAGTTGGAAAAACTTTATGAAATTTCCGAATAGGAAATAAAGGAAGAACAAAAAAAAACTAAGATTAATAAAATATTTTTTTAGGGAAGTTTGATAAATGAATAGATGTAATAGGTTAAAACAATGCAAGGAGAAGGATGTGAGTTTGTTTTGGCGCTACGTAATAGAGTGTTCCGTAAGTTAAAATTCCATGTTGACAATTGCAAATTTAATAAGTTTATACTCAATATTATAATAATTTTTATTTATCTGACAATACCTTAAAAGACTAATTATGGTAAGAGAGGCATTTAGTCATTTATGGTTAATATTTGCCTTCTTGATTCAGACTACTGCATATTCCCTTGAGAGAAGGAAATTTTTGCAAATAGATATGGTATTAGTTTATTAGCCCGTGTGTTAGGTTAGATAATAATACATTATGTAGGTTTATTCTCCTTATTTGGGTATATTCATGTTAAGAATTGTGTGTTTGCAAAAAGTATAAAAAATTGATATTTGGAAAATGTACATTATGATAAATCTATCATATCGCACGTGATTATGATTTTTCTTGGATTGGAGATAATTCATGGTCAAAGTTTGACATTAAAGTCTATAAATTCCTAACTAGAAAAATAAAAAGAAACAGAAGGAGCATTTAAGTATCATCTCATTATTTCCTTTCACATTTACTTTTCTGATAAAATAACAATTGATAACCAAACTACTTATCACATGTATTCGCCCTTATAAGAGTTAAAATTAATGTGGGATGGAGTAAGGTATTTTAATAACATTTTGGCTTAGACAACTCTTTATTTTCTTCAAAATCTTCTTTTAAAAATTCTATGTTACTTAGATTATAAATTGCTTGATTAATCCAATTCATAATTTTAAACAAGTAACCAAATTACACCAAGCATTCAATTACACAGGTACATGCATAACAATGCAAGGGAAAGAAGATGAATTGAAAAGTACTTCGTTAATATTCTCTTTGTTGGAAAAGGGAGAGATGCAAAAAAATAAAAAATAAAGAGTTGACACACAAAAATTACTCGGTAGTCCATGTTAAATGAACTCATGGTTTAGACTTGGGTTTAGGAGATTTAGGAGATGGGTGATATGGTTTTGTACGTGGAGCAGGATATTCGTATTAGTAACTTTAAAAAAAATAAAAATTAAACATGTATAGAATACTTAGCGTTGTGATGGAAATTGAAGACCACCTTTCCTACACTCTTATTGGGCCGAATATTCTCCTTCCATTGGTAACCATGGTGGGTATTATTTGTTCCCTTAATGTACCACTCTTTCATGATTCAATTTTAAAATAGTTGGCTAGTTGCTTTGAGGATTATAGTGGAATCTTATGGAGGATTTTGTTTTATTTGTTTTATTTATTTTCCCATATACTTTGTATCTATGAGTTTTCAAATTCAAATCTTACACATAATTACTTCTAGTTTGAGTTTAATTTTTGACAATAGGTAGTTTATGTTTTTTTCAACATATTTTTTACCAAACATGTTGGTTTTGGTACTTTCTTTTTATCAGTTGTAATATATGAAAAAAAAAATAATTGATCACTTTGCCTACTTGGGGCTCCCTATAAGTGTTGGGCATTAAGGAAGGATTATATTAAGAAGATGATCGTATTAGCTATGCGAATGTTGAGATGGATGTGTGGAAGGATTATTGAATCTGAAATCAGGATTTTCAGAGTAAGGTTGGAGTTTCAAATATTGAGAATAAGATGAGGGAGTATTGGCTGGCATTGGTCTGGGAAGATGACTGTGACTAGGAGATGCAGTGCTAAGGGGAGTAGAGAGATTGCATTCTTGGGATTTCAAAATAAGTCATTGGGGGCCAAAGATAATTTAGGTGGCGGGAGTTAATTTATATGAAGTTGGATTGGCAAAATTGAAAAATTGAGCTTGTGTAAGAGTACTCATTTTTATCTAATAAACATGATCAGTGTCCTTGAAACTTATATTCAATAGACCACAGTCCGCTAATTACAACGGTTTGAGCTACTGAAATCTGATGATTTGTATAACCACAATTACTCTTGTGTAAAAGTGGATAATTACTAGGCTAACTGAAGGAAGTTGAATAGTAATATAGGAACACTGTTATTCTCAAAGTTGCTTTGATCATCTGATACAAATAATTAAACATGGTTATGCAAAACTTTTCCACTTTTGCTACTTCCCTTTTTCCGAATCTAGACTTGAGTTTTTATTGTAACTATCGCTGTTGTCTTCTGACTAGGTTGAATAATAGGAAAGCAAAGCTTGCGCGAGCAGCCAAGGATGGTCGCCCATTATCTGAGGAGAATGCTATAGCCAACACGGCAGTTGGGTCCCTTATACAGACAACTTCTGATTCCCCTGAAAGTCACCTAGAGGATTTTATTGCATCTTCTGCTGCCGTGGACCACGCCCATACAACTGCAGTTCAGAGAACCAATTCAGGGATAGGTATGAGCCCAAAGCTTGAGACTGCTGCCTGCCCTGAAAGTTCAATTAGATTAAACTTGCAAACTGAGGGTTCTGCTATGGATTCAACTTATGTAAACTTTGAGGCAGGTCAGTCTGTAATACTTACAGATACCCTTGGGAAAGAAATTGCTAAAGGAACTGTGTATCAGGTGGAAGGTGAATGGCACGACTGTAGTCTGGCAGATACTAGAACTTGTGTTGTTGATATTACAGAACTCAGGTCTGAGAGAATTGTGAGGTTACCCCATCCATCTATTGAAGCAGGTGCCACATTCGAACAGGCTGAAATAAAGATTGGAACTATGAGAGTGCTGTGGGATTCTGGTCGTATGCTCAAGCCGTAGATAGTGTCTTGAATATTTTCTCCGTTAGAAATGAGAAGATTTCTAGTAGGCGGTTTAAATAGAGAAGCTGGCGATGCTGGTCCAAGACAAAGCTGAGCCACAAATTTAGTAGAACATATTGATAGATTTAGGTAGGCGCCCTTTTTTAATTTAGAGCGCCATTTCTTGTATAGCAACTTTGATTGCGAAGTTGTCATCTGTACATGATTTATATCTGATGAATTTATGATACCCTAGATTAGCAATCTTGTTTCCTTCATTGTTTGGAACTTTGGACCATGTCGCGATGCAATTAGTAGGGATTGCTTAGAGCTAGGGCCAAGGGTCGTAAAATAACTCAAACTCATGGAAATTATTGTCTTACAACTGTGTTTGGCGAATTTCCCAATAATTACTACCTTTAGTAATGATATACTTCGTAAAAGATACAGCCCTAACTAAAAACAAGCAACATGTAACACGGACATTGATTATAATCCTTCAAGATGCGTAAATTTGCGGTAGTACATTGCTAACATATAAAGCATGTAACAAAATGTTAAAGTTTTATTAGTACTGTGAATGGTTGTGGAATTGTGGTGGTACTATGAAGGTTTTTGGAATTTAAACTGATAGTATACTAGTACGCAAAATTATTGCAGTAATATGTAGGTTACAGATTACTACAATCAATGGAAGTACAGAATAGTACATTATTTTGTACTTTAACAACAAAATACAACTTTTTTTTAGAGGGAACAGCACTATACAAGTTTTGTCTCTAAATGTAACTCTCCACCATAGCTTTTTCTCTCCCTGAACATTTATGGGTCGCCTTGCTAAACTAATAATCTATAAATTGTAATAAAGTATGCCTTTTAAATCAGCTCAAGTTCTTTGCAATCATAATTATCGTTTTTGACATGTGTAGGTGTACCAAGTGGACTGTGCACCTGAGCTCACAGTCTAAATTGCTTTATTTCTCTTCTTTCTTATAGTTTTGGGTTAAATTGTGAGGTATAAGTTGCTCGAATGTATACTTTTAGATCCTAAAGTTTCATGAAATTGGTTTATAATCGATTGCAGATATTATTTTATTAGGAATGTACTTCGATTCATGTTGCTTGAATAGAATAGATGACTTATAAGAAATGATAGGTGTTCCTCAACAAACATGATGTATTGTAGATATAACTATCCACGTTCATTGAGAAATTCCCACAAATTGTATCATAAAATGTTTTTGAGAAATCTGTTTGGCTTTTAACAGTGCTCTAATTCAATTAGCAATCCGACAGTTTTGTGATGTCTAATACGTTTGCTAATTTTCTTTTGGACGAGCATAGCCATGGCGTGGGATGGGAGAGAGGGTTGGTGGGGGTGGGAGTGTGGGATGGATAATTGAGGAGGGTATGAAATTTGTTGGTGTTGGTGCTTCGGAGATTGTTGCTATGGTGATGATTGTGCTCGTGGTGGTTGAGTAGGATAATCGAGAATTCTAGGCAACTGTTGATACTTCTGACTACCCGAGTTATGATTGAGTTGGGAGTCTAGGGACAGTAGCAAATATAGAAATTAAATCATGAATCTAATGATTTCTTGTCGAAATGGCTGAGTAGAAAGTCTGAACATGTAGTTAAGTTCTTGTGGATCAGATCGACACTTATTGGCATGATGGTCTTCTTAAAGGACATTGCACCAGCTTCATCGAACAACATAGATACTAGATTCATACTGTTAGACAGTTAATATAGTTGTGGAAGGACAAAACAAGACCAATTTAGCAATTGTGGCTGATGAGACTGCTGCCAGTGCATTTTCAGCTCTGGAGACAGGAATGTGATATTTTTCAGCCTGGCGATACTACAACCTCTCTAATGGCATATTTTCCTACCAGCGTAAGTGTGTTAAGGGCAGGCAATAGAGAAAAGATTGAGAAGACTGGTGAATTTACATTGCCATATGTTGAGACGCCCAATATGAGTGAAATTGACTGTTATCCTGATCCTAATAACGCAAGAAGTATGTTCAGGGAACTGTCATTTCTACTTAATCCCGCATCTTTCCTCCAGCTCATTAGTTCTTTGGTCCTTTTGTTAGCGTCTGTATTACCTAGCCTCTGTGACTTGTGGTAAAGCCTTCACTGCATATGACTTGTTCGGAACACTTCTCGGAGAACTTCACTCTGTTGCCCATGAAAAATAAGCTACAGATTTGTGGTTGTTTGCAAGATGAACTGCTTCGATGTTGTGTCTGCTTTGGGAGTACTAATATTGCTGCAGGTCTTCTTTCGAGAGTATAAATCATGCTGCAAGTCTGCTGTGGTTTCAATACGTGAAACTAGAGTTAATACTCTCCATTACAAAGAAACATGTTGCGGATCAGATCAATAAATTCTGAATTCTCCTTTCTGCAGTCAAGATTGTACTCAAATCATGTTATAATGGTAACATCTTTTTGACAGAACTGTATGTTCTTGTTTATTTTGAGAAAGGAGAGACCTTCGAACTTGATATAGTTGTATTCTGTTTAGTTTGATATTATTATGGTTCTGATATTGCATATGATAAGTGATATGTTGATTGTTTTAATAGGTTACATGATAAGCGTGTCGCACACCTAACAAAAATCAAAACCTAACTAATCCTCCTCACTATGTAGTAGGGTAAGTCAGGGTCGATCCCACAGAGAAACAACGGTCTGATTAATCAACTTTAAAATTGGTAAAATTAGATGAGTAACATAAAAGAGTGATTATAATATCACTAACTAATAAAAATACGACCTAAAGACATTTAAGACTAGGTATTCCTACTAATATGAATTAACATAAGATAAATCTCTACCCCAAATAATCATATTATAATGATCAAAAGGAAAGATGCGCCATTTACAATACCAATAGTTTCTTTCGATCAACTTATTAGCTTCCCTAACATACAATCATGCCTATTTTCATGGAATCATGCATATTAAAGACATTAAACATGACACCCTAACTTCCTAACAATCTGTTCTACCTATTTTCATGGAGAATTTCATGTCCTTATTGAATTAGTCGTAACCATCTAAATCCAATTGTCGTTGACAAATAGATATTCGGTTCAAATCAATACAAAATTACATCTAACCTAGTATTAATAAAATAGCACAATTCAATAAGCAAGAACATATAATAAACAAATTAGGGTTTGGGATAAATTCAATTATCAAAACATATTATGGTTCAACCTAACCCTAGATTGTGAAACTACTTAAATATGATAATTAAATAAACAAAACAATGATAAGAGAAGACATAATAACAATAATAATAAGAGATTAGAGAAGGCAAAAGAATACTTGAATTAGATTGATTGAAAATAACAAATGACTATTGAACATCAAAGCTTTTCTTCCATACTTGCAAACGAGAAAGAACAAAAACTAAAAACCAAAAGCCATCAAAACTAAAAACTAAAAGCCAATGAATACTAAAACTAAGAATATAAAAACTCCCAAAGTCTCTCATAAGTGACATGCAAAATTCATGCTCCAAAAGAAGTCTACTCAAACACTCAACCTAGTTATGTACTAGTGACTAGTTTTTTTGGGCTTCAAAAATAATTCTTCTAAAGTGGGTCGCCAAGGTGTTACAGCGTGGCTTGAAGGACCGCAAAGGTGATGCGGTGTGTGCTGTAAAAATCATCATTTGAATGCTAGATTTCACTTACCGCACCTTACATGGGAAGGTCTAGCTAAAGCCATGTTGCAATATGTCTTCAAAAATCCTGAAAGAAGGCTAGTAAATGACGTGTATACTTCCAACATGAGTCAAACACGATATCATGAGAGCTTTTATTGCATCAATAACCTATAAAACAAAGAAAAGCGTACCCGAGAAGAGCAATATCGAAATATATAAAGTGAAAGCTCATAAAAGAGGAAAATATGGAGAAAAATTAATAAAATGAGATCGACTAAGGCATTAAAACCATGAACAATATCGTGTTATCATTACATCTTGCTTCAATACTGATTATTTGTTAAACTTAAAGATAGCCATCAGTCGAACTTGGTGATAATTGCAACTGGAAAACAAGTTATCATTGTTCACCTTTGTGCGAATACTCCCAAGTCATGTTTATTGTGAATACTCCCAAGTCATGTTTATTACTTGGGGAGTGTTAGTTGACTCTTTTTTTCAAACTTAATTAAAAATTACTGCCCAAGAAGAGGCTTATATTATCATTATTATTTTCTAAACACAAGGCTAGCAAATACACAAAGAAAAGGGTAAGACCATCAACATCCATGAGTATTGTGGAAACTCATGGATGAATTGGAGAGAAAATGAATATCCGCATGGTTGTGGCTATTAAAGAGAGGATAATCTCTTGAAGAGGAAATGAATAAAAATGGGGAAATCTTCTTAACGAAGAGAAACCCCTTATTGAGTCATGGGACAGAGCCAACATTCTCCCTTAAAAAAAATTCCGATTTCACCCAAAAAGTAAGCCCACCATTTATTAAAAATCAACTTTTAACACATGGCACAACCTGAATGAAAGAGAATGTGATTTGTCAAAGGAGGATTAGAGAGAGGAAAAATAAGAGGAATGAGATTCCATAAATTAGACAGTGTACCCGGGTATTGTGCACTTGTCCTACATGACAATGGAATCACATGCAAATTGAAGGAAATGGTCTTGGGGAAATAGAAAGGGTGAACTGACTGAGAGGAAATTGCAGCATGGCTTAGGAAACAAGGAAAACAAACCTAGGGGTAATGATTACGGTCATTTTCGAATTTGTAACAAAATGTATGTTGAAATGCTTATGTATGCAATGTACATACTTCTGACGTGCAATGTATATTTAACTAATATGCAATGTACATATATTTATCTTAAAATGTACATTGAAATGCTTATGTATGCAATGTACATACTTCTGACGTGAAATGTACATACTACTAATATGCAATGTACATATATTTAACTTAAAATGTACGCTTTAATGTTTATGTATACAATGTATATACTTATGACGTGCAATGCACATACTACTAACATGCAATCACATATATGTATCTTAAAATATATGTTGGAAAGCTTATATATGCAATATACATACTTTTGACGTGAAATGTACATACTCATGATATGAAATGTACATATATAAATAAAAAAATGTACACATGCAATTTCTAAACCAATAAACTTATGTTCTTTGAAGTTATCTATAATATACGTTGAATTATATAAGATGTACATTGAAATATTATCACAATTAGAGTAAGTTAACAATAATATTTACACTTAAATATGCATCTACTTGTTTATTTATTTATTTATGTAATGTCAAATATAATTATGTTCATTGAGGTTACATTTAATGTACATTGAATGTGTATAAAATGTACATTGGAATATAATTCAAATTTGAGGAAAAGAGAAGAGAATTTGTTTTCAAAATACAAAATCTTGGTAAAATTAATGTATACAAAAGTCTAATGATAAGGCCATAATAAACTGCTTTCCCCGTAATAATAAATATGATAGTTGTTTTTAGTGGGGACAATACATTTGGTTGTGTGTTATAACTGTGATTTGCTCTGCATATTTCAAATGCAAGTAATGTACATTTAGAGTTGTATTCCATTGTTTGCACTGTCCACCCATAGATAAGATTCACTCATTGATAATCGTGTTCTAAAAATAGAAAACTAATGTATGAGCACCCTGTTGTAAATGACCATATTTTTAACTCTATCACATGCTTCGTACAAATTATTGATATAAAACCGTATGTTACAAGCGCTTAAATCTGAAGTTAGTATTTCTGTGCATTTCACGCAACTCCGCTATTTTCCACTTATTTGTTAAGACCAGTCCTCTTGTTAAGAAATTCCCAAACGAAGAATAAAGGGCGTATGTCACAAACCCATATAATTACTCCTGACTCGTGATGAGAGGTTCATATGATCGCAGAAGAAGGATTCAATTCCATATCAACAAACAATAATGCACACTTTTTAAGAATAAAATAATTACATGTAAAAACATTTTCATTTTACAATAAAGGAACACTCAATAAAAAGATTCTCTCAAATGCTTCTGCATCTCCTTCTGGCCTGGCTTTACACTACAGTTCTACCAAAAAAAAATATATCTATGGCTTAATGCATAGGCTATCAAAAATGGATCTAATGCTTCTAACATACCAAAGCTACATGTACAGAAGATGAGGTTTACACTATCTAAGAAACTTAAATCAAAATGAGGCTTACAGCACTGTAATGCGTAAGAGGAAGGCAGGTAAGCATATGCAGATTATTTTGGAGATCAAGACCTCTGGGCACATAGAGGCACATATTGCCGATGAATCATAGTACAACTTCAGATATATGCAAGTGAATTACGGTCATAATCAGGCTGAGGCCGGCCTCTAGTTGGAGTTGGGGGTCTTTGGATGTTGAGCTCCTGTACCATCCATGAAGCAATATTATAGAGAGAATAAGGAGGTGTCTGAGAAAACTCTAAGGATACTATGGACTATACCTGCATCCAAGTATCATCCATGGAGCGTTCTGGAGAGGTCTCAGGTGATTGTATGGGTGGTGGCAAGGGATGAATCAACTTTGGGACCACTACCAAACCACGACCAATGACCAGTATTGCTCCAGCATTGTTGGCCGTCCCTGGAGCAACTCACGATCAGAATAAATGATAGGACAACGTAAAGTATTTCAAATATGATTGAATATTGTAGTTACCACAATAGTTAGTAGCAGAGAAGAGTGTTATCAATTGCCCTTGAGCAAAACGTTCAAAACCATCCATCACACACTCATGGGCTCTTATTATGAGCTGAAGTTTGTTTTTTTTACAAAATTCTGTGACTCGGTCAGGCTGCAAAATATCAGATGGAAAACCTTATTCATTTAACAGATAATAAAAATAACTTCATCAATGACAAGCAACACACAAACTTCAAATAGGCTTGGAAGTCGAACAACAATCACTCCACGGCGAATTGGCGCATTACTCCCATAACTTTGATAGTGGCAATTCACCCCCAAAACTAGTGAGGCCATGCAACTAAGTCTTATCACAATTTTGAGAGAATATATGACCAACTAATTGTGCGTTCTTGATAACTTAAAAGAAACATAATATGCAATATATATCAGTAATACATATTTAAGTCTGACAAAAAAATTTCTTATACTCCCTATGTCTGGAATAAAAAGCCACATACTGTTTCAGTGCATCAGCTAACTATGCCAGCTTTCCAATTAAAAGAATTATGATTAGATGATTTAGATCTCCCAATATCCCAATGTAATACAAGGAGTTCAAGTAAAATAAAAGGCATTTTAGGGACTGGGATAATAACTAATCCTGGACAGGGAACCAGGAAGGGGCATATTAGCACACATTTGCACTTCGGCTCATCAATAAGATAACCTCTAAATAAAATTAAAAGAGTGAGCATCCCTCACAAATAACCCACCCATCTCCTCAACATATAGACCCCACCAATCCACCCACTATTGTAAAACCATGTCACTGCACAGCTGCACTTATCTTTCCTAAATACCTGAAAGAATGAGAACCCCCTTCTCTCTACCCCAATTTTAAGCTGATAGAACAAATGAAAATACATACATTATATTCAAATTGACTCCTGGATTATAGGGAAATGATGCAACAGCTCTCAGAATGCCGCTTTCAGTTTGAAGGAAGAACAACTGGCAGGTCAGATTGCTAAGGACACAAGAAACTCACAAAATCTTCCTTGGTGGATAAATCCACCGACTTTGCAGTAAAGGTTTAGTGAATAGAGACTTTCTTAGAATTGGGAAATCCGTCCCCCAGGATCTGTAACCTAAATCAAGGCAGTCCGCATAAACTATTTTGTAATTTTCCTATAACTTGATTTAAGCTTTCTGCCCTTTAGTACTGAAAAAAAAAAGAACAATAAAAATCAATTTAAATTTTTAAATTCTGAAAAGAATGAAAAACATGGTTCCCTTTAGAATGAAAATTACAGAATTAAGATCCCTTCTTTTTTTTGTTAAGACATGACTGGTTTGGGTGCTTGATCAATTATTCTAATGAATAAGATATTAGTACCAAAATATGTATATGTTAATACATCTTAATATTTTTTTAAAGGAGAGTTTTTCAAATAAATCCACCAGCAACACCTCAAATAATGTCAGTCACATTTTCGCCAGAGAATTCTGTTCCAAAGACACTTTGCTAATTTGCTACCACACCAGAGGCAAGTTTTTTCGCGAATCCACTACAGCATCACATTAGGCAGTGGTGTAAAAAAGGAAGGACGTATTAATTCTTGTTGCAACTCTGCCTTCCTCAAAAATATCCTTTAAAATCTACATCATCAAAAATATTACTTAACTATGTTCATTCAAATACAAATACGAAATACCTATAATTGGATCAACCCAACGACCCTAGTGGCCTTAAAACAGAATCGGGCAACCAAGAATACCAAGCTCAATTACAGAACCACCATACCTACCTTTCGTAGATGTGATCAACCCAAGTGGAATATACCACTTGATGGCTAACCCATATCTTCCCATTTAACTTGTCCAAGAAACAAAACCTACTGTTCCCAATCTTGTCAAATATTATCGGTTGCTTCGAACCTTCGGCCCTTTTTCCAATCAGAACCATAAACTAAATCTAGGACCAGCTGGGACTAGGGGATGTATATAGCCACCTTACCAGTAAAAATTAACTTTCATAAAGATAATGCTAGATGAAGTTGGCCAGAAGATGAATGCAATGGCATATTAAAAATAATCACGGGTGAATTAATAAAGTGGCCAATATGCATCTTCCTTGCAGAAGTAAAAAGCACATCACGAAGTGAACCTACATGTGCGGGGAAAACCTTCCAAGATATGTATAAATGAGAATAACTCTAATAAAGTATTCTATAGAAGTGAAAACACCAAATAGCTAGTTGCATGCAATTTGATTAAGGCACTTCAGATCTAGCAGATAATCCCCATAGTCAAGTAGGAGTCCCAAGAAAGTAATAGAGTAAATATTGCCAAACTGATCGCAGAACAAGACTAAAAGAGAGTCAAATATGTGAAATGTAGCAACATAGAACATACCCCAAATGTAACTAAACCAGGACCTCTAGCATTTGGTCTCAAACCCTCTATGCTATCATTTTCTGTGGGATCAGACCTGCAAAGAAGAATATTGTGAGGCTTCAGCAGAAAGCAACAGAAAGTAAAAATAGGAGATACTACGCCAAAATCTGGTATACCACAACAAATCCATCAGAACTATAGATCCAGCATCCATTGTTATGGGCCTCTCAAGTTTCTCTATTTGGTCCACTGCTTGTATAGACCTTCCAATGCCACCATGCATACAGATAATCTTCTTCTCAATAAGGGCAGCGAGTGGAAGATAATTGAAAAGCTGATTGAACCGTGTCCATGCCCAAATCCCATCATTCTCTCCCTAAAATTACTGCAATGTTAGAACAATCTAGCATACTATAGTGGTCCTTTCTCCATCCAAAAATAGGCTAAATTCACTTTTGGCAAATTACAAAAGAGACTAAAACACATTTTCTTGAGTTAGAAAATGTGTCCCATCAAAAGCATGAAAAATGCAAACAATCATTTGTTGAAGGGACTACAAGTCAATATTTTGAAGAAGACTGTAGCATTTGTCTACGAAAAATATTCATGGAAAAAACTACGTTCCGTAGAAGGGAGTAAATAAAGAGACCAACAATACCATTCTCTCAATGCACTCAAGACGAAACCCAAAAAGCGCATTAATGTCAGCAGCTTCATGATTCCCACGTATCAAGTGAACATTTTCAGGATATTCAATCTTCAAAAAAGATAGATATTGCAAATTTGTCAGCTTGTACTTACACACATTTATTGCGTGTCAAAACTTTCTGAAAATGAACCAATTACGTAAGAGTAGTGGCAAGCATGCCTTCAGAGCAAGAAGTAAAGTAATGGTCTCTAAGCTATGCTGCCCTCGATCAACATAGTCACCTAAGAACAAATAATCAATATACCTGGAACAGAAAATATATTTATTAATTAACTGCCATGTCATAAACTGCAAAGTGACTTAAGAGTTAATTTGTCAAAACAAAAAAGGACCAGCCATAATTGCAGAAAAAACCATCCAATCCTGCCAAACTATCCATAATTCAGAAGTATAACTCCATGAGGACATCACATATCTTGTTCTTCATTCTCCCTCAACCATAAAACTGTCCATGATTCATGCCAAATCAAAAGTACTTCCCAATAGTTTCTTTCAAGCATACTAGCTAAAGCATCAATAACATACGCCCACTCCACTAACTCTTTGGCATGGACTAACTAATTTTATGGTCATGGATTTAACCAACTAAGCAGTGTGAAGAAAACTAGTCATGCCCATACAATGACAGAAAAATAAAATAAAGGGCTAAAAGCAATGACAAATTCACAATACACAACAGAAAATAGTTCAACATGTAATAAAACATCAATATTAGGGGATGCCCTCTTTATAGCCGATGTTTCCTTCTTTGGTCTATATAAAAGGATAAAATCCCAAAAGTCAATATTTTTGAAAAATCTCCCTATATTTCATGCTAGATGCCTCGCAAAAAAAAAAAAAGACCACCTGACCAGAAGTCCAGTACAACTAAAAGTTAGTACTATAATCCACCAAGTAGAAGGTACATTATTCATAGACAACATGAGATAAAGAAGAAAACAGTTGGACCATAAAGATCATACTTGCACCAGAAAGGGTAAACATTGCTCACGCACATTGAAATCAAGCATGATAAAAAAATTAGAAAAAAAAACTATAACTTTTCACTATAAAAAGTTGATCTTTAACTTACGTAATGTCGCCAGCGGTTGAAGGAAATCCATATTCATCAAATAATCGCATCAAATCTCCAAACTGTCCATGGAGGTCACCAAAAACTTTAATTGGAGCTTTCAACTGAAGAACACTTGGCTCATGCATAAAGATCTGTTCTGCAGCATGGCAAATCTCACCGACTTCATAAGAATCTAGAAAAAATTTCCTATTAACTGGAGGTTTCCAGTTCCGTGGTCTAAGTAAAGTAGAGATGACCTGCCAAAGGTTGACCAGCAATTAAAAACAGAATAATAAATTTATATAATTCAATTACCTGTGTCCTAGATAGTAAAAAATAACGACAATATCTCTTTGAAGCATCCTACTTTTCTGTGCAGACCCTGGGGGGACTTTTGCCTGTTAAACTTTTTGCCAAGTGTTGATTGCTCACTACTGACAGGTATCATCCTCCGGCTCTCATTTTCAAACTGATCAAGTGATAACTGCCGTACCATCCCACCTAAGTTCCCGACAGTTTCTTTAGCAACCACAACCTGTGCCAACCAAGAGTTCAATACTGGAAAACCGAAGGCACAATCAAAACATAAAAAAGAAAAAGTACATACTGCTCTGGGATGGAGGCGAACATCAACTTCAGCATCACTACCATCTGAAGGAGTATCTGTAGTAGGAGTGCTGCCTTGCGATAGAAGCGATTCATCTGGGGGCGACGAGGATGCAGCCTGAGCAGCTTGCCAGACAGTTCTAACTGCCTCAACTTCTGCAGTAGATGCCTCCACAAGTTTATCCACAGACTTCTTTCCCGAGCTGGAAACAGAAGTTTAAAGTTCAAGAGCATTCAACCAAGTCACGCAATCCATCACAAACATTATTAGGAACAAGCCAGCAACTTCTAACCTTACACGACCAGCTAGGATTTTTTGATGTCCTTCTGATAAAGGTATGGAGGGAGACACAGTCAAACTAGGTTGATTAATTCCAGGACCAGTCAAGCTAGAAACTCTCTCGGATGTCAATGGTAGGGAGTTATCATCAGACTGGGACACTGCGTTCTCTGCAACCAGGAAGTCATCTAGCAGTACATCTGCATGAAAACTCATTATTTCACACCATGCTCAAAAAGCAGTGTGCAGTACATGATACCCCATTCCAAAATAAGCGTAACCATTTCTTTAAAATTGCTAACCAGTTTAATGTAGCATTCCTTATATGCTCGAATAATTCTAAAAAAACTTATACTTGAATGAACTTTAGGTGCAAGACAGGTGTATATAACAAGACTGCCAAACGTACCCCATTTCTCATTAAAAACCATACCCTATCCCATTGAATGTAATCCCTCTGTGAAAATGTCACTCATAAAAGTTATCCCATATCCTTTAAAATATTATGTCTCACCACACCCTCTTATTGCCCTCAAACTACTAATCAATTAAAGATCTACACGGGTCAAAGCCATTCTGTAAATAATTTCCATCTAGCCATTCACCAAAAAGCAATTATAGCATGTGCTACACAATTACACAATGACATTCATCATAGACAATTATAGTACTCCATAAAACTCAAGTTCATGACAAGCTTAGAACCTCAGATTTCCTCAAAAGAAAATGAGGCAAGAGGCTGATACTGATTAGAAGATAAGCATCTATATTTGTGGTTATTTTACAATTTCAGTAAGGTTCCCAAAAACAAAAATTAACTCTATCTACTTAGGTTTTTTAATCTACTTAGGTTAACAATACAATTATTATTTGCCAAAACAAAATAATTACAATGATAAACTTTTCCAATTTGCCGATTCCTGTCACACTAGATCATGAAATGCAACTTCATCACACGGAAGCTATAACACTGAATGTTACTGGCTGCAATCAGGACCACATGCACAGTTCTTTGCATATAAGGATATTTCGTTCCGATATCCATTTTCTGATATCTAGTGACCCAAAATATTTTGGATATATTTCCGGTATCAGAAAATACGAAAATCCAAACTTAATATCCAAAGGGATGTCCAATATCCAAAACTTTCAGATTCAATGTCATTCAGATTTTCGAAAAGTTTTGCTCATCCCCGTTTGCAGCTCTCAGCCAGAAAACATGAAAAAATTATTATGCTTGTGAATTGTACGGAAGTAGGGAAGCATTTGAATTTGAATTAGGAGAAATCATCATTGGTCTATTACATTACCTGTGTCAGATTTAATATTTTTCGAAATAAAGTTTTTTTACAAAAATCATGCAGGTTGTAGATAGCCAAGGCACCAGTTTCATGAAATCTATGGAGGCAGTATTAACAGCTCCAACACCAAGCCTCCGCTTCTACTATCAGAATCCTCATCAACAGCACGTCCCCTGCCTTCCTCAACACCACAAACCCCCACTCACAGAATTACATGCTCAAACCTCTCCCAGCAAGCAGTAAACCTTCCCCTCACTTCATTAAGTCCTACCACTCTTTTCTACAAAACACCATGAGCTCTTAGATCCCAGTGCCTGTATGTCATCCTTCACATCTTCAATGACTTCAACCTTCCACATTCCAAACCAGAACTTCCATCTTCCAACGACAAACATGTCCCAATCCAACATAACTGGTTATCTTTTACGTTATTCTCAATTGTAATTGCAGACATGCAGCAACTATATGTTAATTCTAATCTACATACACCATTGCGAATTAAATCTTTTCTTCTGTTCCCAAAAATCCATTGTCATATTAGGAACATTTTTACACTTGCCTGCTCAACATTATCTTCTTAAATGCCCAATGAAGCAGCATTGATTGTATAATAAGACGGGTCTACTAGCAATCCTCAAAAGGTTCCCTTTCACTCTTACGGTCATGTAATTTTCCTGTCACTCCAGTCAATATTACCCAACAGGCATTATTCCTACTAAGTACAAGTTGACTTAAACTAAGCAACTAATTACAGTCAACTTCCACCCAATGTCATGCTCTGAAGCACGGGTACACCTAGAGAGCGCCATTTTCCGTACTGGGTACGGGTATGGGTACGGGTTCGCGCTGGAAATGTCCCCAAATCATCCCTAAAAAGTGGATACGGCTAAGCTAAAATGGGTACGGCTAGGATACGGTTGAGACTAATATGGTCGTATCCCTTCACAGCCTAGAACTGCCATTGTCGAGTGTCGACTGCAAGGCTATGTGAGGCTGAAAGTAAGTTAAACAAATTGGAACTTCGATTCCGGCTAGAAGACCCATGCTTGCATCATGCTTTTGTTCAGATTAATGGTCGGATTGTCGGCGGTGGAGGTGGTCGATGAATTGTTGTTTTTGTGGTTGAGACCTATGAAGCACGCAAGGATTGCATGTTGAAATTGAAGGATGGAGAAGAAATTGAAATAGAGGAGCCAAGTTGGAGAAGAAAAAGGAGTATGTCGGCTGTTTTTAGTTTTGTAAAAATTTAGGGTTAGTGAAAAGGGTTTGTAATTTAGTTTGGGCCGTGGACCCATTTTTTTGGGCAATTAATTTATCAAATTCTTCTTTAATGTTTCTATTTTTTATTTAAATTATGTTTTATTTTAATTGTAAGAGTTACATTTAAATTTTTTTAATTTTCTATAATTTCTATTTTTTTTCCGTACCTCTAGAAATTTTGATTTTGCCGTTTTCCGTACCTGTATCTGTATCCATATTCACATCGTTGCAACAAAGATGTCAGGACACCTAGTTCTTTGCGTTTCTTGATACTAAATTCTTCCAGATACTAGGTTTTTCTTATGCTTAATCTAAAATTTCTGGATTCTAACTCATCTTTGTAGCTCCACTTTTTGCTAACCTTTGTCTCATCAACCAACATAAAATCATCTCCAAACTTACGCGCATATGACAGCACCTCATCTTAAAAAGCCTTCATCGACTCATTCATGACAGTTGTAGTGTCTAAGTACAAGTCCTTGATGACCAATCATTTTTGGCATTCAGTAACTAAGAAATTCTTTCGCAATGTTCCATCTTTTTCAATAAAAATTGGAACATATCATATAGAAAAAGGGCTAAGGAGAAAATATTATCACTCCATCAAACAACAACGAAGCAATCATTCTACCAAATCAGGAAATTCAAGTATCACTCATAACCTAGAAATAAGAACTTGTAATCTCTATGACGGGAAGTTCTATTTAAAAAATTCATTAGGTTTACTACTTCAAAGTGCATAACCACACCAAGTGGCAGAGAGACAGGTTTGGTAAAGGCAAAAGCGAAGCAGGATGGATTTGCCCCCTAGACCACAATTAATCAATCCCAACCGGCCAACCATCTTAATTCCACAATACTTAGTCAGCTACCAAATTACATTCATGAGTACATCTCATCCGTTGCCCCTAGATCAGGAATACATCTTTAGTTTACGTAATGTCACCAACAGTTGGCAATAGCAGTTGAAACACTTCTCTTAAAAGATTGACAGTTTCATTTGGATTCTAAATTTTAAGAATACCTTGCCATCTTAAGCCAGATATACAATTAAGTTCAGCAAAAAGAAACTAATCGAAATTTCCTAATTAAGCTTTCATTCTTAGAGGTGAAATTTCAACACATCAAGTAAGAGATCTTGGTCATTCAAATGGTAAGACCCAATGCTAGAAATTTCACGTAAAAAAAATTGTTACTATAATAATAAAAAATGATCACTATAATAGTAAAAAGGGTCACTATAACAATAAATAGAGTCACTATAAGTGAAAAAAATTATTTGGTCACTATGAGTTAAAAAATGGTCACTATGTGTATGTAAAATATCATCCGTTGAATTTAGGAGATAAAAAGCCAAGATATCTTTTCATCCTTCTCATTTTAACTTTTACCTATATATATATATACACACACACACACATATAATATATGTTTGTATGTATTGAATATGAAAGTGAGATTCAAACAAATATAAGCAAGCACATGAATTGTTTCTTTACGATTCATAATTACCTCCTCTAAGGCCACCATAAATAAAAATACGAATACCAACAGAAGCAGCCGCATGCCTACAACGACGCATCAACTCCAAGGAGGGGTCATGTTCTGATTGTCCCTTGTTACCCTTAGGAGATGTTACAAGACCATTCCTATCCAACCACACTCCCGCAGCAGTGTCCAAAACTTCAATACATCAAATAAGCAAACAACACCAATAATTATTAAGTTAATATCATACAAAATATGAAATAAAGAAAGGTCCACTAATTACCTGCAATAGCTGCTTCCCCTTCAATGGCGCGTCCTCCCCTAAGAGCACCACCAGTAACATGCAATCTAGCACCTACAAAGACCTAATAAGCAATAATTTTAGGTACGAACTTGTCAAGACTAAATCTCTCAACTACTTGTGAAGCATATATGTTCTATTTTCAATGATGTAGCGTTTGGAAAATGGGAATGGGAGATGGGAGATTACAGCATATGAATCTTAATTTCAAAAGGCACAAAGTGCACTGGGGCGCTAAGCCACTAATGGAACCCGGAGGCTGGAGCCAAGGCACAAGACAAAGACCAAGCCTCATAGAGTCCCAGGTTTCAAATGAGAGGAGCACCTTATAAGCAAAATAACAAGTTCTTATATAAAAAAAACCCTACTTTTTAACCCACAGAAACAACTCAAGTGAGATATAATAACACAACAAAGCATTACTTGGCTTGACGTTGAAATACCAAAAGGAGAACAGTGAGAAGAAGCCAGTGACAAAAGAGGGATAAAAAAAGACCCAGTCCCTTCAAAACTTACAAGCAAAATGGGGTGTAGGGGTAACTGGTTAAAGACCCCATATTCTTTTCTTATCCATAGACAACTGTTCATCAAGAGGAAAAAGTGCACATGATGTGTTGACCTTGAGATCATAGTCACACTGTGCAAGCGCATCTCAGGCACACTCTTTGAAACAATGCTAAAATTTCACCTAAAAATTATGTTTTCCTTGTTTGGATTATGGTGAGGATTAGATAGAGAAGAACGTAAACAATTAGTAAGATAACCCTCAATAATACCTCCCCTCCAATTCATTCAAGGAAAATGGGCAATTTCATTTTGTCATGCAACTCCCACCCTTTTAATCAGACCTTTCCTACATAACAAAATAATGAAATTGTACACTCAGTTCCCTCAACCTCTTTATTTCCAAACCCATGGAGCAACAGGATTGTTATTTTGGTACTTCTCTTCCCATTACCTCCCTTCAAACCCCATAAACCATAATCTTCATAACTTCAAAAACCAAAAGCTTTCATAAGTAGTTATTCCACAAAACTTACCGCAGCATGTTGATACCTTGGAGAAGAAGAAACCCCAGGTGCAAGAGTCCACTCCCATTGACCATTTCTGTGCATAAGTAGCCCATATGCATCTGCAAGGGGCTGAAGACGCACGAAAACATTAACAAATGAATTGCTGCTTCGTAAATATTTTAAACACTATTCATGACAAAAGTGCAAAACAGAGCCAAAAAAATTTTGGATGCACATGATCCACATGCCACTGCATCATTGCAATAAAAAATTTGATCAACCAATGACTATCAAATTTGAGGGATAATTGACCAAGTTCATTTGGATAATGCCTGATATACAAAAAATAAGCCTTTATAAGAAAAGGAAAGCAAGACCTTAATAAATCATGGTTACATATATAAAAGTGTGTGAGGACAAGTTCTTTCAACAAATCACAATGGATAAACTGAAGGCTTCTCCTTGCCTCAATATGGTCATCCTTCTAATGACCAGTGCGCCTGATGAGAAAACAAAATAAGGATGGGATCCTAGCAACAAGGGTCCCTACAAGCATGCATCTAAGTGAAGATATGTAACACTACAGTGAGGATGAATTTTCTGTAAAAATGCTCGTAATTGTTTCAATTTTCTAAGATGAATGATGTTTCAACAACAGCCCATGAAAAGGGGAGAATCCAACAAAAAGAAAAGAAAGAATTTCGGAATAAGCGTGCACCTGACATGGACCTCAAGAATACCTCATTGCTCTCATTGCACAAGAGTTGTTAAATTAGCCAACTTCTTTAATACCAAGGGAAGTATATCATTATGTTTTGAGAATGCAAAGCTTACAGGCGCATTATAGCTGTATTACTTCCATATTATGCAACAATAGGATTTTAATCTACCCTTAGAGGAAACTATCTCTTCCTAACACTAAAAAGTAGTTGTACGCATCACTAAAAATTAATACCTTATTAAGCTTATCTATCTTAGCTGCCAAGTCTTCCACAAACAACACAAAGAAAAATGTTCACGAACATAGAATGAAAAACTAGTGGTACACACTCGACTTAATTAATAAGGTAAAGAAAGTTTCACGATTTCCAGGGCATTATTGTTATACTGGCATAAAAAATTAAATTTAACAGCGGCAAAGACATTTTACCAATTAAACAGCAAAAAAGATAGGAAAAAAAAGTAAGAAAGGAGCAAGGTTAGCTAAAGGAAAAAGGTTTTAGGGGGTGGGGGGGAACAGCAAGGTAGCATCTGAAAATACAACTTCCACCAACAGAAGAAACATACCGCACCAGATGAGTCTCTTCCACCACATAGCAAGAACATGCCGTCTGATCGAGCACTTGCAGTGGCATACCTGCATATTTTTCAAAATTAGTTATGTTCACTGCATAATCAAGTCAATAATGGAGTAAACAGACACCTATTAAAAATAATATCAACAAGTAACAGTCTTTGGTATTTGGAACACTGTGACATGTCATATATGTCTCAAGCGCTCAACACAACAAGCAAAGTTTCATGCCTTAAATAACCAAATGCCCTCTGGTCCACTCCATCCAGCACCTCCCAAATCTAATTGCTTCGCAAGAAAAAGTAGGTAAAACAAAGCACCAGGCTTCGCCATCTCAGGAATAAACAAACAGAGCTCCTGGTACAAAAACTCTTGATGACCAAAAACAAAGAGTAGTTCCGATAAACTTAAAATAAAAAAAGGAGAACACAAGATGCAAACTAGATGTAAAGAAATTCACCCATTTGACATAACACTGCTTTTACCAGCAGAAACCTTTTATTTTATTTCCCTGTAAAATTCTACTGTAACTTCCATTTTCCTGATACACGAAGACAGGTACTTTCTAGGATATAAGGCTCACTCTTCCATGCAATACTTCCCAGAAAAATATCATATCAACTCATGTTCTCAAACTAAGTCAATGGCTGCCTCAAGCTTTTGTAAAATAAACTGAGTGTTCACCAGTCAGGCAGTCACGAGTTTATGGAGGAAACTAAAAGGCCTTGCTTTTTTCAGTCAGCAAGCACTAAACAAGCATATAATCTGTAAGAAGAATGCTTTCTAATATTTTCAGATTGGTGACCAAAAAAAACAAGACACAATGCCTGTAACACACCAAATATGTCGAGTATCATTGACCTCAGTGCCCATTGAGGATCAATCAACAATCCAAATTACAGAAGATAGTGGTGAACTATGTAGCGGCTTCAAGCCCATATTTGAAATTAAGTCCAAGTATCATCTATAAAAGACAAAATTTTCTATATTTATGTATTTTTAAAATTAGAGAAAGAACATTTGAGCGTATAGCGTCCCTCATCAAGATTTGAAGCACCTTTTTTAGGCTTTTAAATAGATGAAGTCAAGTATTAGGTCCCGAGCAATACTTGATGCACCATGGGAGTTGGAGGGCATGGTTATTTGACTATTACCCTCATTTTGTGCATGGGTGAACCCCCCCCCCCCCGGTGCCTTTCCAACATATCTCATTATTCCATATCAATAATTAAAATAAGAACAAGAAGACAGCAAAATCTTCCCATGTCTAAAAAACATGCAGTGATAATATTTTTAAAATTTATTCTGTAATATATATTAAACATTTACAACACATCCCCAATTATGATTATGAAATCCACCATCCAGGTCACAGGAAACAGGAGGGAGGAGGAAATTATTAAAAAAGGAAAACACTCACTGAATTCGAGCCAACATATAAGAACTAGAATCAATCAAACTTGGTTAAGGCAAATTGTATACAACAACAACAAAGTAAAACTTAATCCCAAAACGATGGGGTCAACTACATGAACCAAGAATTGAGGCGGATTGTGTACACCCAAAAAAAAAAAAGGAAAAGTAAGAGTTTCTCACAAGCTAAAAGCATATAACTTTTGCCTTCTAAACAGCCAAGACAGTGGGTATGGATTTTAAATGATAGAAACAACGCTACACAATAGAGGTAGAAGTTCAACATATTTATGCTTCACCGTAAATCCAATATTGATTCAACTCCTTCATTTAAAGGTCATGTACAAATTACAAGCCTCTTAAACAACTCCTCATTTTTGAAGCAATCAACACTAACACAGAAGCTAGCATAAACAGAATAAACTCACATTCTAGCAGAAGGTCTATCACCTTCAGGGTTAAGCCTCTGCCAAACATATGGCTTTTGAGCAGTATCCAAGACCCAAGCATCTGACAGAACCCTTTTCCCTGAAAGAACAAATCAAATATCACTTTTTGGATAATTATGGCACAAGCACATCCACAAATAATAAGCTACTAACTAAAAATAGCAAGATAAGTAGTATAACCCACAAATGATAGACATAAGGCAGTATGTAGGCAATCACATAGCTATAGAATATTGTATCATAGAAGACTTCTCAAACATGACATACGAAACTCTTTCTAAAATAATACTACTATTATGTAGCAAATGATCATTAATAACAGCATGGACAATAAACAAAATCTTCTCATTTATGGAACAAGAGTTAGAAAATCAAGTACAAGGTTAGTTGACTGTCGGGACATAGCAATTTGTAGATCATAGCATCTCAATAACACAAATATCACCAGATTATGAATAACAAAGTAAACTTAAAGAAAGAAGAGACAAGGAATCAAGGAATGTGAACTTAAAGAAAGAAGAGACAAGGAATCAAGGAAAGAAAACATGATGACCTACGACTTTTGTAGCATCTAAAAGGTCCTCCTTTTAAGCCAAACTATTGATAAGATAAAATGTTTCACTTTACATATGTGACCCTAGAGAGAAGCTCCAAGTGTACAGAACACAAAAGAGGAGAGTTTCTTACTTGATTTATTTCTTCCCTTATTTTATGTATAAAATGTTTGTAACATTGTATAATGCTTAATCTTGCCATAGTTGCAAATAGCACTCCATCATTTCAAAGGTGGCAATTACTTAGCCTATTTCCTCAAATCCTTCGGATTGATACAAGAAAAAGAAAAGGGTTATATATTGCTTAGACACATAAACTATTACTCCCACTTTCTTAATTACATGCAACTAAACTAGCTTCTCTTATTCCATATTAAAAACAATACAATATTACTGCATTAGTTTTTAGATCTTTGGATTAGAAAGAACTAAGCAAAAATGCAATCAAAATGCTTCAGCTGCCAATACATTGTGAAGGGGCTGAGAAACCGTATAACTGTATGAGAGTAAGGATCAACTGGAATCAACCTCTCTACAACAGTGGACAGTAAGGTCACTTACATTGCCCTGCCCCCTACCTCACCTAGGGTGGAAGCAAGGAGCAATATTGTTGTTGTAGTTGTTATTGTAACAAAAACCAATTCTTTATTACTTCGCCAATATTTTGTTACCATTAAGTAACTAACATTTAATATCAGAGCATTAACCTCCCAAGACATTGCAACAAGAATAGAGGGAGAATTACACATACACTCAAAAGTACAATTGAATTATGTGTCATTAACAAAGTTTTTAACCCCAGAATATTGCATATTTTTTAAAGTAGCAGGGGAGTTTTTCAAAGACTTTGATAAGCCCATGTAGCAATAACAACATTTCTCACAAAGAAATTAAGACACATCCATGAAAACAAAGATGTAGGGCTAACCATCATTGCCACTAACGGTGACGAGGTATCGTTGTGCAACCAGGTCCATTACATGACCATATCTTGGCCCAGGTCCTTGACCTTGGACAACCACTCTGCAAACACACAGTCAAGAAAAGAATATCAATTCAACAGCACTATTATATATCATTCTTAGACATCAACAAAACAAAAGCTCGTGTCATCAAATTCTTCAAAGCAGTAAACCTTCGGATAAACAAGGCCCTCACCTATGCCATTTGTACTTGTCGTTGGTTAAATCAAGCACATAAAGATCATCCGTCGAATGCCCAGCCGGTCCTATCCCACCCTACCCTCCACTCCAAAGCGCAACACCCACATCAATAAATAACATCACTTTAAAAAAAACAAATGCAAAATTATTGAAATATCTTCACACATACTCACCTGAAACACGACCATAGTCCCGACAGCAGCCGCCGCATGAGCCGCCCTGGGCGAAGGTGGATCACCTGCCGGCCTAATCCTGTTATAAAACCACCACCCAACACAAAATTCACATCAAAATCCACAAATGTAAAACGTTAATCACACATTGATAAAGTAAGAGAAACAGACCTCATCCATTTCTTAGTGAGAACATCATATGAATGAACCGAATTCGTCACACCGGCCAACCCTAACCACACAAAACCAAATCAATCAATTCAATTACAAAAAAAGCAAAATCAAGAATGAGGAGAGAGAGAAAAGGGAAGGGAGAATAACTGATGCCGGGGGCGGAAGAGGAAGCGCCGCCTTCAATAGCGGTGGCGCCACCAAAGAGAATCAAACGAGGGCCGTGAGATTTAGTGGAGGCAACGGAGGTGAGGGTATGACCGCAGCGGGGACCGGGGGAGTCTTCGTCGGAATCCCAAAACGAGTCGAGTGGATGGTATGTGGGGGCAGGCAGAAGCCAAGGCTTAGACGCCATAGGAGGAGGAGAAATGGAAAACCCTAGGAGAGAGAAAGGGAGAGGGAAGAGGATTTGAATTAGATGATCATGGCGCTGGGAAAGGTGGAACTGGAGGGTGGTGACGATACCTGGGTTACTGTACAACGTGCATTGTCAAGATGGATCGCACCGATTCAGAATTTGTGGGGCTGTTTTTTTTTTTTTTTTTTTTTGGGTGCCAAAATTAGGAGTGGACCGTTAGGACTTAGGATAGAATATGTGGTTCTTGACTTTCTAGTTACGAGAATTGTTAGTCAACACTGTACATTTTTTGTACGATTCTTTAAAGAGGGGGCCAGCTTGGCTATTGCTCTTACATTGGAATTGTCTTACTGTGAGAATTACATGCGAGCACACATTTTGGGATGTGGCCAGGGTAAATAAATAACCTACTACTACTAATCTACTATTATGTGTTAGGTAGATCAGTAGATGTACAATATAAATAAATTAATTATAAATTACTACTTAAAAGTTTTGTTTTTAACTTTCAAGAGCTTGGCTTACTTGCCTCCTAACTTTAGCGTGATTTTGTGGTATTCCCTTTCAGATTACTTTAATGGTCACTTTGTCACTAGTATCAAAAGTCAAGTGATTTTACAAAAACTATGTAATTTGTACATATTTACTTGACTTTTGGAGCTTTACATAGAATATATAGTAAATATGAAGCAGTTGAATAGAGCATAAGGCGATTTGAGCATATGAATAAAATCCATATGGGTATCTTTCGTAAATAAGACCTCGACTCGTATTATTATTTCCAAAGCCAATGGTAGAATGTGCTCATAAAATCCTATTCTTCATTTTTTTATCCTTGCTTTCAGACATATTGCACTATTATTACTATTTTAAACAATTAATTTACGAAAATATAATTCAAATAAAAAAATTTACACCAACGGTCATTAATTTTTGTGATCTATAAATAGACATTCATTAGTTTTGCGCAACTTCTTTTTTCTCCTTCTTATCTCTAAATAATTGTGTAATTCCAATTAATATTATTCTTTTTAGTAATTTCATATTTATTTGCAATATTCACATAAGATCATAATAATAATAATAATAATAATTATTATTATTATTATTATTATTACTATTATTATTACTACTACTACTATTAGTAGTAGTAGTAGTAGTAGTAGTACACTTATTATTACTATTATTATTATTACTATTATCATTATTATTTACCATTACTACTACTATTATTATTATTACTACTATTACCTTCATTATTTTGAAAAAGAGATATAAATTTTAATTATTCTAAAAAGTTTTATGGTTTTGATGAGGATTTCATGAATTATTCTAATTTTAATCTTCTTATGCAAAGGATGATTACAATTTATTGATTTGGTATACTTTTTTGGCATTTAAGTTTCATATAACGACCTTACCTTCCTTTATTGTTCTCCTATCTTTGACAATGTTTTACAAGGTATAGCCCCCCTATACATTATATTGTTAATGGACATCAATTCAATTAGGAGTACTTCCTAATATATGGTATATAACCAAATTGGGCTATCTTCATCTAAGGAATTACTCTTCTTTAGATTATAAGACTTTTTACTTCTAAGCAAGCACCGGCTTGAAAGGACATCGGACATGTATTTGGAGTGTTGCAAGCAAAGTTTGCACTACTATAACACCCATCTCTTACAAATAATGAATATATATTAGCCAACATTATGAAAGCATGTATCACAATGAACAACATGATTGTTAAAGATTAAAACATAATAATATGCATTACATAGAATTACGCAAAAATCTTATGAAGATTGTCCTCAATCGCTTAGGAGAGTGAGAATAGAAGTTGACAATGAAGCTTTCGCTTCGCATTCAATACTAACCAACCAGTCGACATAAACAATTATTTGGAGAAAAGAATCGATATGCATGATAAACAAGCACATGATTCTCTTAAGCATTATTTATTTGAAAACATTTAGCAAAATATATGACCATAAATATCAGTAAAATGATAGTTCATGTTTGATTCTATTATTGTAGTCCTTCTTTTAGATTATAACTTCATGTATTTTTATTTTAGTATGTTTAACTATATTTTAATTGTTGTAATTTATCTAAATATGTAATATAAATCATCCCACCAATGACTAAAATCATAAAAAAGCATCCCACCAATGACTAAAATCTTTGAATTAGGATGAAAACTCATCTATTTCATCTATAGGGTTCTAAGCCTTTCTTCAACATAAGTGACAACGAGCATAGTAGGAAATTATACACAATACACTAATCTTGAGATGCACAAATATTTACATGCAAAGCCACCAATTTAATAGGCAAAAATTTATTTTACAAAAGTTCACTCTCATGACCTATCCTAGGGGCATGGATTTGGAAATCTTGAATGAACCTTATTTATTTCATCAATTACTTCAGCTGCTAGCTCAGTATGGCATGCATTGAGAATCTCCTGAAGCTGCCATATCTTGGTTGCTCCAAAAACAGCACTAGCTACAAGTGGGTGCTTCAAAACAAAAGCTGCCAAATACAAGTCAATCATTAAAAAGATATCTATACCAACAGTTTCGTGCATTTATTTTTCCAGTTATCGGCTTATTGAGACTGATTTAACTTAAGAATGGACAGGCTTGTGAATAAATAAAACATGCTAGAGAACAAGCTCTATCAACAGGGGCTACTATGAAGGCAAACTCCATAAGATCCACAATATTATGAAGGAAGACTTACTCTAAAGACTACCCTTACAATTATTGCATAATAAGCTGCTACAGCAAAGAACCAGCATATATTTGCCAATATTGGTCCTAAGGATTGAGGTGATGGACTGATAATACTTTTCATACACCAACTAAAACAAGCTGTTCCATCACCTACGTTTAATTACAAATTTTCAACTTACCATTCCCTGAAATATCATTCTATGATGTGTTTTAATATCACTCAAGGGACTTCCACTATAGCTTCATTACTAAATAAGCCACTAAAATCCAGATATTAATACCATTGACTATATTGATACAGCTGAATTCATAAATGAGATGAGTTCACAATCTTTAGTCAATTTGGATGTTAAGAACCTTTCGATTTATAACAATATGGAAAAGTATATTTCAAGTACAATTTAAAATTTATGTCCCAAAACTCTTGAATTACAAATATAAACTTGATCTTTTCCAAATTGTCGATTCAAGAAAAGATAGCCACGAAATGTGAACACCAGCAAATGCCGCTCTGGCATTTCTGTGATACCATGATCGCAAACACAATGTTTTTTCTATGGACACTACCCAACTTTTGATATCTTATTCAAGTTAATGCATGCAAAACAGACTTGAACTAGCATTATACACAAACTACAGAAAGGAGAAAAAAGGGAAAAACTGGAAGCTAGAAATATGGCATAATAACATACCTATTGCCAAAGAAACTGGATGGAGGCCATACTTTTTGGCAATTTGAAGGTATTCCTGCAATAAAAGAGATACTTGAAGAAAAACTCTTGATAAAAGCACTTCAATGCCAAGTAGCACGTCCAATAAATATAAAATATTCTACTAACTCAGCAGTAGGATAGCAAAAAGTCTAAAAGTCCCTAGTACCAAGTGATTAATGACAGCACAATGTGCAACTGTTCAGGTTGATTTATTAAAATGTTGATTAACATAGAGAAAAGACACGGTTTTGACAAAGAAAGTCCTTTGCAATCCGAAAAGAAATTATACCCTCGTGACTATCCTTGTAGCAGCACTAGACAGGTTATATCTGGATTCCCCCTCGGAATATCTTCCTGCTTGCCAAAAGAGCCGATGATAAATGTAGAGCTTATAAATTAAGAAGTTTCGTGAAATCATATGAAAAATTCAAGTCAAATAAAAACCTCTGTAAAGGTTCATTCGAGCATCTGCAGGACCTTCATCAGCTTCAAAGTATTTACCAGATAATATGCCCATAGCCAAAGGACTGTAGGCTAACAAGAAGATGCTGCCAAGGGTTGAACAGGAAAAAGGCAATGAATATTTAGGAGTGAAGCCCGCACAGCAAGAAAGACAAGTTGGCCACAAAGAAGTAGAAACCTCATAATATAAATGACAGATTTAACTCATCTACTCAATCTTCAAGGTTGAAAATAACCTGCAGCAAGACATTATAAAGCTACAGTATGCACTGACAAAAGGGAGTTTGAAGAGAAGAATAGGGGTTTAAGAGACAGATATTGTTAAACTAAATGACATTATTAAAACCTGGTAACAATTTAACTTGCAATAGTAAGAAATCCAAAATCACTCACATCCACCATCACTTGCCACAAAATTTCCTTCATAGTTATAAACAGGACATAACACCATTTAATCTTTTTCAGGTACTTAATTCATTGAAAAAAAAAAAAAAAAACTCAAACAACAAGAGTCTGTGTACTTCTCTAGCACAGAATTGAAATAAGATAGTATACCTCTCATGATGACAGCACTCAGCCAATGCAGAATCAAAAGTGCGGCATAGCAGGTTGTATGAGTTCTGGTAAACCAAGATTCACTGTCAGGACACTTTTCCACAGTTTTAGAGCATCAAATAAGATAGATGATGCAAAATCTTGTTTAGCATTCTTTTGTCTCCGACTTTGGTATTTTATATTAAAAATGTGGGCATGAACACTCAGATATCTTGATCCAAAAAAAGAAAATAGAGAGCCTGAAGCAGGACACATTTTTAAAAAAATTAATAGTTCTTTCTTTTTCTTATTTCTTTTTGTTCAAAGTAGCTGAATGGCACCTGCAAAGAGATTATTCTTGGACAGCCATCAATCCTGTCAGCAACTTGTAGAAACTTCATCACACCATATGGTGTTTCATTACTGAGTGCAATATATCTGACCTACAACCAAGAAACAAAAAACTTTTAAGAGGTGGACGTGTAGGAAGTAGGAGTTTGACAAAGGGCTTAATCTACAATCTCAACCTTGCCAGCATCAACAGCTCTGGTGAGCGCATGAAGCTGCTCTTCAATAGGGGTAGAAAAGTATTGCCTTCTTGGGTCATATTCAATTTCTCCAAACATGGGAACATACCTATAAAAGGAACAAGATATCAGTATCTACTGACACAGCCATGATTTACTTTTAATGAAAGTAATTTCACCAAGGCCCCTAGCTATGCATTATACCACAAGTTTTAGTTGAGAGGAAAAAAAACAACATACAAACCGATCAGGCCAGTGAATCTGGTAGAGGTCAATATAATCAGTTTGCAGGCGCAATAGGCTGGGCAAGGTTATTGAAAGCATATGTTAGAACAGTAAACAAATAACAAAAGAAGAAATGAAGGATGATCAATAACATACTAAATTGACAACACAAACCACTGGTGGAAAAATCAAATATAAAATGTGAGAGCATGAAATCTTGGATACAAACCTGTCATCTATGGCTTCTGCAATATTCTTAGCATCCAAACACTCAGGCCCACCTCGAATCCAAGTCATCTGGCCAGAAGGTCCTGCAACCTGCATAAAAGAAAATTACTAATATACCATCCAAGAAAACCATTAATAGTCAACAATCAATAAATGAGGAAGTACATTCTAGGAGCAAACATGATATGAAACTCGTTTCATAAATCCATTACAGATTATTGGATTTTAGATATACTGCTATCGTAGAAATTCACTTAGGAAGGAGTGTAGTGAAGGGATTCCAAGAAAAGAAAGAATACGTAAAGTAGCATTGCTGTCCCTCAGGACAATTCTTGGTAATCACCATCAAGAAAGCACTGTGTACCTACTCTTTTAATGCCACTATAGCCTAATACTATACCAGTCTTATTATAACTACCACGACTAGAAAACTGCAGATTTTAACAATAAGTCAAATGGTGTGATTCGAGAAAGTTTAGAAATCAAAGAATTGGTAAGGTAAACTGTGAAGAACATAATTTATCAGATAGCTTACTCTCTCATTATGAGAGTTATGCTTTGGACAAAATCATCACCCTAACAAAGACTTCAAATAATAATTGGTCCTTTCCTATATCATTTAGAGAATAGACAAAATACCACAACTCTTTTAAAAATGTATGAAATTGCCAGCAACTTGCTTCAAAGAAACCAACATTTTGAAAGCACTAGCTCTTGGAGAGAAAGTTAATTCAGCTAGTATCCTCATAAGAAAAATTCAGCTCGCTGAAGGGATACAGTGATTGATGGAGCAAAGATGAATTACATTAATTCAACCACTGCTACAAGATGGCCGATTAAGCAGCATATAACAACTGGCATAGCTAAGTATGGGCATTGTCTTGGGGATAACCTCTCGCACTTCCTTCGTCCCTAAATAAAGTCCCGATTCCATTTGAGGTTGCACTGGACTAATCTATTGTGCTTAAAATGAATTGAACAATGTTTCCATCACTTCCTAAGCATCTTTCCGAAAACCACAAAGTGACACACTTAAGCCAAGACATTCACACTCACATTTACGCAAAGACATTCACAATATCAATTTCGCAAAGACATCACAATTAAACAAAGACATTCGCATTCACGACTACTCACAGATACACAAATGTAAGAAGCCTAATTGGCTCACCTTAGTAGCCAAAACAAGACGATCCCTAGGAACCTTCCGATCTTTAATCCAACGGCCAAGGTACTCTTCACTCCTCCCGTGAGTCTCCGCATGTTGCGGCACCGGATACCTTTCCAATCAACCAAATTAGACAAAAGAAAATCACCAAAGTGTTAAACAATGATAAATGAATTTAAAAAAAATGAGTGTACATTTCAGCAGAGTCGAAGAAGTTGACGCCAGAATCAAAGGCGTAATCGAGAAGTCGAAAAGATTCTTGAAGCGTGTTTTGTTTGCCGAATGTCATCGTTCCTGTGATTTGTAAAAACTACCAAATTCAAATCAACATAAATTCAAGATATAAATAAGAGGTTGAGGCGAGTCGTACCGAAGCAGAGTCGTGAGACGGAGAGATTGGGAGTGACGTTGAATAGAGGGACTGCCATTTTTGGAAACCCTAGGCGAGGCAGGGAGGAATTGCGGGAACTGAAGTTGGAGTTAGCATTATCCGACTGACGACTGGTGGGGTGGGGTGGGGACTGGATATGGGGAGAAGAGCTCGGCCAGGCCGCGGCACGCTTTTGACCCCGTGTACTCGTGTAGCTAGGGATGGCAATTCAATCCGATTCCGAACCGAGTCCGATCCGATGCGAAGGAAAAAGTCCGATCCAAACCCATTTGAAAAAACTCCGACTCCAAATCCGATAAAAAAACTCCGAGTCCGAATAGGAGATGGATCGGATTCGGATATTGTATTACATCCGACCCGATTGTGATCCGAGTCCGATTGTCCGATCCGAATGAGTAGTATTAAGGATAGTATTAAAAAAAAAAGACCAAATATAATAACTCAAAATTTAAAAAATTAAATAATAAATAAATAAATCATGGTATTTGCTTGTATTGTATAAATTTTTTTAATTTACAATGTATGTCATAAAGGAATTATAGTATTAGTAAAGAAATTAACAAAAAAATAGGTTAGAAAATATTAATTTTTGGATTGGATTCGGAGGTCCGACGGATTGGATTTGGAGGTCCGACGGATTCGGATTCGGAGTCAGATTTTGCGGATTCGGAGTCGGATTCGGATCCAAAATTAAAGTCCGCAAACTTGTCGGATCGGATTCGGATTTTGTTGGATCCGCTCCGACTCCGATCCATTGTCATTCCTACGTGTAGCACGTTGTTCATAGAGTGGGCTGAAAGCTAGGTCGCAAACAGAAAAAAAAAATCGTAGGCATGCGCACGCAAGCGGGGACAGATGTACGCCATTATTTAGTTTATTATTATTATTACTACTATTTTTAATATTGCTATATTTATAATTTAAAATAGTTTTAAATTTTTTTTTTGATACTAATAAGTATTTTATTTTTATTTTTTATTAAAAAAATTAGGTCAGCACAAGACACTACACGCCGGGCATGTGAGTCGTGCTAAGCCATGGGCCGATTTTAGGAAAAGTTAGCACAACACGACACGACCACAGTTATACACGATAGGACACGGGGCAGGCATGAACTAACACATTATATGGCGGCCCGTGCCTACATCTACTACTGGGGAGGAGTTGGTCATGTTGGATACGGATTGTTAAAAAAAAGGTATAAATAGGGTCAATTGGAGCATTTCTTTTTGCCAACACTTGAAATATACTCATGAGATTCTTCCCAAAATGACTTCATACTTAGAGCATCGTCATTCCCAAACTTTAACTATTAAAATTTTAGAGACATCAAGATTCAAGACCCCATGTGTCTTAATAAGAGATTTTATTAAAATTTGCGTCAAGTTAAATGGAATCTTTAAAATTAAAAAATCTAACTTAGGACTTGTTGGAAGAACATAAGAACACATTAAACTGCATAAAATAATACTCCGTGATGCATATAGTTTAAATGAGTCTTAAAAATAGAGGAGTTTGAAATAATCTTAAGAATTCCTAAGATAGTGGAAATATGACATGGCATGAGTAAAAAATCAGGATTTTCTTACATTACCTCTTGGTTAAAAGATTAATAAAAACAAAAAATTGAGTAAAAAGTCGTCTATTATAAAATTCTATTATCTCTCTTTTCACCCATTTTTTTTCCTTTTAATCATAAATCAATAACTGTTTTAAATCTTCAATGATAGATAATGTAAGTTTGATATTGTTTTTCGAAAAATTTCACTAGAATATGACTATTGGTGTCAAAATTAAAGAATCTAAAACTGATAAGGTTGTAACTTATTATATAAAATGTATAAGTTTTATGAAGTTGCAATTTATAATTTCAGAAATTTAGAAGGGTGCAAATAATAAATTACCCCTATTATAATAGTCTTAATACAAATAACTTAGTTAATCAAATCAAATCTAATATAAAGTAATCAATCACAATTTCAATTAATAGCAAGGAACAACGAAGAAATAGAATAAATTGTTAGGCTTAGTCACAAAAGCAGCTGGTGAAGTCCTGCCCAAAATCCACTCTGATCTGCTTCCGATGGACAGCAAGATCAAATCTAAGAACGAAAAGGGCGAGAAATTGAGCGAATCTCAGGAGTTTCGGGGTTTCTGATTAAGGATTTCAAAGTTTAGGAGTATGATATGTGAATATGTGATTTCAAAGCATTATAATACAAAGTTATTAGCATTATTTTTAACATTTTGAGTTGTTGAATATGGAAATTTTTTTGTAAGTATTTGTAATTAGTGCTAAAATTGATCAGGAAATGTTTGATTAATGTTGTGTTTATCTGTAACCCAATATTTTACTATTGTAAGCGCTAGTAATCCCTAATGAAAATGTTAAGAGTATGAGATTGTAATCCCATATGAAGAAGATAAATGAAGTTTCCATATTTTGTAGTATGAGATTTAGATACGAAGGAATGGTTTGAACAGCAGAGTTGGTTGAATCTTTTAACTTTACTCACAGTTCACACTATAATGTGTGAAATACAGAACTTAGAACTAGTTGACTGTCATAGGCATCATGACGCTATTTTTTTTTTGACATCATCATGACCCTATTTTCATGAATCAATTCTATCTAAAAATAATTGGTAATATGTGAAGTAGTCCAATCCCTATTCTTAATGATTTTAGGACAATTAAGACATCAAGAATGATTTGATTTGTAAGTACGGATGTGTAACGAAGTAGAATTCCATCGGCCTACGCCCCTTGTCAGTAGAAAGAAAGATCCGACCTAAGTCGAGCTCAAAAATGTAGGAGTTTTGGGAATTGTAATCAAGAATGATTCAGAACTACATACGTACGTACTAGGATTGAGAATTAACGTAATCATGACGTGTCTCTGGATTGGATTGATTCGAGAGTACGTACGTGTAAACAATTTTATTGACTCCCTTAAACAGTGAGTTTTTTTTACGTACATGATTTTTTGGAAAAGAATCTTTATGGTCTGGTGAAGTTCTTCAACAAAGCTATAATATATAGTTGATGTCATTATCTACAGATGAGATCCTCTAAACAAATTTGTTTTGTAAGCCTTGTCCCTCCTTGACAGCCTAAGCATCCAGCATTAAGACAAATTGTACACATCTCTTACTGATTTATTTACTCTCAATTTGTTAAGACAAGCTAGCATCTGCATGGTATAAAATCTCTGCAGGAATCACTTGTTAGTTCACCTTTCATATCGTCTAAAGCCGACTGCGAGGAAAAATGGCTATCGAGCACGACGCTGAAATCGGAGCAAAGCAAGCAATAATCCCTGATGCAATGGAGCCATTAATCCCTGATCAAAAGATCAACGGCAATGGCGATAGAGGGTCCCTATTGGTTGTTGTCCTCAGTACTCTGATTGCTGTTATGGGCTCCTATGAGTTTGGTTCTTGTGTAAGTATATTCAATATATGTCTTTAAACTTATCAGATTTACAGATTATGAATTAAATCTTTGAGTTATACATATACATTGTTGACTTGTATAGGTTGGATATACAGCACCTACTCAAACATCTATTGTAAAGGACCTACACTTATCAGTGGCAGAGGTAAGTGCTGCCTATGAATCTTAAGCCGATTATCTTTTATGAGACGGTCCTACAATTTGATTATTTTTAGATAAGTGAACTCATGAATCACTGTTTCATAGTAGTTTTATTGTTTCACGATAAATAATAATCTAAGGCCGCTCCACGCCCCCACCTAAAACTTGTTCTTGGATCGAGACCTTACTGAGCACAACTCTTCTTCATTGCAAGGGAGAAATTTCTTTCTTACATGAGCCATTAAGTTAATGCAATTCCATCGTAAATCTGAATATCTGGATGTACCATACAACCAAGACTTCTTTTGTTTTGATTATGTACTCATTTGTTATCCAACATACGGTACAGTCAAACCATACAGATTTGAGAATGTAAATGTTTCATCAAGTAGATAATCTTGCGCTTTGCCTAAAAGATCAGCATGTGATGAACGAATAAAGAGCAAAAATGCAGTGACAAGCCATGGACTGGTCTTTAAAACTAGTAATTGAATCCCAGGAAACTAGGAAAGCAACACTAACCATTAATCTACTGCTGCTTGAGCTAAGACTGAGAAGCAGCATTGCCTCTCTTATGTGTCATTCACGAATAACTCTTCCTCAATATCTTTCAGTTTTCGTTGTTTGGTTCTATTTTGAGCATTGGAGCTGTGCTTGGCGCAACCACCAGTGGACGGATTGCTGATCATAGTGGTCGTAAAGGGGTAACAAACATAATATTATGATTCGCACAAGTGACGCATATGACATTCTGATCCACATTTCATTTGAATAACAATTAGCTAAGGCTTTATACTCATAAATGAACTGCATCGTATAATTCTGATGTCTAATTATACGACAGGCTTTAGCAATGTCAACTGTTACATGCATTCTAGGATGGGTTGTAATTTACTTCTCCCAGGTCAGCATGCTTTATATCACTTATTTCCCTGTCAATATTATCCATTTTGCAATGGCTTTCCAAATTGATTATGCATACTGATAAATTATCTCTGTTCATTAATATCTTAAGGGGGCAATTTCACTTGACATTGGGAGATTTCTCACAGGATATGGCATAGGTGTATCCTCTTATGTGGTAAGTTTCTGAATTTTTGCTCCAGTCCTCTTGTTTTATGCATTGCCCTGTAACCAGTGTAACAAATCAGCATAGTTTTGATTGTAATTGATGCTATGGCTTAAACTAGGTACCCATATACATAGGTGAGATTGCACCCAAACATCTTCGTGGAGGTTTAGGTACGCTAAATCAGGTTAGTTAACAGTGTTATACCTTAATTTAGCTGCTAAGTGGTAAATGGAAAGAAAGTAGGATTAGCCACATCGTGCTTGTTTTGCAGCTTATGATTGTGATTGGAGCATCAACTGCTTGTTTTGTTGGAACAGTTGTTACTTGGCGAGTGCTTGCACTGACAGGTGACTACTCGGCAACTATAAACTCATTCTACAATGTATTACAACTTTGTTATAAAAATATTCAAAATCCTGACCAAAATCTTTTCTTTTCTATTGCTTCCTTTGTTTTGGCATCTACAGGACTCATACCATGTATCATTCTTCTGACGGGTCTTATTTACATACCAGAATCCCCTAGATGGCTGGTAAGATCAGAATGTCATTGACTCTTACCGTTCATTTGAAAATTTTCTGTATGAAGGCTTATTAGCTAGACTTCATACATGCATCTGTATCGAAAAAAACCAAATGCAGGCAAAAGCTGGGCAGATGAAAAGGTTTGAAAGTGCATTGAGAATGCTTCGAGGGAAAGATGCTGATATATCTGCTGAAGCATCTGAAATTAAGGTATTCCAAGAGAACATTGATTTGATTGAGACTGCGCTGAAGTCTACTTCATAGATGAATAAGTTATTGATTAACTAAATTTCATGACAGGAATACTTAGAAACTGTACAACACTTGCCAAAAGCGAGGATGCTGGATCTTTTCCAGAAGAGATACCAGCGCTCAGTCATCGTGAGATTAATTACTTCTTTTTTGATCTTTTAATAAAACAAAAACCAACAAGTTCTTTATAAGAGACTCCAATCTGTATCATCTTTTCGGATAAATACAACAGCTTTGTAGGGATCATTTATTGAATGACTTGAACGATCATACTTTTTGCTATGCATTGATCATTTGTGCGAAAACTTGTTTTGCTTGTAGATTGGGGTCGGACTTATGCTTTTGCAACAACTTGGTGGGGCAAATGGGATTGGATTCTATGCAAGCGAAATGTTTGTTGCCGCTGGTAAGATAGTGCAGGACTTCAATTGTGCATTATAAGCTTCAGAGTATTCAGAAAAGCTTACATTCAATAAACATATTGGAGTGATCTTTTACTGAAGATTTCGCAGATAATATACTATTCCGATAACATTCTGCAATGACAGGCTTCCCTTCAGGCAAATTCGGAATCATCATGTATGCAATTATACAGGTAGATTAGATCATTCTATAACTTAGTGAAAGATCAAAAGCTAACTCAATGCAACTAAAATGTAAAATGAATAACTTTGCAGATACCTATAACAGCAGTTGGTGCGGTGCTAATGGACAGATGCGGACGTAAACCTCTCTTGTTGGTAAGTAAAGTTTTTTTTAACATAGCTTGTATCAATATCTCTGATAAAACTATGGAGTAAATGTATTTCGAATCGTATTGCAGGTTTCGTCTCTAGGAACATTCTTTGGTTGCTTTATAGCAGGTTCAGCTTTCTTAGCTAAGGTAATCATTCTTCCTCTTTTTGAAGTCTAGAGAAGGTTAAACGTGTCAGACTTCAGTATGTTTTCTCCAACATAACATTTTTGTAATTTGAAGTGTCATTCACTCTAAGAGTTATAATTTACTCTACAATACAGAACCTTGGGTGTTTGGAGGAACAGGCTCCATATCTAGTCCTCGGAGGAGTGCTGGTAAATCTCCCCATCTAAACCCATACTGCGTGTTTGATTTGTCATGTTTCTGCTGTTTCTCCCCTCTTTTTTTTTTTTTTTTTTGATGAACTGCAATCATTTCAGCTATACATCGGCTCATTCTCTATCGGAGTCGGAGCAATCCCATGGGTTATGATGTCAGAGGTACAACACTAACCAAAAATCTACATCCTCTGATGACTTAGCTCTTGAACATAGCGGCTTTCTTCAACTGTCATACGTGTTTTGAAAATTTTTAAATACCCTTACTGCTTCCATTAAGAAACATAATAATATATGATTGATACCAAAGTTTAATTCATCATCAAAATGTAGCTTAATATACAAAACTCTCTCAAAGTTTGATGTTTAACAAAGATTGTGTGAGAGAAGATTTTAGAGAAATGACTAATATATCTACCCTTTTGCAAGAAACCTTAGCTTGCTTGGAGTTGGATGTTGTCACCTATGTCAGTTATCAATCAATGTTGCATCCATGCATGATAGCGACTATCTTATACGATACTTTGCCCAGACAGAAATATTGCTGGGGTTCATCGCATCATAATCCATATGATCGCGACACTGGTTATATGACTGGTTAATCTAATGCCTATGTTAATGCTTACAGATTTTCCCAATAAATGTGAAGGGGGTGGCTGGAGGTCTGGTCAATTTGGTGCACTGGTTTTGTGCATGGGCAGTTTCATACACTTTTAATTTCTTATTCAACTACAGTGCTGCAGGTACATGGTTTAAATTTTTCTCTTAAATATGGACTATACATTACTCTGGGCCAAAATTCATGAAAAAGTTATTACAAAATCTTGATACACACGAGATACAATAAAGAGACTCCTTAAATAACAAAAATTATCCCTTAAAGTTGATAAATATTGGCATATGTTGTGTTAATTAAGGGATAACTTTTAATGAAAATACAATAACTTTATTGTATGATTATATCCCTTGTGTATACAATATCTATTGAAAAGTGATATATGTGACCCTTATTATAAGCTAAAAATAGAAAATCCGCATTACATAATCAAGTATTAATAACTTCAATCGATCCATATTTTTGTCATAGAGTTGATCATATTTACCACACTTAGCAGTCAACACTCTTTAGGCTAAGGCTGATAGTTAAAAAAAAAAAAAAAAACTTGTATATATGGGGTTATAGTATAGTAAGCCTCTAGGCCGAGCTGTATATATCATGATAACCGAATACTTCGTATTACATGTGTGACAAAGTTTTAAAGTTATAATTTTTCTTCATTACAGGCACCTTCTACTTCTATGCAGCTGTTTGTGCCCTTAATGTCATCTTTGTTGCAAAAATAGTACCTGAAACAAAGGGAAGGACTCTAGAGGACATTCAAGCTTCAATCAGCCAAATAAACTAATTCATACATGCATATTATTTCAGGCAGCCAAGCTAAGTAAGAGGTTGAGGAATTATAACTTTAGAAGAAAAAAATATCTTTATTTTGCATTCATTTGAGAATATTTAGATACAGAGACTATCATAAGGCAGAATAGAGAAGATACAATTAGAACTTCGAGTGCAAAGGAGTTTTGCTAGTTACAATAAAGCTAGCATTAGAATTTTTTCTCTACCTTAGCTTGAGATATCATTGCAGCCCCTGAATTTTCTGCAATAGATGAAGTTATAATTATTGTTAGAGTTGATGTTGTTCTTGGTTGACAAGTTATAATTTTTACTTTTACGTTTCCCTTTTTTTGCCCCAAGTATAAAAATCAACTTTTTAAGATACATTGAAAAATCTTTAGCGAGGTAACTCGAAATGGAATTTTTTTAAGGAAATGGAGCAATGTTTAAAGGAATTACCAATATGAAAAATAGGGGAAAAAAAATAGAATAGAGGAAGTACTATAAATGACCTATTTATCAATGGGTTGCACTGGTTAAATTACTTATGAAGTCCACGGAAATGGTGGGCCGTAGAAATGTAGTTTGCTTACTATCATCCATTGCATGATTTGTTCATGTTCTAAAGGTCAAGTCATAAAGCCCATTGGGTTAAGTTAACTTGTTTTATTCAAGACACCAAAAAAATACTCATTCTCTGTTAAACAACTACGAAGTACTCATTAAGGCCAAATTAGCTTATACGGAGTACAATGCAATATGATCTGTTTCAAAAGTAATTTGAGATTTAGGCATAGATCACATGTTTCTCGAAATAAGATATTAGGGCCAAATATGCAAATTTTCACTCATTTTTTCAATAAAACAAACTATAAATTCATCAATGTGATATTTATATCTTATACGATTATACCTGTATATATAATGACTTTTTTCCAATTTTTATAAAGAAAAGATAATATATATAAGACAATATATATAGTAACTATAAAGATTTAAATGATGATAATCAAAAGTCAAGTATCCAACACAAAATAACAGTGTATTGCATTTAATTTTGAAATGTATTATTGTAATATGTTATCCAAATTGTAATTGAGTAATACATTATCATATTAAAAACTAACTAAAACACCATCACAATTCACATTATAGTAATAACAAAATGAACCTAATTTAATTGTAGCTATTCCAAGGGGTTTTCTAAGTTGTTTTGTGGGAAAGGTCATAAAGAATAAGAGAGTATCCAATAGAAATGGCTATTTTCCTTGTAAACTTTGTGAAAGTCAAATGCCATGTTAAAAAGAATAGGAGAGGAGGGTGAATTGTATTGTGTAAGAAACAAGTCCTTTTTTTGTATTTTATGTGGAATTTCGAACTAAACGAATATTTCGAAACTAAAACGAGGAATAAAATAAATTATTTATCTTCTTAATAAAGATATTCACTTGTGTAGTGTAGAATGTTTATTTTCTAATATAGGATGTTCTATCGTTGATTTGTTGGCTATGGTAGAATGTTCAGTTATTGGGGTAATATTATGTTAATTTTCAAAATAGGAAGTTCATTTGTTGGGAAGGGTAGAATTTTTATTTTCTAAATAGAATATTCACTTGTATGTGAGAGTAAAATGTTCGCTTGTTGGATTACACGTTTATTACTTAAATAAGATGTTCATTTTCTGCTAGAGTGGAATGTAGATCTGTGAATATGGTCGGGTCAGGGCCGGGCCAAAGAAGATGCAAAATGGGTCGGGTCAAGCCAAGCCAAGGGAGATATAATGGGCCGAGTCGGGTTGGGCCATCCAAATAAATTATAGTTTTTATCTATAGAGGATAATAGTTCACATGTATCACCTCCAATCTTTGGTACTGGATCATCGATAAGTAAGTAAAAATAATTCATTACCTGATAGTGTTTAAAAGTCTTAAAAACTATTAGCCCATTATTGACCCGACTTGACCTATTAAAGGCCTAATAAAACATGACTCTTTAAGAGACTGACCCATTAGGTTCATTATTGATTAAACCCTTTTATAAACGGGTCCCTCCCATTTGAACAGGTCTAGTGTAATATTCATTTTTTCTGATTTATATTATGATGAAATTACAAACTTTCGATCATGGATAACTTACAAACTTTCATATTGTCAAGACGGGCTTTTTCAAAGTTTACAAATATGTTAAAAACAGAGTGTGATCCCCGCAAATTATATTAACAGTTCATTTTTAATAGTACAAGTTCAGTAATTTTGTACATTGAAGAAAACAACTCTTTATACTCTGTAATCTTTAGCACAACATTTATTAGAATTACTATGAGGTATTGCATTTATTTCTGTAATACATTGATGTCAAAGGTCACCTATATTTTCCAATTAGATTGGATACATGTGTAGTACTCCGTATTGAAGTTCTATAATTTCTCATATTGTCCATGCTTCTACAAAATTCTAAAATCTTTCATATTGTCCATGCTTCTGCAAAATAATTAGGCGAGTATCATATTTTCCCAGCTAGTTTGCATCAAGAGATTATGAACTAGATCTTATTATTTGTATATTCATCTCGTTAACCAACTTTAATTAGGATATTCAATACCTCACTTTGCTCTGATTTTTGAAATTATTTCTTGGTCTTTCTGTTGGAAAAAAAAAAAGAACTAATGAGTAAGGTCTAAGAAGCATTTTTATTCAAATAAATTTTTATTTCATTGGACACAAACTCAAACCCATCACTCAAATACTAATACTCCCTCAGTTTCTTTTTCTTTTCTTCTCATTTTGAATTTATAGATTTTAAAGTCAAACTTTGACTATAAATTCTTCCTAACTTATAAAAAAAATAATCAGAAGGGATTTTAAAATATTCATCTCAATATATATTTTTTTAAATATTAACTTTTTATAATTTTTGCAAATACACAATTAAAGATATTTCAAATTTAAGTTTGTTTTGGATCTGTGCAAAAAATAATGGAAGAATAAAAAAGAACGAAGACAGTAGATTATATAAATAATTATTTACTTAAGTATAGCATACATTCTCTTACATATGTTTAGAAACTTCAATTGTACTCAATCAATAAGTTATAAGAATATATTTGTCAATAGGTGTAGGAAATTAATAGTTTTTTTTAATAACAGCAATGTATATTTGACCCACCAACCCTAACTCATCTCTATTAAGGTGGCACGAATCGCCTTTTTTTCACGTCTAAAATACCTATTATAATTTGGTTTTAGCTAGCCAATAAAATTGTACATTGATGAGAATTTTTTCTCGTACAGTTGTACTTGGGCAACATGAAAGACATTTATCAAATTGGGGAAAATAAGTCTATTTTTGTTGAAAAATAAAAATAACTTTTCCCCATCATGACAAAGTTTTCTTGTACTTGGAAAATATGAAAGATATTTAATTGAATGGGGTAAAATTGACTTATTTCGTTGAAAAAAATAATAATAACCTTTTCCAATTAATTAGTAGCAGTAATTTCAATAAAATGAATAAAAGGGACAAAAGTGAGGACAAGGGCACCGTTATGAATTTGTCTTACATATGATAAGGGGAATGAACTTGGTGTATGATGTAATGGTCGATCTTTCACCCTTTCTCCCTATTAAAAATTTAAGTGGTGCACAATTAAGTTCTAAGCAACAAAATAAGTTAATAATCGAACTTTTAGAATTGTATTACACATTAATATCGTGATATGACATGAGTGTATATATATATATATATATATATATATATATATATATATATATATATATATATATATATATATATATATATATATATATATATATATATATATATATATATATATATATATATATATATATATATATATATATATATATATATATATATATGCACATTGGATCGGGTCAGGGCCGGAATGAGTCAAATGCAAAAGCGCGTCGGATCTAGTCAGGTCAAAGAAGATGCAAAACGAGTAGGGTCGGGTCGAGCAAAAAAAGATACAAAATGGGCCAAGTCGAGCCGGACCGTCCATAGAGAGTATAATATTTATCTATAAAGGCTGATAATTTGTATCTATCACCTCCAATCTTTGCCAATAGACCATCGGCAAATAAGTGAAAATAGTTTATTACTTATAGTGTTTAAAAGTTTTGAAAACTATTAACACATTATTGACCCGAATTGACCCAATAAGACATGACCCTTTAAAAGACTGACTCAATTAAGCTCATAATTAATTATAATATTTTAAAAACGGACTAATAAAGGGTCCCTCCCGTTTGAACAGGTCTAGATATATACTAGTTTTCTAATTAATTAGTAGCATATTGAAATAAATAAATAAAAGATAACAACATTAAGGACAAGGGCACTGTTATGAATTTGTCTTACATATGACAAGGGGTATGAACTTGGTTTATGATGTAATGGTCTTGTCTTTCACCTTTTATCCCAATTCAAAATTTCCACGGAAAAGGGGCTGTATACCCACCCATAAACGTAACTTTTATTGCTACATTTTTTCTTTTTTCAAGCAAATTTTTCTTACAGAAGAGTACGAGATAGATAGGCCTCTACTTTGGACAAAATTAACAATTTTTTGCAATTACCAATAATTTAACTTCTTTCCAATTAACTTGTATGAAGTGGACAAAAAACTAGAACATACCAAACCCATCAAGACAACCTAAGCAAGGTAAGATATTAAATGATTGCCAAGCTTTTGGCCGTGCTCACAATACAATAGTCACTGTTATTACTTTAAATATTTGATGAAAAATTTATTAACTTTTTTTTTTGAAGTACTAATTCTTGCATCAAATTATCAAATTTGTTCAATTTGATCCATCCAAATATCATCATACATAAAATGTCATGGAAAAATCTCAGAAAAATTAACCTTGAATTAATCCATACTCACTTTAGGCCGATTTATACTATGATTGTCACATCTGTCGATACACAAATTTAACTTTTAATATCTCTACTTATTCAGTAAAAACTATAAAAATTTAATATTATAAAAATATATAAATAAAAAATATATTTGATTTTAGTATTTGATAGCATGTGCGTCAACTAAAAAAGTCCTAGAGAAGTGTAATAGTCCGTATTTGATATTAAATTGATAGTGAAAAAGTTAAAGCATAATAATTAAATGGGGAAGTAAGTAAAGGATTGGTGTATATTTTCTCTCTAACGTGTATGAAGTGGACAAACAACTAGAAATGTTCACACCAAACAAATAAAGGCATAAAAACCAAGGCAAAAGCAAAGAGAAAAACAAATAACATTAAATGATTACAAAAACTTTAGGTAGTGCTCACAAAAAATAAAATGGACGTGTACGTTGTCCTTACATCAGAGGTGGCTAATCATGTGCCACCACTATTTTTATTCTCACTTATATTTCCTTTAATAACATGAATAATTATTTTCTTTATTTATTTTTTGTTATTTATGTCTCTCTTTATTTATTAATGGGGGGGAGTGCTCTAATGTCTTGTTGTGGAGGCACCCATTTCACCGTAGTAACGTGCGGCCCACATTGGGTTTTGGCAGCTTCTACATTAGGTCAACAACTATGAAGTATGAAGAACAACATTTGGCTTCTTTTGCAATTTTGGGTCAATCCTCCAAGTGGAAAGGTCTATGAAATTTTGGCAAAAGCCCAATACTTTTTTCTTTTTTTTTTTTTTTTAATTTTAAAAATGAGTAGAAAATTTATTATTCCCCCTTTATATCCCTCTCACTACTGTTTTTAGTGTTTTTAAGTTTATAAGATCTTTTTATGTATATGGAATATAATAATGTTAATTTATATCTAATAAAACTTATCCCTTATTATAAAAAAAAAAGTTATCCTTAAAATTGATAAAAACTAAAATATGTTACGATGAGGGGTAACTTTTATTAATAATGTAATAGTTTTATTGTGTTTCGTAAACCTAAATTTTGTGTTTTAAGTTTTATCCGGTAAAGGGTATTTGTGCATTTATGAACAGATTGGATGATTATAGTTTGTTGGCCTCCATAAGGCAAATTTTCAATCTTACACCATCACATACTTCAATCCACAAGGCAAGCTTTCAATCTTACACCATCACATGCTTCCAAAATTTGTTTAGTTGGCTTGTCCTATTGTATCCCATTCCCATGCCGTAGTAAAGTCTGAGTACGTATCTAATTATGAGATGTATCGTTAAGTTTTTGTTTGTATAGGTCGTAAAATATAGTAGTATACCTAATGGACCTGATAATAAACACTTGGTTTGTTTTCAAGTTATAGGGCTGACATAATATTTTGGTCTACCTAATAAGTTATGACCTACCTAGCGAAACCACATAATAACGATAATATAGAGTCGGTATTTGTGATTTTACATTCTATAAATAGTGACGTTTCATAAAATGTCTTGTCTACTAAGGTCTTGTTTGGTAGTAGCATTTTAGGTATCACTTACCTTTTTGACTATCCCTCTTTCCCTCAAATTTCATTTTAATCAAAAAAATTCTCGCAACAAATAGTTAAACGGGCCAAATTTTGAAGGATGACGAAAGTAGATCATAATACTACTTGGGAAAATTACGAGTTTCTGACGAGGTAGATAGTGGTAGATTATAACAAGAATTTATAAAACGTTACAAATAGTCTCGGTTTCTTGAAGATGAACAAAATTGGATTAGTAGAAATTAAAGCACTTTAAGAAGGGAGAAACAATGGATAGAAATTGGTGATACAGTCTTGGTTTCTTATCAGGGAATGCAAAAGGTTGTTCTTGTATGGCTAAGAAAGATTGAGTCATTTGAGTGGAGTGTTTGTCTTGATTTTAACGTGTCATATTCATAAGCATCACAATTACAAATGTGGTGGGATTAAATATCCGTGACAACTTTTTTGAATGATTAGTAGAATATTTCAGTTATCCTTTCTCAATTAGTAATTTTTTTTTTGTCAAAATTACCGATTTAGTTGATCATTGCAATATTGAAATTTGTCTTACAAAATAATATGTAACACCTTTCCAAAGGAGAATAAAGATATTCAATGACCAAATTATAAGGACTATTTTTTTTATTAAACTTTTTTTTTCTTAACGATTCCCTATATGAATGGTTAACGTGCCAAAATATTTTCAAAAAAATTATTGTCCTTATTTTTTAAAAATCGTTGTCTCGGTTCGAATTTTACAAAATACACAGATTGCATTTGGGCTAGCCCAATTCAGGTTGACCCAAAATTGTTGTCTGATGATTGATTCATCCAAATCTAAATCTATATAAGCTTATTTTTGAAATTATTTCAGTCTAGATCCTATTTTTTAAATTACTTTAAAAAAAAAGCTTGAGAAAAAGTCAAGTTATAGTCTTATGAAAATTTCTAGTTCAAATTAATAAAAGTCTAGTAGGTTTTATATATAAGGGGAATCATCTAATCAAAAGAATATAACATGTAAGTAGACTTAGAGAAAAAAATTATACTAGTATTACGGATAAGAGGAGAAGTATTTGTTTCTTTAATTCCTGTTGGTAGTCTTGGCACCCAGATGGCTGATGCAATCCATTATCCATCCAAGAAAAGTAGCACGGGACACGTGAAGCAGCTTAAGCAAATACATTTCATTAGTAGTAACAAATTGTAGTCATTATTCAACTAATGTGATTGTACCTTGGAATACTAAACCACTTTTGTCAAATGACTGACCAGTAGTTGCCAAGTTGCTGAACGTCCAAGTGTCCACTCTCTACAATATTTTAAGTTTTGATCTTCTTACTACATTTTCAATCCCAAAATACAGAATTGATATTTCTAAAAATTGTCCCATTTTTATTTAGAAAGTTAAAATATAGAAAAGTTTGACTATAAACTTTCATCATATTATAAAAATTAATATATTTAAGAGGAATCTTGTTGAATGCTTCTCAATATAAATTTTTAGGATATTAAGTTTTCATAAATTTTTGTCGTACGGATTTAGAGAAAAAACTTTAAAGTCATGTAATATAGATCGTTAAAAGTCAAATGAGACAATCTAAGAAGAAAAGGGAATAAAAGTTATAAGTATTCAATCAACGCTACTATTAAATCACAATAATTTTTTTTTTTCAATCAGCTGGTCTGTTTATTTGTGTAAAGTTTTTACCATGGTGCCTCCAAATATATGGTCTTTCCAGTTGTATCACTGTACTCATGTTGATCACTGTCAACATTGTCGACAAATTACCCATAACTTATTCTCTATTATAAGTAATGCTGTAATATTTTTCATCTTTCGTTGACATTTAGAGTTAAGATCTGCTTGTCCAAGAAATGCTAAGAAATTACTTCTATTTCAAATCATAGTCAACATCAACAGATCAAATTCGATCAAACCAATCCCACAAAAATGCCATGCTTTTCTAGTTCTTTGCATGCCTGTGAGTTTTGACAGAAGGTGTGTTCCTCCGATTCGGACTTTTACTTTGTTATATTTATTTAGCATTTTTTTATGCACTCTAATTGTAACAATACTTGACTACTTTTTAAGATCGACTTTGTTCTATTTGACTATTTTTTTTTATAAAACTTATATTACTTGAACTTATTTTGAAGCATTTTAAAATTCATAACAGTAACTCATTTTGAGCGTTGTAATTAATCATCTTACCGCAAAGCTTATTCTCAATATAGAATAACTTATTTTATCTTGAACATATAATAACATATCTTGTTTGAAAATAAGTCAAAAATATATCGAATAAAAAAGGACTTACAGCATATAATCGATGAATGAGAATAATACCCTTGATTATCAAGGCTAAACTCTAGATACGAATCGCTAATTTTAAGAATTATTTTTAAAAATTATATTAGGTTGGTTTCGAAAATTTTATATGACATCATGACGCCAACAATCTATTTTTTTTTTTAATTATTAGCACTAAAAGAGTGATCAAACTGATATAAAATTTGGAATATAATTTCCCAGCTTTTTCCAAAAGCTATACCTAAATCATAGTTTGTCTAAGTCGTAATCCAAAAAGGTTTCCTTAGATATGGTTGTATGCTTTGATGACTCTATCAACTTCGACAAATTGCAAAACGCCAAATATGTATCTCATACATACATATATACATACATACATACATATTTTACCTTTTATTTTTCAAGTCACAAAACAATTTTGTTTTTCCTTAAAAATTATACTTCAATCGATTGGCCAATACATATAAAAGTAAAATAACATATACATATATATAAAAACTTTAGAAATTTTAATCTCAAATGGATGGCATTAGAGAGGGGAGACCCAATCCCATGTCTTTAGCAACTTTTGTCTCCTTGTACAGCAAATATACAACTAGCACCATCATTACACTAGTTAATTTCATATTATTAGTACCCATTAAGTATTATTATTGTACCCTAAACTCCCATTAGCCCCATCTAACTTTGTCTCAAGGGTATCATCATCATCTTTGCCAAAGAACACTCTACAATAGTGAATAGTCTACATGTAAGCATATGGCTCTAACTACCCCCAAATACAAGAAAGACACTGTTAAAGGGAGAATCTTACTAATAACTCGGCCGAGTTACAAATGAACTCGGATATTATAAGGCAAAAAGTGGGAGATAGAATCCATCCTCTTGTACATGGGAGCTGAGGTTGGTTAGAAAGCATATACTCGTGCTAATTTATTTGCCACTGTCATTCGATCTTCTTATAATTAATACTATGATTGAAAATATAAATTAATTTATGGCATGATTGGTCTACATCGCATGTTTTGGGTGAAATATGATATGACCTAATCCCCGACTAGATTTAAATTCGAAGTATACTTGACATTAGATTATCATTCTATGTATTTGATCAAGCTTGATTTAAATGTGATGACTAAAATTGGTGTATTCATTTTAACCGAAGAAATTGCAAACTCACTTGTCATGTTTAAATGGTTTTCCATCATAAAAAGGGGAATTTGTTGACAACCCACTTTTGTATGATGTTTTAATGATGACAATATCACGGAACACCAATAGTGCCTTGATATGATCGAGTTTGAAGATCATGGAACACCAATAGTGTCCTTTTTTTTGTTTTTGCCATATGAATCTTTCATAAATTGAGAAGTGATTGTCTATGTAAAGCCTATTGTAAAGTTTTGTCGTTGATTTATAAGAAAATAAATCTAGACTTAATAATGAATTTATCCCTTTAGATTTTGAGTTGTTTAAATTGGTTTTTGTATTGGATTGTTTCTTAAATATTCTATTTTGGATTCACTAAACCTTGAGTTTAGTAATTAATCTAATAATTTAATTAATTAATTATTCGATAAGTTTAGGTTAAGCCCAAATACACAATTATGGTTATTAATAAATATTATGAGTTTGAATTTATGCATATTTCCAAGTTTGATAATCTTGGGCCTATATAATATTAGCATTCATGAAATGTTAAAAGAGGATTTTCAAACAAGGTGAGACCGTTAATGGATTTAAGTAGTTTATCCACAAATGTTCATTAATAATGATTGATTATTTGTTAGTTATGAATAAATCATTTATATTTAATAATTTTATTTAGTTATGATTAAATCATTTATAATTAATAAATAATTCTCCTTAATTTTTGAAATTCATAATAATGTATATTTTTAAGAAATCACTTAAATATTATTTATAACATATTAATCAGGACTAATCTTTAATTTCTTAATATTATTAATAATAATTAATGTAATTAAAAAGTTGCTTAAGTATTATTAAAAAAATTCATAATATTTTTTTAAAATAAATAATTTATTATTTAGATTTTAATTATGTAATGTTGTTAATTATTAGGGATGGAATAGTATTTTATATTACATGAGCCAAAAGCCAAAAGTTAGTGAGAGTGACTTTTTTCTTCTTATTTTGACTTAAAAGCGGACTTTTCATGTAATCATAATCAGTTTTCAAATATTTTTTAAATACTTGGCTTTTAACCAAATAATAAAAAGTCAAAATCAAAAGCCAAAAATCAATCAATTTTTTTTTTTAAATTGAAATATTATTTACCAAATGAGACCGATATACAAAACCCCTTATGGCCTTGTTTAAAGACTTGGAATGCTAACATCTCTAAGTTAGAGAATAAAGAATTGAAGAAGGGAGTAATCAAGGTTGACAATGACTTGCCAATGTCTTTATTTGACAACATATTCAAACAAATGAACCCAACTATACACTAACCGACAAAAAATTCACAAGGGGACAAGACATGAGCAAGCCAAACAAGAAAAGGAAAGTAAATAATTCCAAAATGCAAAAAATGAAAAGGCCCCCACAGATAATGAGGGAGGAATTAATCAAACATTAATAAAATTAAAATTAAAGATAACTAATTAAAACTGACAGGTGCAAAACCTAAAAGCATATACCATGTAGTTTAAGCAATGTATAGGCCAAGAAAGTCAATTAAAGCAACAATATTAGTGGCCACTAATGATTTTAGACCCGGCCCAACCCAAGTACCCAACCCCCTTTCTTGCTCTTTCTTGAGGGACTTTTATTTTGATTCATAGCTATATATATATATATATATATATATAATAAAGGTACTTTCCTTATCCTCCCCAAAAGAGTTGGGTGGTCCCTTATAATACTTCCAATACTTTCCAACCACTGAATTTGAGTTTTCTTTTGCAAACAAAAATCTTTGAAATTTGTACTCTTTAATGTTGCACATGTTGATGTAATTAGGAGACCTTATAATGATTATATAGAGTTATTTTGTATTTATTTATGGAACATAAGTGTATTAACAACTGCTAGACTCTTTACTGTCGATAAAATTATTATTTAGATTTTAAATGTGACTCAAATAAATACTCGTGATAAATTCAACAAAAATCAAAAAGAAAAAAAAAATATTAAATTGAAATGAGAATCATGTCAAATGATTACCCGATCTCTAAGAAAAAAAACGAAAGAACTAGAACGCCAAACTCCTGAAGTTGATACAATTCCAAATTCCAAGCAAGAGACCTATAATGGGATATGAGGAAAGACAAGGATTAATCAAATTTGATGCGGATAGATGGCGAAACTTATGGCTCTTGCGTTGTGTAGTTTCCTCTCTTTTGCCTAACCCCACCCTCTCCCACCTCCCCAACCCCAATCATTTTTATGGCCAAAATCTAGGGGCTCCTCTTTAGTGGTGGATAGGGTTAGTCTTATTGGCTTTTCTGTGAGAATCACACTCAACTCTGTGTCCTATGATTTACAACAAGAGAGGGTTAGCTGTTGTCCTGGTGGATTAAATGACTTATCAATCGACAAAAAAATTGGATATATTTTTTAGTATTATTATTTGGTTGTTTAATTGAAAAAAAAATATTACATATTTGATTATCAATTAAGACTCACTAGGCGTACTAGTTAACATATTAAAAAAAGTAAGGGGATTGTGGGAGATATGCCCTTCACAGTTTCATCAATATGGTATTGTATTATCAATTATATGATTGCATTTACTAGCTTTGTTTTTTAGCTCTTCTTTCTATATTTATTAATACTCATTCTCAATACATTGATTCATGTATGTTGACTAGAAAATTTTAAATTAATAGAGGTGATTAATAAGTAAAAGGTATTTGGATTCAATACAGTTTATAAATAAGACATTGTTTACCATTTAGTATATTTGTCCGACATAAAATATTATCTAGTAATTTCAATAGCCTATTTTACACGTATTAAAAATAATATAGATTATGTCAGCCAAATTTAATCAATCTATACCTACTACAATAAATGGATGAAATTGGATTGCATGGATCCATAATACCACACCTCATTAACCGCGTATCACACTTCACACCCTCATGTTACATATGCCTATATCTGAGACTCTGAGTTTTGGGTGAAAAGTCTCCCCCATTTACTAGTTAAATAGAGTACTACAGAAAGAATTAAATAAATCCAAAGCCAAGTCCATACAACTTTTGGAAACACATACAAAGTGAGAACATGAATCATCAAGTACTTGTTAAAATTTCTTAGAGTTGAAGCTTGACTAGAGAATAGAATCTACAGAGCATATCCTACTTCAAGCTTACCAACCTAAAGATGAAAACAGCATTAATATTACTATAAATGTTTTTACACAAGGAGTTTAGTTCTACAGAAACAAATCTTAATCTGAAACAAACTGCTTCATCTACAGTTCTACAGAAGAATATCTACAGTTGCATTGTACTTTCTCAATCAACATAACTTTTGCAAGAGTATGTCTCCAGTTTTGAGGATTTTAATCTGTAATAGTTTCTAAATCTGTTCGGAGTTGATAGTCCCATCGGAAGCATGGCTGCAAGTTTCTACTAAAACAAGAGGGGAACTGGGGAGTGGGGAAGGGACAGAGGTGGGCAGGTATAGAGTTGGATTTTGTAGAAAAACTAACAAAAACAAAAATTTCCTTTATATTAATAACAAGAAACAACTGTATAGATTACATTAATGCTTCACAAAAGCATGGATTTTTTGTCCACAAAATCCATGTTTTCTCTAAAATTAGCATCCTTACAACAATACCCAACCATCTAGGCACCCCAAAACAAACAGCAACCTTCTTGGCTTGTCTGCATGCCATTCAAGCTTCCTTTCCATGAGGTGGATTGAGTTCTAAGAAGTCACCATAGAGGCTGATCGATGATCAATCACAGGCGAAAACAGCTTTGCAATCAAACCCGAAATCACCACAAAGCAGCTTGAACAACAAAGGAAACCTTGCTCGACTCACCAAGTCACCAACAATAATGATACAAGTAAAACTAATACATCTTTGTACTAATACTAAGCACATGAACCTATCTTACTTCTGAACTACACATACCAACTTCCAAAGAACAGCAACAAAAAAAAAAAAGTGAAGAATGTCAAAAGCTGTATTTGTCAATTGTATAGGGTAAGAGGATGATCGCTGGTGTATGTAACAGGGGTTAGAAGTGGGGAACAAAGATGGTAATAGTAGTAGTATTAACAGTTAGGATTCACAAAGCTCTTTATCTCTTCCATTAGAGTGTAAAAATTGTCATTATTTGGCAAGAAGTAGAATCCTATTGTAGCCTGCTTTAAGTATAGAAGCTTCACCTCATGTCCTGCATTTTTAAGTCCTTCAACATAAGCCAGTTGCCAATCTTGTACAAGATCTAACCCGGCCACTACGATTAAACTCTTCGGGAACTTAATCCCCTTCAGCTCCCTGCCTCTAGGACCGAATATATTACACGCAGGATGATCCCTATCCTCGCCTTCAGGCAGGTAAGCGCGCCAATACCAGTCGCGATCTTGAACTGTAACGAAATATTTCCCATCCAAGTTCCTTTCTGATTCGGTCCTCCTTTCGCCACCAAACATAGGGTGCAGCAGTACATTCCCAATCACCTCGACGCCCTCCTCAGCAGCCCTGACTGCCACATGATGTGCAATGTTGCCGCCAGAGCTGTCACCAGCCATATACAGATGAACCTTTCTGTTAGACTCATTACCACTCTGCAGCCAAGGTCTTGTACTAACCCACTTCACAGCCGACCATCCATCATCGTACGCAGCCGGGTACCGATGCTCCGGTGATCTCCGGTAATTAACCGACACTACGACCGCCTTGCAAAGCCCAACGAGGCGGCGACAAAGAGTATCATAGATGGCACTATTAGCTGATGAGTGAGTGAAACTTCCTCCATGGAAGTACACAATAACGGGTACTATTTCCTCAGTGCTAAGAGGCTTTTCTAGCTCTGCGACACCCCATTGCTCTACATTTTCCGACGAAGCTGGCATATAAACTCGGTTAAATAGATTTGTTGACTTGTCCACAACGTCGAATGAGAACACCCCATCAACTGGGACTGTGTTAGGAGGCACTTTGCGGTCCAAAAATTCGCTTAATTCTCTGTTAAATGTTCCATCTGGTCGGCGTAGGAGAGTGTATGCTAGCTTGAAGTTTGATATCAGAATCCATGTATTTAATGGTACCACTTTCTGCAACCAAACATTATCATAAATTTTTTATTAAATTGTGGACCAATCATGCTCAGATAAATCTAGAAATATGAAGAAAAATGTATCAAAAAAGGAAGATAAAACAAAAAGGGGGTGATTAGACTAGTAAAATTGGGGAAATTACACACAAAAAGTGATCAATAATCAAATGAATCAAAACAAGATAATAAAACTAAGAAGCAACTTATTTATATGTTCGAGATGAAGTGCTAATATATCTTAATCTTGACTTTCTAAACCAAGTTAGACCAACCCAAATTTGGAAAAATTTTACAAGCACAAATATGCTAATTCAAACATGGAAAACAGAGTTAAAAAATTGAAAAATCAAAATTTCTCCCTTGTAAAAAAAACCAGCATCTTCTTTTTTTTGGACCCAAATGAAGAAAATAAAAACCCCTTTTTTTTTTTTTTACAAAATTAGGAAAATTAAATAAAACCCATAAAACTTAAACAAAGAAAAAGCCAAACCCACAAAGTAAATCCTTCAAAATCACACATACACACACATAAAAAAAAATCTATTACCTTGCATTCATTGACGTTGATTTCATTACTACCAGCCATAGCACACACCATACAGTATAATTTTAATAATCTTCTTTGTGAAAGTAAAATGAATGATCTTGTTAAAATTCTTCAAAGGAAAAGACTTGATCTTGGAAGTATATCAGAGCAAAGAACCAGCTTCAGCCATGTTTGGTATCCACAAGCACACACAAGTTAGAGCAGAGTGTAGAGAGAGAAGGAAAGGGGAGAGAGTTTAAGGAATAAATAGAAGGAAAGGGGAGAGAGTTTAAGGAGGAAATAGAAGAAACAATTGAGGGAAAAGAAGGGGGATTTAAAAGGGGCGGAGTCAAAGGTGAAAGGGAGCGACGGTGGTGGACGGAGGATGGGAGAGACACGACAAAACGAGGCGGCCGATATAAACTGTTTTTTGTGGGCCTACTTTATTGTTTTAGTTTATTTTATTTTATAAAATATAGAAATAAATATGTGTTCGTATTACCAATAGAGTACAGAATTGTGTCACTTGGAATAATGGTTACACACTTACACATTACACTGGATCCGAATTTGCGGTTTTTTTTCCTTCTTCTCTTTTGGCTCTTTGTCCAAGAGTTAAAGTTGTGCATTTAATTGCCTATTATCTTTTTTTTTTATATATATATAAAATAAATTTTTATTTTCTTTTTTCTATTAATTTTTTTATTGTAAATCTTTGTCCAAGAGTTTGGTTTTGTATAAGTTAAACCGTTAAAAATATTATATAGACACAAAATATAATAAAATTATTGTGTTTTCCAATAAAGTGAGTTTATAATATAACAAAAGTTAGCCCATTTAAGTTAATAAAGATTGACTTATATTGTATTGCGGGTTTACTTTTATTATATTGATAAGTCACTTTTCGAGTGATACAATAACTTAATTGTGTCCCGTGTGGTCGTGTGTATACAAAACTTATAATTTGGCTACAGTACTTTATGTAAGGTTTGTTTAAGTTAACCTCTATTTTTGGTGTGTTAGTTTTATACTTATTTTGATACAAACAAAAAGATAAATTAGGTTTCGATGAGGTGGATAACATAAGTTTGAAAGAGTTTAAACTCTTTATTTGTATGAGTTTTAAGATTTGTAGTTCAACTTATTTTTGTATAGGTTTATATATTCCTATCCCTAGATCAGATTAATTGTATCAAGTCCATTTAGCATAATTCATTCACTTAATTTGACAACATAGTAATTTTTTTTACTAATATATAAAAATTAAATATAAACTATTGTTAGATTTGCCTTAATGTATATTTTCTTGATATACAAAATTTATAATTTATACTCCATGTTAGTATATAATTACATATGTCAATGATCAAATTAGCAATTTACTAACATGTGTTGGTCATAAAATGTTGCAACTAATTTGAAATTGAGGGAGTTTGTTAAGTTATTTGAACTTATGCTATTAGATCTTATTTGAATTTAGTTACATTTGTATTAGCTATGCCATCAAAACTCATTTTTTATGAAAAATTATTTAAAATTAATCATGAAATAACTTTTTACATGTGTAAATAAGCTAATACATTTTGTGAACTGCTTGGTCAAAACTCATTCATAACAAAATTAGACAAGTTTAAACTAAAATTTAAGGCACGTTATTGAATGAGCCTTATTCGAACACCAATGCGCGAAGTTTAAACTAAAATTTAAGGCCCGTTATTGAATGAGTCTTATTCGAACACCAATGCGCTAGTTATTATTCACTCAAAATTCGTTAGTAGCTTGTTTATGAGTCATTAATTAATAGCCTGTTTATATAATTATATATAGTTTATCAAAATATAAATATATATATAAAAAAAAAACAAAGCAAAATTACATCATATTTATCATTCTCAATGACGTTACTGTCAGTCTGTCATTGTAGGTTTAGTTTAGACCCGGATGGCTATACTTACGAATTACGATCTACACGGCTACACCTAATTGCCAGTTCCCACAATCCCACGCAAGAACTGAACAAGACAACCTCCAGAAAGGCGTGTAGTTACAGCTACAGTAGCCCATCCCAACTTAAATGAGTCAGACCCAAGTCCAATCGGCCTGGTAGCTGGTACACGACCTAGCCCGACACCCGATTTGATAGATTTGAATTAAACCCTTTACCAGGTGATCGAGATTCGAGATTATGGGGTCTAGCCAAGGTTGTTTGGGCTACCTTCGAATTCCCATTCCAACGAATACAAGCAGTTCCATTTGAAATTGAAACGCTGCAAACACATCCTCATCCTTCTCTGCTACTCCGGAACTCCCAAGGTTAGTCAATCTCTTCTTCCTCATCTCCAATGCCGTAATTCAATGTTATCCTCCTACTTTTGCCAATTGTTTTGCTCAGTTTTCACATCCTTCAGACCTTCACTTTGCTCATTCTATGATTTTGTCGTCTATTTTGTTAATTTCGGAATATTTTTTCAATTACGGGTTCAAGCGCTGGTCGGGCTTCGCAGGTCAGGCACTCGATTCAGCTTATGCTTAGTTACCTTTGTAATTTACTAAGTTGAGATGGTAGCATTTCTGGTATTATTATTTTTTTCGTATGATTGTTTACTTTTGTATGTGAATTTGCAGCATGCATCATTGCTTAATCCAATAATACCTGCTATAGTGTAAGTTCCATTCCCACTTTTGATTGCGCCTTTTTCACACTTCACTCAACTTGCAACTCCAGAGTTGTTCTTTTTGTAGGGGCATGCTTTAAGTATAGCGGAGCCCATTAAATTGCCCTCTTCATGCATCAAATGTTTGAGGATAAGAAAACTTAATCCGTCTTGGAAGCCTCTAGTAAACCGTTTTAGCCAAGGTGTAATATTGTAAGTTGTTTTCTGGCTCCTGTCTTCTGTGTGAACATTGAATTTTCATGTGGTAAAATGATTATGCTTCATTTGATGCTTTTGTGTGATTGATTAGATATTGCTGAATGCCCACTTCATATAGCCCCATTACCGTCGCCTCGTCGGGGGTTGAGTGCTTGAGTTTAATAAAAGGGCACTGCAAAACCCTGAATACCCTTGGCTGATTCGTCCATTGTTTTTGGAACCAGTCCACATTTTGAAACTGCCTGTTGGGGACATTGGTCTAATACTCTAATTGTTTATGTGTATGCCAAGAAAGTGCTATGCTATCATTTTGCCTGTACGAAATGAAACTATATGTTGTTGATTTAGGAGCAAATGTTAACGGAATGCAGTAATTAGGATAAAGATAATGGGGAATGCTTTGTTCATGTAACTGTTTGCAAGGATATGCGGATATTCACCCTTCACTCATATTGCAATAGGTGTCAAGGCGCCTATGCAAAGATTGGCTTTGTATGTCAACACTGTCTTGGACTGTTTGCCCTACTTTATAACACTTTCCATGTGAGGAACCTGCTCATTCCTTAAATCTTCATTCCTCAACTTACTCACAATGCAGTGCAACATAACTAACCGTTCATTGTCATTTATCTTTGCTTCCTCGTGCCTTCCTGGTACACCATAACACCATGCAAGATGATATAGGTGAGAGACCAGACAAGCTAGTCAAGGTTTACGATACTAACATTGAAAAAGAGATGAGTATGAGCCAGTGCATGACAACAAGTAAATGAGTAGGATCTATACAAATTTTATATTGAATAGGATAGATGTCGTTCTTATTCAATTTAATTTAATAAGCCTCCAAAAGAACTATGTATAAGAATGCTGGTTTGACTCCATACCCAATTTTGCTAGGGTGCATTTCTCATGGGGCTTATAATCCAAGTTTAGCCACTCATGTTAGTTTTACATTCCTTAGGAAGCATACCCATGATCAAACCACTAAACCTTTATTGTTGACCTTCAAAGTAATGTTCCTTACAAAATTTGCCAACACACCACACGTTCAAGATTTGGCCTACAAAGTTAAAGTTTAGTTAATCACAAGCGACTAGCAGAACTTTTGAATTCAGCAATTTTTCCATCCCAGAAATTTGTCAATAAACAATCTCATGCGTGTCAACTTTAGGAATCATATACATTACTTATCAATAGGTTTGAAGAGTAGGAAGCACTAAATATATGATTTGCACCCTCTTACCATACCAAGTCGCAATCAATTACACCGAACAACCGTTGCTTTAGTTTCTCATGTCTGGTTGTAGTTTTTTTTTTTGGGGAAATAGCTCAAAAAAATAAGGGGAATTTTTTTGCAATTGTGTGAGTTAGAGTAAAGTTGAATACAAACACAATGAGTGATAGCTAGGAAACTTGGTCGTCAACGAACTCCTCTATCAATAACCTCGACTCAACCAACGATTAAAGGGCAAGTAAGAGTTGTGATCCACAATGAATAGCTTCTAATAGACACTAATTTTGCAATTCCAACAACAAATTAGTTCAAGACAAAAGGAAGAATTGATTGTTAAACAAAAAAGACAACTAAGAACGTGAGGTTAAACACGAAAATTTCAAGAATTGGAATACACTTTGAAGTGCGGGATCGAATATCAACCAAACATTTACAAGCTAAGGAGGATTTAGTAGATAAAAAAGGAACGGTTTAGATTCCTAAATCGATGCCTTCCTTTTCGGAAGAAACACAAGCCTAAGCAATTCTTAAACCAAACCGCTAAAACTACAATGGAAAAGTCTATACCAAAGGGAAGGGGATTCATCCAAGATTTGATCTTTCGACTCACCCTTAAGGAAATATAAGCGCTCTTAGTTAGGATTTCTCACCTAATTGTTTATCTTAAACTATCCAAGCACCATAAAACTAAATCAAACACGGAATTAAAGGTTCAATTAAAATCATTACGATATAGGACCATCACTTTAACACCATTTCTTAATGAAGTGATTAAGGAAAATCTGTGTAGCCAAGTCTAAATTTCCACGGACTCCTAATACCAAAATAATCAATCCGATTCAATTTCGCTCCTAACTTCCTTCTCCAAACATAATCCATGCTTGGGATTGGGTTTTAAACCTATTCTCTAGCTAAACTAACTAGTCATGGCATGTCTTAGCAAACTCCGTTGAATTATCGATGCAAATAATCAATGAAGAATTCATAAATCTAAAGGAATCGATAACAAAATGCTTTAAAACACAAAATATGCAATTGGTGGACAATACTAAAAACGCTAAAACAAAAATATAGAAAAGAACAATGGAAAGTTATTGATAACTTAGAAGATGATTCAATGCTTCATGACACTTGCTTTAATGATTCTACAATGGCTTCAATCAAGGATTTCTCAGTCGCTAAAAATTGCTATGACGGCTGTCAAACCTATATATACCCCCTATTTGTAATCGTTAAAGAAAATCCTAGAATAATATAAAGCCCGATAGAAGCGGGCGCTTAATTCCCTCTCACCACTCTCGAATGTCTTTCTGGAACTCAGTGAACAAGCGGGCGCTTACTGCCCTCTCATTCAGTTATGAAGTCTTCACACCTTTACAATTAAGCGGACAATATCCTTGTTGATTGTTGCGTTGCTTTACTTCTTTCTTGCTGATTCTCTTGGGCTTCAATACTCGTCCATTAACATCAAAGACCTTGCAAAACAACTAGATTCAAGCCAGTAAAAAGGAAATGGAAGATCTTATGCATAAATGGGGATCATAACAGGTTGAAATGACTAAAATGGTCCCTTGAGGAGTAAAAGAAGTAAAAGTGATGAAGTCGAACATAAGTAGGATCAAACAAGGGTTCTCGGGAAACTCCTTAAGAAAATAGTATAAAAGTGGCATAAATGCCTCTTATCAATGAGGTTGTGTCAAATGTCTTGCCATGGTACTGTGTGTGTGTGTGTGGTTGGATGCGTCGCACAAAGGAATGTTGTTTATTTTTTGTGGGCTACCCCGATTCGTGGCCGGACACCAAAAAGAGAGGAAGCACAAAGGATGATGAACCAAAACATAGAGGAAGTGCATCTTTGTGTCAAGGCATGAAGCAAGAGGAAAGAGCAGTGGCATGCTTGAGCAAGAAATTCGGAGATGCGTGTGAAAGTAGGGATTTAGAGGATGAAGAGGCGTGTTTGAGGAGGAACCCATAAGAAGGTAGGGATGAAAATGACAGTGAAGGCAAAGGGGCAGCTATTGGTTGTGTTTTAATTCCCCAAAAAAATCAGAAACCTAACCTTAGGTATTGTGATGTTGACCTATTTGGTGATGGTGACTCGAGTTTTGTCTCGGATTTGTTTGCTGCTAACCCAAATACACACCTCAACCTCCCCAATACCTCTAAACCCAAGCATGCCCAAAATCAAAATGGCTCAATTACTTTTCTTGGCCTAGAACTTGGTGTTTCTCACGAGCCTAGTTCCTTAAACACAACCAAATGTCTCAATGTTGACCCAAAAACAAACCCGGGAAAATAAAATAAGCCATAAAAATCAGTGGATTTTCGACTGTGGTTCAACTGACACAAATACACAATGTCCTATGATAAATCCGATTTTTAGTTTCCATAAAACCTCAAAGAACCCTCGTACAAATTGCCAATGGTGAATGTATGAATGTTAAAGGAGCCATGACTGTTGAAATCAAAACTCACATTTTTTTTTTAATAATTGTCTTTATATTCCGAACTTTTTGTATAAATTGTTGTCTATTAGTCAACTTACGAAGGAAATATAATGTACTGTTCTAATGGGTTCTGATTATTGTATGATATAGGATGTTCGAACTGGGAAGTTTATTAGGCGTGGTACTGAAAGATATGAACTATAAAATGTGGAGGAAATGTCCCAAAAAGGCAATGCTGAAATGGTTTCTGGATCGATGGAAGCTAACTTTGTTGATATATTATCTAGAGACTTTGTTGGAGTATCCCAGGAGCAAGAATCTTTTATTGCCAAAAAGATAGTAAAGTGAAACTAGTTACCACCAAGAAGGACGAGAGGGGTTCCACCAAAGCTGTATGATCCTGATCATGAAGTGCAAAGGTTGAGATATCTCGTAGATGGCCCGGAGGATGGTATATTGTCTCACTTTGCTATAACCTTTAGTGTAGTTGTATATTCAGAAAATATTCCATCCACAGTAGATGAGCTCTTAGAAAGGAGTCTTGGAAAAAGCGACGAAGGAAGAAATTGATGCTTTAAAAAAAATGAAACATGGGAGTAATGTACTATTCCCAAAAACCTATAGGTTGTGGATGGGCGTTTACCATCAAATATAAAGCTGATAGAAATATTGAAAGATATGAGGCAAGGCTTGTAGCAAAAGGCTATACACAAGTATTAGAGATTTATTATTAGAAACCTTATCACCAGTGGCGAAGATTGATACAATCAGGTAGCGACAAATAAAGAATGGTCTTCACATTAGTTTGATTTGAGGAATGCTTTTCTACATGGTGAAATAACCGAGTAAGTTTGCATGGAGGCTCCTCCTGGGTTCACTCAAGAGTTTTTGGCACGTGAAGGGTGTAGGTTACAAAAGGCTTTGTATGTGTTGAAATAGTCTCCTAGAGCTTGGTTTATAGGTTCACCCTAACAATGAAGAAATTCGGATATAGACAGAGTAATTCTGATCATACGTTCTTGTAAAGGAGAGGTGATTTGACAACATGTCTCATCATTTATGTAAATGATATGATAATTAATGGAGATGATAAGGAGAAGATAGCCCAGATAAGGGAGAGGTTGTTCCGGGAAATTGAAATGAAGGACCTTGGGAAACAAGAAGCATGTAGTTCCGATGTTAAGTGCCGGATTCGAATTTTGAGGAATTGCAAAAGGAGTTACTGAAGTGCTTTAGCTCAGGAAGCTTCTTAAAGTGTTGTGCAAGTTGGGTGTCTGAGATCCCATGACCCAACTTGAGAGGGAGTGTAGGAAACTTCCCTAAAATAAAGGGAAGTAGTTAGCAAGTTTGTTATCCAAAATCTGCTCTAGTGTAATATAAATATAGGTGATCAATGTAACATATTCACAGCAACAATAATAAAAAAATCAGAATTTAAGCCTTTGTTTAAGCTTTACTATCTCACACTTACTGTCAGATGTATGAAGTTTCCCTTTGAAAAGGTTATAACAGGTCATTCCTGTTTCAAACTCGTCATTATGAAGTAGTCTCATGCCAGACTTTGGGTTTATTGATAGATACCTTGAGTCACTGATGTTCTTAGGAATTAGGGTTTAAAATTAAGTTTGCAACTTTGCAAGTGTCCAGATTTTTGTAGGTAAGTGATAGACTTGCTATCTCTGTTAGATTGTCCCATAAACTGTCGTTGATTGATTTTATTATTTTCTCTGTCACCGTCATTTCGACAACATTACTTTAGATAATATGTTCAACATTTTGATACTAAGACTGAGGGAAAATACTGTCTGATTCTGGCCTGGATTTTTTTGTTCATTTGTGACACTATTGCCTACTTTCAGGTAGCTAGTGTACAACTGAACCTTATTTTTCCCAGTGGCAGTTATCACATTTAAGCTTTAAACCTTACCATATTGTATCGTTGGGCTCACATTTTTAAGCAGTCTTGTAGACTTGATAGCAAGAGCAACTTTTTTTTTCATTCATTGATGTGTAGTTGTCTACCATGAGTAACTGTCATGCTAACAGGACAAATAAAATACTGGAGTTTGTTTGACAAAATAATGTTATTGCTTAGCGAAATCCATCTTCAAATCATAAAATGCGAGAATCCGTTCTTGACTCCCTCCAGAGGACTAGCTTGAGATGATTGGTTCTTACTCTATTTAATATGTCAAGCTTGCTAAAAAGGGAATGACCCATTATGTGTCATTCATTGTTATGATGTTTTCTGTAATATCCATTACAAGATGTTGTATGAACAGAGTAACTCTATTTAGCTTCCGGTGCTGCAGCGTCTAGTATGAGAGCTTCTCTCTCTTCATTTCAACCATGTAAAGCGAAAAGTGATGATTCAGGGAGAGCTGTGAGTGGTGAAAGCATTTTGTTGAATGAGCAGAACTTGAAGCGAGAGTTAGATATTGCTATTGTGCAGGAAAACTACACTGAACCTGCTACGATACGAGATAGAATACAAGTTCTTCAAAAGGACAGTGAGGCACCTGTACTTGCTGCTAATGCTCGGTTTTACAATGCCTTTAGGACCGGAGATCTAGCCTCTATGCAATCCCTTTGGGCTAAAGGGGAAAATGTATGCTGTGTGCATCCTGGTGCAAGTGGGATATCTGGTTACGAACTTGTGGGACTATGTCTGGGTAGACTATGAATTCCCTTTGGAGATTGAGATAAGAGATGTTTAGGTGCATGTAAGAGGAGATGCTGGATATGTAACTTGTGTTGAATTGGTTAGAACTACAGGCAGCAGTTGGGGAAGACAATTTGCCACCGATGTTTTCGAAAGAGTTGATGGTCAATGGCTTATTTGTGTTCATCATGCTTGTTCTGTTGACTTGTGACGTGAATGATGTAATGAACTGGTAACATATGAATTACATCAGTAGTGCCTGATATTGTATATGCTTCTCCTGTTGACTTGTGATGTGAGTGATGTAATGAACTGGTAACATATGATTTACATCAGTAGTGCCTGATATTGTACGTTACACTTCATATTCAGCATTTATCCAGTTAGTCACATAGTTGTTTGTACACGTAATAGAAATACAAGGTTATTATTGTTCGTATTGTGTTGACAATAAGCTTATTTTATACTCATTGCCTGCGAAATTTGGCGCTGCTGTTTGTTCAGAAACCCAAAATCTAAACCTAAATATGTTTGGAGTTTAAAATCCAAAAACGTAAAATGATGTCCAACAATTCCTAAAATAATTGCAAGATTTATAAGCACCTTTTTATGTGTTGTGGAGTTCAACTTTGTTTTATGTGATTTTCCAACTGAAAAATTATCTTTTTGATATAAAAGGATAACTACACCAAACCGCTACATTTGATTAAGCCAACTATTTGAAAGTAGATCCTTGGATTTGAATAAGATCCTTGAAATCTTCTCTTTGTCTCGTTTTTGCTTTTTGATAGGATATTTTAATCCATTAGAATTTCATTCTGACAAATTGAGGGATTCGAATAAAATTCAAGGTTGATCCGCTTTTGTTGATTGGAAGCATAACTCTTCTTTGATGAACGTCCCCTTTATGGAACCTAAATTTACATGGACAAACTTGAGACAAGGTCCGGACTTAATTTTAAAAAGATTAGATAGAGCTTATATGTCAGTAGATTGGTTTTAATTGTTTCCTAGTAGTAGAGTGAAACATCATCAAATTTTATTTTTCGATTATGGAGTGACTGTTTTGATACAGAAGAGCTAGGTTATCAAGTTGAAGATTGGTGTTTATTGTTATCAGAAGTTGTATTCATTTTTGTTGGAACCTTGAGGTTATAGGGTCTCTAGCCTTTTCCTTGTCCCGTCGATTAGAATACTTAAGATGTTGTTTAGAGCGTAGGAAAAGTTGGAATGTCGATTGGAGTTGTTTCTCTTGGTTTGGGTGAATTAGCATATCGAGTGGAATAATCTATTTCACAAGGGGGCGAATACATAGAAACATGTGTTATTTTCGTGAGAGAAGTCTAAAGGAGAGTTGCATTCGATTAAGGAGGTGTCTTTAGTAATAGACTCTTTGAAATCGGTTTATAGGGGGGATTTCCTGTCTTTTGACTTTCATGATAGTTTCTAGGGTGGACATAGTGTAATCCCGCGAAAAATAGGAGATTTAGATAACATTTTATCGAAAATATTTTTCTATGCACTAATATAATGCATATACTTTACATATATACATACATATATGTACATACATATTTCCAGAATAAATTGCAAAATATTTTATTCTTTGTAATTAAATCATAAAATTAAACCTCTTTTCTACAATATATATATATATATATTATTTTATTTTACCTAAGAAACCCACTAAGCCTAAATTACCTAAACCTAGTACTACTATTTTATCAAACTAAACTACCCAAACCTAGTACTACTATTTTATCAAAACTAAACTACCTAAACCTAGTACTACTATTTTATCAAAAATAAACTGCCTAAACCTAGTATTACTCTCTTATTAAAACTATACTATCTAACCCTAATCCCAATTATTTTCATAAACTCACCAAAACCCTAAACACTCTCACAATACTCCTCCGATCCCTCAAAGTGAAGCAGCCGACCCTTTCCCCCACTATCGCCGCCTCCTCCTGTGCCGCCGTCCACCACCGTCGGTGAGCCACTGGCCTTCCTCCCTCTTCATCTTCCTTTGTTTTCTCTTCTTTTCTTCCTTTATTATTATGCCCTAGTTTTCATCTTCCTTCCTCCCTCAAAAACTCTAAGTTTTTATATGATTTTTGTATTGATTTTATTATGGATTAAATCTATATCGAAAGTATATAAATATTATGTTCTAGAACTTATTTTGTGCATACTAGTAGTTTCATAAGATTTTTATGCATAAATATTAATGCCTAGGCATGATATATAGTACCATAAATTAGAGTTTTTGAAACCACGCTTTTGATTTTCACATAAAATCTTAAATATTTTGTGGATCATCTATGTTAAATTTTATGAGGTTGTTATTTAAATGAATTTTCAGATTTTATGATCATATATTTTGGTATAAAAATATTAGTTTTTATGATTTAAGGCTTAGATTCTTATACTAGTGTTTGGTTCATGAAATTTTGACTATAGTATGAGGTATTCGGTTAAAAATTTAATATTAAAATATTTGAAATAAATTTTCAGAATATTATACATAATAGATTATGGTTTAATTGTTGAAGATTTCATGTTTTAAAGTTTGAACATGTATACTATTAGTTTACACATTAGATTAAGATTATTCTAGGATACAATTGGGAGTAATTTGAGTATACAACATAAAATACAAATTTTCAGATTTTAAGAGTTATAAACATGGATTTTTATAACATATGTTTTAATGAGTTTTCAAATAATACTTGTAGTATTGTGTTGGAGATACTAGATTATGTTTTGGGAGACTTAAAACGATATTTTAGAATTGTTTTAAAACCCTAGAAAGATTAGTAGGATTGTTGTAAATTTTGGGTAATGGTGTACGTATTGATTTAGGTTGTATAATTTGGTGTAGGAGAGCACTTTGTAGACGGTGCTAACTAGTAAGGAAAGTGACCACCCGTGTATTTTACTCCAGGTATGTACAAATTACGAAGAACGTTACCTTTAGGAGCATGACCTAGGGTGAAATGCAAACTTAGTATTATGTTTAGGGAACCTTTTGGATGACATTGTTTGGTTATTTATTTGAAAGATTTCATGTTCTTTACATTAGGGGGCATGATTTGTTATTGTTGGTGAGAAATCATGATTTATTAAATTGGTATCAATTTGTTAATTAATCCATGAGGTTGTTTATTATTACTCCTTCATTACTGATAGTATGATTGGAGTAAAGGGTTATTTTTTTTAAGTCTTAATGACGAGGGTAGTAGTTGACTTTGTTCAACAATTTAATAGTTGAGGTTGAAATTAAAAGGTTAAAAATTACAGTATAACATAGATTGATTGTGTAACTATAATGCTTGCATGTGCGTACTATGGTGATTGTGTATATTGAGTTTAAACAGTAAATCACGTAAAGAGAAAAAGGATAAGCAATAAAACTATGGGCTAGTGCACATCTAGAGTATTGACATTCAGGGGTTGGAATTTCACAGGGTATTATCTGTGGCTTTTATTAGAGGTCGTGTGATCAACGAGTCTCTCTTTTATAAAGTTTAAAACTTAAAATTGGGGTTAGTTGAGATCTCATCTAGCTATGGTGAAGGAGTCCGCCCGTTTACCATCTGGATTTTTAAATTGTATTTTGATGCTCTCCGACGGGAGTGCATGAGTTATTTATCTTTTGATGTCCTAATCAGGACATGGGGGAGACAACCTAGTCTATTGCTTAATCAAGTAATTAATTAATTTATCATATCAGTTGAGTAAAATATTGCGTAATACGTTCTTGCATCCTGTGTATATCCTTTATTTATTTTCTATTTCAACAGGTTTAACAGTTAAGGTTAAAATTATAATATAACAGAGATTAATTGTGTAATTATAATGTTTGCATGTGCGTGCTATGACGATTGCGTATATTGAGTTTAAACAGTAAATCATATAATGAGAAAGATAATAAGCAATAAAACTCTAAGCTAGTGCACGTTTAGAGTATTGACAATCAGGGGTTGGAGTTTTATCTTTTATAAAATATGTAATCCCCATAAAATTATCAAATTTTGAGTATGTTTTAACTGAAAATATTTCTTGTGTACATCAACATACATTTGGCAACTAATATATTCCTATATATATATATATGCTTTCTATATTAATAATACATTATTTTGTTAGTATGTAAATAATCATTTAAATATATTATTAATTTGTAAATATTTGCATAACTTCATAAAACCAAATTCTTTTCTATAAAATATATTTTTATTTAGAAACCCATCAAGCCCAAAAGACTTGAAAACCTAGTACTCCACATCTACTAAACATACACTACCTAAACCTAATCAAAGTTTACCTAAAGATAGATACTTGATCCTAAGTAAACAAAACCCTAAACCTTTTTCACAAACCCCTCCCTTGCTGTGAGCTTTGCCTTCGCCCTTCCCAGCCACCGCCGCCGGTGAGCATGGCCAGCCGGCCGGTCCTTTCCCCCTCCTTCTTCCTTTTTCTCTTCTTTTCTCCTTTAATCCTTATGTCCTAGTATGCATGTTTAATAAGTTTTATATGGTTTTGTATTAATTTTATAATGGGTTAAATTTAAATTGAAAGTATATAAATTTTTATGTTATATAATCTATGTTATGCATCCTACAAGTTTTCATAATTTTCTATGTATAACTATAATGGCTAGGCATGCTAGTATCATGAATTAGGGTTTTTGATACTAGGCTCTTGAGTTTTTACATAATATTATAAGTATTTTGTGAATTATCTATGTTAATTTTTAGGGGGTTGTAGTTTAAATGAATTTTCATATTTTATAATCATATGTTTTAGTATAAAAATATTAGTTTTCATGATTTAAGGCTTAAATCCTTATACTAGTAATTTTTTCATGAAATTATGATTATAGTATGACGTATTTTGATAAAAATTTAATACTATGGTATTTGTAATGAATTTCCATAATATTATACATACTAGATCATGGTTTAATTGATGAGATTTTCATGTTTTTAAGCTTGAAAGTGTATACTATTAGTACATACATTAGATTAAGACTAGTTTATGATAAAATTGTGAGTAATTTTGTTATACTATATTGGAAAATAAACTTTCAGATTTGTAAAGTTATAAAAAGTGAGTTTTATGATATGTATTTTAATGAATTTCCAACTTATATTTGTAGTGTTATGTTTGAGCTACTAGAGTTTGTTTTGGGAATCTTTAAAATAAGTTTTGGAATGTTTTAAACCTTAGAAGGCTTAGTATGATTGCTGTAAATTTCTGATATTGATGTATTGATATAGGTGGTATTGATTGATGTAGAAAATCGATTTGTAGAAGGTGTATAGTTATAGAGAAGGTGCATAGTTATAGAGAAGGTGGTCACTCGCTTGGTTTACTCAAGTTACGTATGGATTACAATGCCTTCACCTAGAAACATGAGTTAGGTTTGAAAATGGAAAGCTTGGTTTCATGGTTAAGAAGTTTAGAGTATTATGGTTCATGCATTAATGAGTTATACTCCTTACATTGGATTGTATTGGATTATATTTTGGTATTGATTTGTGATGATTAATGTGTAATCACTAGCACTAATGAGAATGTAATCAGATTTGGTTGATGAATCACAGTTGTCAAGTAGAATTAATTCGTTAATTAATCCATGAGGTTTTTTAATATATCTCTATTTCATTGTTGATAATATCAATTGAGTAAAGAAAAATTTCAAGTCTTAATGACGAGGGTAGTTGACTTCCTGATCAACAAGTTAAAAAGCTAAGAAGGAAATACAAAGGTTAAAATTACAATATAACAGAGATTGATTGTGTAACTGTAATGTTTGCATGTGTGTGCTGTGGTGATTGTGTATATTGAGTTTAAACACTAAATCACGTAAAGAGAAAGAAGGATAAGAAATAAAAACTATAGGCTAATGTACGTTTAGAGTATTGACAATCATGGGTTGGAGCTACACGGGGTATTATCTGTGGCTTTTATTGAAGGTCGTATGATCTACGAGTCTATTTTTATAACGTTTTGAATTAAAATTGGGGTTAATTAAGATCTCATCTAGTTATGGTGATGGAGTCGCACCCGTTTACCATTTGGATTTATATTGTATTTTGATGTCCTCCGACGGGAGTGAATGGGTTATTTATCTATTTGATATCTTAATGAGGACATGGAAAAGACTACCATGTCTATTGCTTAATCCAAGTAATTAACCAATTTGTCATGTTAGATGAGTAAAATGTTGCGTAATACGTTCTTTTAAACTGTACTAATTTTTTATTTAAATGTTATTTCAGTTATTATACATGGTAATATGTATGTACCCAACTTGATGATTACGTACTTTGTTTGTTTTTGGTCATGACTTTTGCTTTTAAATGATACTGTGATTATCCAATATTTACACTTGTATTATTGGGGAGCAGATTATTGACAGGTATCCAGTTGAGCATTTATGCATGGGTGGGTTGAGTGGAGTATTACTTTAATTTAGATTTCAGAATATTTTACGTTTGTTTTGATTTGAATTTAGACTGTTGGTTTTGGATTTTGGTACATTACAGTAAGGGCCTTAATGGTTCTATTTTATTATGTTAGGAGTTTGTTTTACGATTGATGTTATTTCGAAAAGTCTTTTTTCGCTGCACAACTCTGTTTTATAGCCTTAATATTTGAACACGTGGCGGTAGCATAATAGTAGTTTCCTAAAGGTTTGATTTTCGGAAAATGGGAATTACGAGGGTGTTACAAAATAAGTTTTATTAAAGTAAATAACTACACATTAAAAAAAATGTATAATCTATACATAAAGTATATAAATTGCAAAATTTGATATGTATGTATAAAAAGTATTTTCGATAAAATATAATCAAATTTCGTAAATACACAGGGAATTACAGGCAGCATCATTGTCTCAGTTAACTTTGATAACTGTATTTTATTACTGATAAACTCTTTCTTGTATTCTTGTATTTATTTCTCAGTACATAATGTTGTATTTATACTATACTAGCTAAGTATCCTACTAGTTTTGAAATTGTTGATCTAATCTTATCTTTGATCTAGTCTTATCTTTTTTGTATTCTAATCTTATTGTATTTCAATCCTTTACTGTATTCTGATCCTTTATTGTATTTTGATCTTTTATCCATCTTTATCTTTTCTATACTCCCCCTCAAGTTGGGTCGTCAAATCTTCAACACCCAACTTGCAGAATATATTCTCAAACGCAACTGTTCCAACTACCTTTGTCAGAATATCTGCTAATTGATCACCTGTTCGACAGAATCGAATACTGATAACTCCAGCTTCTAAATTGTTCTTAATGAAGTGTCTGTCGATTTACACATGCTTTGTCCGGTCATGTTGAACTGGATTTTTTGATATACTAATTGCAGCCTAGTTATCACAATACAGATCACAACTTCCTTCTGGACAAACACCAACCTCAGAGAGAAGCTTCCTTAGCCATAATACTTCCGCTACTCCCTTAGCAATTCCTCTAAATTCCGCCTCGGCGCTTGACATTGCAACAACTTTTTGTTTTTGACTTTCCACGTCACCAAATTTCTTCCTACCAGAGCGAAAAAACAATACTCCTGTAATAATTTTTATCTCCATATGATTATTCTTTCCTAACAATACTCCTCTCCTAGGGGTTTTCTTGAGGTATCTCAAAATTCTGAACACAGCTTCCAAGTGAGCAACTTGATGTTTATGCATAAATCTGCTTACAACCCTAACTGCATATGCTATGTCAGGCCGAGTATATGATAAGTAGATCAGCTTCCCAACTAGTCTCTGGTATTTTCCTTGGTCAACAGGCTTCCCTTTTTCCTCAATCTGTAGTCCATGGTTCACTACCATTGGTGTATCTACAGGCCTACACTCAAGCATCCCAGTTTCTGCTAACAAATCAAGGATGTACTTCCTCTGAGAAACAAAGATTCCCCTTTTTGGCCTGAGTACTTCAATTCCCAGAAAATATTTCAGCCTTCCTAGATCCTTCATTTCAAATTCTCGGAACAGTTATTCCTTTAGCATTCTAATCTCTTCCTTGTCATCTCCTGTAATAATCATATCATCCACGTATATAATCAAACAGGTTGTCAAATCTCCTCTTTTCTTCAAGAATAAGGTATAATCAGCATTGCTCTTATAATAGCCAAACTTTTTCATTATGTAAATCTTCCAAACCAGGCCCTTGGTGACTGTTTTAGTCCATATAAGGCCTTTTTCAACCTGCATCCTTCTCCTTGAGAAAAATCTAGTGAAAAACCCGGAGGAGCTTGCATGTAAATTTTGTCAGAAATTTCCCCATGAAGAAACACTTTTTTACATCAAATTGATGTAGTGGCCTGTCCTTGTTTGCAGCTATGGTGAATAGTGCTCTAATTGTATCGATCTTGGCTACTGTGAAAAAGTTTCTGAGTAATCAATTCCATATACCTGTGTACCCTTTTGCCACCTGTCTTGCTTTATACCATCTGCATCCTACTTCCTTTTTACCTTTTGGAATAACAAATTTTTCTCAAGTTTGATTTTGTGAGAGAGCTTCAATCTCAACCTTCATTGCCTCTCTTCAATGTTCATCTTTAAGGGCTTCTTCGACAGTTGACGGTATATTCTCTGTATAGACGGAACTGTTAAATGCTACAACTACCTGTGAAAGGTTTTCTGTTGGTATTCCTTGGACTGAATATCTTGCCTTGTGAGTTTCATATGAGGGGTCATACCTTTTTGGAGGCACCCCTCTAGTGCTTTAGTGAGGTAACTGATACCTCACTGTTATCCTTTCAACTTCCTACACATCGTCGGAGCTCCTGTCTATATCATTGTTAGGGTCAATATTCAAAGAAATAGGGTTAGTAGCATTACTTACCTCAGTAACTTGTATGGGAGAGGAATGTTCAGCACGGGAATTGACTACTGGAGTTAGTACTGTAGATTGTATTACATGACCATCAACATATCAGTATTAAGGTTACTTCCTCCTTCACCAGCACATGTGTATCTTGATAACCAACTGAGATCGTTACTTTCACTCTCCCTCTGACATCGAACGTTGGGGTAGAAATACGAATTTTCAACAAAGTTACAATCCATTGTGGTATACAACCGGTTTGTAACTGGGTCAAAGCACCTATATCCCTTTTGGGAGATTCCATACCCCAAAAACACACATTTAATGGCTCTAGGTTCTAGTTTATTTCTATCCTTTTTTGGGAGATGAACATAGGTTATACACCCAAAAACCCAAGGAGGTAAGGTATGTCATGAGGTTCCAAGACCATAAATTCGTAAGGTGTCAATCGGGGTTTGGTATTTCAGTTTCCTTGTGGGTAAGCGATTGCTTAAGTAATTTGCAGTTGCAATTGCTTCGGGCCAAAAAGTTTTAGGAACACATGACTCGAACATCATAGCATGAGACATTTCAAGAAGGGTACACTTTTTACATTCGACTACCCCATTTTGCTGAGGGGTATCGGGACAAGTGGTTTGATGTAGCAGACCTTGGGTAGAAAAAAAATCTTGCATATCATGATTAATATACTCACCTCCATTATCGGATCTGAGTATACTGATACTAGTCTGGAACTGGTTTTGAATCATTCGATAAAACGTAGTAAAGATGCTAAAAACATCAGATTTCTGTTTCATAAAATAAACCCAACACATTCGTGTGCATTCGTCAGTAAAAAGAATATAATATAAAAAACCATGACTACCAAGGACTGGAGCCGGTCCCCATACATCTGAATGAATTAGGTAAAACGGCTCAGTACTACGACTCATACTATCAGGATAATGTTGTTTGTGACTCTTAGAGCGGAAACATGAATCACAATAAAGAGTTAATTTTGAGCCAACAAGAGAAGGAAAGAGACGTGTCAAGTACCCTAATGAAGGATGTCCTAGGCGACGATGCCACATTTGAAGTTCAGTTTCAACTGATCCAGTGCCTACTGCTACATCACCCTTTCGATAGTCGTTATTCATGTAATACAGTCCATCCTTCTCAATACCATGCCCAATGATCTTCCCGGTTTGAACATCCTGCACAACACAAGTATCCTTTGTAAGGAAGACAGTACAACCTAATTCTTTCATAATATGACTTATAGACAATAATTTATATGATAGATTCGGTATATAAAGGCAATTTTTGAGGGTTATTTGATTTCCAAATTTAATGGACCCGGCTCCTGCTACTTTCATGTAATCCCCATTGGCTGTTTGGATGAGAGTTTTAGTTGGGCTAATACACTCAGTAAGGTCACTTTTGTCATTTTTCATTGTATCTGTAGCTCCGTGATTGAAGATCCACTATAACTCTGGGCCGTTGGAATATGGGTTTTGAGTTTCGAGGCTTAAGTTAGTTTGGGCCGCTTTTAGTATGTTTTGGGTATCACGTTTTAGGGTTTTATGAGATTGGGTAAGGAGAGATATGGGTTTTGGGCTTTGGGAATTAGATGCGCCCAACGTGGGCTTGTATATTTGTGGGGAATTAGGTTTAGGGTTAGCATTTCTTTGTGGAGGCTGCTTTAAAAATAAGGGAAGTGAGGTGGGAGGCCGGTTAATGTAGGGTTGAGATGGAGTGAGGGGCGTGTCGGCAGATTGGGGAGTTTTAGGGAGAAACCCTAAACCTAGAATCTTCCTCTCCCCTTTACCTTCGCCGGCTGCATCTGCTTCCTCCCTCCTTTACTCCTCCGGTTGTGCTTCCTTTTCTACTGCTATGGAAGCTCTTGCTTGCTTCCTTGCTTCGTCTCCCCTACTTGCTCCTCCTTTCTTTTTGTTTTCGGTCCACCAATCCGGGTATCCTATTAACTTAAAACACCCGTCTTTGGTGTGTCGAACTCCCCCACAATGTGTGCATTTTAGCTTTGCCTTGTCCTCTTCATTTTGCCGGATCCTGTCGGCCTCTCTAACCGGGTTTTCATTGACAACCCACTTCCAATCCCTTCAGGTAAGCTAGGTAAGTGATGTTTCATCACATCCCTCCTTGTCACCTCTCTTCGGATTGCATTATATGCGGTCTCTACATTCGGCAGTGGGTCTTGATTGACAAGATCTTTACGATTTTTGTCAAAGGATTCATCTAGCCCAGCTAGAAATTGGTAAAGACGGTTATGTTGTTGTAATTTGTTGTATGTTGTTATGTCTCTTGGGCATTCCATTGGATTTGGCAATCTCCTGTCCATTTCCTTCCATACTGTGACCAATTTCAAGTAGTATACCTCGATTTGGTCTCTCCCCTATTTGATGGTGTTGGCTCTGGTGGCTAGATCAAAGATCTGTAGCCCATCCTTTGCGCTACTGTACACGGCCTCTATGCCCCTCCATAACTCAATGTTTTCAATGATCCATGTACGGACCACCGCGTCACGTTGGGTCCAAAGCCTGTGCTCTCGGTGTCAGTGGATGGGGGATTGGCAGTGATGTGCATGAGCCTCCCCCTCCCTTCGACCGCCATTAGCATAAGCCTTGACCACTTCTCGTAATTCTGATGATTTAGTTTCTCTGAGACTGTGAGGGAGGATCCATGACCCTCTTGACTCCTACTGAGGTTTAATCTACCTAAGATTTCCAGTAGTTGAGGCATGGTGACTGGCGTCCCCTCAGAGTCCTTTGGTGGTTTGCTTATTTCTCAGGTAAAGAACCTTGGTAAATGATGACTGTTTTTGCCTAAAAACACCACCTTTTATGGCGGCTCTGATACTAAGTTAACTTTGATAACTATATTGTATTACTGATAAACTCTTTCTTGTATTCTTGTATTTATTTCTCAGTACATAATGTTGTATTTATACTATACTAGCTAAGTATCCTACTAGTTCTGTAATTATTGATCTAATCTTATCTTTGATCTAGTCTTATCTTTTCTGTATTCTAATCTTATTGTATTTCAATCCTTTACTATATTCTGATCCTTTATTGTATTTCGATCTTTTATCCATCTTTATCTTTTCTATAATCTCTATTTAAGTGTTTTCCATGTCTTATTCTCCCAGCTCATACCACTTTAAAGAAATCGTTGTCTAAGACTATTTTTATGAATTGAACTTGGATACGAAAAATCATTTTTCGAAACAATTTTAGAAAAATATAATTATTTCCATAGTTATGTATTTCCACTAAACCAAAAATCAAACATTTCACTCCTAAAAATCTAGTGAATTTCTAAACATCATTCGTTAATCTCTACCTATGGTTCTTACAAAATACATATTTTGTAAATTATTTGACCATATTTCCCTTAGAACCGTTCTTGCGAAAAAAATACAAATCGTCCAAAATAGACGGTTCTTCCATAGAGGAACCATACGTGGCATACAATTGTATTTTGTTTTTTATGTTAAAAAATGATTAGTAATTATTGAAATAATAATTAGTAATTATTAGAATAATAATTAGCTTATGAGTTAGCAATATTATTATTTTTTAATTATTAATTATTAGTTACCATATTTAATTATAATTATTATATATTTTTTAAAAATAATTATTATTATTAATACTTGGAACATGTTTAATAACGATTATTATACCCTCCTCTGCTAAGACCCCCGAAAACCCTTTTTTTGGGGGGCAAACCCCCCGAAAACCTATTCCATCCTAATCTCCCTTGTTCAATCACATCTCTTCCTTGGCATTTCCGTCACGATGAGGCTCCAATGGCGGCTCCTATTCCATCACCGCCGCCCCACCTTCCGCCCCTTACCAACCACTCCCTTCTCCCTTTCTCTCCCACCCCTGCATAACCCCAACCCATTTCACCACTCTTGCTTCTGCTCTTCCTCCTCAAACCCTTCACATCCTTTCCCTTCATGTCGGCCCAACGCAGCTGGTGTTCTCTCCTGGTTCTTTACCCCCATCGGTCGTCCGATTTCAAAGGAGGAGGCGCAGCTGAGATTGAAAGTCTCGATCTTAAGAGATAAGTTGGTGAATATGAATGGGGATTCTGCAAAGGTGTATGAATTGCTTGAGCAAATGGGTCTGCCTTTGTTCTCTGAATACTTTGATGGATCGGCTTTGGTTGAGCTTTTGGGTCAACTTAACGATTCCCCCTCCTTAGCTCTTGAGGTAGGCCCTCTCTTTTTAAATTTACTTTGATTGGTATATTTTTGTTTTGCTTTGTTTTATTGATTGGTTAGTGGGTTAGTTGAATTCTATGAATAATATATAATAAGGTTCTTGTGTGATGAGTTTGGTTTAATTTTGTGTTTTGTATACTAGATTGTTGTTGAATTATGTGATATGTATGTAATAAGGTTATTGTGTAATAATTTTTGTTGAATTCTGTGATTTTTATATTATATGGTTATTGAATTCTTTGATTTATTTGTATAATAAGGTTATTGAATTCTATGATTTGTATGTAATAAGTTTTTGTGTAATGGGTTTGATTGAATTCTGTGCTTTGTATAGAATTTGATAATTGAATTCTATGACAGGTATGTAATAAGGCTCTTGTTTAATGGGTTTAGTTGTTTATTATATATATATATATATATATATATATATATATATATATATATATATATATATATATATATATATATATATATATATATATATATATTAAGGTTCTTAGCATCTGTTATTAGTATGTAATAACGGTTTTGTGTGATGAGTTTGGTTAAAGTTGTTATTTGTAATTCATAAGGTTGTTGAGTTCTATTATTTTTATCATTGTATGTATAAAGGTTAATGTGTCATAGGTTTGGCTAAATTCTAATATAATAAGGTTATTGAGTTCTATGATTTGCATGTGATAAGGTCTTTGTTTAATGTGTTTGGTTGAATTGTGTGATTTGTACATAATACGGTAGTTGAATTTGTATATATTCACGACATTAGATTTCTTAGGGAACATCGTATGAGATTTCATGTTAATGTTTAATTTTGCAGCTTAGTTGCCAGAAGTACTATGAGTTTTGTCTGGGAAGTTGTTGCCAATTCGACTTGTTTGGTGTTTTGTATTATTGTTGATGGTGTGGCTTGGATGGAGTTTTAGGTGAATTATGTAGGTTAAATTTGATTTTCACATATTGTTTCAATTGTTATGTTCAAGTTTGCTAAATTTTGTTGGGCGTGGTGCAGTTTGATTTTTTGTTTATGGGTCGGTTTAGTTTTTATGGTTTATTTGAGTTTGTATGTGTTTTGAGATAGTGGATTATTATGAATCTAGGTCACAAAATTTTATGCTTATATCTTATTCTGCTTCTTAATCATTAGAATCTGTAGCATTATGAAAAGAAATTATATGTCCTGGCTAGATTTCACAAATTTGACTTGGAATTTTGAATTATATGTCTATGATGTGGTTTTAAGATCTCAAAGTAACAAGAAAATCTCTACTTCACTTAGACCCTAATTATATTTGTTTGAATTTTCAATGTAGAACACTTGAAATGCATAAATATATGATGAAAATTGTTATCATACTTAATTACAATTGGCTTTTACTTAGAAGAACTTTTTGGTGGATTTTATTGAAATTAGGTTTTTAACTGGCGAAGAAACCATGCTAGCTTAAGCTTTCCTATGAAACCTGAAGAGTATACAAAGGGTATTATGGTTGTTGGTAGAACTAGGAATGTTGAGATTGCTGAGGAATTATTCAATGAAGCTGTGGACCACAGTCTCAAGTCAGCCGCTATTTATAATTCACTGATGGGTGTTTATATGAGCAATAGTCTGCCAGATAAATGTCAGTCGCTGTTTCGGGAATTGAAGATGGAAGAATATTGTAGTCCCAATATTGTAACTTACAATATTCTTATTTCTGTGTTTGGTCGCATGTTGTTGGTTGATCATATGGAAGCAACACTTCAAGAGGTATATGACACAGGCCTCTCCCCTAATTTGAATACATTTAATAATTTGATGGCTGGATACGTAACTGCTTGGATGTGGGATCAAATGGAGAAAACCTATTCAATAATGAAATACAGGAACATCAGAGCAAATACTCACACTTACAAGTTAATGCTAAAGGGCTATGCATATTCTGGAAATTTGGAGAAGATGGAAGAGATGTATGAACTCATTAAAGAACATTTGCACAAGGAAAAATTTTATACAATAAGAACCATGGTATATGCATATTGTAAGAGTTCTTCTGAGAATAGAGTTGAAAAGATTGAGGCATTGATCAGGCAGATTCCCCAGCAGGATTATGGACCATCTCTGAAAGTTTTGCTTATTAACTTATATGCAAAAGAGCAATTGCTTGAGAAGATGGAAAACTTAATCAATGTTGCTTTTGAGCAACATATTGCAGTCAATAGTGTGAGTGTGATGCGTGCAATTATCACAGCCTATTACCATTCTAGATCTATTGAGAAGCTTACTAGCTTTGTCAAGCGTGCTGAATGTGCAGGATGGAGACTTTGTAGGTCCCTCTATCACTGTAAACTGGTTATGTATGGATCAGAAAACCGCCTAGAAGAAATGGAATCAGTACTTACTGAAATGGAGGAAATCGACATACTTCCAACCAAAAAGACATGGTCTATCTTGTGCATAGCTTACTCAAAGTGGGGTCCAAATTGTAAACTTGATCAAGTAAAAGGACTGATGTGCAAGTATGGATATGGAATTGCATAGGATGACTGCCCTTCACAGACTTTTAATCAGGATTAACAAGACATTCTGACACTTGAGCATCTCCTTGCCATTGTCTGCTACACTACACCACCATATTAGCGGATTTTATCCATTGACATGTGGTATACTATCACATTTGCACTTTTCTTTATGGTATGTCTTCATCTTTCTTGATTATTTACTTTCATCCTTTATTCTTGTATTTCAAAAATTATGATTGATTTCTAAAGAATATATTAAATTTCTTGTGGTATTAGATTTAAGTTTTTATCTACTAAACTTAGTAAGCATTCTAGTTCCTGATATCCTTTCTACTATGGTATTCTCCTTTTCTCCAAGATTATCTTAGAGAATTTTATTAAATGCTTTAGTTTTTGTGCTATCTAGTTGGACCAGGACTTGATCGTTGCGGTTCTTGAACCTTATTCTGATCTCTGAAGAAGGTATCCCACTACCAAATTTACCTAGCAGGTCTATTCAATCAGTCAAACAGCTGAATGGACAAAATATATTCTGGCATGAATGCAAAAATCTTGATGATAGAAGGCTAGAAAGTTTTTTTTTTTTCCTTTTTTTTACTATTTTTTTGTTACATTCAACTCTTTCTATTTTCAAGAAGCTTTTACTTTTTTCCAGGGTTGAGGAGGAGGGGTCGTGTTATTCAATAGTGTTTGTCTCCCCAGCTGTTGTTGAGACTTGAGCCAGAACAGTTGATTAGGTTTCATTATGTTGTTCCTAATCTCTAAGTTTTTAGCAATTTTGGGTCTTTAAATGATTGACGCTATCCCATTTGCGAGCTCAGAAAAGAAATTGAAGCTAATGAATCTGTGACATGTTCTTTCAAAAATTTTGATGTAAGGTTGCAGTTTGAGTCCTGCTTTGGTTGGTACCTTGTTTGGAGGGAAATAGAGTATGAATTTGATCATATGCTGTGGATGATAGGATTTGGTTGAAAAATTTCCCTTTAGAGATATTTAGTTCTATCTTGCTTAGAATTATCCCCCACATATAAAAGCAAAATGGGAGACAGTTAATGCATGTGTGAGTTTAGGTCAAAAGTAGAACCTGGTAGCAAGTTCAAAGAGCTATGAATAAATTTTCGTACCATTTGATTTTATTTATGGAATTGAAAAGGAGCATAAAAACTGTTTTAGTGTTTGACACAGCATGTTAACTCTATGAAACACGAATTCAATGGGTTTTCTTTATTAACTAGTTAGAGCACTTACACTAATGAGGAAAAAAAAATTCATACATGAGGAAAGCCCAAAGTTTTTTTTCCTCAAAAATCCCATCAATTAGGACAAATTTCTTCATCTATACTTCACCAAGTTAGGGAAATTAATTTTTCTTTATGCTTAGATGGATTGATTTAAGTCCCGTGCTTACTATTCTCTTTTTCTTTATGTGTATTTCGTGGCCACTCACACGTCTCCATGTGGCATGGTAAGTGGGTAGAGAGAGAGTGATGAGGAGTTTTTATACTTATTGATGGGGTGAATTCTGGAAAAAATATCATGCATGAGAAAAAGTGATGTGGAGGAAGGAGAAAGTGGGTAGTGAGAGAGGGATGAGAAAAAAATTTCCTCATTAGTGAAAGTGGTCTTTTCCTACTGATTACAATTATATTTTTTCCTGCAAAGAAGAGCCAATGCATTGGATTCATTTAGATGATTAGGATAGCTTGAGTAATTTAAAGGTGAGTTGATCACCTACTCAATAGTTAGAAAGAGAGAACTTGCAAGGATGTTCTCAAGGAAGCCTTGTCATATTTAGAAAAGATAGAGGATTTTGGAATATGTGGACAAATACATTGTTGTTAGATCCAATAGATATATAAACTACAGGAGTATATCTTGTCCATGCAATGAAAAGAAAATTCTTAAACGTGTCATGAAAGCACATATGGATCATTAGTTGTTTGCATTAGTCTCTTCTCTAAAGTAGAAAATCATGTCAAAGCCAATTAGTTTTATGGGTTTCTTCCTTGGGAAAATCTTGATACTTGCTTTGCAATTTCATTTTTTTTGCTTGAATCCTCTCCATGTATATGCATACTTCAAATATTTGCTATAGATTACAAATATTGTATGTAGGTTGGTACTTTGGAGATTTTAGGTTTGTGTTGCGTGGACTTGTGTAGCTAGTTATCTATTGATGAATCTTCTAAGCAGGGGTTTCTCATTTAAGAGGGGTAAGGTTGGTCTTGCAATGTTACGCAATTTTATGTGCGTTTTGGTATGCTTAAAATTTCCTTTTTTATTTTCAGTTTTGTGTCTCAGTACCTAGAGTAAGTTTGTTAAGGTTATAATAATGTGGATTCTAGTTTAAATGGTACTAAGTTGGTAAATATGTCAAAATTACACATCATTTAGTGTTATTAGATGTTTAGTTTTTCTACTTTTAGCAATTCTTTTTTTTTTTATTTGAAAAGTTCTGTAATCAAGTATTTTGAAAGTGAATATTGTTGAACCTTTCAATTTTTTCACATTAGGTTATGCACCAAGATCTGAAACACATAATGTTGCATAAGACTGTATATATCCTAATAATAAAGTATCAACTCCAATATTAAGATGAATTTCCATATCTATCAAAAGCGACATGATATGAATTCATGTCATTGAATATAAAGTTCAGGTCTCACCCTCCAAAAGAGACCTGAGCCCCTCATACCAGAACTAGAAGGTCCATAAATTGATTTTGAGGTTGTTTGGTAGATGTAAGAACAGGACGTAGAAATTTTATTGAGTTGTTTAGCTGACAAAGACACTAGAACTATCAGGAGAAATTATTACATTGTTTCCCCTAGGTTAGCTGGTTAGGCTTTCCCTCTTGTTTGTTTGCAACTCTTCCCTAAAAGTGGAACTCTATTCCATGGATGATCCGATGATTGTTTTTAACCAAACAACCAGTTGGTGGTTCTTAAATTTGATCAATAGTACCTTCCAGTTCAATGAATCTATTCAATCTCCAAATAAAACACTGAAATTGCTGACTGTGGATGGACTTACAGTCTTACAGCAAAAATTATGTTAATGTTGCTATTGATTGAAATAGTTTATTTTATGATAGGCATGTGGTGAGCTGAAGTTTTTATTGTTCTCAACTGTGTTGGACTTAGGGTGTGTATTCCTCTTTCTTTACTGTCTAATGCCTTTTTCGTCATTGTATTGAGTGGGGAATTCAAGACAAGAGAATGAAGAAGATTCAAGTTGAGTATTAAGACCCTTTTTGTCAATATAAATGTATACCTGTGAAGTATCCTTCAACTTGTTGGCTATGTTCAGTGCATACACCAATCACTTACCCACTGTTTATCAAATTTCTTCAAGTCTTCAACTGTCAGCATCAATTTCATTGAATCCAATAAACATAGTGTACTCTTGTACTCCTGATTTATATTCAACTTTAACAAATCAGTGTCACACCAATTTTTGCATTAGTTAAATGATCCTCCTGCTTTAATTGTTTTTATTTCATTGCATTTATAGAGCTCCCTTTCCTGAATAGACCCGGATTCGAGTAACTCCTTTCCAAACCCTTGGAGGATAACTCGTTTCATGAGGGCTTCTCTCCCTTCCCTCACCACCAAGTAATTATTTCTGGTTTATGATATGTTGTAGGAACATGTAACACCAACTGTTGGCAAGATTTTTTCAGTGTTGCTGATATGATTTGTCAAAGTTCTGTTACTCAAAAATCCGCTGTTGAGAAATATTGGTAAATATTATTTGGCGTACTTTTGACAGTCATCAATAGAAGTGTCCATATCCAGATGAGATTTTCTTATGTTCCTTGCTAGCAACTGCTTCACTGGCATCAACAGACACTTTGTAGATTATGCTTTAGGGTTCAAGGATTTAGATGCTCTGCGACTCTATGAAACTCAGGTAAGAGCATTGCGTAATTAGTTCTGTGATCGAAATTGGTGGATAAACTATTCGGATCTGGGATGTACTGGTTATCAACCACTGGGAATATGTAATATTTTTGCCTTTTCATTCACTCATTTATCTTTATACGGAGTAACTAGTTATTTCTGAGAATGGTTCACCTTGTAAGATTATTTTTTGCTTTGCGGTAGGGGTAATCCATATTTTTCAAGGGGAAAAACTAATGAAGATATCGGTTGATTATGTTCTTGGCTGATTTTTTAAGATTTGTCCGTCCTAGTCGTATTAGCAGCTTATCAGTTACTGGGATTGTTTTGATTTTAATGCACATGTGAACTATCATTGTAGCTGAAAGATTTAAGTTACGCACATTAGCTCTGTAGCTCTTCTGTAGTACTATAATGAACAAATCCCTGAGTGTCAGTATTGTAAATTTGTAAGCAATAGTGATTTACTTGAATAGTAATTTTTTGGAACACTGCAAATCACTTTGGAACATGGTAAGACTACAACCATTATCATAACCTAACATTTTGGTTTTGGATTATCGTTAATTTAATTGGGTTTATTTTCCTTAAAAATCGGTAAGAGCATTTATGTCCTACAATTTATTTATACTTCAATCCAAGACTTCCAAGTTTCTAAGAAAGCTAATGACTAGCAGGGGTAACAGAGGAACACTTTATAACTTTAGTGGAACAAGGACGAGGAACACTATAACAACAGGCTAGGAACACCTTCTAGCTTTTATAGACTAGGGCTCTAGAAGCTTTAATACAGCAGACGAACTTAAAAGAAGTAGCTCAAGTCACTATATCTCTTGCTAGAAATCAGCTCCTTTCTTGATGCAGTTGGATCTCTATTTCCTCAATTGCTTGCATATTATATGTTCTAAATATCCATGCATCCCCATGATTTCGAGCTTCTCTCATAGTGCTTCGCATAGCTAGGAGTTTTGAATGTACTTCAATCTATCTTCTAAAAGATGAAGAACCCAACCTATCTATGCTTTGACAGCCAACAACTGTCCTCTTCCTTCAAGGAAAAAGAGGGTGACTTCCATCTGAATTACCCAAGGACCAGCACGCTATCTAATTCAACATGTTCCCCTATGTTTCTTGAGTACTTGATGTTTTAATGGATGAATTCTTCAGGGTCCTAAGATTTAATACTTGAAGAAATGAACTTGTGATCTTTTTTATCCACCCTGATAACAAGAAAGCAAACACTTAAGGATAGTTGAGTAGTTAAGTTTACTCCAATGAGGCATACACCGAGCTATTAGCACGAAATCATATCTTCAAGCAAAAATATCACTTTGAAGACAATAAACCCAGTTTAGCCATCGTAAACCTTTCAGGTCAACACTTTGCGACTTGGGTAAACATGTCCAGCAGTCCATATTCTATCATTTCTTTACATTACAATATTTATTAATAGTTATATTGCAGATTGTTGACCCCAATTTAACTGGTCAAAACCGCTAATGTCAAAGAGTGGCTTGCTCCAATCTGCCATGAACAGCAACTCACACTTTCCTGTCAAGTAACATGCATCAACACCCAACAAAAATAACTACCAGGTTATTTATTCAATTATGCCAATACAAAATAGAAAACTGGATTTTCTTTTATCTCCTAAGCAGCAACATCTTTTTGACAGATAATTAATTTCTGTCTACTATTTCTACAATAAGTCTTGGCTTTGTTGGTTCAGGTAGCCGACCCTATATTTTTTTATTAAGGTTTTTCTTTGTTGTTATTATTCTATATACAATAAGTCTATATATGATGTATGGAGTAGGTTATATTAATATGAATTAAACATATTCTCCAAAAACTAAGAATCATGCAACTAAATTTTTACCTTTATGCCTGACACTCTAACAGAGTGACAACCCATGCTCTGTAACTAGAATTTGTAATCAAAATTTGGACCCGTAGAAACCAAGTCATCTAAAGAAACCTTTAATCAACCCATGCCAAATCAATGAGAGAGTAACGAACTAGAAATGAGAAACTTAAAGACACAGAATGATTTTGAATTTGGAAAGTCTTGAAAGAAGCAAGAAAAAAGGACTAGATGGTTAGCTTGAACAGAGAACAGACAAAACTTTAATAGTTGTTGTAGCTTGGAACAGACGAAAGCGCACGAGCAAATCTGATGCTGACATAGGATGGGTTGTAGTCAAGAATAGAGAAGTGATCCGATCCAAAAGGGGAAGCCTCGTGTTTTGGTTTTCAATGTGCTACAAGCTGATGGATCAGCTATGCTTATGAATGGAAGAAGACTTGGGGTTTGCCCACCCAAAATCAATACATTTCTTGATCCCAATCACTGCCTCAACCAATATCAGTAACATTCTCCTCCTTTCTCAAGGTCCACCGATGTTCTCAAACATCGTGGGCTATCCTTACAACCATTTCTTCACATTTGTTTCATAACTACTACTATCAATCGCAGGAGAGGGTGCTTGCTCCGAAATCTTAGACCCATTAATCAAGGCATGAAATGTGCCGGAAAGAAGCAGTGGGGAAATCACAAACAGCAACTATATTACTCTAATCCCAACACCAAAATTGTCATTTATACAAGTCGTATTCAATATCTCATCAGAAATCACAAACCAATTTGTCAAATTACCAAAACTCTGACTTAAAGCACCCCACCAGTGCACATAATCAGACCCAGACAGCATATTGCCACATCAAATTCACTGCTAAAATAACAATTAACAAGTATGCTAAAAATACTACTCAGATGATGCTGAAGCATCCAAACTCAGACTGGAACCCGCCCTATGTAGTCACATTGGAGTATATACTGAATCAGAAGAACCAAAAGAAAGTAGATACAGCAAACTAGAAAACCAAAAAAAAAAAACCCAATCGATCAGAAATTACATCTGGGGCACCCCTCCCTTCTTTCTTCATTACAAATCACCCCTTAAATTAAAAGGATAACCTTTTCAATTCAACATCAGAACTACCCTAAATCAGGTCTGATTATGTTAACAATGTTAAAAGGTGGAAACTTTAAGAGGAGATCAACTGATGAACCGAATTAGTTAGTGACTGACCTACAAATATACAACGGGGTTTTCATGAAAACAAATAAATTTTTTAGTACAACACCATCCCAGAATATAGACTTCAATAGCAGCAGTACAATATTTCAGGATTCAGGAAGCAGCTCATTTTCTAGCCTTGTTTTCTCATCTTTTTTTTTTTTAATCAATACTTTGCTAAAAGTTAATGATAATTTGATGCTGCTCCGTATTGCCTTCATCCATCTTCCAACCAAGCTGTTTTGAAGCGATATCATGTTGAACTCATCTAAACATCCCGAAATCAGAAATATAGCAAAAACATAAAACAATCTGTAGAATCTCTTTACTTCATAAACCAGCTAAGGTAATCAGGAACTTCTGCAGCAACCATTCGTGTCAAGAAGATTGTACTTTCCGCCATACAATTATAACATCACATATTGCCAAGCATTCGTGTCAAAAATATCATACTATTAACTATCTGCAAAATCTACTAAAATACATTATAACTATATATCTTCTAAACTTCTAATGAAATTCCCTCAAGTCTACCCAACACAATCGCGCAAGTTAAAAAGTGCATCCGGGTGCATCATGTACATTCCACATAACTGACATGTTTACTATGTACATTTTTCATGTACGTTATGTACATTTTTTTGGCACTATCCACCCATTGATACAATCGCGGCATTAAACATTGTTTTTAGCGTGATTTATTCAATTCCAGTCAGCTAATCTCCAAGAAATCTGGAAAATCGTTCAAAATTGCAGTATTCAATCAATTTTCTTTTTTTTTTTCAACAATTTTTTCTATTAGAAATCGTAAGGATAATATTTTTGGCTCAATATTTATCGGGTCTTATTTGTACAATGCTTGTTAATGACCCATTTATACTGGGATCGGATCAATTCTACCGTTCAAGAGATTTTATAATGCCAATTTTTTCCCAAATTGATTTGTTATATAGATTAGAATAATTTTTTTTTATCTTTATCACCAAGAGTGAATTATCATCTACTTTTACATCAAATTAAGAGATGATATAATAAAATTCATTATCATAAATAGGAAAAATATATTTACCAAGTGATGGGTATGAATGTATGATCACCAATAGAAAAATACTAGCAATCGGTGCACAAAGGTGAGTCATCAATAATGAGTTTTGAGTAAAGTGAGAATTGAGAAACGAATGGAAATCATTAGTAGTGAAATGACTTAACAATTTCATATTTTTACAAGATTTAAATGGTTTTTTCACGAAATACCCCTAAGTTTCAATTATTTAATCAATGCTACTAAAGTTTTCACAATACATCCAACTATCCTTAATGACTAATAAATGACTATTCTGTTAACTTAAAGACAACTAGCTTACCTTGAACACATTAATTAACTATTAAACACATACCCATCCTTCTAATTAACCTTCCTCCATTTATCTTCCTAAAACCTTTAACCGCTTTTAATGAACTTTAACAACATTCTTCAACACCCTAACCAAAATCCTCCATATCCTCTCCTAAAAAAGAAAATACCAACCCATCTTCCAAACTTCTAACCCTAACGAGATTTGAGAAGATTTAAGGAGTACGACTATAAATCCTGATTTTTTTCGAGTAGGTTATTAGTAGGAACCCTTAACAGTTACTAATCACACTTAACTCATAATTTCAAATTAACTTATCTTAGAACTTAAAAAAGAATCACCCATTTGAATAATTTACAAGATGTTTAATAATTATCCTTCACTAACTAGATTAACTGATTGAAAGTCCACTACAACGCATCACCAAGTCTCACCAATATATACTTTATAACAGCTACCTATGGAAGATATAAATAAAATAGTCCAGGGCAAAACATTTTTTCAATCACATTACCCCCACAATAGTTTATAACACCACTTAAAATATCATACAAGTAAATATTCAGTAAAATATTATGCACTTTACCATAACATATACAGATACAACCTAAGTCAACTAAGTACATATATGCGCACTAGACAAAGCATATCACATACGAAGTATAATGATATAAGGAACTTTCCATACATTGATTCCATTGTCAAATTATTTTTACGCCATTCTTTTATCAAATAAAGTAACTTTCATCTAATTTGTAAAGCTAAACTACTAAGTCGTACATTCAAGCTTGCAACAAGCTCATCTATACTAAACCAACAAAAAAAATGTATATATTACCACCCAAGCCAACAGTATACAATTCATAAAATAACAACGCAACTTATATAAAATTAGCAAAATTTGATAAATAGCCACAAAAGTATAACTTCAACTCCAAAAGCTCAAAGTGAATGTTTTGCCGGACATAACTTGAATAGAAGATATTGGCTGATACCAGAGATTCTTAACGAATCAAACTATTCGGGTTTGGCTAGGTCAAAGCTAGCTCAAATAGAGCTCGGCTTGAGTTCGGGCTTCGCTCGAGACTTAAATGAACCAAGCCGAACAAGGTCTGGCTCGGCTCGTTAACAAGCTCGATAAAATTTAATATATAATTTTTTAAAAATTTTTTAATAAAAATTTTTAAAATATAATATATATATATAATTTATATTATAAATCATTTTTTTTATATTTTATTTTTTAAAAAAAATCAAATTTTTAACTAAAAATATGTTATTGAGCAGAGCTTCGAGCCGAGCTCCTATTCAACTATCGAGCTCGAGCCCGATCTCAAAAGCTTGTCGAGTTTTGAACTCGAGTCGAGCCGATCATATCCTTATCGAATCCAAGCCGAGTCCACTACTATTCAGGCTCGGCTCGTTGATTAAGCACCCCTAGCTGAGACAACTACACCAATAGATTAGTGTGACTGCTTAGCTTAGTCCACACACTTCAAAATAAGTTTCCATTATTACATTTTTTATACATATATTAGTATATTTTCACATGATCCTCATAATCGTCTTTAACTGCCCTCAAAACTTCTACTCTCCCTCAATTTTCACATGCAAATTTTTGCATTTAACTACATTTAAATGCATCTATTTCTACATTCAAATGTGCATTCATTTCTTCAATTCTCTCTCAATCCATTCAATCGACTATATTCAACTGAATTCAAACCAAATGCATTTAACTACATTCAAATTTTATTCAAGTGAGATTCAATTTCTCCAATTTTCTTTCAATTTCGCATTCATTTTTCATTATTCAAATTAATCTTTGGTTGAACTTTTGATTCATGTTTTGAAATCTAATTTTACCATTCAATTTTAGTGAGTTTAACCTATTATTTATTAATTTTTAATATAAAATGCAAAAATCAAACATTGTTTATTCACGAAAAACAAACTCATTAGAAGGCAATGATCAACAAAGGAACATTAAGGAATCAAAACATTATAGTATGGAGAAAAATCAGTCGTAAATCAAAAGAAAAAAAAGAAAAAAAAATCATATTTAAACATTGTCCAAAAATATTTTTTTTTTCATCTTATATAGAGAATTTAAGATCTAAGTTATTTTAAATTTGAATTTAGATTTAGAATTTATGATCGGCCGATCAGGGGATAATGTTATGCTTTCAGGTATATGCATTATGATATTAGATATAAATGTAATGATAAATTGTTACGTATCATTTACTAGATTTAGAGTTTAAAGAAATACCAAGGCTTTTATATCCTTATTTGATAACCAATTGTAATCCAAAAGGCCGTTTCCTGAAATTAGCTAACATAAAAGTTATTTAAATCAATGTTACTGACATGAGTTATGTATTAGGAATCCCTTAAATAAAGTGGTTGAGTCAGTATATGGTTCAAAAAATAATCTTACAAATATAGATTATTCTATGAAAAAGTTTTGGACAAATATTTTTGGACGAACTGGTAACAATAATTATGTTTCGAAATTTAAAATAATTCTCAAAATTTTAAATAAGTCCTTGAAAAAAGTTTACTTCCATTTCAGTAGGTTCAATAATTCACAATTACAAAAAACTTAGAAATGAGCTCACACATGTCAAATTACGACTTTACTATTCTCACTCGATTTTACGAATTTCTCTTTAGTGAAGTAAATTTTATTTAGATAAATTCTACTATGCATCTATTATTATATATTGAGAGAAGACAACAATATAAATTTTTTCAAACCAAAGACTTTCCTACTAAAAAAACTAATCCCCTATTTCATAGCTATTTCAAAAATTATTACATGTAATCATAAGAACTCGATCAAATTTTTTTTTATATAATGAAAATGTCCTTCCTTTTACATTATAAATATGTTTTTTATTTTATCCATTTCACTTTTCTTTATATGCATTATCAATTATGATTAGAAAATATTTTTCTTAATACAACTGTCTACTCTTATGACAATGTAGTACAAAGCATAATTTTTTTGCGAAAAACTTCATCACCTTAACAAAACTCAAAAACTAATGACGACCATTGTTAATGACAAAATATGAATTCCAGTAAAGTAGTAAACAAAGATATGAGTGTATGACTTATCTTATTGGACAATTTGGCAAGTTGCAACCGCATCTTTTTGATTTATGTCATGATATATGTAGGTCCAACGTCCAAGGCAGGACTTTGTATAAATAAACCACTTTCTGACATATGCTCGTAAATAAGCCATACTAGTCCAAGAGACATCCAGCAAACACTAAACCGATTACAGCATCATTTGCTTCTCACACGAAACTGCTCCCTCCTCTGCATTATCCTGTTGTAATTTTCTGAGAAAATAAAGGAAACAATGTTCAAGCACAACTTAAGGTTAGTTTCTCATATCTTTCATGTTGCTGATTTATTACAACTTTTACCAAAAGTTTGTGTACACTTTTATTTATGTTATAGAAAGGATGTCACCAAAACATTAGCTCAGACTAGATTTCATCCTAAGTTTTGGGTCAACCACGAGATTTTTAACCAATTAAGCTCGTTGACATTGATGCTTAATTTTAAGATTTTAGGATAATCTTACAATACTGGTCCTTTGAATGAGTCTTCTTACATGATTGGGTGATGAATTGACTTGTACTCATAGAGGTTGATCTGAAAATTTCAATTTTAGTTTTTTATTTAATTATGCACTAATAAGTTGTTTTCAATCCCTGGCTTATAATGTTTTGATGTAGTTATGATCAATGTATTGCTAACAGAAAAATGGGTTTGATCTCAAGAGCTCTTGCTTCAGCAAACTTCACAAGAGGATTCTCTAGTCATGGTGGAGGAAGGTAAGCTAGCGATGAGCCTGCTTTGAATATTGTAGTGTTATTTATGAGTATATGAGCTTGGAAACTTGAGGACACTTAGGAGGGAACGTTTTCTTTCTGTTGGCACTGAACAGCAAGATTTTCTGCATCATAGAGTTCAAGAGTCACAATATAATCTCTTTCGTTTCTTGCTAGGCGTTGTAGATTATGCTGATTATAGACTTGGCTTAAGAATGTAGATCTTTTTTGTTAGTTGAAAAGTTGATTACTTTGTTTATTTGGTGGAATCTGTAAACCCCCTTATGTGTCTACTGATGTGTAAGGTAAAACTTGAGTTTGGATGTCCCTGTTATATTCTTTTTTTTTTTTAGGGTACGTGCAGTGTTTCTGTTCTCAATTCATCTAGCTACTGGTGGGCTTAGCTTGCAGTGCATCTGTTGATATATAACAGAATGCCACTTTCTGTCTCAAAAGGTTAAGCTCAGACTGATAGGGAATAGTTAAGCCATGTTAGATCTTCGACGTGTGTGAAGTTTCGTTGTCCAGTATCTCGTCAAAAGCTTGTGTGTTTCCTTGCTAACCAGTCGAACAACATTTTTACCTACTTTCCAGCAATTGGATTAGCATCTAAGTTTGTACTTCCTCCTAGAATCTGCTTGTAGTCTTCAAGCATATATTTTAAAATATGGTCTGGTTAGATTTTGGTGTAAGAGACTATTAAAGAATTGAAATAAAAGTTGATTGGAGCTTAGCTTGGAGAGATACGCGTTGTCCTTTGCTAAATAATCCACATAAGGTTGTGCATCATTAGCCTGTTCTTTTTTTGGTTCCTGCATCCTGTTAAGTTGTATATTGGTATCAGTAAAGTAGTTGGATGACTCGACTTCTACTATCCAATGCCTGAGTTCCGCGTTCATATGAAGAGATAGGAACCTATATTTGGCTACCTTTTCATAATGATGTATTAGGAAGTCGACATAATATCTTTTACTATTGTGATCTAGCACTTGAGCACCTTTTTGCCTACTTTTCAAATAAAAATTGTTTCAGCCAATATATTTACGCCTTATGAAGTCTGTTTTTCACGTTTATTAATTCAAGTGAAATCGTATACCTTTGACAATTCTCCTCAAAAGTTTAGTTTCCCCAGATGTATCACTCTGAACCTGTCTAGATTTTATAGTCAATATTTAACTCCTACCACCTTTTTGTAACAAACACACTAGGCTGGAGGGAAAAGTTGCCCTGATCACTGGAGCAGCTAGTGGGATTGGTAAGGCAACAGCAATAAAATTTGTTGAACATGGAGCCAAGGTTGTGATTGCCGATATTCAACATGAGCCTGGCCTTGACTTGGAAAAACAACTGGGTTCAAATGCTTCATTTATAGCTTGTGATGTCACTAAAGAAGTCGATATCTCCAGCGCAGTTGATTTTACTGTTTCCAGATATGGCCAACTTGATATCATGTATAATAATGCAGGTGAGCTTTGTTATTTGACTGACCAACTGATCATATTTGCTTCCCCTCTATATAGATGATTTCCCTGTACGTACTACACTGCTACAGCTTTTGCTGATAGTGGATATAGAAAATCTTCGATAAAAAGTGGTTGAATCCAAGCAAGTCCAATCTAGACCAACCCACTTTTGAAGACTTTTAGTGCATTGTTCATTTGAATTTCATAATTGTTCATTTGACTCAAGATTGTTCATTTTCTGATCTAAAATTCTTCCCTTAATTGCTTATTTTTACCTATGGGAACACCTTCCTCTATAGATTATCGGGTGTAGGATAGACTTGCTACAAGAACAAAGCAAAGAAACAAATGTCTCGTAAACATTTTACAGTTCTGTATGTGTGTTAGAAATTTTGCAAGACGTGATTAGTATGCTAAAATAAAATGTGGTAGTTACCTTAGGATTATAGCTCATTGATTTTCATACAAAAGTGATCTAACTAAAGTTTGCTGTACAAAATATAGGGGTCGCTTGCAGGACACCACCTTCCATTACAGATCTAGACCTCAATGTCTTTGATCGTGTCATGTCAATCAATGTCAGAGGTGTAGTAGCAGGAGTAAAGCATGCATCAAGAGTGATGATACCCCGTAAAAAGGGTAGCATTTTGTGCACTGCAAGTGTAACTGGAATAATGGGTGGTATGGCTCAACCTACCTATTCCATTTCCAAGTCTGCAGTGATGGGAATTGTCAAGTCTGTGTCAGCAGGACTGAGCAGGCATGGGATTAGGATTAACTGTATATCCCCCTTTGCAGTTCCGACTCCTTTTGTTATGGGAGAGTTGAGGAAGGCGTATCCTGGGGTTGAAGACGATGTTATAGTGAAGATGGTACGCGATACTGGTGATCTAGAGGGCGCGAATTGTGAAGAAATCGATGTCGCCTATGCTGCTTTGTATTTGGCATCCGATGAGGCCAAGTATGTAAACGCTCAAAATTTAGTTGTTGATGGAGGTTATACCTCAATTAAAAGCTTGCGCATTCCTCCTCCGGATCAAGTGCAACAAGTTTAATACAAGTTACAAAAATCATACCATCCGAGAATCAAACTCGAGACCTCTCACACCCGAAGCGAGAATCATACCACGAGACTAAAATGCCTGTAGTTATATTTATTGTTTAATTTAACTTAAATTTAATTTTGTATTGATTGATAGAAGAGCTATAGAGATGAGTATAAATTTAATGACTTGTTCAGATCGGGTCAATTTTTAACAGCTCTAGTACTCAAAGTAGATGATATACCACTTGGCATCCCGTTTGGCCTCCTTTGCTAGGGTTTGATCGGTCGGAAGAGTACTGGACAAGAGAATGCTTGTGACGCCCAGGACAAGAATCAATATGGTCGAAATAACCAAAATAAAATAGATGTTTTAGGCTAATAAAATGTGCATGCTTCATTAACCTATCCACAATCACTAACACAATGTCTATATCTTTTGAAAGGTGCCAAACTTCCACGAAGTCCATCGTGATTTCCTCTCAAACTAGCAGGGGAAGAGGTAGAGGTTACCATAACCCACCTTAGCATTGGGTTAAAGCCTTGTGATGTTGGCAAACTATACACTTACGCACATAATCAGCCACTTCCTTCCTCATTCCATACAAATAACATCCTTCAACCATTCCATGGTATATCTTTCGATCCCCATCAATCTCAAGTCTCAACCTCATCAATTGTAGCAATCTAGCTACAAAAGGTCTTACCCCTCCACAATCACTTTCATGTTAGTCTACATATTGTTTGTAGATAATTCTTCAAAATAGTATGAAAAGTGTTGTTTCCTAAAAAATTGTGACTAAATTATTACGTACACCACTAATATATGTTTTAAGATCGAATTTGACTATTTAGACATATAATATATGTTAATAAAGGTATGCCCCTTCACTCCCTCCTCTCTCCTGGTGTTAGGGCTATGATGTGGTGGTCATGGTTTAAATGTGGTTGTGATGACGATATGATGGAAATGAGTTCATAAAGAAGTTTGGTGTGGTGATGGTTAAGCTGATAGTTGGGTGTGGTTTGACTTGGTAAAGTGGTTGTTGACAGTTGGCGTTTTGGGAGGAATTAGTTGTAGTCATCTTTTGTCAAAACTTTGAGAAGTACATATGATAAAAGGAATACAAGTCTTGGGGGACTAGGGATTAAGGAAGAAAATATAATGGAATGAGAAGTTTGGATTACCTTTTCCTTTCCATATTACATTATTAACCTAACCAAACAATCTCTAAAAGTTTGAGTGAACTACATTAATGGAACTAGAAAATTACAAACTATTATAAAATTACATTACCAAAGAAACCATTAATTAGAAGAAAAAAAATTGAAAAATAAACTTCTAAGTATTATAATAATCATCTAAAATATTTTCAAAATTTCGAAATATTACAACTCGAGATGCAAACTCGAAAGGAGAGATGAATTTGAAGAGGGGATCATATATTCATATTTGAGGGAAGATAAACAGATAGAAATGAATACAAAGAATAAGAATATATTGTTGGAAGTTAAGAGAAGTGGTTTTAAATTAAGGGAGGAAAATGATTTTTCTTTTCGTTTTTTTCTTAAATGACATCAACTAACCAAATAGTAAATTTTCTTAACAATAAGGAATTAACATTAATATTACTGATAATAGAAAGCAATTAATTGGGTGGTGTCATTAACAAACGTAAAAATTTCATTTATAATGGGGTAATACTAGGAAAAACCAAACACAAAACGAACGAGAGGAGCGCCAAAATATCTGACGGAGTGACGGCCTCTCTCACTGGGCAAGTTACGTAAATAAAAAGAGGATAAGAGAACCAACATTTCCTCCCACTCTATCCCTCCTCTGAACTCCAAAAACCCACAGCGATGGCGATTGGAGCCGCGAGCTGCTGCTGGCTAAACGGAATGACCTCAATTGACGCACCTCGCTCTTCTCTCTCCTCCCACTTCATCCTTCCCGCCCCTCACCCCACATTCCGCGCACTCATTTCATTGGCCGCCAATGGCAATACTAACATCAGAGACTGCGCTTCAAGACGAAGCGCCGTAATTAGGAATACTCCAAAAGAGGTTAATCCCTAATTTTCTCGGTATTTTGCAATGTTTATTGTTGAATGTGTTGATATCAGTGAATTGTGCGTGCTCTGGTGTTTGGCTTCTTTTTTAAAATTCTAATTGCTGGAAATTTTGGTCAATTGTGTTGAATGTGTGTTTGAATTTGCGGTTAGGTTTCGGTACTTGTTGTTGGAAAATTGTGGTTTGTTGGTTTATTTCAATAATTAGTAAGATAACATACAAAACATTTATAAGGATCGTAAACTAAATTACCGTGCAATTACCTAGCCTGTTGTTTGAGTATTGTTCTAACTTCCATATTTGAGTAAAGGCGGTAGCGGTCTGGTTGCTATCTGGTTTAATGTGACTGAACCTTTCATGGAATGATACATTTGCAGCATTTGTATCATTGCTTGGATGTCATAATAAAGACTCGGTAGGTTGTGAATTATTTAGTTGATTGGTGGTAAGTTTTCTATTAGTTTCGTAGCAGAAAATCCAGCTCCCTCGAAGAATTCCAGCCGGTCCTGTCCTTTTGGTTTTCTAGAAACTGATAGCCAACCTAATTTATGGAGTGCTTAGTGATGTAACTGTCATGTAAGGGGGCAATTGTTGGTGCACTTTTCCCTGCTAATTCTATATGGATGATTGCAGATCATTACTTTACACCCTAATTTTGGATTAACGTAAGATTGCAATTGATAGAATCAACATAGATTTGTTTCTGACAGAGGGTTTTAGATAGGTGATTTATCAAATTAGGGAATCATGCCGGCTTTGAGATAGTAAGCTTAGAACCTAGATTTTAATGTGAACTTTGATGTAAATGAGAACATAGAGTAAGAGAGAATGAGAACTCTAGGGTTGAGCTAAAGATGATCCCTTGGAGTGCAAATATTGACCAGTTTCGACTGCTTGCCATCACCTATCTTTAGATTTTCATAAGCAACTTATCTTATTCTGGTGTTTGCGATGGGCTCATTGTATGTTTTCCTATGCATCTGAAGCGTACAAAGAAATGCATATTGATATATATCCCATTCATTGGTCACTCATACTACTTAGACATTGAAACCTCCGTATATCCTTTGGCTAATATTCTTTCTCCGTTAGCTCAATAGTGATACCTGTGGTGGGATCACTGAGTGTTGCTGTGGTAGTCGTTGATTTTATGTTATCTTCGTTCAGGCAGACGTTATCTCGCATAAGAATTATTTTGGGAAGCTGAAAGATGAAAAACATTTTTCCTATAGACATCATGATGGTGAAAAAAAGGACATGGAGCGGTCACAATCATCAGGCTTTCAGTCATTTGTCATGCAAAGGAAAGATAAGAAAGGTTCTGGTTTTGAACTGAAGGAGCAGCAGGTATGTCATCTCCTTCAAATATTTTTTTTTCCAAATAAAAGTTGGTATTAAAAGTTGCTGCTTTTTGCTGTCAAAGTTTTATCTTGAAACCGATTCCTCATTCCTCTTCACTTTCCGACAAAAAGTAGCTGTGAGATTTGTCTTTAATTCTTTTGTTTTCCTTCATAATCTATATATTATGGATGATAGTGTGCTACCATATACATCTTTGTTATTGTCGGCTGTGCTCAAATTTGTAGACTTTCAAATTCACAAGAGCTTTAAAAGCTGATTATTATTCTTTGCAGTATCATGTAGTGGTAACTGTAGTGGCATGTCTACGAAGATCACTGTATATCTAGCCACTTAAGTTAGGTGTTATGCTTTGATGGATTTGTTTCTAAATTTCTTTTGTTTCTGGCTTTGTTTGTCTTTGACAGTCTTCTAATATTGATGCTGTTAAAATCTACCCATTCAGAGCTCAATCCATCAAGAGTGGAATGCAATTAAAGTCTAGATAAATACGTGACAAGGGTGACATAATAATGTATATATCTTCCACCAGGCTTCTATTATTTATTTATTAATTATTTATGATACAAATGCATGAGTGGAAAACACCTCATGACTCCATCCCTGGGTCATTTCAACTATTTTATAACAAATAAAAACCCTGACAAAAATGCCTGATCCTTGAGCGATCCAAAACATTGGTGTCTCACCCTGAGCCGACCCACAGACACACCAACACACACCAGTAGTTACACTTTGTGCAAATCGCGCACAGTGACACCTAACCAATACATATATTTATAGGCTGTAACTAATTTAACTAATACTAGGATGCTGACATATTTGATAAAAATCTATTCATAATAACTCTCAAAATTTATTTCTTCTATACATATCTAATGAATTTATCAAACATAATAGCAATCCTGACGATGCACAAGGGGCAAATGCAGATTAATCGTTGAGGTATGCCTTTGATATATAAGCTGAGATACTATTCCCTGATTGGCCAGGGATGAAGTATAGCTGGATATAGGCATATTGTGTTGTGTAGCCTCTTTCTTCATTGTGAGATGGCAAAGTAATATTCAGAGGATGTTTTTGGCTGTGTGGGGGGAGCCATGGGTATTCCCTTAAACTGTTTTTGAAGTGCTGGAGCCTTCAGGTTTGTTTTGTGAGATTTTGAAGAACAATGCAGAAGATGTTGTGGAGTGATGCTTTTTGTGGAAGTTGTCTGTGGTTAGTACGATAAGCGTGAATATTCTCAAGAATATGGGATATGAATATATGATTATGTATTAGCCCCTACTCAGTTGGGGAACTTCAACAGATTGTGATAATTTGTAATTTATTTCCGCTTTTCTGGTGCTTGGATGACAGTTTGTTGAAATTAAATTATGCTTAAATCAAGTATCAAAGCTATTTGAAGAGGACAACTTTGCTTATGTATCCACAGACTCACATGTAATTTCTCATGGAATATCTGCAAGTGCATTTGATACATTGGGAGTCATAATGGTAGAAAAACCTTGTGAGTTGTGACTAGTCTCTTGTATGGCTATCCCTTGGACTTTGTGGATGGAAAGGAATGACTGCATCTATTGAGAAATGTATTGAGTTTATCAATAGAGTGGTGTTTCTTGTTTTCTGTGGAGGTATTTTCCTGAATAGGCTCGAGTTGGCTTGCTGTCCTAGCTTTCCTTGGTAGGACTCATGGACCTTTTGATGATTTATGTTGCACCTACCTTGTATTTTCGGCAACACAATTTTTCTTTTTTATGGAGAAGGAAAACTTTAAAGATAAATTTTGTTATTCTTGAAGCTACTAGAGGATGCAATTGTTCCTTGTACAAGTAATATCATTAACTCTCTTTTGTAGAAAAGAAGGTTCACTAGAAATAGTTCTTGTTGGTAATGTTTTACTATAATTTGTTCGTCCAAATGTTGCAAAGGTTGTTCTTCTATTTAATATGATATGACAGTCAATTGATGGCAAATCATCTACTGAAAATGTTCGGTTTAGAAAAAGATTGACTGTTGCTGGTAGGCTAAATTTAATGGGTTGAGGTTTCTGGTATGCAAAAATTCTACACGCTAAGGGTACCGGATACATAATAATGTTGGTGAAATTCTTGAAGCTTTGGGACATCTCCTTGTGCTAATCTATTAAACCTTGTTGTTCATCAGTACTTTTTTTAATCCAAAGACTTGGAAGCTTTTAGGTCATTGAAATATCTGTACCGATAGTTGCACTTAGATTCTCTCTATTTTATCTGAATATCTTTATGGCTTTATTTGACATAATGGCAAACAACATATCACAGTTGCAGATAGCATATGGTGTCAGGTGGTTTTAGATAGCAGATTGTATTAGGTCTTACTATCAACATTTTTGTTGAATAGGGTTGCTTTTTCCTGAGGAAAAAAATATCTTGCTTTGAAGAGTGGTATATGGTAGATGTTGATTTCTTAGGGGTTGTGTATTTTTTTTATAGAGCCAAGATGCTTCTGAATATGCCCCATTAGCATATTGAAAATATGGATTGGACTCAGTCTACTCTTATTGTCTATGTATCAAACACCACCAAATTATAGATTGACTAGTCAAATCTACTATTTTTAAGTTCAATCTATTGTTCTCTGAACATCTTCTCTACTAGTTCATTTGCATCGTCTTTTATTTTATGGTCTAAGGCCTTTGTCTAAATGTTTATGTCCTCATGCCCTCAAGAATATAATGTATTAAAGCCTTTTACTGTTAATAGTTACGGAAGAAACTTGGATGAGATCATAATATCTTACCTCATTAAGTTGTGAAATTCTTTGAATAAAATCAGTTTGAAACTGAAGTGATAGGATAAATCTCAAATGTCCCAGTTTTTAAGGGTTGCATTAAACTGTGGATCAGAAATGTGTGATGGTGGAAGAGAAAATGAAAGATAGCTCCAAGTTCGTTAAAAGTCATCAATTCCAATTGCCGTTTTGGCCAAAACAACTAAAACTAACAACTTAGAAGTCCAAATGACCTCTTAAAGCACCTAAGCTTCAAGAGTGATGCAAAAGTGCAAAACCACATTGTTCCTAGGAAAAGCCATTTGAAGATAGCCAGGATTATTGGAATCAATACGTATCAGATGATTCATATATGCCTGCAACAAAGCAATTAGGACTGAGAATCAATTGAACTCGAGATCTCATTATTTTTTGACTACAAAGTTCTCATCTTATAATTGATTACTTGTGCGCTTACAACTTGTCGGCTCCAATTGATAGTATTTGAGGAGGCTGTTGAGGATCATACCCTATCATACAACCTCTTATGCAAGTAAATGAAGTTCTATTCTTACTTTGAGATAAAATTATTTCTCAGGCCGAGGCAGGAAATATTCAAGATACAACTTTTCTGAATGCTGTTGTGAAGGTATGCAAGTTTATATGCTTTTTTCACAATTGATGTTGTCATATGACCTTTTATACTTGAAGATCACCAGCTTCACTCTAAGGAATACCGGTGGACTGTTAATTGTTTAACTGCTGAAATATGATTTTTTTTTTTTTTTTGTAATTGTTCTGTATGCAGTAATTCTTGGAACAATTAAGTTTTTGCAAAATATTCCTGTCATTAACTCTATATAATTTTCTCTTGAGTAAATATTACTTCTCGTTTCTTAGTAATGAATAATAAAATATGAGCACATTACTTTAACTTGTTGGTCTCTTGCTGCTTTACGTTTGACAGGTGTACTGTACTCATACTGCTCCAGATTATTCCCTACCTTGGCAAAAGCAAAGACAATATACTAGTACTGGAAGGTATCTTTTTCACTACTGATACCATCTTTCCCCCTACCCCCAGAATTTACTGATATGAGCTTGGAAGACTGTATGCAGTGCTTTCATGATAGGGGATGGAAAACTGTTGACAAATGCACATTGTGTTGAACATTACACACAGGTGAGCGCCGGTTATGTAATCAGTCTTCTGTCTTTCATTAACTCTTTCAATTTTATCCTAAAGAGATCATGCTTTGAATGTCCTCTTGCTGTCTTATTGGTTTTGTTTGTGAAGTTGAAATGTTAGAGCTTTGTTTAGAGAGTATAGGTTGCAATTTAATTGTTTATTGTTGCACTCATATCAAATCTGGTTCTATTGTTCTTTTTATGGTGAATTGATCGCTCAAAGAGATATACACTTTGGCTGTAAGTTCCAATTTCCCTCATGTATTCTGTTGGTTTCGTCGTCCATTGTAAAAATTTAATAAATTTGTTGCTTGTGCAATGATTCCTTACATACATTGCCAAGAGGCCCAAGATATCTTTCTTGTCAATTTAATAGCTTCTCCTTTTCTCTTGTATGCTAAAGACATTAGTTGATTTTCTTGTTTGAACAGAGCTGTATCTTTGTTGGCTTTGACCTCATGTGTATTGAAGGGAATTCATTACATTGATGTTTGCATTAATTGCTCGTGTTCCTTATATAACTGATGAAATGCATCCTCTTTAGAATGTGTATCTAACGCCTTGACGTTAAAATGTTAAATATACTCCCTCTGTCCCTTGAAGATTGATCCAACTCCCTTATTTGGATGTCCCTTTGATTTTGCCCCATACCTCAAATGGTCATGGGGGACCATTAGTTTTCTCTCAAAAATATTATTTTTGGTCCACCAATTTTGTCTTTTATCATCCTACATTCCCCAACTTCGTCTTTCTCTAATAAAGTGAACTTCTTCCTATGGGGCAATCTTCAAGGGACGGAGGGAGTTAGCTTTTGTTTGGCTTTAGCTTGAGGCAAACTTTTGGGTGCTATTGGCCTTCATGTCTTCTTAATGAAATAAGAAAAACATAACCGGTAACTATGAGTCATGTGCTTTAAACATCTACTTATCTGAGCAACTATGCAACATATTTGTAGCATGCTAGCTGAAACTGTTAAGATCTGCTTGTATAATCTGGGCATGTATAATTGTGCATAAGTGGCATCACTAAATATGCTTTCTGACATCGTGGTCATTTACTGAAGCACTAGTTAGAATCTCAATAAGAGGATATGGTTGGCATTTCTGACTGCATCCTTCCTTCAGAATCCACTTATTCTTTTTGTACCATCGTAAAAAAAAACTTATACATTTTCCTCAAATGTACTGCATTCTCTGTTATGCAGGTAAAATTGAAGAGGAGGGGAGATGATACAAAATATGTTGCGAAGGTACAAATGCTATTCTGCTTTATCAGTGTTTGAATTTCTAAATTGATGCCTTTAATGAAAGGGTATATTTCTTCCTAGTCTACTCAGTGCATCTGATAGCATCTCAAACTTTGCAAGAATATGGCACACAGAGTCATATACCTTATATTTTCAAATCCTCATACATCCTTTGAATTACCCCAAAGTTTGACCTCAGGAAGGCTCTACTGTTGTAACCTGTAAATATGCGTGATACACTTTTTGTTTAATATTTTACCAAATTCAAATGCCAATATATGGTTCTTTATCCTGATAAGTGCCCTATGTTTGGGCTGAGGATTCTTTTATCCCAGTTTCTGGTAGTTTGTTTGAAGTTAAATTATGGAATGAAGTTTCAGAAAAATATGTTTGAATAAGGGCTATTAAATTCTGATGGGTTGGCTTGTTTATTTCATCTTAAAGAATAAATTGTGATGGAAATTTTTTTAGAACATTGGCCAACAAGTTCAGATGGTTCCGTTTAATAGACACTTCAACAACTTACTTTCCTCTCAGTTGATATGGTATACAGGTTTTAGCCCGAGGAATTGATTGTGACATAGCTTTACTTTCTGTGGAAAATGAGAATTTCTGGAAAGGAGCTGAGCCACTTCGTTTAGGTCGGCTGCCACATCTACAGGTGAGATTGTTTTCCCCTAATAAAAGAAATATATTACTTTCCAACAGCTTTGAAAATACTGTAATTAACATTTTTAGCAAATTTCTCAATGTTGGTAAGTCTTGTAAACTTATTTGAAGTTAAATTCTATGTTAGTTGAACGCTTCATTTTAGTGCAATCAATGCAAAAATTACATATTTTCAACCTTCACTTTACTTTGATAAAAGCAGATGGGCTCCTTTTGACTTCCAGATCTCATTTGGATTAACCTTATAAATTGTCTGTTTATGGGGTTCAGTAATATAAGAAGAAACATAATTTGAGGGTTTTTTTTTTATCGTCCCTTCACTTATTTACTCATACTTGGTTGTCCCACTAAATTCTCTATAAATAAACAAATCACTGAAGAATATGTATTTATTATTTCCTCACTATACTTTTCTTTTCTATTTGGGATACAAATCAACCATTTTATACTTTACAAAAAAATCACCTAAACATACCTTTGCCAAAAAAGAAATAGTTGGGGATTGTACTAACCTATTAATAGACTTACTCTGTTGTTGTGAGCAAATTGTTTCCTCTACACCTTAAATGATGTAAATAAATAACTTCAAGATGGTCCAATGAGAAGTTAACATTGACTGCTTGAGCCTTGTTGTAGACAGGTAGCACAATCACACAGAAGGATTAAAAACTTCGTGGATTAAGATTGCATGGAATATTTTGAAATATTGTCTAGAAATCAATGTATTTTATGTAATGTCCTTTATTTCACTATCATTTTCTGAATTTTCATTTGTTAGGATAACAAAAAATGTTAGTGAAGTTTCAACTATTTCAGGAAAAATTTGTTACGTCCTGTTGTCAATTGAATTGTGATAGTAATTAGAACTAGCATCCAATTGCATGGTGAGGATGTATTATGTTTTTGTATAATTTCCCTTAGAAATCAGTAAACTAATTGTGATGTGGCCATTTTTATGGACAGGATTCAGTCACTGTTGTAGGATATCCTCTCGGAGGAGATACAATTTCTGTGACAAAGGGGGTGGTTTCACGAATAGAGGTTTGAGTTAAATTTGAAGCACTAAATATTTGATAGATGTGGTTTTGTTTTACTGATGCCTCTCATGTACTTATAATTCCTGTCGATATGGTATATAATTTTTTGCCTGTTAATTTTCAGAGCATTTCTGTAAAATCAGTGATTAATTTGTGCAGCTTAAAGGAAATCTTGTTGTATAGCAGTATAGGAATTCTACCGGTCTGGTATCCTCCTATGTGACACAACAAGTGTCATGCAATAATGATGCTGCTTCCAAGCTCAAGAAACAAGTCTCCTTTGAATTAAGTTAATAGAATTTGATTCTATCCCAGGATACTTTCTTGAGAAAAGGAGAGATTATGTGGATGTAGAGTCATGTAAGTCCTTCATTTTGAAGGAATAAGATGGGATTATTGGTTTGGAATGATTGAGTACATTTTTTCCTTTGCAACATTATAATCATCTTTTTTGCAAACACATTTGTTGAAAGTGTGAATTGAAATGATTGTTATTTTTGTGGCAATCGTCTTTGTACCACGTAGATGGATTACCTCTTGAAATTTTGTTTTAGTTTATGTTCCGAATGAAAATTTGCAATAAAATTTGATGCCAAGTCATTGAGCTTCATCATTTGACTGTGATATAGTTATCTTTTTAATTTACATAAAGCTTGGTTTCTCCGTATTTTCTAGGAAAGAATTTGTGAATTTGGATGCTGAGGAATGAATTTTGCTTGCTATGTGTTTCATGACACTTCTATTTTTGGTGCTAGTAAATAAATTTGAAGGTAACAAATTTCGTATTTATTTTCAGGTTACATCTTATGCTCATGGGTCATCTGATTTGCTTGGCATTCAAATTGATGCTGCCATAAATCCTGGTCAGTTCCAAATATATGTCTTTAGACTTTTTGGAAGCATTATAATTGACTCAGTTTATGTATTTCAACCATTGTTAATTATCTTCTAACCCTAGTCTGCTTCAGGTAATAGTGGAGGCCCTGCATTCAATGACCAGGGGGAGTGCATTGGTGTGGCTTTTCAGGTATGATCTATGTAGTGGTTACTCATCCATCATGTCGCATTATTATTGAGTGCACAAGAATTTTTTATTAGCCAATGTCTAATAAAACAGAATGTTTGAGTTCGCAGTAAAAATAATTTGATGCTTGTTTGAATAGAGGTGAACTGCAGAGTTTTTAAATATTGAATTTTGAAGCTACGTCTTTTTGCTGATAATTTCTTATGGACCCATGTTTCTTAAGCATGCATAACACCCATAGCGGTTGAGTTGGTAACAGCTAAGCTCCTATGTCAGGTACTCAGATCAGATGATACTGAGAACATAGGATACGTTATTCCAACTACCGTGGTGTCTCATTTCTTGGCAGACTACGAGAGGAATGGAAAGTACACAGGTATAAAGCCTTTTCTTATCTACATATAACTCTTTCTACTTTTAACATCTGATATTATTAAAAATAATGCTTGGCCTGATTTTGGAAACCTGATTCCAAATTTAGTGGCAATGAACCATTTATTTAAGCTTTTGTCTTTACCTAAGATCACCAGAAACTATAAGTAGGGAGGAAAGAAAAGGTTTAGGAAATGAAGGAAAACTGTATTTCTGATATTGTGGTATTTTGTGTACTATGGGTGAAAATGGAAAGAAAATTTGGGTTTTCCTCTGTTTGAATGACGCATAATTAAAAAGTAATATGTGCATTTTGTCAACTTTTTCATCATTTCCAATTCTTTCTCTTAACTTCTTTTTATTTACATAAACCATTGTAAAGTGGCCATTTTCTTTTTCTTCATATATATTTCTTTCAATAAGCTAAAGTTATGATCATGGAATTAAAATTATGTAAACGATTATTGGATTTGCCGTACCATGAAACTTCATAACGTAACGCTGCAATAAAAAACATATCCTTTATCGTTTTCTAACCCGTTATACCCGTTTTTTTATTCAAACTTGCCAAAATATTTCATTTACTAATTTTGTAGTTTATAAATTATGACATTTTTATTAATTATTAGTTCACAAAATATATAACCCACTTATACTAGGACCAATTTGTCTATTCTCCCTCCATTTCTTTTTATTCTTGTCACATTCCTCATTGGGAAATTTTACGGAATTCTCTTCACTTTGAATCTATTTTGCTTTTGGCAAATATTTGTGATAATTATATTCTCATAAATTATTATTTTATTCCCACTCACCTAAATTATTTCCCCATTCATTTACTTTTTCTCCTTTATCTATTCTTTTTTCCTTTTTCAATGTTCTTTTATCTCTCTTTAATAATTTTTTTTTATTTTTATTCATAAAACCATGATAATAGAGAAGAGTCTTAATATTTAGTTATTTATTTCTCATGAGAAAATACCAAAACTAATGCTCATGTAAACTTGCTTTGGTTCCTTCCTCAATTCCAAATAGGATGGAAAAAAAATAGAGCGAGTATTATGTTGAAAAAACTTTTTTAAAACTAAAAAAATCTAAATGAATTTTAAACCAAGTAATAAAAATTCACACTGCAATCCGTTTTATTTATCCGCTGTTGGCCGCATCCTTGATAACAAGACTGTTATCGCGATTGCAACTGCATCTGTGATTTTTTTTCTATGGTTATGATAGAAACTATAGTAGAGTAGGCAATATGTTTGTTTGAGGTAATTAAATGAACTACAAGAAGTTTAATTGAGGGTTAGTGTTCCCATTGACTATCTGATGTTATGCCTGTATTGATCTCTCTGTTATTGTAAGCACATATTATTTGTTTTCTAGTAAATTATATGATGAATGTCTCTGAGAGGTGGATAAATAGCAAAATAAATGTTAGATCAGAAACTACACTCTCAAAGTTCCATCTATTGATTCCTGGATTGTGAATTGTTCCAATACATAGAACTGATCCAACAAAGAGGATCTTTTCGTCAAATACCTAATGCTGAGTCTATTATCTAATATTAGCTAGTGTTGAGTTGTTATGCAATCCCAATTCTTCCATATAATCAATCCTTTTCAGTGACGTGTAATGATGACATGATGTTATCATAAATTACAATAATATATTAGTATTTTCTTTTCTTTTAACTATAAAAGCTATTAAAATGGTTAAGAAACTATTAGACCTGCAGAATTTGATGTTGATCCCGCATTGGATAGGTGGTGATCCACAAATTGGCTTTCTTGAGAATATTTCTTGTTCAGGCTTTATAATTTGCCTACATTACATATGCAGGAATTACGTAATTTGACCTGATTTGGATTATTAAATGTATTCTAACATGTTTGAAGAATACATTTTCAGGTTTTCCTTGCCTTGGTGTATTGCTGCAGAAGTTGGAGAATCCAGCTCTGCGCTCCTGTTTAAAAGTGGCGTCTAATGAGGTTGAACTTCGTATCCAGTTCAAAGTTATTGCTTTTACTTAGATCTTAAGCCATTTATTATATTGTCTTTTAAACAGTTCTGGATGGGTGACCCATGCCCATCATAAATTCTGCTTGCACCCTATTGTACATTTTTTGTAGAGAAGAAAAACATTCTGTGGTGTGTTAGCTGTAGAAAAATTTATGTTTCTGGATACATGATCCAAATTTTACTTTGCTCAACACTCAACACTTTTGTCTTTGACATTGAGTATTAAATGCCATTTTCAGGGAGTACTCGTACGGCGAGTTGAACCCACTTCTGATGCACATAATGTCTTAAAGGAGGTAAGCTCGCTCTTCTTTTGTAAACCTCGAATTTCCTGCGCAATTAATTTGTGCATGATATGAGAATGAAGAAAAATTCTTTAAGCCGCAGATGTGATCTTGAATGCTTCATTCTGCCTGATTCTACATCTAATACGTTGAGAAAAGTGTATAACTGTGTAACAATGAAGTATTGCTGTCAAAAAAATGAAAAATGGACGTTTTTTTGGTTATTGTTAATGTGTGTATTTGAGATGTTTGTTTTTGGACTGAAAAGCATTTATAAGCCATAGTCTAAGGTCACTTTACCATCATCCTTTCATTGAATTCTCACTTTTGGATGCTTTCTCAAGTTTTAGAAAGTTGGGGATGCTAGAGTGAACTGGGAGTCTACTCAAATGCAATTGTAGAAATAATTGAATCTTTTTATTGTGGAGATATGCATTAGAGGGTTCTTTCTGTAGATAAACCTTAACTATTTTTACAACATTTGAGCTTCCTATCCACACAAAAAATATGTAAAAGAATTCAGATGATATGGAGCTAGTATCTTGTGTGCCTACTCAGATTTTCTTTTTTTTTTTTTAAATTACATTTTTGCCATCAGCTGTTTGCACAGCCTCTTGTGTGTTGAACCTGCTAATGACCATGATAGACTAATGTTTAAGAAGAGTTTGATGACATCAAATTCTTAAACTGACAAAACTACTACTAGAAAAAGTTTCTAAAAGCAAATGCTGTTTTTCAGGGCGATGTGATTATGAGTTTTGATGGTGTTCATGTTGGCTGTGAAGGAACTGTGCCTTTCCGATCCACAGAGCGTATTGCATTCCGTTATCTCATTAGTCAGAAGTACGTTTACTTTCCCTTATTTTTTTATCTATATTTTGCGTGACAAATGAATTTTTTGTTTAAGCATCTCAAAAGTCAATCATGATTGAAGCTTATATGGTAAACGAGCATTACATGAACACTGGCATTGATGGACAGATGTATTTCTGAAGTCCAAATTTACTTCTTATACTGTTCTAGAATGAGCTTGCCGTTGTACACCCTTCCTCTGTCTTTGCTTCAAAAGCCATCCAATACTATACGTAGTATTGCTAGTGTCAGATACAGTTTTACCAAAATTGTCCATATTTTGGTCCAATATGAAACATCATGTGTCTATACCCATACTGGAGTATCAAGGATTTGACATATGTACTTGAGGACCTTAGGGGAAATGAAGAGTCTAAGTAACATAGAATGACACTGTTTTCTTAGGGTGGAGTGACCATCTTAGGCTCCATCTTAGGCTCCATTTACCTCTCCTAATTTACTAAAATGAAATTGCTTTTACGGATTAAAACCGATTTTTACTTGACAGAACTTATTTTTACTGATCAAACTAATTTATACTGATTTGCTTTTAAATTTTTATTTGTTTATGAGGTTACCAATTACTGAGCAGAACTGACTTTTACCATATAAAACTGATTTTTAACTATTTGCTGGCTTAGTCCAGTGTATCTGGTGACACCTGTGGTCTTAGTACAATCTCTGTAACATATTTTGGACAACCAGGGGGAGATTTAGTGGGAGGCCAGGTAGGTCGTGGCCCACTACATCCTGATTTTTTTTTTTTACAGCAATATCTCAGTTTCTAAAGTACTATAGTTACTATTTTTTTCAGATGACACTAACTACCGCCTTGAAATTTTGTAAGGTTTCATTTCGATCCACATTACTCAGTTTCCAGTTCCACTTCGCTATCCTTCCATATTTCTGCACAAATATTAAAAAATCGTATTAAAATTGCTTTAAAGGTAATATAACTTTCATAGGACTACCTCATACGAAAGTCATCAGGGAAGAATCAATATTCCATTGATGCTCAGTAGCTTGAATTTTCTTTTGCCTCATATTGTGACAGTTTGCATTAAATCTTAATTGTATTTGGTACAGATTTTCAGGTGATTCTGTAGAGCTTGGCATCATTAGGAATGGGGCTCATATGAAGGTTCAGACTGTTCTGAATCCCCGCGTCCATTTGGTAAGCCGTTAAGACTATCTATTGGCAATGATTTTGGGCAAATTTAACGTTTTCTATGTTTTTGAGTCACATTCCTTTATTCCTGATCGTAAAGGTACCATATCACATTGAAGGAGGTCAACCTTCGTATTTGATAGTTGCTGGATTGGTTTTCACCCCACTTTCTGAACCACTTATAGAGTAATGTTCTGCTAATTTTATGTTACATATTGCCTTCGTCTTTTATGATTCAACTTATAAAATGATACTGACTGTTTTATATCTTTCGAGACAGAGAGGAATGTGAAGAAGCTATGGGGGTGAGTTTATCCATGAGAAAATACCTGATTATCATGTCTGTGAAACTCTTACTTTCTGTTGATGCTATTTAGATGTCAAAAATGGCTAATATCTTCTTCACTCTTTTTAACAGCTGAAACTTGTGGCGAAGGCAAGATATTCTTTGGCAAAATTTAAAGGAGAACAAATTGTGATCCTATCACAGGTAGATGCTTTACACATTGAATGCTTTTGTGCAGGAGGTCTGCAAAAAGATAATTGATTTAAGTAACATGTCAGATAACACAAAGAAAATTTTTTTTCCAAATTGCGCTAGAATATAATTAGATTCACAGCAATGAGATTGATCTTATATGCATTGTGCTCATATCCTTTGGTCTCCTCATTATCCTAGTAGGGAAGATTTTGGTTAATATGCTTCATTTTCTGAAATTAAGAAATGACTAATCAGAGAGTTTGAAAATTTTGAAAAGCTTTATATATTTAGCTTTCACTGGGTTCGTGTTGTGCTAGGTCTTGGCAAACGAAGTGAATATTGGATATGAAGATATGGGAAATCAACAGGTAAGCTCTATCATTTGTCCCAGTGATCCTTTATTTGTTTGGGTTTGTTTTCATAGTTTAAAAGTATGGGAATTTTTACTGTAGGTTATGAAGTTAAATGGCAAACACATCAGAAACATTCACCATCTAGCTCATCTTGTTGATTGTAAGGACATAAATTTCATTCTTTATGATCTTTATGCTAGCGATCCTTGAATCTTAAGTATCTCAATTTGCTTCTCCCAGCTTGCAAGGATAAGTATCTTGTTTTTGAGTTTGAAGATAATTATCTTGTTGTATTGGAGCGGGAATCAGCTGCAGCTGCCTCAACTTGCATTTTGAAAGATTATGGCATTCCTTCTGAAAGATCCTCTGATCTAACAGAGCCATATTTGGATAGCTTTACAGATAATAGTGCGGTAGATCAGGATATCGGGGATAGTCCTGTTTCAAACTTGGAAATCGGATTTGATGGGCTTCTTTGGGCGTGATCATGTCAATCCTTGGCTCAAGTTTCAGCTAATTATCCATTCCATTCTCTGATTTGGTCAAATATTTATATGCTAGATTTTCCAGAGCCCTCTACCTGATTTTTGAGAGCACCAGGGCAGAGAGGCAAAGGTGAGGTTTTTTTAGATAATCCTTGTAAATTATTGTTGTAACATTGTAATCACCATAATAATAGGATGCATTCTTTTTTAATTGGATTGATCCACCCTACCCATATGATGAGAAGGATGAAATTGTTACTATAATGCCAATCTACGGAAGGAAGTTGCAGTTTCAAGGAAAAGAATTGGTTCTTGAAATTTGTTGTAATCTGCTGTGTTGTATTCGAAGGCATCAGATTATAGATACTAGAAATGTAATACCCTTTAGTAGCTTTTACTAGCCTTTTTTTTCAAATTTTTGTTTAAGATCCTTTTATTATAAGATTAAGTAGTTAATTAATGAATTTTAAAAAAATTAAAAGAAAAAGATTTTCTTGCAAGATTAATGCCTGACCCCTTCCCACCAGGCAAAGTGATACATACATGAGCACCAATTTTCACTGCTTTACATGAACAATCATCATTTTCTGTCATGAGTGCCTTGGCAAAATATTCCCTCTGTATCCTAAATATTGTCCCCTTTTTCATTTTGGTTCGTTTACTAAAGATTACTTTACATACTTTGGGCAATTTTTGAGGGATGAAGAGAGTACATCCAGAGTGCTTAGTAAAAACACAATAAACGTTAATTAAGAAAAGATAGAGAGTAAAAATAATTTCATGTCAACATATTTAGAAGACGCAATTCAATTTTTTTTTCCTACTCTCTTCGGCCATTCTTCTCTTTTTCTATATTTATATTTAAACACTAAACTAAGAGGAGACATGATAATTCTGTTTTTATGATTAAAATTCCTATATTCAGATGTTTCAAATATTGGTTAGAAATTTGTAGTTTACGAAGTCAATTGATCAAGAAGAAATTTGACCAGAAGCTTTCGGTGCAATTTTCACAAAATAAAACAGTAGCAGAAGTTACAAACATCAATATCTCCTAGTATAATACTTCAATTCAAGTAAAGTTTGAGTCTTAATTCATTAGTTTGAAGAAACCTACTACTTTCTAGATGCAACAACATATAAAAAATAAAAGACAATATACCAAAAATTTAAAATATGAGACAAGTAACGAATTTTTTTTTTATAATTTTCTTCACCTTTGATGGTGGATGATTAATTATTTTTTGCCCTCTATTTAGGTGACATTGCTTATCATATAGGCGGCTTAGAATGTAAGACCCCTTGCTAGGGATGACAAAGGACTAGATCTGGACCGGATCTTTATGGATCCAGATTTGTTTTTCAAGGATGGATTTAGATCCGTCGGGTATGGAAAATAAGAATCCTTATCCAGATCCAACGGATCCGGGTCCAAACGGGTTCAAAACAGCCGGATCCTACATATTTGCCTATTATTTCCGACAATAATAAGTTTCAAATTTATAAATCTATATTTTACATCTACGACAATAATCCAACGAAGGATCTAAGTTCAATACTTGAATACAATTCATATAACTACTCAAATATTACAAAACAACAAAGTACAAATGAATAAAATCAAATTTTTACATGTCTTTTGAATAACAATACAAACAAGTGTAAATGAGTAAATGAAAAAACGGGTAACAGATCCAGGTATTATGATTAGACCCATACCCGGATCCATCGGGTTTAAATTTTGAAGACCCATATCCGTGATCCACGGATCCAGGTCGGGTCCAATATCCGTGATCCACGGATCCAGGTCGGGTTCAATATCCGTGATCATCCCTACCCCTTACTCTACGAAGGGTGACATGACTTGTGAGTTTTATTCTAAATTGATAAAGTATATGCTTAACTATAAAGTATATTCTTGAAAATGAAACATTACTTGTAGTGTTATTACCATTAGATTAGTAATTTGATTTTTGTGTAGTGAATTAGGAATTCAAAAACAAACTCTATATTCATCTTTGAGCGAATTGGAGATGATATCATGTTTTAATGCGAAGGATTTTGACTTTTTAAGTAGTAGAAGTTGGTCTTGATCTGTGTTTGACGTAGTTTTATTCATCCGAAATAAGCGGATACATATAACACTTGTGCAGGTAAGTAACTATTAAATTGTTTCATCACTCTCTGCATGTAGTGCATTACTTGCTATGCAAAGTCAAGTCTTATCAACCGTTTACAATGGCTTCACTAGTTATCTTTTCACTTATACAAGATTATTAGTAGTAGTATTTGAATTAGTATTATTATATTCTTAATACTATTTTTATAACATACCCCCTTTGTCTCTAAAAAATTGACTCAATTTGACTTTCACAGTCTCCAATAGAGGACTTTAAACTTTTTTATCTCGGCAAAAAATTATGAAAACTTGATATTATGAAAATTTACATTGAGATGTATCCAACAAGATCACACTTGAATATATTATTTCTTATAACATGATGAGAATTCGTGATCAAACTTTTCGAACTTTGACTCCAAATAATGGATTAGGGCGACTATTCTAAGCTTAGTGATGTTAGAATCAGATACGACAAGGTCTCAAGCAAACCAACCCGAATTAATTTGAGAATCTGAAATTAATACGTTTAAATTTTCACTCAAATATGACCCAAATCAAATCAAATAGATTCGACTTGTAACTGATCCAAAGAACTCCAATAACACCATTAGAGCATGGGCAACATATGGAAGTCTCCCCTCGCCGGAAAGGCATCTCTCCAGCTCCTGCTCTTACTCTTTAATCTGCTGCCTCCGCTAGACTTCCGTTGGTGGTAGGCCTCTGGTGGTAGTGTTGCCCCTTTATATCTTTTTTATTCTATTGACAAACTTTAGTGTTTTAAGTTGTATGAGATATTAATTTATACTACATGCTTGTTAAATTGAGGATTTTGCTCAAACCCCGTTTCTTTGATTGATTAATTAAGCAGAATAGTTGATGAATTAAATATGTGGAGCTACTTACCAAAAGCGTTGCATCGCTTTAGGCACTCCATACATGTCAGAATATGGTAAGGTTTACGATGTTGGCTCTGTTTTCTGAAAATGCTTTCTTCCCAACCGAACACTTCTCATAGGTTGTTTAGGGACCAAACTGATCGAAGTTGTTTGGTCAGATGTAGAAAGCACCAAAATATATTTGGTCAAATGTAGGATGTTCTGCTTGGATTATTTTCGTACGTCTTTTTCATCATTGTTTTCTGGTTTAATTTGTTTCTACTTAAGTTGGGATGTATGATTCAGTTCGTGCATTTCATCAAAATCCTTTTGTTTCTTGCATTTTTTCTATGTGATAAGAAATATAGTCATCTTGACTCGAATCCAATTACTTTTGTTTCTAATTTTTGTGTTCTTAGTTTCTCCAAATTTTTCATGTTACTTAGTGTTACATAGTGTTCCTTTATGTTGTGGTTTCATACATAAGAGAACGATGCCCATCCTGCCTCAAGCGCATGCTGATTTGCTCACCCCGTACTTGGATCATGATGCATACTTGCATGGCATGGGGTTGGAGACTGGAAGATCAAGCATTCGGTTCACACATCAGAACCACTGCAGCTGTTTTTTTGAGAGTGCAGCTGTTGTAGTTGAAGTTAATACCTTGTGTACTCATTAGTCATTACTTCATTAGCATACCACAAGTCTTGTGATGCACATGAATAACACAACTATGTACTTGCAATTACAACTTTCCAAACATTACCCAATAATAATTATGTTGTGTTGTCTTTCGTTTTCATTTATCCAGCACTAGCACTGGTTCAGATGGAGTTTCTTCGTCAAACACAACAAGATCTACCTAGCAGAGTAAAACCGAACAAATAATGCAGACAATCAGGACAAAGGAGAGGAATTACTAGAGAAAGAGGAATACACCTCATAATCATAAGTTGACGGAATAAAAGGCAGATATATAAAACTTGTCCCTCGGTGAAACATGCCAAGCTGTATTCTCACTATAGATGGATGATCCCACTTACTTTATCATTCAGTTTCACCAAATCCCCTACTTTTTATTAAACTTTCCCCAAATACATGAAATCATTAATCCATCTCTTATATATGTAACCCTCTCCCTTTCTCTATCATATTCTCAGCGACATTCCATTTCTCAGTTCCATTCAATGGCTTCCTTAAACCTTCCCAAACTAGTCCCAAGTCTCGTATTCATTTACGTGATATGCTGCAACGCATACACTACACTAGCGTCACCATCATTACCACACAAAATCAGAGAAACTACAACATTTAAGCTATCTACAATAGCAGCTCAACCAAGTGTACTGCCGTACTCTCCTCTTTCTCCAAGTTCTCCTCTGTCTCCTGATGCATTATCACCTGATATTTCTCCTCTTTTTCCTACTACACCATCTACTGCTTCAAACCCACCCCCTTCAGAAACTTCACTTCCCATCATTCCTTCAAGTCCAAGTCCCCCTAATCCCGAATCCCTCTCCACCCCAAATCCTGACTCTTCACTGCCCAGCATTTCCCCTACAGGGTCTATGATCCCAGGATCCTCCGCTTTCGCCTCGAAACTTTCTGTTCTACTCAATGCATCCATGGTGATCCTTCTTTTCATTGATTTCTGGTGAATTCAACCAGAAGGTACTGTATTGTTAGTTTATAATGGTGTACTCTGCCATCCCACTTATTACTTTTTTGGCTTACTTTTTATAAAGTTGGTATATATTAATGTTAATTACTTCATTATTGAGATTGCATTACTTTGTACTACATCTTTTTCAATTATTTCTTGCAATAGAATGATCATGTGTTTGAAATTGTTGTACTAGCGATAACAAAGGGGACAAAGTCTGTGTCGTTTGGTATAAGTGGAGGAAATATGTGAATGATACTGAGATGATGGATGAAACTTTTTTTTTTTGTTTGGTTTCTAAAGGTAAATGATGAGGCAATAGTTGGATCTTTTGAATGAAAAAGGTTGGTTCCCTTTTCTTTCAATTTTTTTTTTAGTATCTTCTTAAAATAAAAACAACAAAATCAAGTGTTATCTCAAAAGATGAAATTGAATAGATTAATCAAAAGTTTATCTCACGTAATTATCCATAAAAATCCTTTTTACATATAAGTTATATTTGTCTAACTCAACCACGTTTGAAGTCTCCATTACTTTAAACATTATGTTCCTCACCGCTACATATATTACTCTGTGTCGTACATATACAATTATACAAGTCATCGTAATAGATTTTTCATTATCTTATTCTCAATATTTCCTACTCCAACTTTCTAATAAATTAGCTTTTAGAGATTGAAAAGGAAAAGCCAGCATCTCTACTGTTGAATCACAAGACAATAGGAAATAGGCAATCAAGGCTGTATGCCATGAGAATGTTAGATCCAGTGAACAATCAAATTACAACTTCTAAAAAACTCTTGTTTTTCTCAAGTTAGGTACGAAGCTTAGATTCATGAGTTTGACTATACAAACAAAAAATTTGTATCCATTCTCGTGGCTATTTTACCAATATTACTACTCGCTCTGATCAAAATTACTAGTCACAAAGGGTAAATTTTCGAAAATACCCTTAAATTAAGAGATGACATGACACCAAAAGGATAGGATCACAGAACAACTATTACAAAGGGTATTATTCAATGGCAGAGCAAGAATTTCGTAGTTGAATGCCGAGTTCATTGACACAATACAGTCAACGACTCTATCCTCATTAATGTATTTGAAATCCTATTGTCAACTTTAACTATTCAGTATATGACTATGAGCTTAATTTATCATGATTTAAATTTTAAACATATGGTATAAATTAAATATGATTGTACTAATATGTAGTATTTTAAAAAAATTTAAAAAAAACTAATAGATTTCTGTGTTTATAAATCTCATGCTTGTAAACCTTTGAAAATTTATGCATGACAAAAAGCATTGGCAATTTCACATAAACACCAATTTTATTATTATTATTATTATTATTATTATTATTATGACACGATACTTACAAAAAGGGAAAATTAAAGGTAATACGTATCTGACAACACAAAGTTTTTTTAGTCTTTTGACAATATATATATTTCTCTTTTTTTTTATCAAAACATATATACCCAAATAGCCTATATCTTTTCTTATTTCATATCCCTAGCTCTTGTTTTCTATAGTTCGTAACCAAGACGTCAACAACTGGAATAACTACAAAGGTAATACATTGGAGACTACATCCACTGCAACATATACACCCAAATATATTGTACAAAACATGAAGCTTATATTCTGTTCTCATTACATATACCCAAAACTTTAATTTGAAAACTGTATAATCTTTTCATCAATCTGCACTTGAATAAGTTGCACTTTGAGGTCAATAAATATTAAGAGGAAAAATGCTTGGAAAGAAATCAAGAGTTCCATGAATCTCTATGGAACTCTGAATCCCATAGCAACACAAAGAATGGCCCTTGTACGATCCAAACACTCCATTTGGTTCCATACTCCCCATTCAACTAGAGTTAGGGCATTTGCTTCAAAATGCTAATGTATGTTGAGAAAGGCATATATTTACTATAGTTCCACAATGAAATTAAATATAATAGGGTGCTTGTGACTTCAAGAAAATGTCAATGGAAACTTCTAGATATGCAAAACGGAAAAGGATAAATTGTATGTATGATCTGACCAACAAAAGTTACCTTCTAGACAAGTTTTTAATTTGTTGGTATCAACTGTGTAGTCACTTATTTCAATTATTATTTATGTTCAGGGGTTAGTACCTGCCAAGTGCCAATATTGAACTTCTCTCGAAAGCTGAGCATAGGTTATATGCAAGGCACATTATCACAAACTAGATAAAGATTATCAGAGGAGCTCCTAGCTTTGCATAAGTTGTTCCGGAAGGCAGTTAAAGCATATACTGACAGAAAATTTGACGTTGTTATAAAGGATGCACTTGTCTCATTTGTAATAACATATCCCTTGAAGCAAAAGAGAAACCAAGCTTAACCATGCTAGAAGAAATAAGGAGGCAAGTAAGGTTAAAATTAGTAGATAAAAGAAGGCCGAAGCTGCAAATTTTACCTAGTGATCCTAGGGTGAAGTATGGAAGGCCTGCTAATATAACAAAAGGAAACGAGCATATGGTGAAGTCAAACAGAAACTGCACCCATATAGGATTTCAAACAATGGAAAACAATTGTGCTCAAAAATGTAGATGAGCAGTTGATTGCACAAAATCTGCAAGTAGCTTGGTCAATTTGCTCCATTTGAGAGTAAAGGAATAGATACATCAAAGAAACAGTGCTATACCACACATATTAGTAATATGAATACAATCTGCCAAAATATTTAAACATATATACCCTACAGTAACAAATTATACAACCTAGTAACATAATTCTTAATCCTTACCTTAATCTAGATTTCAGACCCTAAGCCTGCTGGGACAAAAAATGTGTTCTAGATGTACTAATATGTTCAAGAAAAGTCAGCCCACATCTACAGAGGTCCAACGCTGATTTGGCTGCTCGAAGATATATTGAACAATTTAGCCAGATGAACAGTTACATTCTTCTTGGGGGAAATAGTCACTAATGACTTCTTAAGCAGTTTACACTCCTCCCTAAGAATTTCCAAAGCTACACAAAGCTGTCGAATCGCCTCACGCTTCTGCTCATCTTTTTCTGCAAGAGCATTCTTCAGCAGCCTAATCGCCTCATTTTTCTCTCTATCTTTCTCTACAAGTGTATCATTCAGCTGCCTAATCGCCTCTCTGTTCTTTGTATCCTTTTCTGTAAGGGCAAACTTAAGCTGCCTAATTGCCCTGTGCTTCTCCTCATCCTTTCGCCGCCCATTCTCTGTTATTTCATCTCTCAGCTTTGCTAACTCAAACTTCATCTCCTCGAATTGCCTTGTAACTTCTACATTTTCTTCCTCTTTTCGAGCAAGAGCATCCTTTAAGCACCTTTTCTCTGCCTGTGCTTCTTGCTCCAACTTCATCAACTCTGATTTTGCTTCCTCAAACTTTCTAGTCACCTCAATTACCTCATTTTCTTTCTTCTTTACCCATTCCTTTTGAATGATATCCTCTACCTTTAGACCCTCCATTTTATTCTTTAATTTTGTCATATAATACTCATCCATTTTTTTCACCTTACTTCTTAACATGTTTTCTACCTGAACAATCTCCTGCTCATCCTTCAAGTTTGTCACTTCGACAAATGGTACGAGTACTTCACTAGTTTGCTGCATTGTAAGCAGCGAATTACAGTCCCTAACTGCAGCCATTCCTTCCCTCAGCTCCTTGAGCTCGCGGATATTGTCTGATAACAGCTTAACTACCTCCTCTTTTTCCTCATCTTTCTGATTGATAATGCTCTTCTGATTCCCATTCTCTTCTCGCAATAGATCTAATTCATCCCTCAGCTTCATCAGCTCGTCATAAGTAGCCCCACCAACAAATGCCTTTTCTGTCTTCTGATCAAGTAGCACACCATCACCTTCTAGCTCAGGATCATCAATTTCAGACTCTGCAGCCTCCTCAGAACTGTAGGCCGCCTCAGTAAAGCTATCAAACGACTTAACTGAGTTACCCGAATCGTACACACACTCATATCCCTCATTTGGCAGTGAGAGCGGGTTCCTAAATGGGGACCTGCGAGAAGCACGATCACTCTTAAGTAGATCATGTCGCTCAGCCAGTGATCTATGAGCCCGATAAAATTCCTCAACCATGCTTATAAGCTCTGGCCTTTTCTTATAATACATCTCTGCACGTTGTGCAAACGAATCTGCATCTTCCTCTATTAGCTTCAGCATTGAATTTGTCTTCTCATTCAGCTCTGCCATGCAAACAACAAAACACATAAGAGCAGCAAATTAAAAGCACTAGCAAAGTTGATTTTGTTTTTGTAACATTCTTAGCCATGACACTTCCAAAACAAAAGTATTTATGAAATCATTCTACCATGGTGAACACAAGACATTGTATAGCAAAAGAGATGTCTAATGGCAGTCCATAAATTATTTTTATTTTGTAATGGTGTAATACAACCAAAACAAAATACAAAGTACAAATTATTTATGTCTTCTTCAAACTGTGTCATGTGATCCAATAGAGCTTCTCAATATGGGTCATTCAAATCAAGTGTATAAATTTCGAGTTAAATCGATTTCTCTTGGAAGCAAAAACTAGGTTCGGGTGATGGATCACATTTGCTACAAATATACATGTTTTTAGATACAAGCATGAACGCATAGGGGTGACCTTCATACAAATTTCTTTCACTGCCTAATTAGAGAATATGTAACTCAACCGACTACAACAACCATCAAGAAGTAACTCGCAAGAGTAAACTAACTATTAAGAATAGAAAAAAGAAATGAAAAATATGCACTTATAGAGAACAAGTTCCTCATTTTTGCCAGTGATAGCAACAAAAGGTGCAAAGTGATGACAAATACATATAAGAGTGGCCCGCCACTTAATGCACTATCCTTGTTTAAAAGATAGACTAGAAAGCAAACAAGACAATGCCATTGTGATTTGTGATATAGTTCTAACACTTGTTTTAAAATTTAAAAAGGCTAGGTATCCCTATCTCTTTTTTCAAAAAAAAAAAAAACTTACCCCTTAATATAATAATACAAAACACAGGATATTATAAGGTTATTGCATCCCTTATAAAAATTACCCCTTAACATAACAAAAGTTATTCCTTAAAATTAATAAAGATTAAGATATGTTATGTTAAGGGATAACTTTTATTGAAATAAGATCTACTATAGTACAATTTAAATTGGAAATAGATCGTCAACAGCCTTGTCACATCAAGTCAACACCCCACTAATTCCCCAATTTTAAGTATCACTGCTGTAACCCTTTTATGAATCTCCAACGGTCGAATTCGAGATTTGAATAGATAACTTTTTTATCATTTTTATTTTTTATTTTTACACAGCAATGGAGTACTATGAACATGTATTTACTTTGCATTAGAAATAAGATTAACTACCCGTAATTCAACAAGCACGAAGGATTCCAGATCAATCAATCTTTTCTTAATCCAATACAACAACTCATACGGCACTCTCGTGACAAATGATACTCATCAATAAGCACCAATTCACCATTAAATTGAAGGGCATTCATTTAAAACAACCAAAACTATGAATTTTCTGTATCGAAATATCATACTCCGTATAATAAAGCTAACTAATGGCGTAATTAAACTCTCTAATTAAGTAACAGCCCTATTTTCATAACATCCCATATTTATTTATTTTTTTCAATACATTTAACCATTTATTTGAACAAGAATGCTGACCAAACACGAGATTTTAGCGATGACATAATCATGAAAAAATCAGATATAAACACTCAATTAATTTCAAAAAGCTCCCAATATTCCCCAAAAAAACAATTATGCCCTAAACTAAGTAATTAATCCACCTCAATTACGGACATGAGTTTGTAACAATGGAAAGTCAAATTTAAACAAGTCTCATTAAAATTCCAAATCTTAACCATTTAGTAGAAACAATCACGAGCCCATCCGGACGTAATTTGAACTAGTAATGTGACAACTAAATACAGAGCCAAACCCAAACCCAAACCCGAACCCGAAAAAATAAAAGGGAAGAGAGGATAGAACCTGAAAGAGTGGATTCAAGCCAAGGGGAACACTTATCACTGTTGTAACTGTCAAACCACCAACAATGTGAATATTTCTTCTTTGTCTCCATCTCCTCTGTCTTTCTTCCTTCCCTTCTTTCCTCAATATTCATCCAAACCAACAACAACAACAAACCAATTTAGCAAAGTTGGATTTTTGTTTTTTAAAGGTTTCCACATCAACATAATTTACATAAGAAAAAAAATTCCAAGAAACTGTATCTTGTGATTTAATTAAGAATAATAGTATCATTGGCATGAATGCACATAAATTCTTTAAAAATAAAAAGAACCTGAAAATGGAATGTGAACTGGTTAGGAAGGACCGTTCCTTGTTTGTCTCTCTCTCTCTCTCCTCTGTGGTGGTTCACTGGTTTGAGTGAAGTACAGAGGTTTTAAACTGCACACACTAATCCTATGCAAGAATTAGACTCTCAACTCTTCCTATATTTTTTTTTTTTGTCAAGTTCTGGACTTTTGTGTATATATTGTTGGCCAATGGGATGATGACACGTGTTTATGGAGCTTGGGGTAAATTGAAATCTGATGGGATTGTGGTGATTTGATTTGATGAATTATTATTGTCTAAAATTGTGGGATAATTGGATGGAGTTGGAGTTATGTTCAAAAAAAAAAAAATATATATATATATATATATATATATATTTGGATTGAAAAAATATGAGTGAAATCACATAGCAATGTGAACAACGAACTTGACTCATGATATCTAGGATGTCCATAATTTCATTCAATGATCTTTCCAAAAAAAAAAAAAAACCATTCAATGATTGATACTTTTATGGAGTATTACAATGCAGTGTACTTAAAATCATGGAAACATTAAAACGTAATATGATAGTCATAATTATAAAAGTTAAGGGATCTGTTTAAGAACATGTTAATTTATTAAAGGGTATGGCACATTTTTCGTCAATAAAACAAAGGGTACATTATATTCACATAAATTTTTAGAGTATTTGCTCTTATTAATTAACTTACTTTATCTTATATGAACTTTTTTTAATAGTAAAATCAATTCCTCAATAAAAAATCACATGGCATATATAAAAGTAAATTTATAGGATAACTCACTACATTCATAGATGTAATTTTATTGACATAGACAATTAAAACAATAACTAGCTACAAGGGAAAGGGTTAAAAAAAAAAAAAAAAAAAAAAAAAAAAAAAAAAAAAAAACTAAATTTTGTGAACTTATTCTAGCTTATTTTAGATACAATTTCCCTTAGGTATTCCTTATTTTCCAAACTTATTTGACTCTATCATGTTACTTTTCACAAATTAAGTGGGAAGTAGTCCTTCTTCAATTACATGATTTATACTAAAATGTAAATTCTCTCCTTTTTTCTATTTCTCCTTAGGGTTCCTAATAACTACAATTTGGAAGTTTAGGTTTTTTTTTAATTATATCTAGTCGAGTTGTTCGAGTTAGTTTTTTTTTTGGTAAAGATGTACAATATATAAGATGGTAAAAAAAATCAACCGAAAATTGTTATTGCTCTCGTTATAGGCAATGACTTTGTATGTTGCACGATCCCACCCACCTCATCATACGTTCATCTTTGTCATGCTTCTTTCTTTTTGTTTCCTTATATATACCCTATTCAGTCCTCTTCGTTATTCATTAATTGCTATCAATAATCTTCAACTCTTATTATTAAATTTCCTCTACAATATATTATTCTCTTATTATTAAATTTCCTCTACATACCCAGAGAAAGCTTTGTCTTCCTCTCATAATTGATGAAGTTTATGCTTCTTTCAACATGTAATTTTTACGGAAAAAGGCATGGACAAATACCAGGTCACTAAAAATTTAGTGTGGTGATGGACATGCTGGAGCTTTAGGTCCTTAAGGATCTGCTATAACTATCAATAAACTAAAGTGAAAGGACGCACACCTTACAAAAATAAAAACCGAACTAATACTCCTAACTATGTAGTAAGGTAAGTCGGTCCAACTAATCAACTTTAACACATGTAAAACTAGAAGAGTAAAAGAAAAGAGAATGATTATACTACTACTACTTACTAATAAAAGTACGAACTAAAGACATCTAGGACTAGGTATTCTCGCCAGCAAGAACTAATGCAATAACGATTCCTTCTTCCCTTATTCAATTACTAAACAATTCATAGGATAGATACACCATAATCAATACCAATGATTTATTTTGATAAATCAATGGCTTCTTCAACAATGCAATTATACCTATTTTCACGGACTCATGCAATTCAAAGACTTTAAGTATAGCATCTTAACATCCTAACAAATTCCATCAATACTTTTGTAGTGATTTCCTTTATCTTAAATTAGGGTTCTAAATTCGATTAAGGATCAACTTTCGTTGTAACCTAATCACACTCAACAAATACTATCTCTAGTCATTCATCTATAATAAAAACCAACCCTAAAATAAATGAATCGCAAACTAATCAAAATCGGGATTTGGAAATTAAGAGCACATCAATCCATGCTAGGTTCAACCTAATCCTAGATTATGAAACTACTTAAACATGATAATTAAATAAACAAAACAATCAATAAGAGAAGATATAATAACAATAATGATAAGATAGTAGAGAAGAGAAAACAATACTTAAATTAGATTGATAGAAAATATCAATCACCAAAACTTTTCTTTCATAGTTACAAAAGAGAAAACTAAGAACAAAAGTGAAAACTCTTGAAAACCCTAAGCTAATGAATAATGAAAACTAAGAATAATGAAAACTCAAAACTAAAAATATAAAACTCTCCTCCAAGTCTCAAAAGTGGCGTGCAAAATTATTGGCCCAAAGGAGTCCTAAAGCATAGCAAATACTAAGACCTAGCTAGTACTAACCTCCCAAAAGAGGAAAATATAGAGAAAAAGTGATAAAATGAGAACGATTAAAACATTAAAACCATGAACTATATCGTGCTCAAGGAAACAAAAGAACGATTTGGCTTCATCTTGTAAAACTTCTGTATGTGCTGCTTCACTAATAATAATAATATCATGGCAAGGCCTGCACAGGAATATTAGGCTGCTGCTGTGACTGTAGTAACAGTTGCAAACCATTTTTGCTGGTGATGTGAATGATTTGTTTTGTCTGATTTCACATTGTAAGAACTCAAGTAAGACTTTGGCATGGCTGTCATTTTCAGTAACAACTGACATTATTTTCCTTATCCTGAAATTCTAAGAGGTGTTGCTCAACCTCACATCTCAAAAGCCAACCATCTAACTGTTGTGTAAGCTGCCGCGAGTCTTGATCCAGAGCAGATACCAAGCCGTTGCTTAACCTTTGTGGTTTGTCGTACAATACTTCACTTACGATCAAGTTTTGTTATCATCCAAGAAAATTGACGTCACAAATTCACATAGAAGGTGATTTGACCTCGATAATAACTTGGAGGTCTATAAATCTATAGTCATGTTGGATGTTGATAGTTGATACGACCATGACCTTGAGTCCTTAAATGGGAACAAGATATGTATTCGTACGGCAATAACTAGGTATACATATAAACATACGATAATACAATCGATCATCCACGTATCAAGTTGACTAGACTAGCAATCCACTGATCTATAATGCTATAGCTTACGGAGTATATATCTCAAAAACAACCAACTATTTATGGCGTAAATTAGTGATTCACCATCTATCTTAAACTTCAATTATTGCCATCACATTCATGCACTTGACATTTCTGGATTTACCAAACACTCAACACAACCAAGTACAATATAAATGGACTTTCTAACCAACTAAATACGAGCAATTTGACTATGCTATGGGCCTATGCTTCATGAAATAATTAACATAATGCCCTTTACTGGTTGATTTCAGCTGCCAATCAAACTTACTTATTCTCATTTCAACATTATATGCTTAAAAAAACACATATTTACTATCAAAATCGAAAACCCACAAATTTAAGCTCTGATTTTTTTTTTTTTTTTTTTTTACCTTAGATTAGAAAAACAGATAGAGAAAGCAAGGTTTAACTATTTATTTATTCATGAAATTGACAAGAAAATAAAGAAAAATGTGTAATAAAAAAGAGGGGGGGCGGGGCGGGTAGCCATCAGATTAGCATATAGGCACATTCGTCATAGCAACAACAACCCCAAATTCTGATTTGGGAGCGCAATATTGTGTTGATGCCACTCGTGCTTATGCTTTCATCATCGGCTGTTTTAATTCAGATCTTATACCAACGAAACGGAAGAAAACAAGGAGCTGAACAGAGGTAGGGTTTGGAAAAATGGAGAGAATTGAGGAACTCGGAGTGAAGGGCGGGGAGTCTTATAGGCAATCATGTAGGGTTTATTGTATCGCTTGTTTGCTATGATGAAGGCCCACAAATAATGTATTCCCTTTTCGTTTTTTTTTACTATTTTCATTTAAAATTATAGATTTGTTTTAATGTATATTTTTTAAAATATTAATATTTTATAATTTTTTCAAATACACATAAAAATTAATAAGTTTTATGTTTAACCAAAAATTTACACAAAAGTAAACATGAAGTAAAAAAATGAGGGAACTATTAGATAATCGCTCCGTTTATCATAATTCCCAAGTAAATGGAGTATATGAAAGAGATATATGGAAATTATATATATATATATATTAAAATAATTTATAAAATAATAATTAATATTATTTGAAATTACATTTTTTTATGAATAATTATGAAATTATGATCAATGAAACCAATATTTATAATTTCAATGCAATAGTATTTTGAGTCTTGATTGAATAACTACGTATATGATACTTTTTTAAGCTTCTCATCAATACTGTACATTTTTTTATACTATTAGTTTTAAGTTAATGTTGTAATATTTAAAATATTCGAAGTAGCAATTAAAAATATATGTTTTCCCAGCTTAATTACGATCAACTAATTAATGAAAATCCCGAACTAAGCTTGAAAAATTCACAAATCTACCTATGTTAATTATCATCCAACACTTATGAGGTGCATAACTAACATTACTCATTTGTCTCATATCAATTTGATATGTCACATAAAGTTACACTGCGTTTAACTCATGGTATAATTAAAACTGACTACAGAGGGTTTATTAAGTTGATGAATAGGCTATTTCAATTTTTTAGTGTAAACATTTGCAAAAATTCTAAGTCAATTTTAAGATTTTTATTCACAACTTTATAAAGGTAATTGAGGTACTTCATGACAAGTTTTTTTTTTTATTGTGAACTCTAGATGAATATGGATATCAATTATATATTAGTGTTTCAATACAATTGTCATATACTCGTGTGAGAACTTCATGTTCCTCCATCGAAATACTTGGAGAAATATAAAAATGTTATTGCTATGTAATAAGACAAAGTAATAACTATTACTTTCAACTACAACGTACTCAATATAAATATCTAGAAGAATTATTAAGTGTGCATTTTAATAAATCTCAAACTAAAAGAGTGGATCAATAATAATAACATTGTTTTTCCAATACATAATAATAAAATTCCATTGACCAAGCCACTAAGCATGTGAATTCTCTCCCTACAAATTGCTTCATAAATATGTCCACTTATTTGGAATGCAATCCAACCTGTCCATGTATACATATAAATGAATAAGTCAAAACTAAAATAAAAAGAAAATATGTATCAATAAAAATTGAGTATATTATTGCGCATAATTAATAAAGTTCATTTTCTTTCAAATCTGTTAATTTCATAAATATCCAAATAAGTTAAATTGCATAATGAAAGTTTTAAAAATATTTCGAAGAACATATTTGAAATAATTCAAAAGTCCATGGCCAAATTTAGTAATTATCCATGCCCAACAAAGTGAGTAATAAACCCAAGTGGAATATGAACAATTCAATTTAGTTTTGAAACTCTTTAAATGTGCACACATCCCTTATTATAGTAATGCCAATTTTCAATATTTTGCCTTGATAAAACAAGATGAGTGTAAATCATAAATAATTCCACAAATTATGAAATTAGTCCAAACACGTGGTGGTGATGGGCTTACGCGCGGGGGACTACGATTGCCAGTGGACATGTCGTTGATAGTGGTGGTCGACTGTGAAATTTTGTGAATTATATGTGGGGTAAAAGATAAATTGTTTAGGAGTTGGGTATCTATAATCAGGAGTAACAACAACTTAGTAACGTTTAGGAACATCAATAATAGAACATCAATAATTGATTTAGTCATGAAAAAGAACAAAATATTATAAGGTAAGATAATTTATGACTAACCAAAAGAGATTTAATTTTGAAAATTTCCTTAAATCTTATCCTCATATTCCTTGAAAAAAATCTTTTAATCATATATTAATTTTCCTCCCTTTTATTTAATTTAAAATGTCGGCCCTTTTGAAGAATATTCCAAAGTATTGGTTTTCAAAAATTATCTTTTCATATTATTCATAAAAATTTATTTTAGCAAATAATATTAATTTGGATTTTTATAATATAAAATTAATTAATTTTATAAATTAAAGTGTGTATATATATACTTCAATATAATCATTGAAATTCAAACATAATTTTCCTTTCAAATCATTTAAGTTAGCTCATGTTATAAAAACCAACTAATTGGTCAAAATTATTTAGAAAGTACTAATTTTATTAGATAAATACTGTAAAATTATCATTTCAAATATTCTAAAAATATGGGATATTACATATGTGAATGATCCATAAAAAAGGTTTCAAAGTACTAAAGCTTAGTGTTCTTTCCACTAATTTTTGTTGTTGTTGTTATTGTTTGCTTAAGCTTACCACACTCATACCTTGAATTCACAAAGAATCTTTATTTTCATATTCTTGTTGCCATTTGTTATTAAAGACTTAAAGTTGTACAATACAATTTTTATTTTCCTATCTTTTAAGGGGCCTACTATTTTGGTTTTTTTTCAAAATAAAAATAGTTCTTTTTAATTTGATACCAATAGATAAGGTCATAAGGCATTAGTTAAAATTATCCTCCTTCTTAAGGTTTCTAAAACCTATACCTTATGGGTTCAAGATCTTGGTTTTACCCTTACAATTTTAACAATATAACACAAGGTATGAGTTTGACCAGTTTCAAATCATACCTTATATCAGATACCCGCAAATCAAACATTCTTAGTGTCAATCGAGAGGATTCTAGTCATTTTGTTCATGTGTGGATCTAGTTAATTTTGTTTGGATAAAAGGACATTTTGCTGATTTTGTATGGGTCAATTCGATTTTTGTTAGGTCATTTTTGGTTTTAATCTATTAAGCATATTTGGAGAAACAATCAATATTTATTTTGATATTTTTTTTGTTTGGGTTGATTGTGACTTCAAGTAAGATTTGCTCTTGAAAGACGAAGAGAGTTTTATATTATTAACTCTTTGACTAATTATCATCCCATACAATCTTTATCAAGTTTTTAAAAATTAGGGTTAGAATTTATATTTCGTAATATTATTTGATCTTTAAGTCGTGTTCCAAATAGTACACCTCAACTTTTGTCCTTATTTCTTGCAAAAAACATAAAAAAATTATCCTTGTTAAGAAACAAAAGTATTTTTTTTTTCTTTTCAAAAACCATACCACTAACCCCAAACGCACCCCTTTAGGGAGTAAATTACTAAAAATCCTTAACGAGCTATTTGAAAAACTTCCTCACTTAACTTCAGGTCCTCAGCAAATCTCTGGTGTCGCAATACACTCGTTAACCACTCCAAACACACACACACTCTCTCTCTCTCTCTCTCTGTAGGTCCGTCAATCGCTTCATACCCATTTTCTTATACAATTTTTTCAATATTATCAATTATTTCTTGAATCTAATTATTTGAGTTTCTTCGTTTTTAATTTCAGTAGTGCTAAAAATGGAGAATCCACAAATCGAGGAGTCTAATCCTCAGCCCACATCCGTTTCATCCGAAGTTGGGGTGCCTCAAAATCAAGATGATCTTGCTCCTCAACTCTCCGATACTAATGGGTACCTGTTTCTTTTGCAATTCATTTCTCACTTTTTCTGGGGTTTCATATCGATTTTTATGCTAAGTTTTGTTAATTTTTACAAGACATTGAATGATGGATATTTTCATATTCACTATAATATGGTTGTATGTGCTTCATTTTCTAGAAATTGAACAATGTGCATTTTTTAGGTAAGCCATAAGATGAGAGTATATGCATATTTTGGTTAATTTTCAAGAATTAAATAATGTGTATTTTTTTAGGGTATAATTTGGGTAGTATATGCTTAACCTGGCTAATTTTCATGAAACTGTATAATGGGTGTTTTTAATTTTTTCGGGTTTACGATAATATATATACTTAATTTGGTTAATTATGTAATTTATCTGGAGTTGGGCTTTTTTGGTTTAATTTTATTGAAAGAAAATGTTTATTCAAGTGGGTATTAGTGCTAATTTTATTCCGTTGAGAAAAAGATAGTATGTTTGAAATTGAGGGCTTTTCCTCACAATATATTCCCTTGATCGTCGAAGGTGAACAGTTAGTGAAATTTCCTATACTTGTCATGGAGAACGGTTAGTGAAATTTCCTTTACTTGTCATAGGAGAATGGTTAGGCACTTTTTGGTTGGAAGGAAAAGAAACGAAAAGAAATTTGTTTCCACGTTTGGTTCAAAAGGAAGTAAAAGGAAGCTCCTCCAAAAAGGATCCGTTTGTTTTGATGAAAAATGCTTTCAAAAGAAACAATTTGCCTATTTTCTTTTGTTTGTTTTGTCGAAGGGAGGAAAACAATTTTCTACGAGGGAAAATAACTCTTTAAAAGTATAAAACACTTTCAAGGAAGGTGTGATACATTTTCCTCCCTATTCCTTATTCCTTTTTTTTTTTTACCTAGCTTCTATCCTTCCTTACCCTTTCCTCTTCATTTTCCCTTGTCTATCAGAACTTTTCTCGTGAGCAAACCAACAAGGAAAACTATTTTAGAAATATATTTTCCTTGAAAATTGCTTCGGAGCTAAAATATTCACACTCCTTTCATCCCAAAATAGTAGGAATTTGGCAGAAAAGAGAAAATTAAAAGATGTCTTCTACTCTTCCCTTCACTTTTCTCCATCAACCAAACATTGGAAAATTAAGTTTTTTACCTTTCCTTTCTCTTCCTTTGTTTTCCATTCTCTTCCCTTCTCTTTCCTCCCTCTACCGTCATTGAACCAAACTAAGCATTTATTGTATCTAGGCTAAGATCTTATAGAGATGGATGCTATGGTGCCACCATGTGCAAAAAAGAGAGTAATAGTACTACAAAGCAAAGCAGATAGAACTTGGATTTACATAGATCCCATCAAGTTGTGGTTTGATGTAGTTAGTTAGGACTATGATCAACCTTTGCATTGATATATAGTGTTACAAGTATTGGGTGTACTCTAGCTCTCTGTTTCTCAGTAGTTACATTTGGGGACTACAAATTTAATTAGTGCAATGTAAGTTGATTTGGAATCGAAAAATTGGCTAAAAATTCATTTACCCTGTTACTCATAAGGTAATTATATTAAATACAAGCTTTTGTGGTTTAGGCAGAAGTTGTGGAACTTTAAACAAACATCCGAAACTAGACTAATGATTATTTTGGTAAGTTCTGTGCAACTAATGCTTGTGTAATACTAAAAATTTGGTAGAGAAGGGGTAAAGTTGTCATTTTATACAGGTAAATGTCATTGTGCACAATTTTTTGTTTTTTATTTCAAGCAAACCTGATTTTAAATCTTTGGGTGTCGAATTTGATGATATGGATTTGGTACAATTTGTTAAGTGGACATATATGATATGTAGGGTTGTGTGAAAGGAGTTTTGAGTTCTGGATTTTGTGTTCTTTCAGATGCTGCTAGTAACTTCTGTATTTACTTACTGGTGATCACTTTGGTCAATAAGGCCTTTTGGTTCCCTCTCATGTTTTCATTGAAATCTATTGTTGTAATGCAAAAATGTCTGTTAATGAAATACATGAAAAGACACAAAGTTTTGTCACTTTTGTGTCCTATTTGTCATGAAAGATGCTGCTACAGTGTTGCCACTTGCCAAGGTCCTTAATTCTAAAGGTTTTGACTTCCCATGCTTGGAATTGTCGATATACTTTAATTATGCTTTAGTGGGTGATTTCTCTCAACATGTGTGCATATGAGAGGTACTAGCTTCTTCTTGCTGTCCAATAGAACCTTGTGTTCATACTTTCATTGTCCCGTTTCCTAACACCACTATCTTCTTAGTTCGAAGACCTAAGACTAGGAAACTGTATTTTGCCAAAATAAAAATACTTAGTGACAATAGCTTTTTGGTTCTAAACTGTGGTCCACACAATTTTTTCTCTTCCCCTACGAGCAAACTTTTCTGTACCTCGATCTCTATTCAAGGCATATGCAATGCATCCAAAGTCTTCTTGTTATAACTGGCTTTCTACTATTTGAAGCTTCATCAGGGATTATGTTGATATTGCCTAAGTTGATTGAGTATTCTATTAACTGCTTCACCCCATAAAGTTTTTGGTAGATCTCTTTCTTCTATAATGCTCTAGGACATCATTTTCTTGAAGTTTCTTTCTGTACTCAGCTTCCTTTTGATGTCTTCTTCTTTTTAGTGCCTCATCAAATATTTCTTAATAGATTCTCCTCACTTTGCTGTCAATATCATCATCAAATAGCCTTTTTTATTTCAATAAAAGCCGTAAATTGGAGAAAGACATTAAAATCATCTTGCTTTGATAGAGATAATTTATCCACATCATTGTGGTGTAATCATGAAGAAAATAGCAGAATTTACCTTGTGTTTAGCCTAGAAGAGTTTTGTGTATTATAAAAAATTACTGCAGAAACTAATTCAGGAGGAACTTTGACCTTCCATGGGTCTCCATGCATCTATAAACCAGCAGCTGATGTTGACAAAGTGACTATGTATTTTTTCTTGTATGGATTCATCTTTCACGTACTGGAAAATTTCTGTCAATATGTGGCAGTCTAACCACCTTATCTTTTTGTTTCATAAATTTAGTACTTTTAGTGGTTGAGTTGTTGAGGTTCCGCTGTGAAAATGGCTGAGACATTACTCATCCATGGCCTCTGTGGGATTGATTTACGTTGCAACCCTTTTTGCACCTTTGATAACTTTTTGATGATTTATGCCTTTAAGTCCTAGCTTGTCACAATATAACAGTGAGGGGTTGATATTTTGATACAGTCATTAGCCCTATCACTTTCTCCACCATGACCATAATTTTGCGCACAATCCTACCTTAATATGGAAAACTCGTTAAGAAATTGATTATATTGGGAGTTTATAATAATTTTGTGGGATATTGATCACTATCTAAACATTGGAGTATATGCTTGACTACATTGAGAAGTTAAAATAATAAATAAATTTGTGTTAGTATTCTTGTCTATAATCGGGGGACCTGAATTGGAGATTTGGGAAGTTAGGTACTTGAGTACTAAGGGGGCATTTGGTGTGTGGGAATGAGAATTGGCCACTTGGGGTAGGAAGTAGAGTCTGAATTGTTTGATGGAAATTCGTCAAATAATTCCTAATTACAATAGGTGGGAATTATTATATTGCATGTTTGGTATTTTAGACAAATTTACCATTTACCCTTTTCGAAGTGTAAAGGAGAGTTAGCTTTAAAAGAAAAGGGTGTACATGTCATTTAATACATTAATCCAATTTCCATTCTCAGTTACTCGCCCTCTCCTAGAAATTGATCCATGCTAAATGAGGGGGTTTATTTCCCATTCCCTAGCCCCTCACATTTCCCATTCCTTCTTAACAACAAGGAAAGTGATGGGTTGAGAAACAAATTCCCATTCTCAACCTCATTTCCCATCTATCGAACACCCTGTTTGGGAATAGAAGAATGATATTTGGAGATTATTCCAGTTAAATAATAAGGTAAATTACTACTTAGGAGTTATGAGTATATATATATAATTACTTGGGAAAGTAATAAGGACAGATGGAGTGGATTGTGTGTTAATAGTGAGTTGGTGATCACAATTTGTGAACTTTGGGTGTCATAATGTCTTAAGATATTGTGGATGATGAAAAGGTTATGTCTTGTTAAATTTTAATCTTGTAAATCTTGGGTTTGACATAATCTGTATGAAAGACATTTCATGGTCTGGTATATATAGGCTGCTTTGTGTTCTGTTGTATATGGGTTACTTTGCTTGTTATAAAAGTGTTTTCCTGATTCTTAGTTCTTTTTGACTCAATTAAAATGAATACTTGTTTCTTTTGTTGGTTGCGTGGTAGAATATTATCTATGTTTTGTTACCAATTTATTATAACTCCTGAAGCATTAATATAATAGAAGCATAAGCAATAAGCAATTAAGTATGATATAGCAGCCATTCATTGCCCTGTTTTGAAGATAAATGTTGTAGTGGAATTTCTTAATATTTGTTGACTATCTTCTATGTAGCAAAAGAGAGAAGTTGTAATTTGCTAATGTATCACTGGTACAACTTTGAGTTTTACAAACCACCATACAAGTATTAAATGATTTAAGTAGGTGTAACAATTGTATGTGTTTTAGAGTGTGGAATTTATTCTATGGAAGAGAAGTTTTAATGTGTGTTTTAAATTGTTTTCTAGTGGGTTTCGTTTATAGGTGATTACTCATATGAATAGAAGATCATGTCTTACAATGTCTTATTAGATATTCCTGTACAGCTAGTTTCTATAAACTAAGATACTTGATTGATTTGGGTGGACCCTTATTCTAATGTTAAAAGACTTTTAAAGTTGATTGTGCTAACGTGCTATGAGGTTAAATCATCAGCTGAGTAAGATTTTCTCAAAATGGGAAATCTGGGACTCTAGTGATTATTTGAGACTTCAGGAGTTTAAGGTTTTTGTTGAAAGATAAATACTGTTTGGGTGATTACAGCCTGGAGATGAAATAGATAACTGGGATATTTATGAATGACATTTGGTATCCCCTTGAATGACACTAGTGAGATTAATAGATTGTAAGGTTTATGGTGATGTCCTAGAATGTAAGGTGGATCCATTAAGTTATAAGAGCTAAGTTTAGTTATGTATGACTGTAGTTATAACAGCACTTCACTGTAGTTTTGCTTATTGGTTGGCTAAAAAGGCTCTAGTAAACTATGGCCAGAAGTAGCAGAGAGAAGGGACATAATCAATCCAGTTAATCTATGTTGATCGACTTCCTAATCTATGTAAAACTTCTTCAAGTTCTTTTTAGGAAAGGTCAAGATGGATGTATGGGTGACATTTTTTTTCTTCTCAACCTTTTTTCATATATCTCAAAAGATCTAGTATTTTTTTCTTCATAAGTCTCGAAAGGTCCCATCAATTCATGAATGGTGAGTGATGGATTTTCAAACTCTTAAATAATGAATGCTCTTAGATTCTTTCTCCTCCAAGTTGTCAATCTTATTCCATGCTGATTGTTGCTTAACAAATAACAATATTGACCTTTTCATTCTTGTTTGGACATCTTAGCAATAATTATATTGGATGGTTCCTATGATCAATCTAAGAGCCTTATCAAAAGATACTTCTCAAACTTGAGTTTTGATGACACTTAGAAAGGATGTGAGGCCTATTTAAAATTAATTACCTCTCACAATTCGTTTTTGTTAAGAATCAATATATAGGAGAGGGGTAGTTTAGGTCTTTAGGGAATGACTTATAATTTGGTTATTAGGAGCTTGTGGAAGAAGTTAGTTGGTTTAGAGAATAGTAGTTTTATAAATAAAGCTAATCAAGGAGGGGGAAGGTTATGTTGAGAATCATTCAGAAATCATTTTAGCTCCTTTCAAAAAAAATAAAAAGTAAAAAATCAGTTTAGCATTCTAGGTAGTTTTGGGTGAGTATCATGTCTCTCGAACACTTTATTGTTAATCTTTTGTATTTTCAGTTTATTAATCAAATCATCATCTTCTTCTCCTTATTTCTGCCTGTATTGATGTCTTAGTTATTTTGATTCTTATCGATTTTCTTTGAATTTAAAGAAATTTTGGGAAGAAGTATTCAATTGTATAGGTGGTAAATGTATCAGTAGTGGTGAACTGGTCAAAACGTAGGAAATACCCTGGATACAAGCTTATGGTGGCCAATGCACTTGGGGCTTTGACCCAATGAGCCATTAAATAACCTAGTTAAAAACTGTGATAAGATTATATGATGTTGGCTACAATATTGAGCAAGATTGTTTAATAAGATGCTGTAGTGTGAGACTAGTGTCAAGGTATATGCTGGTCTTAGAAAGCACACATTATTGTAGTTGTATGTTATGGGGACACGGGAAGTTTAGTGAATCTTAAGGAATCTTGTCTACTTTCTTATTGTATAGGGTGTTTTTCTTGATTATCTTAGCCATGGGGCTAAGTTTGTGGAATCAAATTCTGTGATGGTCAAGGGAAAGACTGTACATTTTAGATGACTGCTGCACTGGTTTTCATATCTTACAATTAAAATATTAATGTAGCTGAGAACTTTGACTGCTATCCTCTGGGCCATTTTATGCCTTTTGTCCAGTATCCTGAGACACTCTTACTTGCTGATTCATGTTGTTTCTTGTCATCTAGAAATGGTGAATCTGATCCTAAGCTATCGGCAGAAGAAGTGAAGGGGGTTCTGGAAATTATAGCTTCAACTGGAAAGTTTTGGTATGTTTCTATTTCAAATTCTGATTGCATACACAAGCATGAGTTGTGAGATGGGGTTTGGTGGTACAAGTGCTCATCTCCCAATTAGGGATGGCAACGAATATTAGACCCGACCGGATCTATGGATCCATATCTGCTTTTGCAGATATGAGTCTTCAAAATTTAGACCCGACGGACCGGGTCGGATCCAGGTCATGTGACTGAAAAACGGATCCGGGTACGAGGCTAATCATAATACTAGGACCTGGATCCGTTACCCGTTTTTTCATTTACTCATCTGTACTTGTTTGTATTGTTATTCAAAAGACATGTAAAAATTTGATTTTGTCCATTTGTACTTTGTTGTTTTGTAATATTTGAGTAGTTATATAAATTAGTATTGAACTTACATCCTTCGTTGGACTGTTGTCATAGATGTAAAATGCAGATTTATAAATTTGAAACTTATTATTGTCGCAAAAAATAGGCAAAATATGTAGGATCTGTTTGGACTCAGATTCGTTGGATCTGGATATGGATCTTTACTTTCCATACCCATCCTTCAAAAACGGATCTGGATTTATAAGGATCCGGTCCAGATCTGGTACGTTGCCATCCCTACTCCCAATCCTTGTGTCTAGGCTAAGAAGGATCGGTTCATTATGCTTGAGCTGCAGGTTAATTATGTTCAAATTTATTTTTTAAAATAAAGCTTCTTCATTTGTAAATGGAAGGTACATGATATTTATCAAGTCAATATTTTGAAAATTATGCATTTATGATATATAATTGATGTACCAGCAAATAAAGACAAATAATGAACTCACTGTTCAAAAAATATGAACCTATACAGAAATGAACCTGCAGTGCTACTACTTAAAAACGATTTACACCATGGTTCTCATGAGCTCATCCTTCTAGTTTAAGTTGCCTTCTCATCTGATTTTATTTTTCAATTTATAGACACTCAAACACACACATTAACATACATGACACACTAGCAATGACATACATACACATATACACAGACATGTTCACCCATGCTCAGATGTATACTTGCTTGATCATAAGTTATACACACACACACAAAAACACGGATATGCACAAGCGTGGGCAGAGTTACACATGAACATACTTGACTTTAAACAGCAGTGATAAATTTTGGGTTCATATAAAAGCAAATTTCTTGGGTTCTTTGTGGGTTGATATATGAGTGAAAGAATTAAGTAAAATGTTATTCCTTGTTTGAAAATTGTTCCGTGACTTTGTGTTGTCACTCAGGCATGAATGGGATGAGTTGAAAAGCATGCTGTTGTTTCAGCTGAAGCAGGTAATGGTGAGGTATGCTTGTCATTAGGTCTTTATCATTTAATAATCCTGGTGTTAATATGTTTTCTATCTCTAGGAATTATAACTTGAATTTAATTTGTTTTTATTACGATATCTTCTTGTCCCATGTGAATTTAAACATCAAGGTTCTTTCGGAATATAAGGAAGCAAGGGTTTCTGATGAACAGCAAAATTCTTCTCCGGGAGAGAGCTATATACAGTTGGTGAAAAGCTTGGAGGAAGGTATTTTTTCTGCTAAATTAATTGCTGCTTCACATTTAGCTTATAGGCATTGTCTTTGATATTTGGCAATGCTAGCCTCCACTAGCTAGTTTGCTACCTATTGAAGCTGTGAATTCTTAGTGCTAGTAGTACTGGTCTTCTATAGGGCCACACAATACCTGAAAAAATCTTCACATATATGACTATTTTTTGTTCTTTGACCAACATTCAAGTTTTTGTGAGATAATATTGCTCTACTATTCATCTAGCATAGCAGCATAGGCTATGATTTAAGTATTCAGAACTCACCTTCTATATGATGAAGGCATACAGGATAGATAGAGGAGCATCCTGGTTTGTCCAACAGATGATTTTCCGCATCTGTTGATGACCAGGTTCCTGCATAACATTATTTGGGATAATTTTGATTCTTTGATAAGTGTGTGTTTCTTTGAACTATATTTAACTGACTTAAAATATGTTGAAGGAAACTGAACAAATTTGTGTTTGTCTTAGAATTTTCCCTTGCTTTAGTAATCGTATGTCCTTATGTCTCAGTCCTTTGTTGACTCATCATCTCCCTGCTTCAGAAATCATTATCAGTCTACTTTTGCAGTCTTCATCAGAACAATTGAATCATGCTCAGTGACCAATGTTATGTATTCCATTCATGGAGCAGAGATCCAGTTAAACTATCATATTGTTGCTAAAAGAAATGAGAAATTTTGCTGCTGATGCTTAAATCTTCCACTTCTGGCTTTCGTGGCCTTGGGTAGTTACAAAGGAACTGGGCTAATCTGTAAAATTTATAGATGACATTTTTTCCTTGGCTGTGCTTCTTTGTGCTTTAATAAACTTTCTGTTCATACAAAAAGTAATTACTTCGTGTATCCTTCGGTGTACTTCTTAAAGGAGGTAAAGAGTGGGGTTCTTATATATTACATATATGGAATAGAACGACTTGAATATTCCTGAGCTATATATCTGCATGGTTATGTGATTGAGGAGCATGTTGAGGTACTAAAAAAGGAATGATTTATCTATGATGGCTTGATTTCAAAATGCTAATATGCTAACTTTTGCAAAATAAAATGTGGTCCTTTTGTTATTTTTCTGATCATCTTTTTTCGATGAACTTCCCTTTGAATGCAAACAAATCGATGTAGATAATTCCTTTTACCAGTTTGAGAAGAGTAGTGCTGAATCATAACGTTATTATTCTGAAGCATTTCTTTTTATGTACAGCTCTTTTCAGCTTTATAGAAGGGCCACCATTCACATTGCAAAGACTATGCGAGGTAATGTGCTAATTATTTACTAAAAGTTAAAAGTTAAAACTTAAAAGTTGCCAACGCTGCAGCTTAAAGCTCTAGTTACTATATGACTATTGCAAGTTTCAGTAGATAGAAGTTTATGCCTCTTAACAATTCAACATCTTTAAATAGGGCCAGGCTTTAGTCTGTTATTTTTAACTAGGACACAGATTCATGTAATTTTACAGGAGTATCCTCTATAATTAATTTTCGTGAAAGATAAATTTGTGGCTCATCTCCTTCCAGAAAAAACTAGAATTTATACTTAATTCTTCCTTTGAGAATTAACATTTGTATTTTATTCTTCTCAGAAAAACTGGAGTTTGTATTTTATCCTCCCAAAAAAACTAGAATTATTTTATCTTCCCAGAAAAACTAGAATTTGTAGTTATTCTTCCCATAAAAACTAGAATTCATATTTATTCTTCTTAGAAAAACTAGATTTTATATTTATTCTTCCTAGAAAAAGTAGAATTTATTTTTGCATCTTGTTAATATTGTTGACTTATATGTATTGGTTGTGTTGTGGTATCAAGCTTTCTAGTGCAATGTAGAGGTTTTGTTTTCACTTTTGTACTTATCTTGTTTCTTGTTGGTTGTTGATTTATTGTCTGGGTATGTAATTGTGTTCGTTTCTTTGTTACACAATCTTCTGCTTATCTTGATGTGGACATGTGGTTAACTTTGAAGGCATTAAAATTTAACCTTTCACTTCTACAGATATTACTGAATGCGCAGACAATCTACCCGAATTTGTCAAAACTTGCTCTTGCACTGGAAAAGGTATGTTATAGTTCTATCGCTTCACACTTTCTAGAACTTACTTGCCATGCTGCTTCTTGAAAAAGCGTTTATGTAACTTATTCAAATGTACCATTTTGTATGTATAACTATGTAATTTCACCCTAACTATCTTTCAGTCCTTCAAAACTCTATTGTACACTGATGAGAAATATTAAATGATGACCAATGCTTGTAACTTGACTTTTACTATAAAGATTATTTTATAGGAAGCTTATTCTCCATGACTACAAAATGAAATACATGCATCAATGAGAAGATGACTTCACAAATTCATGTAATGGTATCAGTCATCAGGAACTTTTCCACAAAATTGGCCTCTTTGATTTCCATGTCAGGTTTTTTAGTGGCAAGTCTTGATTGGAAGAAAACAACCTAATCTACCTGACACCAGTTAATATCCAGAGAGAAATAATATTACGATCGATTTGATGTGAATTTGATCAAATCTGGTCTAACCTGAAATCTGACTATGCTCGATAACTGAAATTCCTACCCATAATGTTGGACCCTGATTAGCCAGAAATCCATTTGAGTCAAATACAAATTGGTCAGAAATTTGATTGTATAAAAATAAAGGTTGGTCCTATGATCTTATGTTTGAATGTAAAATTATTGCTATGTATCTTCTCTTTGAGTGATCATGGAATGGCTAATATTCTTTAACCAAAGAGTAGAAGGCAAATTTAGAAAATTTCACTTCATGCTTCCATTATGCATATCATCTAAGGAATAAAAGGAGCAATTTTTTAAAGATAATTTGCATGTCCAAATATGATAAGGAATTTTTTTATATTTAAAAATCATGCTTCCAATTTGCGTATCATTCAAAACGATTTTGTTGAATGAAGCCAACCTGGGATGATATGAATTGAAATCATATTAACCCAAGTTGACCTGGTCAAGCAAGTCCAACCTCTTATGGAAGCCCTCACCAAATTACTTTGATTTTGTCTGGTCTGACTTCCACATTTGTATGATCCATACCGGCTAGAAACAGATTTATCCATAGCCTTCTTAAGTGACCTAATAAAGAGGGAAGATTGGTATTGAACAAGGATGTTGTTCTCTGGTCGAAATGGATGATAACATCTTGCTCAATTTGTTATAGAAATGAACCCCCCCCCCCCCCCCCCCCCCCCCATTGTTATTTGATAATACCCTTGTTCTAATTTCTGCTTATCTTAAAATATTTTATCTGTTGATCCACGTTATGTGTGCTTAAGTATAATTACTGAGTTAGAGGGAAACTATTTATCATGCTTCAGTCCAGTTCCTTTTTGAACAACCAACCAGCTTCATTGTACCGGGTACCTTTGGAATGATAAATCTGAAACAAGCTTACAGCTCTGCTCAGTGCGTGAGAGTGATGTTTGATACTAGGTTTACTTTTAAAAAGGCTAGTTTGACAGTCTTTTAACTACTAATTTTAAATTTTGGGCTTCCTTCTGTACCCTTGTTACTCATGCTCATTTTGGATGTTTTATGTTGTGGTATTACCAAGCATTGTTATAATAGACTTTTCTACTGATCTGAGTTCTTTTTTCTTCTTTATGTTTTACAGAATCTATTGGTGACAAGTACTCTAACGAAATCCACAGATTCATATCCTCCACCAATTATGCAGCCGGTAGATGTTTCAAGAGAGCAAGTTGTGGATGCCCAGCCTCTGCCTTTGACTGTGCTTGAACCTGATTCTGAGCCAGAGCCTCAGCCTCAACCTCAGTCTCAGTCTCAGTCTGAGTCTCCTCCCCACTTCAATACTGTAGAAAATGGTGGGGAACCAAAAACAGAAGACAGGGATGAAATAATGTCAGAGGCAGATGCCGAAATTGATGACAGTATGACCATTGACATGGAAACCTTTGAAGAGATCATCAGTTCATCTGATAAAAATCCTCAGCCCAACAGTTCTTAGTCTTAATGGAAGAAGATGTTGCTGTTTAAGTGCTCTATCTTAAGTAGCTGCGTAGTTCATGTCTGGTGTGGTATAGGCATGCATTAACAGTGCTTCCATTCGAAGTAGCTGGTAGAGAATTCACAGTGCTTGATTTTGCAACATATCACATTGTATTTACTGACCGAGCAATTTGGAAATTTCAATGTTGATTCATGATGCAGCCAAAAAGCAACAGAATGATCACGTGTTTGTAGGTCTTAACACATTGTGATCTTATCTTCAAGCATGTATTTTTTTTGTTGTTAAAATTTGAGAACTATTCTATTTGCATTATCAAGAGAGTGTGAGTGTACCCATATATTCCTGATGTAATTGTTACATCTAGCAATGTCTGATTTTGTGCAAGTGTTCGCCTTGATTGAAAGAGTATGTCTCAGCGGATCAATAGGCTTATGTGCATAATCTGTTCAGGCAACTATAAAAAGTATGCCGATTCATTTAGGACTGAAGCCTGGGGCATGTCCCCAATGCTGTTTCAGATTGCGCTTGTCTACAATTTGAATGAGCTTGTCACATATATTGTCCTAATTATTATTAGAATTTGATATGATATTATGAAAAAAACACTCTATAATAGGTGTCTTATTTCCATCATCTTCTTACACCTTGAGTATTTTTAGAAATCTAATCATAAATAATCTAGGTTTTGCTTGGCTGTCCATATTATCTTTCAAGACGTTATTTGATTAAGGGTTACGCTTCCTTCAGCTGTCCAGCCTACCTTGTATGATGAGGAAAGTTGGAAAGGGAGGGAGGTTAGGTGTTGTGGCGGGCGGGTTGGTTGCATGTACGAGGAATGGGCGGATGTTCAAAAGAAAGGATTCCAAGAAAACAAACAATCAATTCCCTTTTAAACAAAGTAAGTTAAAGTTGTAGAAAGCTCAAACTCAATATATGCAACTCCATTAAACAATGGATACATGCTTAGGCAAACGGCTGCATGAACAATATTGACAACGTGGACATATACATGCTATTAGATTTGTGTGTGGTTCACCCTTCACCCAATGGGTTGCTGCACCAGTTGTTTAGATAAGAGATAGGTTGGGAGGCACTTGAAATGAAAACACTAGCTTCATAAGCATGCTAAGGTATGTGGCTGCTTAAGAAGATGTTTTGTTTCTGATGTCCACTGATTAATTCAGTTGCTTGATTCCCCCCTTCAACAAGGTAGATCTTGACCTATAATTAGACCTCGAATGCCCCTTATAAGATCCATTTCCTAACCTTTATTTGTATATAATGGCTTATTTTACTTGTTCATAATAAATGAGGTGATTATAGCTCGTTTTAAGAATTTTAATTATTTTCGTTAATCATATATGTTTGGTACTATGTGCTTTTGGGTTTGCTGTTGTAGGTTCTATCTGGAGGATCCTTACTTACAAAGCATTGAATAGTGGCCATGGAGGAAAATAAGGTTGTTTCATTGTTTGTAAGAGTTCGTCCACACGGGTCAAATTTAGGTGACAGTAACTGTTTGCATATTCAATATTTTGAGGTAATTTAAACTAAGATATGAAAGTGTGGTTATTTAGCTATTCGAAACTACTGATCATACGCCTTTAAGATGAGAAATGAAGGATTAATGACCTTTGGAACCCCATACTACACGTCCGTCCCATTTTTGGCACGTCCATGTAGACCTGGGCGACCTGGCATGAAGCTAGATACGAGTATTAGCTACTAAATGTAGAAAAACTGAGCCACTCGTCTGTAACTTTTGGCAACTTTAGGCACGTCTATGCCATTCTCTATGATTGTAATTTTCACCCGTTTTTCCTATTTCTATTTTTTCCGTAGTTTTTTTTAGTATACATTCCATTTTTGGCCGTTTTGAAGATTCTTTCCTCTCAATGTATAGGTTAATTTAGGTATTTATGGAGAATGAAACCCATAGTCTTGAAATAATTTCAATACGAATAGAGCATACAACCTTAAGGTGTGCATGTATAGTTGAGTTTGAATGCAGCAGAAGAGCTGCTTTTCTTCCCTCTGTTTATGTAAGAACATACGATTCCTTCCAATGATTGATGAAATAAATACCAACATGAACATTAAGTTCTTACCCTAATATGTTCGAGGGTATGAGAGTTATATCAACTAATTGGTAAGGCTATTACATAGGTAACATTTGGTCCGAATTGGTGTATTTAGCTGTGCATTATGAAGCTAAATTTTACATGGCATGAACTGAGAATCTAACTATAACAAAGCATCTAAGACCAAAACTGCTCCAACCCAACTGTTACAGAAAACTTCGATTTCATTATCACACTCAATGCTGAAATTCATTTAAAGAATAGAGGAGCTAACCCAGCGGTTGAATTTGGGCAGTTTAAAGTTCCGCTCACAAAGGAGAAAACTATGACATGGTTGAGTTTGGGCAGTAGAAAGTTCGGCCAAAAGCAGAAACCTATGAAGTGGAAGTAGAACCCTGCAAGGTCTCCAAAATATGCTCAATTCTGTATTTCATGACAGGCTGACCTTTCCGAGTCTTTTTAAACATCTTTTCCCGTATATCTTTTCTGCGGGATTCGGCCTTATCCTTTTCTTCCTTCTTTGCTTTGAAAAAGGCCTCTCTTTCCATCCTTGCCTTTTCTTGTTCTTCTTGTTTCTTCTCATACAACTCTTGCAAATTGTATGACCCCTTTCTGTTTTTCTTGTCTTCCTTACTTGACCGACCAATACCCCCAGATTCATTTGCCTGCAAGCAATCAGCATTGCAAGTTACACCCAGGCCAAGGTTTCAATTTAAAATAACAAAAAGGAGTACAATAGTACATACCTCTGCAGGTTTGTCAGATAAGGATTGGTCATTCGGTTGATTTTGTTGTTTCAGCAGTTTCTTGTATTTGCTTACATGTTTAGCATTCCGGTAAAATTCTCTCTTCTTCTCTAAAGCAATAGAAAGATGTATAACTATCATCAGTATATCATTAATACACCCAAATCAAAACCCAGTTAAGATAAAACTACCCTATTCTTGCAACATCAATATATAATAAAAGTAAAGAAGAAAACCAGTGTTTTCTTACATGGTCAATATTGAAGTTGAAATTAAAGCAGTGTCATCTTGCCTCAGTGAAGGGTAAAAAATACAAGATCAAGTAGTTCTAAACATCCTATGTTGCACATTCTTCATATCACCCCATGTACTTGGTTTGGATAATATATCAAGGGGGATGAACAATCAGCCATTTACCATGGCCCAAAAGTTGTAAAACTTTCAAAACATGTAAAAGTCCAGCACTTGTACTACTAGAGTACTAGACAAGTCTCAATAACTTGTCTGCCACAATTCAAGTGCAAAATTATTTCCGCAACCACAAACATACAAAAGTTTGCAATCCAAAAATGTTTAAATTCCATAACGTGGAATAAGAAACTCCAATGCCAAGCATACACATATAGTAGACACATGCCTTGGAATGAATTAACTTGGAATAGGCCCACTCCCAACCGCCCTCCACAACCAAAAAAAAAAAAAAAAACTGAGCTGATTGGAAAAGAGTAAAGTTCCTCAATCAGCAAACCACAACATACTATTCTGCTTACTATCTGCTAGTTACCCTCCACAAAAGAGCTCATTGAACATAAATGAAAGGTCTTGGCAAGGGAAAAGAAGTCAATATAAATCACTGAACCAGTAAGTCCAAAGCTTTTAATAAAACAGCAATGGCATAATAAATTTTAATAGATATCAATCCAATCGATTAAACTATTCACAATATGCCACAGCTGAAGATAGAAAGGAAAAAGACTAAAAAGCTTTTATGACCGGTCTTAGCATAGGCAGGAAATTTCTATACTAGCCTGATGATGACTACCTGGTATAAATATATAAAATAATAGAGACTGCTGTTTAAGATATCATCTGTGACTTATTTTCGCTGCAGATAAGTTGCACCTAATTTGTACACAGTAATTGAACTAAATTGGAAGAGTTTTTTCATGCTCGAATTTTAGTTCTGTGATTTTTAAATGGAAATGAAAAGATTGGTCTTAAACAGTACAACCAGACTGATACTGCAAGTTCCACTTCCATATGAACGGAGTTAATTACTTGGAAAGGCTTAAGTATTGCTTCTCCATGCATCTAGGCTACTAGCTAGTTATATAATTACTGGAGTTATCAATTTGACTCATATTTGACCTCCAAACAATAAATCTCATCTCCAAACTACAGCAGACATATATCGGTTCAGTCAAAATTTTTGCTAATCTCCTCTAGCTTGTGTAACTATTTAACAATGACAGTTTACTCCCATTCCAACCCAGTGCCTCCTGGGAGGATCTGACCCATACTGGAGTAGAATTTTCAGATATACATTTCCAAATATAAAAGGTAAATTAGGCAAACAAAATTAGATTGTTTACCCAGTAGCTTAAGGCATAACTATGATGTGATAAAGAAATGAAAGTCTGTTATGATTTACCGTGCCCTGTGGATCAACTTCTACAATCAGCTTAAAAAGAATTATACAATGTGTTACACGTATGATTATCTCACTCTTTAAGGTCTCAGAGCCAGCAAGTGTGAAGTCCGGGTTTGTCAAATGAAAAATGCAACTTTCCTCAATTTCTTCTAAAAATGTCTGATTCCCCAGTATTCTTCTCATGAATCTCACAAGTTTAAACAAAATGAATTCTCATTCACATATTTTCAGAATCCCTTCTTACATTCAAACAAAATGAAATCTCATTCACAGATTTTTCAGAATCCCTTCTTTTACAACCCTCTGATGGTTGATAAGCTGCATGGAGCTACATACTACAGATGCTGGGGAGGGCAATGGAGATTCAACTCCCATCAAAGAGAAAACTGGGAGGAGTTGGATTCTATCAAAGTGTTTCCCTGAAATTCTAATAAAAATGCATATGTTAAAACCCAGTCAAAAGTCATAGCCCAGTATTTTGATGAAAATACGTAATTCCATTCTTAAATGAATTGGATGATGGTCTTGGTTCTCAGAGAAGTCAGCTTCAAATGCTGATTCCATTTCCAACAGTGGACTAAGCATGTGGGACACAAAGAAAGCTGTCACAAAAATGATAATGAACTCCTAACATGCATAGTCTGTAATAGTGAAGTGGCCAGGATCACAGTGGGGATAGATGTTGAAGTGTAGTTAGTTCTCCTTAGTGGCATAAACAGTACATAAAAAGGTAAAAAGAATCTCTTGGAGAACATGATTCTAGCCACCATGTGGACCACCACGAGATTGGGCACACAGTTTCACACCAAAAGAACAGCCTCAAATCAAGGTTAATTTCAACAGATCATTAAACTGCTTCCCAAATTTGCTATTGAGCAACATGATGTCATGCTATAATGCTATTAGTTTGGAGGATGACTGGATCATTAGTTAGGGGCCTGTGGCCATATGCCAGCCTATTTTCCTAATCTTACCATGCAACATCAATTTCACCTAAAAATCAAATTACCCACAGGAGCCACCATTACCATTTCTCATAATGGTATTGTCCATCTAGCCAATAAATTACAGTTATTTATGTTCCTCAATTAAAGCATAATCCTCTCTCAGTGCAAAATATCGATTACTCAGTCTCTTTTATGCCACCTCTGTGTTAGACAGTGACGGTCCAACCTAAAAAAACTAGGAGAGGCAAGGCCTGAAATGGCATGTATGGTTGTATTATCTCACATATATCTGTCTTGAAATCATACCTTACACAATCTTCTGCACCAAATATGCTTCACAGCTACAATTTCTCTACGTCTACCAAACTCCCCAACTCCTACTGCTCCTCTCCAATCCACTGACACTTTTGCATTATGACATCATAAATTGGGCCATGCTTCCCTTGGCAAACTTAAACACACTGGGTGAACTAAACCTCATACAACTGACCAGTGACCATATGAAGGTATGTATCAGAGTATCACAAATTCACAAGTCTTTGCTATTTCCTATAAGTGAATAACATGCTGCTGAAGCCATTGCACTGATACAAATTGACATTTGGGGGTCCTTATAAAGTTAGTCCAAGAGGCAGAGACAGATGGCATCCACTTTGGTGAATGACCACTCAATCACTCCAGCGCTACATATGAAGCTTTCCTACAGTGTTCTAAAACAAATCTTGGCAAGACAATCAAATTCCCAAGATCAGATGGTTCCCTAGAAATCCAAGATGCCCAATTGCCTTGCACTAAATTCTTTGCGAAGTATAAGTAACTTCTACTCCTTCAGTACACCATACGGACGTCGTAGGCTAAGAAACAAACTAACAGGTGAACGCTCATACCAAACAAGCCAGCAACCAAAGTGAAGAATCAGCACCGAAATGATAAGAACTCAAACTTCGAGCAATTTAACAATACCCACATTCTAAAATCACAATTAATTATTTCATATAACAGTTACCAAGTCATCAAATTCCAATTGAAATTAGCACCCAGAAAGTAAAAACTTAAACTTTGGGCAATTAAACAATATCCACAATCCTAAATCCCAATAAAAATGTCATCAAAATCCAATAAAAATAAACACCCATATAGAAGAAACTCAAACTTTGAGCAATCCAATGAAAACCATGTTTCAAAATCAAGATGAATATAACAAAACCAATGCAACATAGAGAGGTAGAGGAGCGTACTCAACAAAGCAGGATTGTAAGATTGCTGTCTGGATTTAGCATTGGCGAAGGCTTCAAGAGAGAGACCAGCGCCGCCCAATCTCTGCATGTTCTTCCTCATCTTATTGTTGTTGTTCATTTTGGCGCTGGATTTGGAGTTGCTGGCTTCAGCGGCTCTCTCTCCTCGATAATTGTTCTTCATAATTAGATTGACATGAGGAGATGGTGGAGGAATTGGAAGTGGAGTCGTGGAGATGCCCAGTAATTTTGCAAGGATGGCAAAAGATTCGAGATCCCTAAATTGGTTTATTTTCTTTAAATACTGCTTACAAGGGTTGCGTAATTATAGAGTCCGGCCCATTATCGGATTCGGAGTTTTATACTTTTATTAAAGAGATTTGGATCCGATTTTTTCTTTTGGTTCGGAATTTGATTTGTAATGTCATTCCTACTCACAAGTCACCCTTAGCATATGAGTATGTCGCAAACTCTCCTAATATGATTGACCTTGTTTTTCACTAAAATATTTATAGTAAAATTTAAAAATAATTTCATCAATGATTTTATTTTATTTCTATAAAATGTTTAATTTTTTAGTATTTGATAAATAATATTTATCTTTCGATATTTAAATAAATAAATGACTATCATTAAATTTGTGAAACATAAAAGGAAAAAGAATTGTGAAAAGGATTAAATAATTACCAGAGCTTAGCTTAGGAAGTTAGGCTTGAAAAGCCCGAGGTTAAACGCGACCCTTGACCCGAGACGAGTTAAATTTTAGAATAGCATATATACATATACCCCATCCTAACTATTTTTACACTTCTTCGAAACCCTAAATCACCACTTAGGGTTTTGCGGCTCAATCCTCCTCCAATTTAATGGCGTGCACAATCGATTTCCGGCGCCTCGACGAAGGTTTCGGCGGAAAAACCGCCAAGAACACCGCCAAGCGTAAGCGCGACGCTGCCCAATCTTTCACTTCCGGAAATGACGCCTCAATGGAAGTCGACCACCAAACCGACAATCCACCGGCCAAGCGCGCCGCTGTTTCATCCGCCTCCGATCCTAACAAGCCAGTGTTCGGAAAACCGACCTATGACGGCGTCATCGCTGGCAGAGTCTCCGGCAGGAACTGGAAGCAGCCGAGGAAGCACCGATCGTCGGCGATGCAGGTAAGCCGTGTGCCGCCGTCGTTGGAGCAGAGGAAGAGAGACAGAGAGCTAAAGAAAGCGTTTAAGGAGAGGAAGGAGGAGTTGAAGGAGGAGATTCGGCAGCATAAGGTTGAAAAGCGGAAGCTGAAGGAGGAGAGAGAGAAGAAGAAGCAAGAGAATGTGTTGAAATCGGGCACTAAGCTTCAGAAGATTACGAACCCGAAGACTTTGAAGAAGATTGCGAAGTCGAAGCAACGTAAGCAGCTCAAGGTTGTTTCTGATGATCTTCTTAAGAAGTAGATTATTAGTAGTTTTGATTGATATTTTGTTGACTTTTCGTTGCGGTTTTGTGTAATTTTTTAGTCATGTTTATCCAATTTCTTTGTTAAGTCTACTATATATATGAAGTTATATGGTAGATGGAGAAATGTACGCTCATCATCATCTCTTAGAAGATGTTTCGTTGAAATAGAAAGTTTCTGATTTTTGTTTTCGAATTTTTCTTGAGCTGTTTAGTATTGATGTTATTTCTATAGCACTTGGAAACCGAATTGAAACAATAATAATCGGAACTACAAAACTCGAGTTCCTTTGATCTTGTTTTGGCGTGGAACCAACATGATTATGGTATATGAACCAGGAGGCCATATCAAAACACGATAATTGGGACAGCTAATCGCTTTATTCTGTATCACTATTCGAATTAGTTTGTTTCAACAATGTTGTAGATTGCTGTAGTACTGGTAGATTTTGGGAAGCTGAATTCCTTTGTAATGGATAGAATTGGGTGAAAACCAGCCTTTTTATACATTTGGAGGGTATGACATGTTTGAGACTTTGAGGTACTCAACTCCTCACCCAATTCGGTCCAAGTTTTATTTAGCCCTTCCTACCCATTGATCGCGTCTTTTGGACATGTATTTTGTTTTCTGTCTATCTTGCTTTACTTTCTTATGGCTTTATGGGTGAGGGAAATAATAAGGCAGAGTGCTGGATGAACTAGGAAGTCCCCACTCTGTTCTATGCATCTTCAATGGTTTCATATACTGTCTAGGTTACAGGGTGAAATATTGGCAATTTGCTAAAATTTAAGCTCTTAACTTGGAGAAAAGACTCTTTTTCCGTACATGAGAAGCTCAGTGAAGGGACGAGTGTGAAGTCTTACAACTCTTTTTCAAACGTATGTACTTTGGATGTAGATCTCTCTGTTAAGGTGAGAAACGACTTCAGCATTGGTGATTGGATCAAATGAGCTGACTGTGGGCCTGTTGGCTTAGAGAGGCTTTCATATATTTGTGCTGTTGAGCTGTTGAAGCATAGAAATGCTTGTCGAAACTTTGGATGCAGCAAATCTTGTAGTGGGAAATTGTTGATAATGTTTTATATTAATTGCAATGATGACGGGCTTGGACATGAACATGCTAATTTGCTATTAATTATGCAACGAAGGGGAGAGACAATGGTTACAGCAGATGATGTTCATGGTGGTGCTTATTTTGTTCAGACTTCTGACAGTGATGAATCACTGGAACTTTGGAAGAACCTGATGTGTCTGTGTCCTGCCCAATGACAAGAGCAAGACCTTGCAAACTCCAGTAGATTCTTGTGGAGACACTCAGGAGAATGAAGCATTTAAATTTTATCCGGTATGTCAGAGTAGTTTCTCAGACCAGCTCCTTTATGTGTTTCCTGGAGTAGATTTATGATATTTATACGAGAAAACAACTATTAGGCTTTTAGACTGTTGCTGTTTCAATTGTTATACAGCAAATACTGTTTGATCAAAAGCATAATTCATGTGAATGAGTTTTCACACTTACTGATTATTGTTTTGAGTCTGATTTCCATAGAGACTTCTAGCACATATGGCTTTTGGACATTTGCATTAAAAACTCAAAGCCAAAAACTGGTTCTAATGCTTTCAAGATACTAAATTTTTTGTGATAAATATGCTGTTTATGTTTGTCCCAGGCAGTTATTGGTTAGCCTATCATCCTTCATCCACTAAACATGAAGTATCTTTTGCACCATGATGGTAGATTGATAGCTGTGATTTGCTTCCTGGAAGGTATGACCCATTTCAAGAAGCAATTATATACTGTTTCTCTGTTGATCACACAAAAGAACAAAAAAAACTTTTCACTAGTACTTCCCTGTCAGAAAGGGAAGTACTGGGAGCATTTTGTATACCTTTGAGGTTCTCATTAAATTATTTGCATAGGATATGTAGTACCATTAGTGCCTATGTGTTTTGTTTGCAGTTGCTATTTGGCTATTTGCATTCTGGTGGATCCGGAAGGCATGAGATGACATTGTCAACTTTTTTGCCTTATGGACTCCTTGTCCCTGATATGAAGTACCCTTCAGGTTTGATTTTAACTCAAGGGGTCTGGCCAAAAGGTCAGTACTAGCTTTTAGAGTTGAGAATGAGTCATGTAATGTGGTGTAGAAAAGTCACCTGTTGGATTTTTTTTGGTTACAGATACCTCCTTTTAGGGTATTTTAGAATTGAAATGTAGCTTTGATGGATAGTGTGATGATTGACGGGGTTCACTTCAAAGAACACACGGAAATATTGCTCTAGTAGTATAAGTGTATAACTATGTTTGTTAGTGGCTGTGCGGAGAATCGAGTTATATGTCATCTTCTTGGTATATAATGCTGTCAGGAAGTGAACTTCGTGCTTATTATTTTTCCCATAGATCTAATTATGCTTCCAAGTGGATGCTTATCTAAATTGGTTATCCTTACAGGGAGGGGGAGCCGGGGAGGGGAAGGAGAGAATCAACATTGCTATGGTCATGCATTCATTCCAGATGTACTTGTCTTACCCCTGAGTCGATGTCACATTTTCAGTCAATTGTTCTGTACCCAATCTGATACGGCTTACTTTGAGAGAAGCAAAGATGATTTTCTTGCGTGCTTGGATAGTTCTCATGTGTATTCGTTCTTAACCTTGCTTTAGTACCCTTCTGGAATTGCTAAGCGTTTTTTGTTAGATGTTGGGCTGTCCAAATGGATGCTTTCATGTTATCCTTAAAAATCTGGAGATTGGATATTAGGGTAGTGCTCCTATGTTTTCTTTCAAATTGGATTTGCATTAGACAATCTGAATATATCATCTTTGACTCACAAGACTTCCTGGGTTTTTGCCTATAACGTAACTTTGTGCGAGGTTTGAGGAACTTTTTCTTGATGGTTGTATAGAAAATCAACGACTCTATGCTACGAAACCAGTTGAAAATTTCTTTACCAAATAAAGAACTTGTTGATAAATTTGATTTTATGAATATCAGTGGTGGTCTATTGTTTGTTGTAGTTCTCAATGGTCAATAGTATTAGTGGTTGATAGTCCTAGGTAATGATCTTTTTTTTCCTCTTTTAGAATTTTAGTTTATTTAATTAATAGGAGAATTATCTTTTATTTACCAAATACTAATCTGAATTTGCTTTATGGTCCATAAAACTATCTTTAATTACTAGCTTCCAATTTCGAACCCTTGTACTCTACACTTTTTTTGGTAGTTTTGAAGCGGGACTGTATCTTGATATATTAAACTGGCGTCATCTTGTGAAAAACATTACAGATATATTGATCAGCATTTTAAAATAATCTCTAGCAATATGGTTGATTTTGATCAGTACTGTATAATTCTTCCTGTTGTCGCTCCAATCATTATTCTGCCTTTTCTTTACCTTTGCATCTACATTCTCAACAAGATGCGGAACCATTACCTGAGCCAATTTTCCTTTGACAACTACATTCAGGTAGTACTACTATGCTGTTCTTGGGTTAGTCAATGGATATGCCTCTTGTCCTGTTCAGTTTTTCCGGTTTTGCTATTAAAAGAGATCATGCCTGCTGAAGTCTTGGCTTCTTCCAGGATGAATACAATAATGTGAAAAGCAGAGAAAGCAGCTTGCTTGAAAGGTACTGATAGCTACTTATATTATTTTTCTCATATCCCTATCGTTGTACTTTTTCTTGGGGCATCTCTTGCTCTACGAAAGAAAACTTGCCTGAGAAAGCCTTTGACTTCAGTTTAGGCGTTTGTTAGAAGTGGAGGCAGATCATCAGGATCTAGGTGCCAAGAACTGTGACAACCTGGAAAGACGACTTATTGAGTGATAGAGTACATCCTAGTCATCAAATATAGGTCAATGTAGAGAACTTTTCAAACTATTATTTTTAAGTACATTCTTAATACATATTCTCCCAGCTGAAGTCAAACGTACATTAATATCATTCTTCTATGTTGTTTAATTCATTAGTCTAAATTATGATCTCGAACAACACATTAGAAATTTGGTTCTGGATCATCAAAGAGGAAGAAAAATGCGGAAACATTGCGAGTTGATGATCATGCTGGGAATAATTAGTTTGTCAATTCCAAATGTGCAATCCCAATCAATCCAGTGCTGGGAGAATATTAGCCAATGTCTCGCAAATAGTCGAAATAGCACGGAGCCAAGGTTTGATCCAACAAGCCCATTGTTTAATGTTACCGAATACCTTTGCTGTGATCTCATCCAACAGATTGCAAGAGATGAGAAGCAATGTTTTTGTACTGTGAACACCTATATAAATCAAAATTCCTCCTCTGCATCTAATTTTATCCCGGCCTTTTCAACCTGTGGTATTGTAGATTCTGTGGCTGCTCTTAACCACTTTTGCCAAGGTAATAACACAACTACCCTATCAGTTATTTTTAGCGTTTTCACTGCATATTTTATATTTAGTTAAGTAGGGCTGATTAAGTTTTACCTTCAAGAGAGGGTATTAATTTTTCAACTCTTTTCTTAAAATTTCCTGCATATTTTATATTTAGTTAAGTGGTGGCAGATAATTTTGTTTACATCAACTTTGGTTTGGGCCATTTTGATCTATTCAAGTTTCAGTTAGGGTCATATTTAGATGATTAGATAGTACATGATTCCCAACAGAGTGCTTAGGGTGGGGATCCTTTTACCTGGAGATCCTTTGTACCTCCCTCCCTCAAATGCTTGGTCCATAATCTGGAACAAGAAACTATGCGGGTTGAGATTCGGAACGTTTAGACAAAAAAAGTAGCTATTAGCTCGTATACAACTAATACAAGTAGTAACTCCATTTGCTACATCGCTGAGCCAGACGAACCGCCATCTCCAACATTGGTCCTGCCTCTGCTAAGTGACTTTACACCCCCTACACCTAATGGAATTGTACTTTATCCTGTTCTCTTATATTCAATTTTATCCTCTTCTTTTAAACGGAGTTTACTGAATGTCTAGTTATACTGGTGGTTCATTTTTATCCATCGCATCCATTCAACTGCTATCTAACTGTTATACTGGTGAATGTCTTGTTTGCAGAAATTATGACGCAATTGTTATCTACGCTATTGTCAGTTTCATTTGAGTTTCTCAATTTCCATGTGATTTATGTGAAACAAGGATAATGCGTTATATGCCGGTGTTCCTAAGATCTACTATAGTTGTCAAAATTTTATCTATATGAAACCTTATTCTTTAATCCAACGCATGTAAAGAGGTTTAAATGCAAGACAATTTTTGTGTTTGTAATGCAGCTACTTCACCTCCAGCACATCCGAATTCAGAATCACCCCCAAGTAGAGGTAACTCTGATCAAATGCATGGACAAATCAAGACCTTTTCCTTGAAATTTCTGTTCCTCCTATTCATCCATGCAATTATTTAAGTTTAATTTCTTGTACAGGAAAGCTTCAAGTAATAGTTCCTGCCATTGTTGTTCCAGTGGCTGCGCTGACTGTGGCAGTTGTTGTAATTGGATTATACTTTTGCAGAAGGAAACATAAGGCGGAACAAAATGTTGCAAATAGTACTCAGAATGGTAATATTCTGAACTCTTATATAGGAATAAATGGATTACGTTGTGTATATGGGGACAAGTAAGTGGGATTTCATTATATACTTTCAGTGCATTCAATGACAATGTGTTAACAGGTGATGTAGCTCCTCCTCGGTCTTCAGTCACAGTTGTTGCAGATAATCCTAAAAAAGGTGCTAACTCTTTTAGGCACATTGAACATATATTTCTTATAACTTCTGAAACAATGCTGATCATCATATTTCTCCTAATGACTTTGTAATTAAGATATAATAAGGGGTGAATTAGGTGTTTCCGCTGTGCCTCCTTTAGCTTCTGCTTCATCTACACGAGATGATTTCATGAAAGCTGACTCCTTGCATTATGAACTGGCAACCCTCCAGCTTGCTACTTACAATTTCTCCGATGATCGTGTGATAGGCCGAGGTGGATTCGGTGTTGTTTATAAGGTAACCCTTCTACTTGAAGTATAGTTGAAAATAAGCTCAAGCTTGGTTCACTAATTACAAGAGTGTGCTGCATTAGATAAGATGAAAGCAAGATCCTACTCATTTGATAGTGTTTTTGGGCTTCATTTTTTCTGGTTGAGGGAAAGAGGAGAGCAAGCTCAACACATTCGAACATATTCAGAGGGATATATTTGGTGTTTTTAAAAAATTAATTGGAAGCAGCTTCTTATTTTCGGCTCAGGGTATCTTACCAGACGGGCGAGAAGTAGCTGTTAAAAGGCTGTCAAGAACCTCCAATCAAGGTGATCAAGAGTTTAAGAATGAGGTTTTATTGTTGGCTAAACTTCAACATAGGAATCTAGTGAGGTTGGTGGGTTTCTGCTTAGCTGGCAAAGAGAATTTACTCCTCTATGAATTCGTGCCTAACAAGAGCCTAGACTACATCCTATTTGGTAAGCATTATAACCACATCGTTAATGGTTATCTATAGTATTAAGATACAATTCATTTCACTGATGGAGGTAAGTATATGATACAGATTCTCAAGAACGAGGACAATTGAATTGGTCTAGTCGGTACAACATAATAAAAGGCATTGCTCGAGGAATGCTTTATCTTCATGAAGATTCTCCAGTTCGAATTCTTCATCGTGATCTTAAAGCTGCTAACATTTTGCTTGATTTGGAGATGAACCCAAAGATTTCAGATTTTGGCATGGCAAGGATCTGTTCTTTTGATCAAACTCACATTCATACAAGCAGAATTATTGGAACTTGGTATGTTCATCCTGCAATATCACCTTTTAAAAAAACAGTAGTATGATTTACCGGCTAAGATGTTTATTTTCTTTCTTGCTCTTTATCCATGAATCACAGTGGTTACATGGCTCCAGAATATCTACTCCATGGACAATTCTTTGTAAAATCAGATGTCTACAGCTTTGGCGTGCTAGTCTTGGAGATAGTGTGTGGAAGAAAAGTCAGTGAAACCATCCATCTATCCGGAGTCAGCTTGAAGCTTTTGAGCTATGTAAGTTAAATTTTGCTCTTCACTCTTTAGAATTATCTATTTAATTTGATTAATGTCATATTATCGCTTTTGTTAGGCTTGGAACTGTTGGTTAGACGGAGAACCTTTGAAACTTCTTGATCCAATGTTGAGAAATTCATTTTCAAACGAGGAAGTCATAAAAAGCATACATCTTGGTCTATTATGTGTACAAGAGGATATCAACCAGAGGCCTACAATGGCAACTATAGTCCACATGCTCAACTCTTACTCTGCTGTTGCTGGAACTCTTTCCATGCCTCAACCCCCTGCATTCCTGTACAGTAGTAGTTCAGACCAATCGACAACAAGAAGCAACACCAATACTACTCTATGGTCTCAGTACTAATCTTATGGATCACCTGATCGCCAAGCGGATTGTTATCTGTAGCTAGTGTGTAGTGTCGTGTAGCTAACATGTTTGAAAGAAGTGGAGGAACATAAAGCTCTAACCTCTTGGTGCCTACAACATTCTAGCTACACTATGGAAACTCGTCGTCTTAGAGAGTGATGGAGCACAATTTAGCAACCAATCTATATCAAAATAGAGAACCTTTAAACTATTATTTTTTTCGTATATTATTTATCAAATTAGCTGCAAAAGTACATTATTAGTCAAGCCTGTAATGATAAACTTTCTATGTTTGTTTCATCATTTCATATCACTCTCTAACAATTAAGGCAAAACAATTGATTTTTGGATCATCGAAAGAGGAGGAAAAATGGGGAAACTTCGCATGTTGATGATCATGCTAGGCATAATGTTGTTGTCAAAACCAATCGTCCAGTCACAATCAGAGGCGTCCTGGGATATGTTTCAGAAATAGTACTAATAGCACAGAGCAGAAGTTTGATCGAACAAGCTCATGCTTTAATATCACCGAATATTATTGTTGTGATATGGTCCGACAAAGTGCAAGAGATGGCATGCCATGTTTTTGTGCCATGAACCCCTATATTACCCAAAAACCCTCAGATGCATCTACTACAATCATGCTTCTCTCAACCTGTGGCATTGCAGATTCTGTGGCTTCTCTTGACGACTTTGGCTAAGGTAGTAAAATGCAGGCTTCTCTTGTATTGTAGATTGGTATGTGTAATTCATTGCTTTTGTGCATCGTGTAGGAGAGCTTTACCTTAACTGTTTATCTACTTACGTACCCTTAACTCGGAGTTGATCTTTGGGATCATTTTATTATGCGATTTTGTCAGTACTTGTCATTATTGTTAGTCTTTTATGTACATTTTTTTTTGGGTAATGAATCTTTTATGTACATAACACCATATTCTTAAGCCCTAACATATATAAAGAGGGCCACTGCACAACAAAGCCAACAACATACTACAGATCGAGACAAGCCCTTGAGCCAAGCCTATCTCTAGCGGGTGTTTTCCAAGGAATGACAGCACAAATTCTCATCATGAGCTCCGCCTTGATATCTGAATCTCCTTCCCTGGAATTCGAACAGCAGCATTCCAAAAAGAAGCGTTCCTCCTGCACCGAATGTAGACAAAATGTATGCATGAACCATTATTAAGTTTGTGCTTACCCAAAAAATTTTCCTCTTTCGAAGGGTCGAGGGCTCGAGTTTATTAACAAAATTTGTTTGTTTAAGTATCATGAACTGGTGCAATAGCTAATAAGATTCTGAATGTGATATGCTAACATGCATGGCCTAAGAAAATTATTCCATGCGAAGATCAGCAGCGATATATCCAATAGTAAAGCTCCAAAAACCAAAACTATAATAGCTAGAGAAATCCTTGGTTTGGTAGAAGATAAGTTGTAAATGGTCAAAATGCGGGACTCAAACCACTCGAACTCACAGATTTTTATTTCAAAAGATGAGGCAATTAAAGCCAACACATGTAATTAAGTAGGGCACGTAGAAGAATAAATGCATGAATATTTCTTACGCAGTTCTTTGATAAAAGTCACATCTCATTATATAAGGTACAACTGTACTCGGGGGCATCACCTTGCTAGCTAGCTGGAGAAAGCCATTGACTTCAGTTGCCACAGCACCAAGTCCGTTCAGGTATATACCATATGCGTTGGCATACTGGGAAGTCGTCACCCATACTATCTCAGACTAGAGAATTCTTCAAACTATACTATTCAAGTATATAATTAATCAATATGATCCTGGGTCAAGTCAAACCTACCATGATAGTATCAAGGTATTCACCATTTTACATTATATTCTCAACTAATAGAATCGATCCACAGGGCACTTGATTTTTTACGTGTTGGTGACCATACTTGGAATTATATGGTTGTCGATTCCTAGAGTAAATTCACAATCAGGGGCGTGCTGGGAGAGTTATCGCGGATGCGTCGTAGACAATATGAATAGCTCGGAGCCACAGTTTAATCAGTCGAGCCCATTGTTCAATATCAATGAATTCCTTTGTTGTGATATGATGCAACAAAGTACAAGAAATGATAAGCAATGTTTTTGTAACATCAGTACGTATTTAGCTCAAAATCCCGCCGATGCAGCTGATGTTACCTTGGTTTTGAAAACCTGTGGAGTTGTAAATTCTGCGGCTTCTCTCAACCGCTTTTGCCAAGGTAAAATCATACTCTTTTCCTATGCAAGGATCACATATTCACGTACTATAAATTGGATATAGTTGTATTAATTGACGTTTTATATGTATGAGATTATGCAAGGTGTTAGCCTGGCCTGTTAGGTATATGTATTGGGAATGATGAGTGGCCCTATTACAGATTTGCATAGTCAAGTTAGGGGAAGAATATGACTATTTTTTTTAGTTATGGGATAAGCTGAATTTTGTAGCTAGACATATTTTTACTTGGTAGATGCTATCTCAATTATAAGTTGTCAACAAGTTATTGATTAAGGCCACACCTTGAGGTTTTTTAAATTTAATTTGGATAAAAGACTTACATAATATCCAACTTGGTAAATTATGTACTATTAGGGATGCTTATGAGCCGAGTCGAGTTCGAGTTTGGCTAAGCTCTATTCGAGCTCCATAATTCAAACTCAAGCTCGAAAGCTCACGAGGTAAAAAATCAAAACTCAATCTCTACTCAAAATTCAATTGTCGAGTTCGATTTGAACTCGTTTCAAGCTTGACTCGAACTCGAGATCGAGTATTTTTTATTAGTATTTTTTTATTAGTTTACTTTATAGTTTACTTTGGAAGAATATGAGTATTTTTTATTAGTTATGGAATAAGTTAAACTTAGTAGCTAGACATATTTTTACTTTGTAGATGCTATCTCAATTATAAATTATCAACAAGCTACTATTGAGTAAGGCCATACCTTGAGTTATTTTAATTTAATTTTGATTAAAGACTTACATAATAACCAAACTTAGTAAATTATGTACTATTACGGCCTTCAAAGGCTGTTAAACAAACTAACTAAAGGAAGAGTAGCCACAATTAAAATATGCAAATACTTCATTATTAAGTAAAATGAATTTAGGAATTGACTAGTTTTTGTTGAATTGTATATTAAGATTTTTGAATAAATTTACTAACATTTAAAATTATTTTAAAAAAATTTAAATATGGGTCCATGGATGAGATTAGATTGAACTAGTTTAGTTTAAACATTGTTAGATTTGGACCTAGAAACATTCATAGAGGATTGGGTTTTAAAAATATGGATACAAGATCCAAGACCTTATTATATACATTAATGGGGGGTGTGATTGGATACAAATTCGATCCTAGACTCGTTGTTATGTTAGAATTCCACAAGTATTTTGATGCATGTAAGATGATATACTAGAAAGTACAACTGGTTGTTGTCTTATACATAATTTAGCGTATAAATATTCCTATTTCTTTCATTCCATCGTGAGCCACCACCGAAGGCGATCTTGCCACCGCCAACTATATTATCCCCACCCTCGCCAAGCAACGTTTCCGACCTTTCACCGCCTACAGGTACTTTTCTCCTTGGTCACATCCAAATGCTAGCTTTATTATGCATTTATATTTTTGGTAAGCGGAAATGATGACATTCGTGCAACTCACATCAATGAACTTGCACTGTACCCATCTGATGGAGATAGATAGTCCACTCTACACAAGCATTGCATATTCTACTTTAAAATTATTTGTCAATAATGGGAATAACCCTAATCCTCGTAGAGTATGTGAAATAGTCACATGTTATGTTATATTTCATTGGCTCAGTGCTTCAACCCTCTTCCATTTGGACTATAATATAGTATAGGCTCATAATTTATTGGGCTCAACTCTAATACCAATTAGAATTTGAACAATTTTCATCTAATTGAGAGAGTGTTCACTTTAAATAATCTAATACGATTCTGCCTTAAAATCATATGACAATAAATGATATCCCTTAGCTTTATAAATGCGTCATTTTCTTTTACATTATCAAGTATGAGATATCACATGTGATATTTTATAGGCTAGAGATTTATTTTTGGCTTTGGCATCAACTACACTATTTGGGTCTAGTTATATAAAATAATTGTATAACAAAGGTGTTGGTTAATCAAGACATTTTTAAAGAATTTTCTTTTCCTCGATCTCCTATTTTTCTAACCTCTGATGTTAACTTTATTGTACATGAAAGCGTCCAATAGTAGTTATTGCCATCGTTGTTCCATTGGCAACAGTAGTAATAGTGGCATTTGTAATTGCTAGTTTATGCCTGCATAACAAGAAACGTAAGACAAAACAAAAGTTTGCAAATAACCCTCAAATTGGTAAAGATCAGAACTCATATTGTACACATTTCGGTCCAGTAAATGTCAATGTGTTGTCAAGTGAAGCAGCTCCCCCCACTAAGCCTCCAATGCCACTTCCAATAACATTTGTTGCAGATGATTTGAAAAGTGGTGAAGTTTCATAAACTTTAGGCACATTAAACTAATTTTTACAGCAAAGTTTTAAAACAATGCTAATTTTCATCTTATTCAGGTTCAACTAACACCTTCTACTCTGCCTCTCTGTACTTCAGCTTCATCAACAAGAGATGTCTTCAAGAAAGCCGAGTCCTTAAAATATGAAATGGCAACTCTCAAGGCTGCCACAAACAACTTTTCGAGTGATCATATAAGGTTGAGGTGGATTTGGTGTTGTTTATAAGGTAAGTTAGCTACTTGCCTACTTCTAAGTGAAGTTGAAAACAAGCTCAATCTAGGTTCTCTGAGTAATCAGTGTGCTGCATTTGCTTTAGCTTAGCTTGCATGAAAAAAATTCAAGGCTTAGTCCATTCACTCCGTATTTAGGAAAAGACGAGAGTAAGCTCAAACCAAGTGAATATATCGTGTGTTTCAATTATTATTTTGGGTTCAAGGAACCTTACCAGACGGGCAAGAAGTAGCTGTCAAAAGGCTACCAAGAACCTCAAATCGAGGTGATAAAGAGTTTAAGAATGAGGTTTTGTTGTTAGAAAAACTTCAACATAGGAATCTGGTAAGGTTGGTGGGATATTTCTTTGCAGATATAAATGAGAATTTACTCCTATACGAATTCGTGCCTAACAAGAGCCTAGACAACATCCTCTTTGGTAACTATTTTAACCATGTCGTCAATGCTTAGTGTCTATAGTGTTTAGATACAAATCATATTGGCAGATGGGATTTGATGAAAGATATGGCGCAGATTCTCAAAAGCGGGGACAGTTGAATTGGTCTAGCTAGTTGTTACAACATAGCAAAAGGCATTGCTCGTGGAATGCTCCATCTTCACGAAGATTCTCCTGTTCGAATTATTCATCGTGATCTTAAAGCTGCTAATGTTTTGCTCGACGTAGATATGAACCCGAAAATTTCTGATTTTGGCACGTCAAGGATCTGTTCCATTGATCAAACACATATTGATACAACTAGAGTTGTTGGAACTTAGTAAGTTAACCCTGTGAAAGAATACTATACTATTTAGAAAAATCTTATGAGTTTATCGCCTAAGACAGTTTTTTTTCTTCGATGTTGTTGCTCATTACACAGTGGTTACATGGCTCCAGAGTATTTACTACATGGACAATTCTCTGTAAAATCAGACGTATACAGCTTTGGCGTGCTAATCTTGGAGATAGTGAGTGGAAGTAGATTCAGCGAAATCATCCATCAGTCCAGAGACGGCTTAAAGCTTTTGAGCTATGTAAGTTGTAAACTATTTCTCATTACTATTTATTATAACCATTGAAATTGATTAATGGCATACTATCAGGCTTGGAGGTGTTGGTTAGAAGGACAACCATTGAAACTTGTTGATCCAATGTTGAACAATTCATACTCAAACGATGAAGTCATAAAAAGCATACATATCGGTTTATTGTGTGTACAAGAAGATATCAATAAGAGGCCTACAATGGCTACTATAGTCCACATCCTCAACTCCTATTTTGCTGTTGCTGGAACCCTTTCTATGCCTCAACTCCCTGCATACATGTACAGTAGTAGTTCGGACCAATCTACAACAAGAAGCAATAATTAATATACTACTCCACGGTATCGAAACTAATCTCATGGATCACCAGAGCACCGAAATTATTATTTGTAGGGAGTGTAGATAAAATGTAAGCATGAACAATGAACCATTGCATTATTAAAAATTCACTAGCTCAAAATTTTCCTCCCTCTAGTTATCTAACAAAGTTTGTCTGTAAAAATGTTATGTCTGCAAATCTGCAATCATGTAACTATGCAAGTTTAATACTATATTTCACAGATACCATGACTAATAAGTTAAACTGTTGAACTTTGTCTTGGGGCGTCTTTGGTTTTATGAGATAGTCTTGCTGTAGAAAGCCATGACTTCAATATAGTTGTTTGAAAGGAAGAGGCAGAGCACTTGGCTCTAACAGTAACCTTTGAAAAGTCATCATCTTAACGAGTGATACATCACAGTATAGTCACTAATTCTTCATCAAACTAGAGAAATTTAAAGCTACAATTTTCAAGATCACTATCATTAGAAGCAATCCAATTCTACCCAGCCTCTTTGATCTTATGAAACAGAAATAGTTCCACTGAAACTGAAGGGAGGGGAACTGACATTAATCTCATTGAGGCTACGGAAGTGCATCACTCCATGCACAAATAAAAAGATGAAGAAGAGTCATGGTTTGTCATTAAAATTGATCTTGAAAAAGTATATGATAGGTTGGAGTGGGACATTGTGAGGGAGTGTTTGAAGTTTAGAAATTAAGATGACTTGCCCATCAAGAGAATTGTGGATTGTGCCACCAAAGCATCTTCTTCCAATTTCATTAATAGGATCAAGTCTAGCTCTTTTTCATTCACACTAGATGTTGCCTTATTTGTTTGATATTTGCCTTGAAACCCTTAACCACATGATAAAAAAAATCAAAAATTCTTAATTTATACCTGATATATATCGAGTGGTGTTCTCGTATTTTTATTTCTATATTTAATATGAGTTTTTCTCTATTTTTATATCTGATATAACAATATATATATCTAATATAACAATACATATATAAAAAATTTTAATATTATAATATAATTTATATCAGGTACAAATTAGAAAAGCCTCTAAAAAAATCAATGTGAAGAAGGATGTTCTGAGTCCTTTAGGCTTGAGTAGGAAGAAAGGGCCTATTTCCCACTTCTTTTGGCTGAAATTTGTCTCTTATTTGGCTAGGTGATTGAATAACTGATTGATCTATGAAACAACAACAATAGCCACCTCCTTTTTTCAAAAAAATATCACTCGTGATCGAAGCTAGACTTGTTCTAGCAAGTCCTAGATATCTAGGAGACTTCTGACTTAGGTCAATACCTAGGTTTTCCAATCTCCCATGAGTCAGCGGTAATTTGTGGTGGATAAGGTGAGAAATAAGCGTGCTTCATGGGAAATGAAGTTCCTAATCTCCAATGTTGGGAGACTGTGTCTAGTTAAAATAACTCTCTCGATGTATATAGACGCCCACCTAAGCTCGATTCTCTATTTCCCCTTTGCTAGTAGGAACCACCATCGCTAGAGAAAAGAAAGGGAGGGAACCTTTTTGTTAGGTAGGAAAACTCAATCGTTAACTAGCTCCTCCTTTAATAACCTCAACTTAACCAAACTATTAAGTGATGGATAGGTAAGAGTCGTGATCCACATGGCATGGCTTTTAATAAATACCGACTTTTGCAATTCAAGTAATAAGTTAGCTCGAGAAAAAAAATGGACGAATTAATTGCCAATTAAACTAAAGAAAACAATTAAGAATACAAAGTCAAACATGAAATATCCAAGGGAAAGAAAATGCTAAGGGGACACGAGATCTAACACAAACCAAAACATGAGCAAGCATGGGAGGAATTTAAGAGATATAAAAGAATCAAACCGGGACTCTTAAACCATGACTCCCTTCTAGAAGAAATACAAGTCTAAGAAATATCTAGACCAAACTGATAAAATTGATACGCCTACACCAAAGGGAAGGGGTTTCAATTAAGATTCGATCTTTCGACTCACCCTCAAGAAAGTATATACAAACACTCACAATTGTGATTTCTCACCTAATTCCCTATTTCAAATGAGCTATCACATAATCCACCAACTTAAAGAGGATTGGAGGAGAAAGGTCCTTATCATCTAGAGGAGGATTAGAGGAGAAGAGTCTTTATCATCTATATCAACAAGGGCCAATGGGACTTGAGCACCACTTCCTTGGACTTCCCCCCTATCACATAATTCACCTACTCAAGGTGATAAGAGTTCCAAATGAGAATAGGTAGGAAGAACAACCCTATCCCACCCTAGTTGATGCTAAGAATTTAAGGACCAGGGTAAAAAGCTTGAAAATACGTTAGAAGTGAAGTTCATTCGTCGTCTAATAATGCCAAAGGCAGTGCTAGTATCCTCTTTCTTTGAACCATCAAAATTTAGCTTGTAGAAATATTTAGGAGGGGATTAAAAAAAACTAAATTTTAAATAGGATGATTTAACCAACTTGGGGTTGGTTCAAGTAGTAAGCAACTCGATAGCGCTTAAGAAGAGTTTCGAGTTTGAGCCCGATTCTATGCAAATAAATAATTGGGAGAGTCACCCATCAAAGACATGTGTGGAAGTTTGGTCACATCTAAATGTAATCAGTGTATGAATTTCAATAAATGAAGTTGGCAACCTAAAAAAAAGAAAAGAGGAATGATTTAGGCCATGATTGTATGAGTGTAGGAATCTTAATGTACAACTAGGCCCTTATCTAGGCTTGGGCAGAGGTTAAAGGGGCACTTGCCAAGGCCCAGGCTCATTTAACGCCAATCTCTACTATATTTTTTCATTTTTGGTATCCCTTAATTACACCATGCTTTTTTTTATTTTATGTGTGGGTTGATAGGAGAGAAAATTAGTGAGATCTAAAGTATTATTCGCGAGAGTAAAGTTGTGATCATGTTCTACTTATGATATAAGAAAAACTCAAAGGGACAATTAAAAAGAATAATGGGCAAACTATGAGGGTGAGAGCCTAAGGAGTAAACATTAGTATGATTTTTGTACTCCATTCCTCAAATATTTCCTCCATTTTTCTTATTGGGATGTCCATTTGAGTTTGTGCCGTACCATAAATAATAATAAGGACCACAACTTTAGTCTCAAAAAAATTACTTTGACCCACTAATTTTGTCTGTAATAAACTCATATGCCCCAATTTTTCCTTTTCCTTAATAAAGTGAACTTCTTTCTCTGAGGCAATTTTTAAGAAAGGGAAGGAGTACTTTACAAATTTGTACAAATTAGATACCAATCCAATAAACCTAAAAAAATTCAAAATTCTATTATGTACTATTAAAATTCTATTATGTACTATTAAAACAATACAACTTAAATCCAACTTGAATGAAGCCTTAGTCTAAGTCAAATATATCAATATCAAAAAAATATGAGAGAATTACACATTCTCTCTGTCTGCTAAAGAAACCCTAGCAATTGAGTCATTATTGCAAATTAGCCATGTACAAAAAATCATAATCAGTGACATAAAACTTGGTAAGTTGGTAATATAGACACTAGTCAGCTACATGTATTATTTTCCGATCCGTATATTACCGTGATCCATATATTTGGTTGTTAATTAGAATTTGGACTAAGGCTTTAATTTGGAATTTGATTTTAGTAATCAATTAGACTTGAAGAGTGTAGTAAAATCTTGTGAATTGATCTAAGATTTCATGTAAGATCGATCCTTGTTAACATATTACATCTTATTCCCTCTATAGAACATATTGCCAGCATAGAAGAGGGTATGAAACCCATAACAAACTCATAACAAACCGATGTCAGCGTGGAATAACAAACTTGTAATAAGATTCCTTAGTTAGTTACATAGACCCTTGTATGTAGATATAAATATAGGATGTAGTAAAGACATGCAGTAGTAATATACACAATACTACATTGTTTCTCATCTTTCTGTCTCTCTCTTGCGTTGTTCAATTCCATTCACTGCATTCATCAATCATCAACTGCTTCATGGTATCAGAGCAGGCGTATGAAAGCATCAATCCTGCAATACTTTAATCAATAGAATCTGTCATCTGATTCAATCATTCATTCTCTAGTTAATTTCATCCTCTGAATTGTGTCTTGATTAATTCATCTTCTCTGCAGTTCTTGAAAGTATGGCAACGATTATGCATAATTCAATTACAATTGATCCAACCTCACCTTACTATATAAATCCTTCAGAAAACACTGCTTTACCTATCGTTTTTGAGAAATTTTTCGGTGAAGCATTTGGAGAGTGGAAAAGGAGCATGATCATTGCTCTAGAAACCAAAAACAAATTAGGTTTTGTGGATGGAAGTCTAACAAAACCATCAGAACATGATCCTGCATATTTAGCATGGAAAAGATGTGATTCAATCATCATATCATATATTCTGAGATCTTTAGAGTCTTCGATTGCTAGGAGTGTGATATTCTTGGAGACATCTCAAGAAATTTGGAAAGAATTAGAGGAGAGGTTTTCACATACTTCTGGTCCTCAACTGTATGCATTACAACAATCATTGATTGAATTGAAGGAAGGTTCAGACTCTGTAACAAATTTTTTTTACTCGAATTAAAGGAATATGGGATCAGATCAATCAAATGATTCCATTGCCATCATGTACAAGTCTTGGATGTGTGTATATTCAGACCTTCTTGAAGCAACAACAGGACAAGAGATTAGTTCAATTATTGATGAAACTTGACAAAAAACTTCACAGCAATTAGAACTAAAATTTTAATGATGCAACCTCTTCCTACAATCTCTATGGCTTATAAACTTCTTGTTCAAGAAGAGAAGCAAAGGAAGACAAGCTTGACTGATGAAGAGATGAGTAGCAGAGCAATGGCTTTTGCTACAGACTACAAAAAGTCTAATAGAAATAATTCACAAAACAACAAAATGATTTTTCAGTCCACAAATGGCGATAGGCTATTTCTAACAGGAAGAAGACCTTATTGTGATCATTGTAAGATACCTGGGCATACTATTGAAAAATGATTTAAAATACATGGTTATCCACCAAATTTTGTAAGAGGCAGAGGTAAGAAACTTGCTGCTATGGCTGTTTATGATGATAATGAAGAAAAGGAACCAGAGGAACATATTACTCATATATCAACTGATCAGTACAACAACATTCTCAAGGCTCTACAAGCTAAAGAAACTGATATGTCACAGGCTAATATAGTATGTACATGTCTTTTAACTTGCTCAAATGTCAAATGGATAGTTGATAGTGGGGCAACTGATCACATATCTTGAGACATTCCTACATGGAGATAGTTGATAGTGGGGCAACTATCTTGAGACATTCTCACCAGTTGTGAAAATGACAACTGTGAGATGTTTATTGTCTATAGTAGCAAGCTTGGATATCAACAATGCATTCCTACATGGAGATCTTGAAGAAGAACTATACATGAGAGTACCTTAAGGTATACTAAATCTGAATAAGCTGGTATGCAAATTGAAGAAGTCTCTTTATGGTCTGAAGCAAGCCTCGAGGCAATGGTTTGCAAAGTTAAATGATGAGCTAAAGAAAATGGGTTATGAGCAATCGAAAAATGACTATTCATTGTTCATAAAGAGATTAAATGGAGACATTACAATTGTTGTGATTTATGTGGATGACATTATAGTCACAGGGACAAATGAAGCAGAAATAGCATCAGTCAAGAATCGATTACATTTTGTGTTTAGTATTAAAGATCTCGGGATTCTAAACTACTTTCTAGGGATTGAGATATCTCATTTGAAACAAGGGATACTCATGACCCAGAAGAAGTTTACAAAAGAACTGTTAGAAGATTGTAATATGGATGTGTCCAAATCAGCAAAAACACCATTGCCACTAAACATAAAACTGTTAGAAGATGATGGTGAACTTTATGCTAATCCTGAGCATTATAGAAGACTATTGGCTAAATTTCTTGTCTCATACTCGGCCGGACTTATCTTTCTCTGTACAAACCTTGAGCCAATTCATGCAAGCTCCGAGAATCCCACATGTTCAAGCTCTAAATCATGTCTCGAGATATGTTGCTCAAACGATAGGTCAAGGGATACTGTTGCATGCTGCTGATCATTTGATGTTAGCAGCATATTCAGATTCTGATTAGGCAACATGTATGAATACTCGACGATCAGTTACAGGGTATGTCTTGTTGCTAGGGAATTCAGCTGTTTCTTGGAAGTCAAAGAAACAATCTACTATCTCTAGAAGTTCAAGTGAAGCCGAGTATAGAGCCATGGCAGCTGCATCATCCGAGATCACTTGGATAGTCAGACTTCTTGCTGAGTTAGGTGTATCAAAACTTCATCCTATCACACTTCATTGTGACAACCAAAGTGCAATTCACATAGGAAAAAACCCCGTTTTCCATGAACGCACTAAACATATTGAGCTCGATTGTCACTTTACAAGGGAAAAACTGGAAGGTTTAATCGAACTCACATACATGCCAACCTCGGATCAAGAAGTTACTCAACTTCATAAATTTAAGTCCAAGCTAGGCATGCATCTTGATGCAGTACCTACTTTGGGGGGGGGGGGGGGGGGGGGGGTAGAACATACTGCCAGCATAGAAGAGGGTATGAAACCCATAACAAACCGATGCCAGCGTGGAATAACAAACTTGTAATAAGATTCCTTAGTTAGTTACATAGACCCTTGTATGTAGATATAAATATAGGATGTTGTAAAGACATGCAGTAGTAATATACACAATACTTCATTGTTTCTCATTTTTCTGTCTCTCTCTTGCATAGCGTTGTTCATTTCCATTCACTGCATTCATCAATCATCAACGGCTTCACCCTCTGTCTTTTAATATTTGTCTTATTTGACCAGTTTTGTGAGAATTTTTTGGTCAAAATAGGGCAAATATTTAAGAATAGAGCGAGTATTAACTCTACGTATATCTTATGATTTTTTTCTTTAACCTTAAAGTATTCCGTTTCCACAAGCAAATTCTTTTTAGTTACATATCGTTAATATTATGCGGTCCCTATTTCATGTTTTCCCTTGGCCTTTAGAATGTAAGAAACGGCCTATGCGCATACAACTTTGCAAATTGGTAGAAGATAATTTTCTATGGATGATGACATGGAATGCGATTGACTAATTCAGGGATAGTACCTTGCGTCGCACATACCTACTATTGATATAAATATAATTAGGGTACGTAAATGATCCATATTACGCTTGTTTTCCTTACATGATTAAGATTGACATCAATGTAAAACTTGTAAAAATATATAAATGAATGAAGTACACTATGATCAACAATCTAACAGAAGTTGATCAACAATATACCGCTAACATATCAAATTACAATTAGATAAAAAATATCACAATTGAAAACTTTTCCGGCCAATTGGCAATGACCCCAACATAAACAACCCACTCCATTTCAACTTAGCTTAAACAACATATCAATTATTAAATACAGATGTACGCTGCTCCCATATATATATATATATATATATATATATATATATATATATATATAAAAGTATCCTCTTAACCTTAGAAATTAGGCACGTACATATGCGGGAATAATGAAATAGGAAAAGAAAGACAAAAGTATCCCAAATCATTGAATCCTAAAAAATGCTATGTTAAGGGGACCATAAAGACACCAAGCAAGCTAAGCTAGCACTCAGATGTCATTTAGGAATAAGAAAAATTCAACCCAAATAGAATCTTCCCCACTTGGATTCTGCTCAAGATCACTTGCATGCATGGTAACTTTCGGGGGTGGGGGGTGGGGGGTGCTTCCCAGTTCCCACTTCTCCAAACTGCATGTCACGTTACTATGCCAAAAATTATTACTGACATTAGGGAAAATGGTTACTGTTTAATCACTACATTTTGCCTGATTAGTTGCACTTTAAGTGTGTACTGTAAAGCCGCAGGCATGCATCATGAATTCATGATTGTCTGCTAAACTAGTTTAATTTTGTCACCTTGTCTTACTAAACAGATCAATTTGCACCCTTTAAAAGAATCTACTTCTTACAAATGGAATCTTTCTGCTAAGATACCCAAAGCTAGCTTATGTTGGACGAACCTCTTCTGTACCATCTACCATTATATTTTTTTTCTTTTTTTCCAAGAATTTTAGGGGTTAGAGTTCGTTGTTGATCCACATTATTTTCAACATTCAGCTTTTAGATTCTCTTTTGTCGGCCTATATTCTCTGTTTTTTTTTTTATAGTATATTTTATCTTTGATTCCTATGTTATAAATCGTCCATATTCTTTGATGAACTTGAAAGATCATCATTTACGCTTGTACTAAGACCATTTCTAAAAGTTACATCAAATATAAACACCCTTAACCCACCCACTTACTGCGCATACGTTGGTAGAGGATTTCCTTATTCATACTTGATATAAAATTATATCAAGATATTGAAATTTTAGATATAGATATTGTTTTATCAGATATATATAGCTATTATCATATCAGATATAAGTATTTTTATATCAGATATAAAAATACAGAAAAACATATATCAAGTATAAATATTATAATCTCAACTATAAAAATGAAATTACGAAAATACTCACAATATATTTATCAGGTATAAATTAGGAATTTCTCGTTCTTAATACAATCTCATTTATGTATCAAGATATGGACGGGTTCTAAATTCATAGCATTAGTGTATTCAAATTATCACTTACTGCGCATATATTAATTTTGATACAACCTTACTTTACATTGAACCTTAATAACTCATATTTCGAAGATATAAGTAATGGGGACACCTGATCCAATGGTATTGTTGGTATTCTGATTTGCCCTTCTAAAATTATTTGTTGTATTATAGGCCAGCTGAACTTGATTTCTCTATTTCTTAAAGTTATGAGCAATAAAATAGCCTTGAAAATAGAATGTGTTGTAATACATATATAAGACCACAGTTTCTTGACAGTTATACACAAATAATAAACAAGAAGAAAGGGACGCAGTATTCCTTTACAAAAAAAAAAAAAAAAAAAAGAAGAAGAAAGGGACGTATGTAATCTTATGATTCGAAGAATTTAATTAGTTGATTAATGATTAGTTATTGGTCCAAAAATGTTTACTTTATTCTTGAATCAATTATGAACACGCATAATTAGTTGGATACTTTTATTTGTTTATGTTCCAAGTACGACTAATACTTGGCAAGTTATTTAGGGTCAACAAATTTCAAGCAACGACCAAATTCAAAATGTCATGAATGGATGACTTTTCCACTCTTCTTGGACAATAATTACCAAAACAACAGAGAATACGATGCAAAGAGAGCAACCTTAGGAATCACCGAATCATTGGTATTTGTTGCATACTAAATTAAAAATAAAACAATTCATACTATAAGGTAATTCCTTCCTCCTTTTGTTTCTTTTGATTTTTCTCCTTTTTTTTCAAAGATTTCAAAGTAAATTTAAATTTTAAATATTTTCGATTGATTATTTACAAAATTATAAAAAGTTGATATTTGAAAAAAGATGAATCTTTAAAGACCCATATATATGATTATGTTTTTTTATATATATAGATCTAGAAAAAACTCATGGTTGATATTTAGCTCTAAAATGTATAAATTCCAAACGAGAAGTATAAAAGGAAACAGAGGGAGTATAACCTACAAAAATATTGCACTACAATTCATTTGCTAAGATTATATTCTTAATAGTCAGAGCACTGAATTCATCAAATAAAAAAAATATATATGTATAGTAATTAAAAGGGAAATTGTAAGAAAGTTGGAGCCACATGACTTTTGGAGGGGGGGTTAAGGATTTATAACCACCCATCAAACGTAAATGGGTTTTGAAGGGGGATTAATTTGAGCCGCTGAAGCAAACAAGTAGGAAAGTACGGACTTTATATCCCTCCAAATTAAAGGCATATATGGGAGTTTCCTGATGATGCACTTTGCTTTGCTTCCTTAGGCCTCACATGATTGTAGGATCCTAAGAGATTTAAAGGAAAAAGTTGGTACCAAAATTGTGCTCAACCACCTCAATACTGCCCTTAATGGTAAATGGATGATCAATTTGTATGTTAATAAGGTTATTAATCAGCAATTTCTGCTACAGTCTGTGAGCTGAGCAATACAGTACGTGCAGTGGTTTTAAATTCTAGTGGTTTGCATAGGAATATAATGGTGCTGTGGCCAGGTTGTCCAGTAATTGCTAGTGAGTGTTGATCATCTTTCTTTTTTTTTTTTTTGGCATTCTGCCTTTATGTTCACTAACATGACTTAAAAATTAACCTAAAAAGAAGCCTCAATTGGCAAAACTTGAGCCCTTGCTCTAAATCAAACAAATCACGCATATATTTTCCCTTCTTAATCAGCAATTCATTTCTTTTATCTATTTCGTATGTAGGATGGATGAGACTATATAAAGTGTGGTTGAAAGGGTGATAATGGGTTAATTTAACAGAAATCGAGAATATACTTCTACTTATCTCGTACTCAATTTACATGTTTTTTTTTTCCTTGGCGTGCAGTATGAGTTACAATCGATGTTATTAATCATTTTCTATTCCAAGTTTCGTATGTACTATATAAGCCTGTTGTTACAATGATTTCTTAAAAACACTAAAATGAAGAGCACCATGTCAAGGAGGGCAATGTATATAAGATGACCAAATTTGATTATTTTTTATAAAAATTGTTTGGGTAAATTGACGCATGACAAAGAGATATTTGTACCATAATGACACAGTGAGAAACCATACGTAGATGATATTTGGTCACAGCAAATGTGATTGAACAATGTACGTACAACTGTACAGGGAGATGCAAAATTTTGGTTTTGTTTCGTATTTTTTAGATCCATCTTATTCTAGCAACAAATTTTAAGGTGCTAAAATATCTGACGAACATAAAAAAAAATAAAAAAAAAATAATAATCAAGTACAGAGTAAGAGGTAGTGCCATTTGAGCAAGTCTTTTTCAACGAGAAAAAACAATTTATTTGGGGAAGGTTTGACTGCGTGAAAGATCCCCCAATCATGCACTGCTCACTTGCATAAATAATCAGCCACCGTTGATAGTGAAATCCCTTTGATTTACAGCTTTCCAAGAATTTTCTTGACATATAGAGTTTAGAGATAAATATTTTATTATCACTTTAGTCCAAAGCTCCAAACCAATTATATGAACGATTTTGCTAACATGTGTTGAAAAAGATATATATATTTGAGGCTATACTTTTTATTGAATCATGACATTTGTCAGTCATGCTGGAACTACTATTTCCAAACATCTGGCTATAGAATTTCAGGAAAACAATACAGCGTCCCTTTCTACACCATATTTTGTCTCCTTTTAATCGTTATATTTTTAATAACAGTAATAATAAATTTTAATTATATTATAATAAATAATATATTTAAGTGAAATATTATTTAATACATATAAACGAAATTTTTGCAATTTTTTAAAACATACAGTTTTTCTCATAAAAATTTCGAAAAAATATTTTAAATTATGTTTTAAAAACCATAAAAAGTCAAATATAATAAATAAAATGAGACGATGGAGTATTAACCTTAAATAGTAAAGTAGGCAGCCTCACAATTCACACAGACATTTCAAATCTACTTAAAGGTTTAATAGTATAGTCCTTTATATAATATAGTCTAGCATCCGGTTGTCGAAGAATAGCTGCATAGTTATATTCAAAGGTCAAGATCTCTCGTTAATTGAAGTTAAGTACCCCGATTAACTGCCTCTAGTAATCATGTTATACGTACTTCCTATCAATTATTTAAGTGAACTCTTTTTTCATGCAAATTAAAGAGCTCTTATTTCATGTGTGTCTAAGAGCCTCAAAATTTGGATGCATGAGATTTCTGCACTAGTTTAGCTAATACACAGAACAAATTATCAGTAAAATCAATAAAATCTTAATAATATCAGACAGTGTCAATTATTAATTAGATATCATGATTTATGATAAGTAAAATTAAATGTGGTGAAGAATACAAATTATAGCCTAAGTTCGACAACATTAGTGTAATGTGCAAACATAAAAAATATTTGCAATAATAATTTCAGAAAAAAAGGGTTATGTTCTATTAGAAATTAAATCCAGGTAGTGAAAATATTGTATCTTTAATTATTTGATATCGTAGCTTCTATGCTAAGTTGCTAAGTACTAATGAAATTTTCACCTCCTTAAGCACAAATGTTCTCATCAAATGATCTACACACAATAACACAATGCTAATTTCTTAAGCGAAATTATCAAAATGTAACCAAAAGCTCTGCCTCAATACGTAGTTACGTACATACTATGAACTCTCTAAGATAGCTAACTAGATTTCAAACCATTGCATGAAATACTAACTACCAAAACTGTAAAACGCACTTAACAACTTGACATTTATTTATTTATTTATTTTTATGAAACAACGAACTTGACACTTTTGATTGATTGATTCAACTCACTAATTTTTTTTTTTATATTTAAAATAACTAGATTCATCACCTCTCCCACCTACAACTTGCATTGGTCAAGCAATAAAAGTTGAGATCGAATTGAATCTCTTTGTTAGTGGAAAGTAGTTTCATATAATACTATAAAAGTATAATCGTAGTGATGATGTGATTTTGATAAGGAGAAAACCTAATTTATACCTTATATAAATCTCGTAATTTATATCATAGTAAAAAAAAATAAAAGAAAAAATGCTTTATTGAGATCTCAAATATAGATGATATTATCTCACTTAGGTTAGGTATAAAAATAATCATCTTATGTATAAAAATACCATTTCAGGCATCGAAATAATGATTTCAGATAATTATTTCAAGAATAGAATTAACGATCTCATGTACAAAAATAACGACATCAATTATTGAAACGAAATTACGAAAATGACCCATAATATATATACACAGTGATTCATACTAAGTATGAATTAGGTAAGCCTCTTTTGATTAGTTATATGATAACAATATTTACATGTACAATGTACCATCCTTGTTTGGTTATAAGACATGAACATATATAGGATACTCTAAAATAATTTCATCCAATCCAGCACTAGTCCAATGTAGGAGAACGCCTTCAAAATTTGACCAGATTCCACAATCTTTTTTTTTTTTTTTTTTTTTGTTAAAGAGAAACCATTCATGGGTGATTGTTAATTTCAATGGTGAACTTTTTTTCCTCCATGCATCTACTTGACTACTTGCTCATTATCTCGTTTTGTTATTATGGTTCATGAAATTAGAGAGCGAGTTGCGGTGCACTTTTAGTTGCGCACAATTAATCACCTGACGCAAATGCTTTTGGCCTGGCATCACCAAACTATATACTTCGTAGAAGTAGTATTTTTGGACTATTGTTTAGCCAAGGTGACGCATTTTTGGGTGTCTGGCTTCTTTCCATAAATGGGAAAAACAAAAAAAATCTAACCTTTTTCTTGATTTATTGGGTGTATTTAGCATTACTTCCACTCCATTTCGTTTTGCTTTTTTCAGTTTATGCTTTTTGCACAATTACCTCATTTTTGAAACGATCGATAACAGAAAAAGTCAAGATATGTGTGGCGTGGGTTAAAGTGCAACGAGATCAAATGCATCTATATTTTGAGAAGAATAATGCATTAATATAAGCTAATTGAGGGAGACATTAATGATTGGGTATTAGGTACGGAGTATTGTGTTTAAGTATATAATTAAGTTTGTCCCACTCTATGCAAATAGAGGTAAAATATATGGGAAAACGTTATTCAAAACCCGGGATCGAATCTCATCTATATCAATTGTTGTCTTGTCATAAAAAACAAACTAATGCAGTGACAAAGTTTTACATCAATTAATAGTGTGACATGTTGGCACGGACTATTTCTTTCAAACTAGCTAGAAGAGTATTTAATTTGATGAGTGAGTGAGTGAGAGATGGAGGCGGAGGAGGGAGGGTGCACAGGAGATGGGTGTACGTGCAGAGGTGGAGCAACCAACAAACAAATGATTGGGGGCCGCAACTGGAGTTGGAGGCGATGTGAGGCAAGGCCGCGCTTTGTGTTGGAGTAAAAGCGCAAAGAATAACATGCATGTTCCAGACTCAAGAGTGAAACTAAACCCTACTGATCCGTATGAATTAACTACATTAAATATGTTGAGTACTTACTTAAAGAGCCTACACTAGTAACTTTTGCTCAAGGTTGAGAGTACAATTATGCGAATTAAAGAAGGAAGTGAAATTAAGGTGATACATGAGCCTCTCTTTTCAGCTAGCTTAAAGGTTTTGGACCTACCCTGATTTTCCTACTTTTGCATCATTGACTATATATATATATATATATATATATATATATGCTTGTATTATGTACGAAGGTGCCACATAAATACTAAGCCCTAATATAATGAATGTATGACTGCACCTCAGTCAATCTAAGAGAATATGCTTCATATTCATTAAACAATATTTTGATCCCTTTTAAAGGTGATATTTACTATATAGTTTCAAAGTCGTTCCAATAGCGTAAGGTCATCAATCAACACCATAAAGTAATGCACAGCAATTATATATTTCCATTCTTGTACGCATTTGGTGAATATATAGCAAATTAAATAGACTTTTTTTTTACTTTTTAAATTTTATTTTGCCTTGCGTCTTGATTCCGTTGCAAGTATCAAATGTGTTAATTTTAACTTGTCACGTAGTAGCATTTTTTTTTTTTGGCAAATAAAATAGTTCCTTCGGCATCTCAAAATATTCAACTGGCCTTCGGCAATCAATATACGGGTTTAGTCTCATAGAAGATTTGGTATTATATGGAGTATATAGGTTTCTATACCCTAATAATAATAATAATAATGTGCTATTGTTTTAAGAGGTTTTCCTAAATCATAACTGGTATAAATTATATCAGGATATTGAAATTTTAGACATATGTATTGGTATTTCAGATATATGTATTGTTATATCAAATATATATATATATTGTTATATCAGATATAAAAATAAAAAGATATAAAAATACAGAAAAACTCATATCAGATATAAACATTATAATATCAGATATAAAAATAAAAATACATAAATATCCCTTGATATATTTATATTAGATATAAATTAGGAATTTCTGATTGTTTCAACTACCTTTGTGTCAAATAATTTTGGAGGGAGGTATATGATCAACCAGTGTTTATATCTCATCAAGTACCTTATAGGCTTATATGGCTATCAACAAACAAAATGAAAAATGAAAACATTTTTCAAGTTGGTCACTGTGATTAAACAATAACATTGTTCTTGATTATATATGTATTTTTTTTGTCGTGCTCCCATGAGCAGAGAATAATGCTCCCTAATATATAAGTTTATTCTAATAATTCACAATTGAAGCCGTTAAAATAATAATATATCACTCTATCTTTTAAAAATTGTCCCATTTTAACCAAAAAACTCTCACAAAAATTGATCAAACGGGGTAATATTTAGGGGAAGGAAGGAGCATATACTAATCAGTTTGGGCGTTCAGCCTTAGATTTTATATTATGTCATGTTCATTGTGCTATATTAGTATATCATTGTCGTTGGATTATCATTTTCATATAAATAGAAAATATCATGTCTTCTGCACCCAAAATAGCTTAGTTCTCTTAAAATTAGCTTCTTATTTCCTATTAACTTTCTTTTTTAGATCAGCCTAACAACACTATTAAATAATAGCTTGAAATAAAATTGACAACAAAAAGAGATTGATCAGAATATAGATATGTTGCCTCAATACTTCATGGAGTATACATTATGGCCTCTGCTTACAGCATCAAGCGGAGGACAAAACTACAAATAAATCACCCAACTGAACCTACACTTCATATCATCAATTTATGTTGGGATTATATCGAATAGTGCTCCTCTTTTTTGTTCTTCCCATTTATTTTTGTACAAATTCCAAAACAAACTTAAATTTTAAATATCTTGAATTATTTATTTGTAAAAATTATAAAAAGTTGATATTTAAAAAGATATATTGAGAAAAATCTTTTAATACCACATATGATTATGTTTTTTCTTATACATTATGAAAAATTTGTAGTCAAAGTTTAAATCTAAAATCTATAAATTCTAAACGAGAAAACAAAAAGAAAGGGAGTACATGCTATTTTAATATGAAATGGAAATTACCAAACTAGCCCTGGCTTTTGATTTTGGAAAAAACTTGAAAACATGGAAGTTACTCCTAAAGCGTGAAATATGTACATAACCATGTTGAACGGCCAAATACAACACATTGAAAAGGGCAGCCATGCATATCGAAAGCATACAAAGCTTCTCATATAAGTTGAATGAAATTGAATACTAACTGCCCTATTAATGGGTGAGGATCCCTAAAAGCATGAACATCGTGTTTTAGTACAAAGTTAATAAAAAATTAGTAAAACAGTGTGTTGAAATGAAAAAGATGGTATTTTTAAGGTGAAATTTATTTCACTTTGTTAAAACGTGCTTCTTGTTAAATTGTTATACTTCTTGTATGACTGCTAGTTAATAAATTTAGTTACCTCATGGTAAAATATAATTAAAAAAAAATACCACCAGGATTATTGAGAAGTAATAGTAAATGATAATCGATACAACTGAAACTTAGAAGTGGTATACTAGAGAATCAACATAAAATTCATATTTACTACTAAAATGAAACCATCCCCCTCTCTTACAATGAAATTATTAACCTAGTTGGGGAAATACATGGAAATCAAAATGACAAAAGTACAATGAAATACTCCAATAAAATCTAGAATCTTCAGAAAATATACATCAAATAAATATTTCAAGCCCTTCTCTTCTCTTCTCTCCCTCTTCTAATTGCCAAATACATCCATATCACCTCCTCCCCATCTTTTTTCCTAGCTTTTAAGTTGCGCCTTTGGTTGAAATTGCAATTTAATTAATGGACCCACCTGACATTTTTTTAGCATCACCATTCACCTCACCATAGAATTTTTAGCGTAGTGGATGCACAAGATATTTAGCATGCATCATCCCCACGTGGCACGTCACCATTGGCCCCTTTCTTAATATTGTTGTTATTACCCTCATTATTCATGGTGTTCACCTGAACCATCTCTTCCACAATAACCTCAATAACTTCAGCAGGCCTGTTTTGCGTAGGAGCAGTAGACTCATGCTCGAACTTCTCAGCTTTTCCCAGCTTTATATCAACGGCTAACTCTTGAAGTTGTTTGATATCTGCTTCCTTTATCATGAGATCACCATTGTTGTTCTGCTTCTGCTTGGATGAATCCTTGTACATTATGTATAGTATCATCTGAACTATTCCGAACAGAAACCCAAGGATATTTGGCAACTGCAATATTATTTCATACAATTAAAACATTTAGTTGACACATTACTAATTCAAATTACACTAACTGTCAACGTGATAATTAAAGAATTAAGGAAGTTATTAGGAAAAACCAAGATTTTGGTTAAGTTACTTACGGCAATGTAGAAATCCTTGATGAGGAAACCGTAAAAGAACCACATAACCGCGCAGAGTGTAAGGGAGAATGATAGCCAAAATGGCATAAATTCTACACTCTTTGTTTTTATTACCATTCTCTGCAATTATTTCCACCAACAGAAATAAATCAATCATGCATATATATATATATAAATACTTGTATGAGAAATATATATCTAGATTTTATTTTTGGAAATGATCGATGAAAATTTCATACCATAACACTAAGAGGAGCAGCAAAAACACAAACAGAGAAGATGCCACAGATCCAACCAACAACGTTTTCACGCATACCACCTTTCGACATCATCTTATGCTCATCCATCCCTCGGACGAACAACATGGTTGTTATCACTATAAGCCCGAAAAACCCTACATTGAACAGTGCTAACAACTTGGCTGTGTAAACCTGCTCAAAATTTTGAAACATAACTATTCATTAAACATTACATGTTTTGTTACTCTTGAAGTACCGGATTTTTTTATGCATATCAACATTTGCATACCCTGGCTTTTTTGTTAGCATAGATGAGGTAGACTATTAGATAAGACCCTTCAATGGCGCAACCAATGGTGTTGATGGTAATGATCATTGTTCCATTGTTTTCCTTGATGAAGGCATAGTACAACAAAAGCATGGCACTAAAGAGTGCAACTGAATAGGGTATGGATTGAAACCCTAGTGTTGATTTCTTCTTGAATATCCTCCAAAATGTTGGCCTATACCCAAAACCACGGCAATAAAATACAAGTTAATAACATGCAACACAACTAGCATAACAATAATAAACCAATATTATATCATATACTTCCTTAATTTGTTGGGATTTAGTTGTCACATTATTAGTTCAAATCACGCTATATATCAACCATGACAACCACTGTTAATTCTGGACGGAGCGAGCTGAGCTATGCAAAAGGGGAGGAGAGAAAGACTTACAAAGGAGCCAAGTAGACACCAAAGGAAACAATGTTTCCAAGGATGCCAAAAATGACAGTTAACTCATGGAGGTGAAGAGATGTGAATGCCATTGCAGCTCAAACCTTAGCTCCCTTATTATTAGACAGAGTAAGACAACAATAAGAAGATCGAGGAGCTAAGGAGAGAGCTAGGTTAGTAAGCTAGAGAGGGAAAGCTTGAGAGAAAGAGCTAATTATGGCAACTGAGGCAAGTAAAGAGGTGGAGGAGGCTGGTATTTATAGGAATTAAACAAATGTACAGATGGCGTGTCCAAGGAGAGTGTGAAGGTGGGTTTTTTTTTTTTTTTTTAATAAAATTTGGTTACTTAAAAGCAAAATGTGATTTAAAGTGTTGAGCTGTTTTGCATTACTATTACTATTGCCTACTGCTATAGCCATGACTCTTCAGGTTAAGTGGACATTAGTTGGTAATTATTGTTGTTTGTTTAACTTAACTTTATTAACTTTGCTTGCTCAACTAACCTATGTTATTAGCCAGTTTCTCACGGAGAATGTTAGTATTTTTTCATGTTTGGGAAACGTACTTCACATTCTTTATGTAATTGTCTGTCAAACGAAGTTTGTAATTTTTTATTTTTTATTTATATATGGAGTCGCAAGCAGCAAGGTTATGGATATTACCCTTCAAAATTTTAACCAATTAATCTAGTTGATATCCACGTGAAGTTCCTAATATGATACTCTCTTCATTCCCTAAAGATTGCTACATTTTTCATTTTGAGTTTTTATCCCCTAAAAATTATCTCGTTTCCTTAAAAAAATTTCATTTTGAGTTGTCCTCAAAGATATTCCATTGTATTTAAAAAAAAATCATTTTTTATACTTTGGACAATTTTTAATGGCCGGAGGAGTACTAAATAAAAATTACAACAAGTACGGATTATATTTAATGGTTGAATTTGTAATTCTTTTTTAATTTTTGAATCGAAATCGATCCTTTTACTTAGATTATCGATATATATTTTTTTTTCTAAAGTAGAGTGGGCAAGTTAGCAAGTAATTTATTAGCTTCGTAGTAAGTAATTTTAGAAGAAAAATTTATTTATATTTATTATATTTAAAAATGAGACAAGCTATATCTAGGCTGTAATCAAATAGTAAACGTACCAATCATATACAGCTTCGTGCTTTTAAAACTTAAGACAATAGCTTTAATTGTAGTCCCTTCATTTGTTTTTTGTTACTATATACCTTCCTTTAATTTCCCGAGCATATGTTCAACGGTTGGGCTTCTGAATTCTCACTTTTGTGTTTTGAGTGTGAAGTTGAGACTTGAGCTTGGACCAACACAGCTAGCACCTACTACCCTATTCACTCATTCCGATCTTCAAAAAACATATACTCTTTACATTTTTTTTTTTAACGAACTACGGAGTTTAAGTTTTTCATTTGTTTGTTATTTTTTGGTATACTGTTTGGCTTTTTTTTTTTTTTTTTTCCCACTGCGTTCAGTCTAGTTGTGACTTTTTAGCTTGAATAAACTTTTCCTTCTAATATATATATTTTTTATCTTTCTTCTAAATTAGATTACACCTTTCTTTTTAATAACTGATTACATATATTAAATATTCCGTACTTTTCATCAAGATTCCCGAAATCATGATGGAAACACCGCCACCTTCTAGGACGAGTCACGCCTTATTAAAAGGCGGAACATACTTGGAAAAGTCGGGAATTAAGTGTATAATTAGGATTTAATTTTTTTGCATTTTTCACCATTAACAACCTACATATTTTTTTTTCAACATTTGGAACCTCATCTCACATTTTCAATCACTTTATTCACTCTCAATTGATCCTTTAACCTAACCAGCATTAAAAGTAAATCAAAACTCTTCAATAACCTCATTCAAGTGTTTATAAACAAAATATAAAAAAAAATCTACATTAACAAAAATAAAACAATTAGAACCTCATTCAAAAGTTGGAATTACCTTAACAATGAATTTAAGGAGTCCCTAAATAACCCTTTAGGCCATTTGAAAATATATTTTTTGTAAACTAAATATTCAAAAATGTTTTTAATTCTCCGTAGTACATGCAATAATAATGCCTTATAATTTTTATAATGAAGTAAATTTTTGAACATTGTCTCAAAAGTAATGTTTGATTTTAAAATTTGAAATATAATAGTGGTCATACAAAAGTGTTTAGTAGTTGAATATTCAAAGTGAATATTTTTTCAGTTTTCATACGGTTCTAAATGAAAAGGAAAAAATAAAAAAGAACGAAAAGAGTATAGAGGAATTACTTACCTTACTTTAGAAAGAAAAAAAAAATTAAGAAAATAAGTTCAAATATGCACTCCCTATGATTAATGGAATCTGAAAAGTTGAGACAGAGAGCTTTTTGCAACAAGAAGCAAGAAGCAGTGAATATTTGAAAGCTTGCTTTTTGAAAGGCAACTGGACGAGTGGGTAGATTAGTGAAGCTCAGTAACCACTGATTAATTAACTAAATTAACTAAATCAAACATAGGCCAGTGTATTATCACCTTAAGTTGAACTATATTATCTATTTATTGTTTTCCAGAGCTTTTGCATGTTTGAATGCGCGATAGAAATAAAAGTCTCGTCCCTTATGACTTACGTACAATTTTTATTCCATGTCACATAAATATATATAGTTTCACGTATAATATGAGATGAAAAGAAGGGAAATTCCTAATTTATTACTAATATAAAATATATGAAGGGGATATTTTTGTAATTTCATTTCTATATATGAGATTATAATGTCTATACCTATTATATATTTTTTGTATTTTTATATCTTCTATATTTTTATATCTGATATAACAATATTTATATCTAGTATAATAATAACTATATCTGATATAACAATACTTATATATGAGATTTTAATATCCTCATATAATTTATATCAGATATAAATTAGAAAAGCCTCGTGTTAAGAAAATTTCTTATATGGACTGGCCATTATAGCTTTTAGACCATTTTTACTTAATTTTTTGCAGCTAGTTACAACGTCGTTGGAGATTGAGTTCCAAATCACTATATATAATCCTGTTTAATGATATTCCAATGACATATGCTTAATTTCTTTAATCTTCTTGTGTTAATTGGTAATGATTAATGACACGCAATACACCAATAATGCTAAAAACTCGAATTGAACTTGTGTGCATGGAAAATTATGACATATCACACTTGTATATCGTTTATTTGAGTATAAAGTATTTAAAGTTGGCTAAAAAAATCTCAAAGATATGGCCATGAAGAAGTACATTTAACTCAATACAAGTTTGCAAGAAAATCCTCAATATGACCTAGATTATAGGTGTTTAAAATATATTTTTATCGAAGTTTAAAAGGTGACAATAAGCTAGGAGGGATTTCCTCAGTTTGATATGATAAAGTGACACTGGAGCTTGAGAAAGAAAAGGAATAGTGCAAGAGCAAATTCCTACTCCATGCATGAAAAAATATTTGAATTGAAAGTCATTCAAATGATTTTATACATTCAAATATATACATCTGTTAATTAAATTTCTTATTGATAGAGCTTGCCTTCCAATAACAACAAACGAAATAAGCTTACAATGGTAGTTGCTGGCCTCTACTAGTCTAGTCAGGATTGGTTTCATAAAATAAAACGAGTTGAGGATTTTCTAATTTATATCTGATATAAATTATAACAACATATTGATATATCAGATATATCATATATATAGCTATTGTTATATCAGGATATAGAAATAAAGAAGATATAAAAATAAAGAAAAAAAGAATACCAGGTATAAATATTATGGTATCAAATATACAAATGAAATTATAAAAATACCCTCAATATAGTTTATATCAGATATAATTAAATTAGAAAGTTTTTCTAGAAAGAATGCTCTCATCTTATGTATTTTGCCCCCACAATCTCCTCTTCATGTTATAACGCGTAGCCTACCATAAACAATAACTGGTTGATATCATTTCAAAAATAATCATAATTTATATTATTTAATTATGTCCTTGCAATATAAGGAGTACGATGTGATAATTTACAACAGTGATTCACTAAATAATTTTGAAAAGAAGCAAAGAGATCCAAACTCATAATGTAATTTGAAGTCAATTATTTTAGTTTTAATAATTGAACCTGAAATAATGAAGTGCGTCACTTTATTATCCTTGGCCTTGGAAAACAAGAAAGGGAAATCTGAAATAATCACCACTTGAAAGCTTATCCTTGCCCACATCGAAAGGCATGCATGCCACTACCACAAAGTCTATCTACATTAACTAAAGGACGACGCAATCCTAGTCTCCTAAGGAACTGTTATTTTACATCTTCATTTTTCATAAACTGGGTAGCAAACTACATATGAAACTCAACTTTCGTTAGAATTTCTATAATCGCATACATAGTTTCCTTTCACACAAGCAGGTTTTGTTTGAAACGTATATGGCTGCCCCTAATGCATGTGGGAGCCTTGATGACGACATATCTATACTTGTACAGAACGATATATCATATATGCCCTTTATCTTGCTATTTCTATCTTTCCTTATACCATCTTCTTATTCAGAACAATTATATGCTGTGATATTGATTAATGATATTGTTATCAACCGTAACAGGTATATATATAGTACAAGGCTTAGTATTTGCATGTTCATCAAATTCCTATTGCTCGGTTATCTATCTTTCATTCACTAGCTAGTAGAAAATTATCTTTATCTATCCTGTAACTTTATCTAATCTTCTAATTTGATATTTTAATCATAGGATAAGTTTCTATCCTGATTTACACTCCCCTTCAAGTTGAATCGTAGGTTCTTCGATTCCTAACTTGCTCAGTGTACTCTCGAACAAACTCGCTCCAACTGTCTTAGTTAGAATATCCACCATCTGATCATTTGATCGAACAAAAGGAAGACTCACAACCCCTGCTTCTAAGTTGTCCTTTAAAATGCACGTCTACCTCAACATGATTGGTCCTATCATGCCGAACAGGATTCTCAGAAATACTAATAGCTGCTTTATTGTCACAAAAGAGCTCACAACTTTCTTTCGGAGGAAAACCTATCTCAGTCAATAGTTTCCTCAGCCATAAAACCTCAGTGACCCCTTTAACAATTCCTCTAAACTTAAAAGTCTAACACATGAATGAATATCACAATTTTTTTTATGCATGATCAAATCTTATATAAATATATGTTATCACTATTGTAGAAGACCCAAATAAACTAAAAATCATATAAATAATTTCACAATATTAGGTGTACAAGTACATAAAAATGGAATGAAACGGTTAACGGTTATCCGTTAACCGTACCATTATATATCGGTTACCTTTACTTAACGGTACGATTAGCCTTTCCTAATAACTGTTATAACGGTTAACCATACCGTTATGGCTTAACAGTACGATTAACCGTTTATGCACACCCCTAACCGGAGATGTGCCTTCTCATCCTCTTTTCAGGGTTGTTTGTCTTGTCTGGTTCGGGTGCCTAGCCCACTTCCAACTCCAGAGATCTAAGCCACAAGTAAGTTAGGTGTGTTCCTTCCTCCCATTATTTCTTGCCGTGCAATTTCTCGCCTGATGTTGTTATACACGGCTTCTACCGACGGGAGTGGATCTTGGTTGACCAACTCCTTTTTATCTTTGTCCATGTCTTCTTCTAGGCCACCGAGAAATTGGTATAACCTGGTTTATTGAGTAATTTGATTGTATTTGGTGATGTCTTGAGGGCATGTCATTGGATTTGGCATCCTTCGATCTATTTCCTTCCAAATTATTGTTAGCTTGCCATAGTATTCTTTTATGGTGTCCCCTGCCTTGTCGGATGGTATTTTCCCTCAACATGAGGTCAAATATTTGGAGTCCATCCTTGCAACTTTCGTAGAACGCCTCAATCCCCTTCCATAATTCATTTGCTGATGGGTAATCAAGGAAATGATTTACGATCTCCATATTTATTCTCTAGAAGGAGGATCGGCTATGATGTGATTGGGTCGTCCTCTTCCATTGAGAGCCTAGTACATTAAACGTGACCATTTGGTATTCGATTATTAAAATTTCCAGATATGTTGATTGAAGCCTTGTTGTCTGGGGTTTCTTTGTTGTTGTTTAGCTGTTTTAACAGCTGCAACATCTGTTCCATGAGTTATGTGTTATCACTCATCCTTACAGGTAAGTAGTTTGGTAGATGATAAAGCAAAAAAGGCAAAACAAACTCAATTTGATGTCTTTGCTCTGATACCAAGAACAATTATATGATGTGATTTTGTACGTGAATGTTTATATTTTGATTAATGATATTGTTATCAACTGTAACAGGTATATATATAGTACAAGGCTTAGTATTTGCATGTTCATAAAACTCCTATTGCTCGGTTATCTATCTTTCATTATTCTTATCTTATCCTGTAACTTTATCTAATCTTCTAGTTTGATCTTTTAATCACAGGATAAGTTTCTATCTCGTTTTACATATTCACCCCTTAATATGTACGGGGTGTCACTACATATAAATTGCATTGAGAAATTCCTAATTTATATATGATATAAATATATTATGGGGTATTTTTATAATTTTATTTATACTTAAGATTATAATGTCTATATATGATATATATTTTTCTGTATTTTTATATCTTCTGCATTTCTGATATAACAATATCTATATCTAGTAAAACAATATCTATATTTGATATCACAATATCTTGATATAATTTATATCAGGTATGAATTAGGAAAACCTCGAATGTATTGGTTCCATACTTGCAAAAAAAGTCATCAGAAAGACCTTTCATTATAAATTTACCAGTAGATAAGTAACAGCCTGTACAGTATAACCTAACAGGTTTTACGAAGAAAAATACGGAGTATCAAAAGTAGCTTAATTTAACATGTTTTAAGGAATATTCGAAAATTTAAGGGAAATTGCAGTTTAGGTACCCCTAAACTTATGAAGAATGGATGTGGTACTGCTATGTTTTGAAAAGAATCATACGTCCTAAGGATTTGCAAAAGATATATCACTTAGCCTTAATCACCAACAAGGTTAAAAAAATATAGTTACAAACTCCCCAAAAATGTTGGCCAAAATCCCAAAATCTTATACTTGATTCACTCAGATGCCACTTCCACCCCTTTTTTTTAGTACTGTTATCTATTTAGGGAGTTTTTAGACAATTCTGAAGTAAGTTTATAACTCAGAGTATATAAAATTTTTTTTTTTTTTTAACCTACACGAACCACCTTGTGCATTCTTTGAAACTTTAGGGATACCCGTGTAAAAGCTAAAGTTATCACTAGAGGTCTTCAAATGGGAGGGACTCTATTAAGGACCCTTGATTGGCCCGTTTGTAAAAAGGGTTTAATGGGTCGGTCTCTTAAACAATCATGTTTTATTGGGTCTTTAATGGGTCAAGTCGAGTCAATAATGGACATGTAATTTTTAAGACTTTTAAACACTACTAGATAATGAATTATTTATGTATACTTACCGATAATCCACTACCAAAGATTGGAGGTGATACAAGTAAACTATTACCCTCTATAGATAAAAACTATATTTTATTTGGACGGTCCTGCCTGATTCGGTCCATTATGCATCTCCTTTGACATTTCCCGACCCATTTAGCATCCCCTTTGGTTCGACCCGGCCCATTTTTCATATGACCTATCATGATCTTAACCCAACCCAATACACAGGTCTAGTTATCATCAAACCTGTAGTTTTATCAAATTTTCTATCATACCTCATATCATATGTAAGAAAATCTTCTTCAATATGCTATCAAATTTAAATCCGGCTTTTACTCAATTAAGGAAAAAAATTCAGTCTTAAAATGATGCATATACCAAAATTAAATACCACTGTTGACTAGAAAACTGGAAATAAAATGAGTATTTCTACTGTTTTGATGTATTGTCATTGTTTTAGCAAGATATATTGTACCATATTTACTATAGTTTGCTACTACATTGTGTCTTACCCAAAAAAAAAAAAAAAAAAGTTTGGTACATGTGTTATCATCACATAACTTTAACCATTAATAATCATTAATACAAAATTTAACTTAGTAATTTGGCACTTGTTATGAAATCCCATAATCATTAATAAAAAATTTAACTTAGTATATACATTATAGGTAAATAATTGGGATACCCTATAACTAACTTTGTTTTGTGGGTGGCTCAATGGCAAGGTTAATGACTAATTACGAGGGAATTATATATGTTAAACGGCGCAAGCAGGCCATTTTCATTACACTAAAATATGCTTACATTCCTTTTTTTAAAAAAAATCTCTTATTATCATATAAATTTGTTGTGAACAAAAGAATGTAAAGTATGTAAACAAGGACAAGCAATAGACAAGGAAGAGCAAAGCATGGCAGATGACTTGATGAGTTGTGTACGGTTTCTACTTGTCTTTTTTTTTTTCATTTCTTTATTATTTTTTTAACACTATAAAATAAAGGGATCGTAGCTCGTGACTAGGCACGTGATCTCATAATTTTTGACCGTTATGTTTGAGCGGCTTAACAAACTTTTAAATTTGCCACCTTTTTTTTTTTTGCACTTCGACCACTTGTGGCTTTTTGAGTTGTGACTTGTGTGTGAGCTAATGAGTAAATGGTCATATTGTGGAATTATCTCATTTAGTTATGTAAAGGTCTTTTCTAAAATATATAATAATGTGATACCTTAAACATATACACACAAATATTGATATTCATTGAATTTATTGATTAATTACCAAAATTATTACATACATATGATATCCACTAAGTTTTAACAATTAACGCAAATATATGTTGAAATATCAATAAAATAATTAAAACATATACACACAAATATTGTTATTCATTGAATTTATTGATTAATTACCAAAATTACATATATACTTCTGATATCCACTAAATTTTAACAATTAACGCAAACAAACAAATGCTGAAACATCAATCAAATAATTAAATCTCTTTAATTTGTAAAAGACTCTTGTTTCATTTCATTCTTAAATGTGTGAACTTATTCTTGAATAGAAGTTACACTTCACTTATTAAATTAGTTATGTTAAAACACAATTATTCACGAGTTCAATCTTCCATCAAACGTGTTTGGTTACAAGTTTCCGTAGAACATCGTTTAATTTATTGGGAAACAAGCTAAGTGTTTCCTTAAGGTATGAATTTTCTTTTGGAAGCCAACCACATTGACTAGTTAGAAACAAGGCTCTTGCTCCAAATAATCATGCTAACGAAGAAAATATGTCTTTCATTTATCACACGAGCATCGCGCACACAGAGTTAAGCTGGTAAGATTAGTAATAGCAGTACTTAAACATAAGTGGTCCAAATTTCCATATTTCTTGATTCCATTGCTACAAAATTAAGTAGAAGAATATGAAAGTAAATACTCCCTTCGTTCTTTTTTCTTTCCATTTGAAATAAGGGAAGAAACCAATATAATATTAAATATCATTATGATTCTATAAAATAGTTTAAATTAATCTAAAAATAAGAATATACTCTATTTAAAAATTATGCAAGTGGGTTGAACATTAAATAAATAGTGGATACGTGTGTGCTAAGGGAAGGAAGAACTACACAGAGAACTACTTCCCCATCCCATATAATTGTGAAATTAGGCTTGGCACAGGAATTAAGAAAGTTTAGTGTAAACACCATAAAAATAATTTGTATATAATAAACAGTATATTGTTGAAATAATATATGTGAGTACATAAAAGTTAGTTGGTCATCTTAGCTAAAGTAAATTTTATTTTGGGAGTGTTATTGTTAAAATAGGAAGTGTAGCGATCATTTTAAGGCACCTATCACCAGTTAAGGGTAGCAAAGAATGGAGCAGTTTCCTAATCTTTGCCTTAGAGGGTGGCTGATCAGAAGAAAGGGGGGAAAAAAATTATGGTAGGGACTGATTCAGGCAGAATGACATCTCTCTTTTATTTGAAAGGGTTATCGATCTTCTTATGTTTCCCAGTTTGTCAGAAATTTCTTGATTATTAGTCCAACAAGCATAAAGATACTGCTTATCCTGGTTAATTGTAGTTTTTTTTCCCATTAATACCAAGAAGAGTGGGTTGATATCTCGATGGACTTCAACGTAGGCCTACCTAAATCAAAAGGAAAAGATGTGATCTTCTTTGTTGTTGTTGACAGATTAAACAAGGGTACGTGCTCATGAGGTTATTGAAGCTATTTATATCATATCATAGTGAGATCGTCACACACTAATATTTTACGAGAAATTCATAATTTATACCTAATATAAATATATCAGGACTTAGAGAGCATTTTTGTAATTTCATTTTTATATCTATGATCATAATGTATATACTTGATATACATTTTTTTTTAGTATTTTTATATCTTTTGTATCTCTGTATCTCATATAATAATAGTTATATCTGATATATAACAATACATATATATGATATAATTTATATCGGGTATGAATTAGGAAAATCTCTATTTTCATTCTTAATATCTTTCTCTCACCCCCTCCCTATAGATTTTGACAATGATAATGAGTCAAATCCAGCAATATTGTGTACTTAGAAATAGAATGAGTTATCAGGACTTTAGCGATGGAAGGAGCATAATTTTCTAAAAAGGATGGATGAACGTGGTATAGTAGCCGCATAAGTCAATTCAAAGATGACCTTGAAGTATGGTTGATTTCAGGGACCAAGGATACACTCAAGGGCACTATATAGGCTTCAACTTTTTGTCTTTTTGGAAGAGCAAGTGCTCTACGAAATAGCCTCTTCCTTTGTCGATGCAAATGATTGGCCAAGTTTTTGCGGCCAACAAATATTTGCATTTGTTTGCTTACAGTTTATTTCTCAGTTTGACGCTAAAAACTATTTTTATTTGAATCCGAAACGTAATGTTTTACAATGCCCAACACTTTTCAAACGCAGTATACTTAATTTGTGCGAGACTTGCTAATTCTACCAAGTTAGGATCGTACGTATAACGCAGCAATTACAATGAGCCCACAGAAAAAACAATTCGTGGACAAACTATTGAGCTCGTTTTTAACCAAATTATTGCGCAATGATTAATAGGATATCAAAATGACGTAGTCATGATATGATATGATATGATTGGCATGCCTTCCATTAGTTTGTAAGTTTCCCATTTATGGGTTAGATGTAATGTAGTAAACCATGCTGGAAATGCATAAGCAAAAGATTTATGACTAATGAGTCACGAAAAGAATAAGCAAGGAAATCCTACATATTGTTTAGGGGTAATAATCTAATCATTTCCACTTCACCAAAACTGCATCATTGCATGTTGAGGCATTTAACACTTGAAAGTAAGCGTTAAGAGCAAGGTATTAGGGATTCGAACCGGACATTTGGGATTGGGTTTTACTCACAATGAGTTACATACACACTTGTCCACCTCATTTTGAATTCTCCCTATGCTATTTTAATTAGGATGTTGCTCTATGAAATGTCGTTATGTCTCTTAATTAGTTATGAATTATGATCTGTAATTGTGCTCAAGTGGTCGCTCTCTATGTATCAATATATTACCTCCGTCCCTCTTTGTTTGCCCCATTTGATTTTTCACGTTCTTCTAAATATAACTTAAAACGCTTTTATCTCCAAATCCATAAAATAAAATATTATGAAATATTGATATTCAAAATTGTATACATCCAACAAGATATCACTTGAATATAATATTTCTTATAATATGAATTGGAGCCAATATAAAGAGACGAAGGGAGTACTTTAAAGGTTATGACGACTGTTTCATATTTCATTATTTCGTTGATGGACTCAGTTGACCCCACTTGGAAATTCTATCAAAAAATATAGGAGCTAAGAGGATTGGACAAATGGACAATATGTTTGAGGGAGTATATGATAAATGATAATGACAAATTAAAATATATGTGGAGGGGAAAAAATCACCAAGGATAAAGAGTTTGTGTACAAGATTTATGCCATTACTTTGCAGCTTGCCCCTCTTTAAGGCTTTTGCAGTGAATAAATAAATAGAAATCGTGGGTGTTCAAGGTCTAAGAGGGCTGCAAAACTAACAGTTCTATTACTTGTGTATAACACGAGACATACATGACTACGAACGATATCACATGCAACAGGATCAGAGTCCAACAATTTGATTTTTGCTACTAATTTCCCAAAAATTCACAAAACAGATCGTGCAAATTTAAGACCAATGCAAAAGGCAGTCTAATCTAAACTCATTGCTTTTTCTTTAATTTATTTTCTTTCCACAAAATCAAATGCAGGAACAGCTGCAGTAACATGTTTCGCGACAACTAACCAAGTTTTAGCAGACCTTAATATTATGCACTAATAATAGAAGTCTACAAAAGATTTACAAGCTTATCTGCTTATGCATCTTTACAGAAGCATTATATGCACACTACATTGACAAACAATTGGCTCAGCTTGGCGTAAGGATGACTAGTCTCAGCGGTAAAAACAACACACTTTAAGCTGGAGCTTATTTGACTCTTATATGGCATTTGTCATTGTCATACCTGACTGCTACGGTTATCTACCTTAGCAAAGCGGCCTTTGACTCTTATCCTGTTTTCTGCTTGAACCTTCCTCGACTCATATCTGATATGCTTTTCAAACCTGTAGGTTACATTCCTTATTAAATGGCATTCTAAAATAGCACAAACATTATTCCCATGACATTTTTGTATCAGAAAATAAGATTGAAAAATGGAGCTAGCACATACAGTTTTCCTAGAACAGACTATAAATCCTATGTTCTGGAAACATTACTTTTCAATCTCCACTAGACAGGCTTCTGTTTCTCATCTGTAGTGTGGAGTATGCAAATCTTTCACCCATATACATATACCCAAGTTTAGTGTTGAAAAATCTAGGATTGAAAAATTTGTAGAGGACCCTTCAAAAGCTAAAGCCACATAAAGCACTGAGAAGAAAGAAATTTGTTCAACAACTTTAAACTAGTAGAGTGAATGGAATGAAATAAGGGCCAATCTTAGCAATAGAGGAAAGACCAAAACTATTTCACATCTTCTCAGTTCTGGTTGAGCTTGAGAGTAGATAATTGATAGTTATTAGTTATTGAGCCACCATTAAGTAATCATTATATTCATGGACACAAGAATTCTTGAAGTTAATCAAAGGGCAATAATGAAGAAGTTACCTCCTTGTCCTTCTCTTTTCTTTGTATCTTGATAGCGCGGAATCCCGATCCACACCAATAAACTCACGTGTGGAAACACTTTTAGGGAAAGGGAACCCCATTGATTCATTTCTGATGGAATTCTGTAAATTCCATTCGTTAGTAGTAAGATTTGCACTGCTACACATGCCCGAAGGTGTATCAGAATTCGGAACACCATCTTCAATATGGCTTCCCGAAAAGGCAGATGAAAGAAATATGTCATTTACATAATCATCAGTTTCGTTGCCCCAAATATATGGGCTTGCCTGTATAAAATGAAAACTAGAGGATTAATCATCTCATTGTCAAATCATATACCAATGAAGATATCATCCGCAGGTACAGAACATAATAAGTCAGGTCAAGAAAAAAACTGTTTGCCGCTCAAATAACTTTTTCAGTTCCTATACTTTTATCTACAAAGTTATTCACTAAACACATTTCTCATAACAAAATCTCAGTTAACCATTGCTGACATATATTGACACTGATGCTTCTTTAACCATGTTGATCTTTCATTAGAGAATATTATGGGAATACAAGTAGAAAGCACATCATAGACTGTGAAATAGTATATAGTAAGGGGAAAGTTCTCAAAAGAATTAAATTGGTGATTAAGATTAAGAGCAAACAATTAGAGCTGAGGTCAATTCATTGAAGCATCTATGATGCCTAAATCCAGTTTGGTGGTAGTGCAGTACCAATTGCTTCGCCTCTCCTTGACTATGTTTTCCAATATTTGATAGTTCACAGAATGCAGATTGATACTTAGGTTGCCTAAACAAACATGACTGGAGAAGTCTCAAGAATCCAGTTCGTTGTTTATAGTAAGTTAGTAACTTGTCTTACACCAGAAACAATGATAAAGTATTGCTCCTGCCACTGGCAAGGTAGGTCAAAATCGACATGCTCGAGCTATCCCTAACCAATTGGACTAGTTGATGGACTGTTCTCGAAGGAACATGAACAATGTATTGGGCCCTAAACCCTAGTCAAAAATAATTTGTGCACGTCATTTTTTCTTTAGTCCCTAAAAGCAAGCCCAAAAAAGATTGAGATAGTTGATTCTAGCTATCTACAAGAATGAACTCACTGCAGCAGAGCATATATCATTCACACTAAATTATCACAGCTGCAGTGAGTTACTACTTAAGTACATGGGATGTTGTTATTCATGATACAACATTCAGTGAGCCGTTGCATAAGGAAAGGATATCCAATCTGTGTTATGCTCTGCAAAATGGAAATAGGAATATCACTTTACATATATACATTATGAAGAACTTAAATCTCTTTCAATGACAAAAAAGATTTTTTATTTGTCCTTATCGCTAACAATGTGAAGCATCTACAAATTCAGAAACAGAAATTTACATGCAACTGGAAGAATTCAATGCTATGCAACAAGAATTTTCCTTTACAATGAGAGAAAATGATTGCCTTACGACATGAGAGCTCTCATAAAGAGACTGAAAGGTCCTGTAAAAATCTCATATGAGAAGACTCACAATGGAACCAAAGAATTCACAGTTTATGGCTTTAGATTTGATTGGATCAAATGAAAATTTCTGAAAAAACCATCTGTTTGTGCCTCTTTTCTATCATGAAGCATCATACAGACATTGCATATCATATCAAGCTCAATTGGAATCGGTCTCTGTTATCACAAGGGCATTATTGAATACATTCACCCACAACCACACCCCAAATCTCCAGCGTAAAACACTCTGTAGCTGCTCAGTTATTGAGGATGCTGATTATGCACATACAAAATTATACAAAATGTATCTAGCATCAACATTTACCAATATTATCTGCCTCCCTACCCCAAGAGACTAAGTTACAGAATGTCAAAATATAAATGCCATAGAACATATGATAGTATTCATAGAATGGAAGCAGAAGTTGGATAATTCTAGAAGACGCTTATACCTCATTTCCTTGAAAAGTGGAGTGCTCTTCATCATGTTGGAAAGCGTGAATCTTATGATTCATAAGGGAGTCTTCCTTATCTTCATCAGCAACAACCTGGTCCACATCCTTTGTTGCACCAGGTTCTGACTTAGCTAGTTGGCGAAGCTGCTGACGTATCTCATGCTTGTGTCGTCCACATGATAAGTTTCTGTCCTGATAGATGGAAGAGTTGCTCAACCAAGTTCAGAACAAGCCTTAATTGCAAAGAACACCATAAGTTTCTCAACCCTTACAATGTTACAAACAATGTTTTTTTCTTGAATATTTAATATAACAAATAACCTCTCTTTAAGCTTCAGTTCATTGTTCTATTAAATTAGCATAATCCTCAAGCTCACCTTTTAGAGAAAATAAAACAAACAAATCAACCCACATAATCTCCTCAAGCTAGCCTTTTATACACTTACTGGTAACAATTACTAATAAAGCGAGTGGTTTGGCCGTTAATTTTTCCAACAAAGATAACACCATAAACTAACACGCACAATTCAAAACAAACATATCCAGCACACTAATAATAACCAGAAACCAGACATTTGTAGCATTGGCATACTTCATTGGAACTGCAAACCAAACAAAACCTATCAAGAAGTCCTGGATAAATCGGTCAATCGCATGTAGCCTTACCGGTGAAAGGATAACCAACAAAAGCTGAAGAAGTCCAGGATTGATCAAGGTGTCTACAGCCTTTCTGGATAAAAGTCACTAAATCCAACACAAACATGGCCAGTACAGAAACAACAGCAATTGCCATAAGTACTGACCAACAACATACACAAACATCAAACAAATCCAACACAACTATAAAAAACCCGTAAAAGTTCATGAATCGGTAGTACATTCGAATGATAAGTTCACAAATTAATCAATAGCACAAGTCAAACCAAGAAGAAACTATAGCAAAACATATATAATTTCATAAACGCAAGAGTAAGTCTATGTTAATATCAGAATTTGATGAATCTCACACATTTGGACAGTAAGCCGTGAAACAGAATACGAACCTTAGGCAAAGGAGGCACCACCATAGCCTGAAACTTATGACTTTTATCAGTAGAAACAATCAAATCATCAAGACTAACCATAGTAGAAACATCCCAAACAAACAAATCACTAAACCCATCATTCCCCTCATCACCAAACAAATCCCCACTTAAACCCTTGCTAAACCCTTCCCTCTCACTCTCATCACTCAAATCCAAGCCCTTATCATCAAAACCCTCAAACCCGACCGCGATCGAAAGCTCAAATACCGAGGGACACCCAGTAAACCCCTCAAGAGGCCTCCTATCATGATGACTCAAAGAACTATTATGAACCTCAAAATCACAATTCTGACATAAAACAGATTGATGAGTAAAGCAGAAGATTGAAGCAGGGGATGAGTCACAGCTATCACAAAGCTGAAACCTTGTATGTTTTGTGAATAAGGGGTTGGTTGAGTGAACTTCACGATCACAGGAAAGGCAAAGTTTTGCAGAATCAGGTCTGCAGAATAGCAGTGCTACTGATTCTGAGCAGAAATCACAGAGTCTTTTCTGTGAATTTGGGTTAAGATTTGTGGGAGAATTTGGCATTTTGGTCAGATTTTTTGGGGGGGTTTTAGATGGGTTTTAGAGGTGGATTAGCGGGTGTTTGTTCAATTTGGTAAGATCATTGAAAATGCTGAGGTCGGAGAAATGGGTGTTAAAGTGTGAAACCGTAGGTTTTGTGTACTGTGTATGTTTGTAAAATTCAAAGAAAATCAGAGGAAATCAAATGAAATCTGAGAAAAGAAAGGAGATGAGATGAATGTGGAAAAAAAAGACGGAAAAGTAGGTAGTTGTAAGGAAGATTATGGAATCACGTTGAAAGACTTGCTTTGGATTTATTTGGTCATCGCTTTTCGTTGTGATAATGGTGATTGGCCCTTATAGCTCCACTCGCCGCCTTAAGTAATGATCTACGTCACTACGTCTACAGTCTACTAATAATCTTCTTATTTTTTCTCACCCTTTCATATTTATACCTTGTCCTATTCATCTGAGTTTCATTGAACTCGAATTGTTTTAATGGATTGACATTGTTTATTCCTAATTAACTAAGAGGTGTGCGAAAACCGAGTGCTTTTTATGGAAAAAAAAAACTAATTATCAAACTCATATATTTGCATATTTATATATATAAAAAGGGTTCTTAAAATGAGAAGTTATTTTACTCCTTCGTCTTCTAAATTCAACACACATGACATTTCACATGACCCTATTTAACTTATAGTGACCGAGTTATTTTTTTCATTTATAGTGATCGAGTTATTTTTTTTCATTTATAGTGACCGAGTTATTTTTTTCACTTATAGTGACTATTTTCATTTTTATAGTAATTTTTTTACGTGAACTCTCATGCGTTGGATTATAATACTTAAAGGGTCACGATCTCATCTTATCCTTCTCATTAGATTTATCCCCAACCCAATGAACTAGCTTAATGTCCTGTCTGATCCTTATATATGTCCAAGACCAAAAGTTTGCATCATATTATGAGTCACCAATAATCCATGGAGACATGATGATGTATATTGAAACTTCTTCTTCACCTGGTTCATTGTCAAAGATTCCGCCTAGTTCTTCGATGAATCCACAAAACGGTGTTGAGATCCCCTTAATGAATGATAGGAGTTCTAATACTAGTTGAGGATTGCTTGATTCATCCATTTTGTTGAGGAGGAATGGGGATTGGATGATTTTGCATCAAGTCTATACCCCCCACCAAAGTCCACAACAAGAAGTAAAGTTAGGGCAATCTTATCTCTAACATGCCACATTGCAACAATCTATCGAATAATGCCTCATATTTTAGTCCATCAAGGATCCACACACTCAATAATAAAGCTACTAAAACACAGTACACTATATTTATGCCATTGCTTCCATACTCCAATGCAACTAAATCAATCAACAATATGAAAAGTTGAATAGGGCATTCTTTTTGGGATGGAGGAAGTACTAGTGATTCATTGAATTTGCAAATAAGAAAACTATCAAAATTTTTAATATAGTGAGAAAAGCGTATAATACACCTGTTAGAACAACACACAAAATCACAACCACTAGAGATTTTCCAAGCCTTAGAATTTTTTACGTGATTGAGAACTTATGTGTTGTCTATGATAACCTTGATTACCAATGAAACACAATTCTTTCCAAACTAAGGTGCATTTTAGCACTCAAAGTTGCAAAAAGGTCACAAATATCACATCTACCTTTCTCTCATCCATAACCCTACCGTCTTGGTCGTGTTCATCGGCAGCAACTACGTAGGGTCAGCTAAGAATGTTATTGGAGCTCACCTTGATGGGTCTCTAAGAGATATGTTTATTGAAGCAAAAGTTATTTGGTTCTAGTTATAATGACTAAAACTGGTACGTAGTTTAAGTAATGATTGATCATCATATCAAAAGCTTATGATATTTCATATGAGCTTTTGAAAACCACAATTTGAATTTGTGGGTTGCAATTGATTTCAAAATTATTTTATGCTTGAACTATTATTACCACAAGTTTTCACTACTAAATATGCAATGCAACATGCATAACTATAACCAAGTTGATCTATACTAGTAAGTATTACCATATTACAACGACAAAGTCTATAGTTATAAACGGTCAAAGATTCTGTTAGGAAGAAAGAGTAAGGTAACACATATGACCTAAAGTCGTGGTTGATTCATCTAGCGTTTTACAAATTCAAAGACGACCTTGATCAGATTCAAGGTCATGATTCATTAAGCCTTTTGCATCATCACAGAAGCTACCTTTATCGACATCACCTTTTCCATTCGATCCTTGGTACCAAAGCCTACCAAGGAAGAGTAAGTTGAAAGATTCATACATTTATTATTTTTGTGTTTTGTCATCACAAAGGGTAATAAGCTAAAATGTGATTTCAAATTATCTTAAATTTTATGACCTAGCCAAATATTAACTTTAAATAAGGTTTTTAAACTTTTATCATTTTCCATGACAAAGGTATATAAGTGGAGTCATCTTAAAAATAACCAAATTTACATGGTTAGATGTGATAAAATCCCTTAAATTAAGGGTTCCTCTCCTCTTACCAACTATTAAACAATATATTATCTTTTTTAATTAGGGATATTGGACCAGATTTCAATGAGGTTTCAAAAATTACAATTAGATATTTTGAAAAACGCATCATAGGCCTATGATATTTGCAATAAATCGTTCATAGATCCTTTATCATTAACTTTCATCATAAAAATTTGTCAATACACCCATAAAAATGGTTGAGATTTGGTAGAATGACATCCAAAATTTAAAGAGTAACACATTTTAGTAATTTAGCTAACAACTACGAGTATTAGTTAACAACATTTTATACCTTTATAGATCATTAAGAGCATACTTGTTATATTTTTGAAAACCTCAAGGGTATATGATATATTTTTCCAAAATGTTACTTCGTACATATTTTAAAATTTTAGGGCATCTTAAAAAAATGTTATGCTAAATCCACTTAAAATTCATAAATTGTCTATTATATAAGCTAATTCAATTCACACTCTTAATTTGTCAAAAAAGTAATTTTATTTACACTTATAAATTACCAAAATTTTTCAAAGCTATTAACTTATGTATTGATTTCACTTTTACTTCTTTCATTTCTTTTTATTTTTCCTATATTCCTTATTAGAAAATTTCATAAAGTTTTACATTGGATTTTTTTTTTCTATTTTAGACAAAATTTAGTGATCATTTTATCCTTGTAAATTATTATTTTATTCTTATCTACTTAAATTACTTATTTCAATCTCTCTACATTAATTTTCTTTTATTTTAACTCATAAATAATTTATTATTGAATCCAAAAATAAACTTAAGGAATAGTTATAGCGTGTATAAAAAATTAGTATCCAAATTCCTTACCATCAAATTAAACAGCGGCATTATTATTTATTACCCTTATCAATATCCTAACACACCCAAAGGCCAAAGCAAAACCTCTGCTAAACAATGTCATCAATGGCGGACCAAACCTCAGCGCCCCAACCCGGTGAAGAAACCACCAAACCCGTCTCCGATAAGCGTCTAGACTTTGGAAAACTCCAGTTTGGGTAATTCCGTCTCCTTCTATCTCTCTCCTACATTCCTTATTAGACTCACCTCTAAATCCGTGCATTTTTTTTATTTTGCAGTTGCGATCACTACAAACGACGATGCAAAATCCGCGCACCTTGCTGCAACCGCGTCTTCACCTGTCGCCATTGCCACAACGAAGCCATCGTTCGCCTTCTTCTCTTTCTCTCTCCTCAATTTTCTTTCATTTTTTTTGATAAATTATTGATGTTACGTTGTGTGTGTGTGTGTGTGTGTTTGAAAATAGAGTAAATTGAGTGATCCTAAGGAGCACCACGAGATTGTTCGGCGCGATGTTAAGCAAGTATAGCTATTATTTTTCCCTCTTTTTTTTAACCGCTTTTTTGTTCGTATAATCGTGATTTTATTCTGTTTTTGTGTTGAGGATTGGAATTTTTGGTGTGTTTTTTTTGCAGGTTATTTGTGCGATTTGCGATACCGAGCAACCGGTTTGTTTTTCTTTCTATTTTGAGTGATTTATGTGTTAATTTGAGGGTTTAATTAGAATTGTATATCAATAATCACAACTATAGTGATGTGATATGCTAATGGATCGAAAACAATGTTGTTTGTAACGGTTTTTAGTTAGGGTTTATGGAAATTGTTGTGGTTTGAGGATTTTGTTGTAATCCGGACAATCTTTGTTAGGATTTCGATATTGTGAAACTTCTTAACCAATAATTTTGGATATGGACGCAGGACATCCGCCGAGCTTAGTTGTATAGGAGGAAGATACTTTGCTTGCATTAATGCAAGAATTTTCAATAATGCTTGTGAATCTCATTATAAAGAATGTGTTCTGTAAATGGTAGATAAGTAGGATGGTGTGTTCTGGTCCGTTATTGTTGAATGACTTGAGGGCGTTGAGGCTAACACTGTCTACAATGATTTCATCTAACGCACCTACAGGCGTAAAACAGTTTTCTATTGCTTACTCTAGGGCCACAATGACGCGTATTTGCTGCTTTAATATCCCTATTCACATCTCTATAAACAACCTAATGACAAACTTTTCTGTTTTCCGAAATAGCTTGATTACATTGCGTTGGCTTTACAAGAACGCAGCGGCATGATTTTTGACAAAGTGATAAGTGGTTTTCTTGGCGGTCTTGAGTATTCTGAGTACTCTAATTATTATTTATTTTTCACTTGAGCTATGGAATTTTGAGGTCCCAAAATGAAGAATGTTGATAATTTTGTTGATGTTGATGGTCAAATGACTAAGGGAACGTGTTATTTACATTGCGTTCATAAAAGAAATTTGTTGGGCGCATTCTACAAGTCTGATTTGACAATCACTTAAAAGAATAGCTTTATAGGCATATAAAAATAATTAATTAGCTTATTAAAAGAACAGTTTCAACTATTGGTGGTTTAATGGAAGTAACCTCAACTACAGTACGTGCATCAACACTATCCCTATGTGGAGAATTTGATGCAATTGGACCTAGAGTAGGTTAGTGAGGTCTTTTGGTGCCTGTTGTTAGGATGATAGTTATTTTGGGTCCATTGTTGCATAGATTAGGATAATATTTGAGATTATTTGCATTAAATTGTGAATTGTTGGGATGGATTTTGTTATATATTTCTTTCACAGTGCTTAGTTTCGTGTTCTGCTGAAACTTTCTTATTTTTTATCAATTTTTTTTTTGTCATTCAACCTCTTTTTATCTTTATGAATGGACTTTATAAACATGCTTACCATTACATAAGCAAGAAAAAAATTAATGTGGTGACTTGACTAAGCATTTAGGAATTTTTAATGCTTTGAAATTATGAATTTCAGGATTTTTTAAACTGTGATTGAATAATACAAATTGGGTATTCTATTGATGATTTTGAGATGTGGATGTTGGTTTTCCATTTCTATTGTTCTGAAAAATAGCAATTAATTCATACTTCTTGTTTATGCTACACTCTTTTTCTATGAATAGGTTGCAAAGATTTGCTGTAGTTGTGGGGTTAACATGGGTGACTATTTCTGTGAGGTGTGCAAGTTCTATGATGATGAGGTAATGAGACTAATAAATCATATTCTTTTAAATGTAAAAACATTGAAATGATGGTCTACATTATCTTTGCATGGGCTTTAGTTGGTCAATTATTCCTTTTTGCAGACCATGAAAGAACAATATCATTGTGATGAGTGTGGAATTTGTAGGTCAGCTTGCTTAATTTGGTTTCTTGTTTCTGTGCTTTATGTAACTTTCAATAATGCCTTAGTATGTCAACTGCGAACTTATTCAATTTTAAATTTCAGGGTTGGTGGTCGTGATAACTTCTTTCACTGCCAAAAGTGTGGTATGCCTTGATAGCCTCCTTTGGTTTTGTGTTGTTCAGTGTCTTTTATTATCATTTCTTTTTATGCTGAGTGCATTTCTACTGTTTTCTTCATCAATTGGCATTTGATATTTTATAATGTAGGACTTTTAAGTTATTCTTAGTGCTAAAAAATCGATGGATATTTTTGGCAATTTGCAACTATTAGCAAAGAGCCTTGCTATTTGCATTCATCTATCTTTTGTCCTCTTAGAAAGGTGGAAATTGGTTTTAGGGCCCTTAGTTTATTTTGACTGGTAGACTTGAGTGAAGCATGATGGGTAGCACCTATTCCATGTAGGATATGGATTAAGAGTTGAGGCTTTTGTTTTAAGCATTTAACCAATAAAGGTAATTTGTTGATGGATTCTAAGTGTTAATCATAACTATATAAAGCTTTATTGGAAACCTTAAGGAAAATCATTTCTTTACTGCTATGTTGTACTTTTCATTGGTTGAGTGCTTGTGGGTTTTGTTTGTCCATGTATGAGACAATGTGGTGGTATTTTAGAACTCAAGGCTCTCCACTCTGATGAGACAATAATGAAATGGGCGTTGTTTCATGTTCAAAGTTTTGTAAATTTGTTGTATGGGGAAATGCTTTCATGTGGGCAACACTCAATAAGTATAGGTGTTTGAATGATGGCAGTTGTCTGAAGACTGTTTGGTTGCCACAAATAGTGACAACTCTTGATAATAATGATCAAATCTACTTGGTGCTCCTTGGAAATAGCTTTCTGATGCTGAAGTTTGTCCTAGGAAGGTCCACAGAGGTTGAGTTCAAGTGATTGTCGGATGATTTCAGATAAAAAGTCAAGTATTTACATAGGGGTAATACTGATGCTGAACAATATTGGCAATTTTCCTTCAGTTTTAGCCTATAAGTCTATTACTAAAATTAGTATGGTCTAAACCAATTATTAACAAGTGTTTGAACCCAAACTTTTGACCTTTTGTACAGGGCAGCTAGTAAAGTTAAATAATTGACTGAGAGCTAACTTATAAGTGGTTTGTACATGTAATTTTAACTGTTGAAATTAAATTTTTATAGCTTGATGTCACTAGATAATAAATTAAGGTTCTGGAGTGATCATTTTTTTATCACCATTTAATGATGTTCATTCAAAATATTTTAAGAGGATACTGGAGAGAAATTTCTTGAAAGAGTTAGCCTTGACCAAAATTTTATGTTTATTGCCACTGAAAAGTAACTTTTCGGACCTTGACAATCAGAGCTATGCCTTGCTTTTGGTATCATACCCCACATTATTGATCATTCTTAATCTTGAAAGAGGGATAATTTTGTATAATCAAGTGAAATGTTTTTGAGAGAAATGAGCTCCATATCAACTACATTCTTTATCCAATCAGATTCTTTGAAGTTCATACGTCAACAAAACTTCAGTGGCTTAATTTTGCAGAGGACTGGTTATGCATTAATTTTAATGTTGTGTAGGATCACTAATTTGTGTTATGAGATGAAGAGTCATATAACACTATAGGAGCAATGGTGTCGTGCATGCCTAGTGGAAATGTGATGGAAGAGGTGAGGGGTAAAGTTCTTTATATAGTTTTTAGGAAATGGCACTGGTTGTTTGGGATGTGGACAAGAACACTTCCTGAAGATCATAATATGTCATGCTACCCATTGTATGTTGGGTGAGACAGTTTAGACTAATTTACTGCCAGAGAATGTGGCTCTTCTTTTCCTATTGTTGGTAAGATTGCGAGCTTAGCACACATTCTGTGGCATGGGTGCTCTTGGGACTGTTAGGAGCATCACCTTTGAAACCACCTGTGCAACATTTGAAAGAAGTGAAATCTCTAGATTATACTAGAGCCCTGGATAATTGTTGAAATCTGCTAATTTAAGTGTGTGACAAAGGGGCTTATTTACTACAGTAGTTTTTACTATTGGACTTTTTAGAACTGAATTACTCCCAGACCACATGCAAGCATAACAAACTTAGTTTAGAGGCTTACACGCCACTGTAAGGAAGTCTGACATGTTGGAAGATAGGGCTATAACACTTTCAATTCATTATGCGAGCTTACCATATGGGTCATTGTCTAGCTGGTAATGTGATTAGCTTAGGGAAGGACTCCACTAGCCTCTTAATTTTAGAGTACTAGGGGTGAGTACATGGGGAAGGGTTGGAAACTAATCAATTGCAACCCAACAATTCTTTGGAGAATGAGTCCATCACCATGGTTTGGTATGCATGGGACACAAATTTTCCTTGTTGGGTTTTTAGCCTGTCTTAGTGTTTTAAAGATTCCACCCCATACGGCCACAACTCCCTACTCCCTTAATATATACGTGGAAATTTTTGTTTTTAATGTAAATCTGTATTTAAGGCTTTGGTTAAGCTTCCAATTACTCTGATTTTTGTGTTGATTCATTTGGGCACTCATTGTGATGATTTTGGATCTTTATAAAGTATACTGGTTAACTCTTCTTAACGTCAAATAGAAACTTTCTCTAGTTCTCAACTCTCATATACGCCACCAGCTATTATGTTTCTGATTGATAAAAAGTGGTCTATTGCTTTTCTTTCACTTGCACATTTTCTATGCTGCTAGTCCATGTGTTTTGATTTTTCTTCCCTCTTTTCTCTTCCATGGGTTGCTATTTGATATTCGTCCTCTTTTTTTTTTTTTTTGATTTGTTTCTCTATATTGGCTATCCATTTGTTCCCTCCAGGATTTTGTGGTTGCTGATCCCCTAGAACTTAGAAGAGTGACATTGATGAAGGGGTGGTACTTATTGGTGCCAAACTTCCAATTCATTTGGCTAAGCTGAGAGAGTTTTTCCTTAGGCTTTTTGATTTAATGTGCAGGATCATGCTACTCTGTAAGCCTGCGTGACAACCATGTCTGTGTGGAAGACTCCATGAAGAATTTTTGCCCTATCTGCTACGAGGTTTGATAGTCAGCTGTGAAATACTTCACACCATAAATTTCTGTTGTACTGCCCTGATCATGTTATATTTTGCTGACAGTATCTTTTTGACTCGACCAAAGGCACACAAATTATGAGATGTGGACATACGATACACATGGACTGCTATGTTGATATGTTAAAGCAGAGACAGTAAGCCCATTGCAACTTTTTTAATTAATATTTTCATTGCCCTATTCATTTATTTTTTATTTCCCTGTGAGAATATTTCCCTTCTTCCTCTTTTGAATGGAGTCTGTCAGAACTCAGAAGATTTTGTTTTAAAAGATATCTGTTCCAAAAGGATTGACCTATAGGAAATACAAGACATCACTACAGATAATTTTTTTATTGACAAAGATGTAGGTGAGTATACTTAAATATTGCTCTAGGGCATAAAATGATTGATCTGATTCCAATAAGATGGGACTGGGTTTGTTTCTAAATTCTAGCATGTTTCTATGAAAGGTTCCCTATTGCTGTTCCATAGTTGTGTTGCTCAAATGAAACTTGTGATCTACATACTCTAAAGTTAGAGCTTATCTATGTTTACAAATTTTTCATCAAAACTCAAGCTCATTCAATTGCATATACCTAGTCAATCAGTTTTTGTCTGTTCCTTGTACATGTTCCATGGTCTTCAATGTTGAAGCAAGGTGCCTTATTGAGTGGGTGTGAATTCCCTTACCAACTGTGTCAAAAATTCAGAAATACCATGAGGAATTCATAACTTGTGTCCATATCTTCCTTAATTCTTTATCGGTAAAGTAATTACAACGTTCTTACAATGTCATAGATCAAAAGAATCTCATAACTGCATTTTTTTTATCTTTCCATATGTTCTATTACCTTGTATTTCTTTCTATCTTGGACCTTTGTGAATTGTGGCTACCTATTTCTAATGAATGGAGCAAGTAAACTTTTGAAGTTCATTTAGCTTTGAAAACTGTTGTCTATTGTAAATGGAAATTGCGTGTTCGTAATGGAATCGGAGAGAAGATGTGGGTTGGTTTGGCCTTCCAGTCCTTCCAAACCTCTGTTTGTTACTGTTCATTGAAAATCTGCTGGAAGATAAAATGAAATGCTTCTGAGTTATTCTTATAAGTCCTTCGTTTGTTGTTGAGATGTGAGCTGCCCTTTTGTCTTCCTTTTTCTTTCCAAAGATATTTCACTCTTTAGAGTTGAAAAGATGAGGTAATTGGGATTGCTTTCTTGTCCGTACTCACCCTTGTCTTATAAGTGGGTTTTAAACACATTTATCTATTTCTGTTTGTTGGTGAATGTGGTTTTTGTATGTCTTAGGTATCGATGCCCCATATGCTCTAAGTCAACTGTAGACATGACAAGAAATTGGGAAATATTGGATGATGAGGTGAGTCATAACTATTTTATATTCTAGATTATTTCTTCTTGGAATTTTGTAATTCTATTACCTTATTTGAATCCTGTCCATGTTAATGAGCATGCAATTCCATCAGTCCTAGGATCATGTGCTTGCAATTCTATATTTCCTTCTAGAAACATGTGCTTGAACTCTTTTGTCAGTTTTGGAGATGAAGCTGAAAGTAAGAAACACTGAATATTGTGTTTGTGAGTAAAAAATCACGTTTGCTGGTGAGTGCTGAGCATCGACTTAGGTCTCATTTCAGTCATTTATTCTAGAAGGATTCCAGGGGGTAAAGTGAATAGCATTTAAAAGTTAGTAACTGTTGAATGTTGTTATTGCGAAGGGTTTGGGTGACATTTTGCAAGAAGTTTTTGAGGGAATACTTGGGAACAACTCTGAAGTGGTTGCGGATGTGTGACAAATAGAGGGAATGCATGTGTTGGATATCTTATGTTGATCGAAGTGAGAAAAATAACTTGAAGAGTGGTTGCTTGTAATTCAATTCTGATCGTTAATCTAAAAGCTTTCCCATTTTCGTTCTTAATTTTCGATCAAAATTGTTCTTAATCTTTATTGTTCAAAATTTAGCCAGAATTCTTGCCTGATTTTAGTAGTGAGTTCATTTGGTAAGATCTATAGTAGTGTGATACTTATACATGTTGTTTCTGACCATGAAGGCTTCTAGATTGACTTATTCTTCTCAGTTTAAGTTATTGAATAAGTTGCTCATGGGTTTCAGTAACTGTCTGGTTTCAGTCAAGCGGACTTAGTATATGCATTTTATATCTAACATTGAGCTCCAGTAAGAGGTGGCATATGTGATGCTGGAAGTTCATTGGGGTAGATAAATTTGCTTTCTTTTTTTGGGTTACTTTGTCAAATTTTATTGCCATATGCTGGCATGTTTGCTAATGGGTTAACTGAGCCTAATTCTCCCTTCAATAAATAATAAATATTTGTGTCATACTACTTAGAGCTTATGAATGCTGTGAGTCTTCAAATACTTCAATTTATGCAATGTAGGCTTTTGTGTTTCCATATTTTTTGTCATGGTGTTGCTTGAGTTGCGTCTGTCAATTTGTAAACTTACTTTGCCTCGACTGCGAATATGCATACCTCATATGATCTTGTGATTGATGCATTTTTCCTTTTTTCAGGTAATTTAACATAAAATTGTCAGTTCCTGAAGAAAATGGTTGGGATTTCTTTTATTCATGAGGATATGAAAATTGTCACAAATCATTCCATGCTATTATTTAGAGAGAAGGGTTCATCTCTCTTTATTGAAAACTCTAGCCCCTTTTGTTAGTAAGTCTTAAATAACCTCAAACCCTTGCCTTCATTGATCCATGTCTCATTCAAGCTCAATTGTCTTTCTAGTTTTAAGCAATTTTCTCCTGCCATAATCACATCTTTTCCCAGATATTCTCTCCCGTTGTGAGCAGTGTGTTCCAGGAGGCAATGTCTGGTCATTAGGTGTTCTTCTTCATCAGTCAACTCCAGTGTGGTTTCTCCAGCAACCTCATTGCAGCCCATGGCTCTTTGTCTGTGGAATCATCTTTTGGGTCCTCAGTCGGACTGTTCCTTAATTCAAATTTTGAGATCCAATATCTTTTGAGTGTTCTCCAGATCTACCTTTACCATATCTTCTTTCTTATGTTCAACTAGTATCTCCAAGTTGTTGGTGGATATTTGCTCTGACCAATAGATTTTGTTTGGTTTGGTCTTGTTCCCTGCCATTGTTATGTGTTTGTAGTGAAGATGCCTTGGCCCCTTAATCTAGTAACTTTGTCATTATTTTAATTCATGTATATTTTATTTAGTTAGATATTATTTGTTGCCTATCAGTTGCAGTTAGTTTGTAGCTTATCTGGCTTCTCTATTTTTGTAGTTAGTGTAACTGAGTTCATCTTGAAGTGTGGTTGGTTTGCCTCTTCAAGGGGTGCACAAAGTCTCAGGCAAGAGGATATGCTATTGCTCAAAGGAAATTGTTTATGCTTTAGGATATTATCCTTGAATTTTGTTGTGATTCCTCCCCACACCCAACTTTTTTTCTTTCTGTGAGAAGTTGGTTATGGAGATTTGGAGAGGTATTTGACTGTTTTTGGTTATTCATCGTCTGTTTCGTTGTGCTATTTATATGAAGACAAAAGAAAAAGGTACACTCATTTGTTGTAGACTTGATGGGAGCTGTGGAAAGAGTTTGGGAAGATGATTACATTTAATTTTTTTTAATTTGTCATTGATTTGGAGAATGTATATGACAAAGTACTAATAGAAGTACTTTGGTGGGCAATGACTGAAAAGGAAATATCACGTAAGTATGTAGGCATAGTCAAGGATATGTCTCAAGATGTTATAACAAATGTTAGAAATTGTGGTGGAGTGACAAAGAATCACCTATTACAATTGGGTTATACTAAGGATCTTCCTAAGCCCCCTCCCTTTCACAATAGTCCTAGACAAGTTATAAGGTCTGTGGTGTTTTCTTTTTATAGTTATTGCTTTGGTGGATGAGAATAGTGCAAGAGTGAATGCTAAGTTAGCAATTAAGACAATTGTTCGAATGCAATTAAGACAAATGTTGAAATCTAGAGGTTTTAGAGTTTGTAGGAATAAAACAGTGTATATGAAGTGTCATTTTTGCATTAAAAGGAAGCCAAATGAAGATAATGTGACTTTGGATGGCTAGGAATTACCTTTAAGTGAATGCTTAAAATACTTAGGATCGGTTCTCCAATGGAATGGAGATATTGATCAAAATTTCACCGGTAAAACAAAATCTATGTGGCTCAAACGGGGTGCAGCAACGGACTATTGTATGATCAAAGTGTGCCCTTAAGGTTAAGAGGGAAATTCTATAGGATGGAAATAGATAGACATTATTGTGTGGGTTGGAGTGTTAGGCTTTTAAGAAGGAGCACGTCAAAAAGATGAGTGTAACAAAGATGTGTATGTTAAGGTGAATGTATGGAAATACTTTGAGGGACTAAATTAGAAATGTGGATATTCAAAAAAAGTTAGAGTAGTGAATATTGAGGACAAGATAAGATAGGGTTACTTTGTTTTGCGCATGTGAGACGCCTAAATATGCACAATTAAGAAAGGGTTGAGATAATGATGATCTCAAACGCGATTGAGGTAGACCGAAGTTGATTTGGATGGATTGAATTAAGAAAAATATGAAGAAAATGAGTTAGAAGAAGACGTGGCTCTGAATAGGAGAGAATGGAGGAGCATTTTTGTATTAAAGCTTAGCTTTGTTATTGGTATTCCATCTTTTTGGTATTAAGGCTTAGCTTTGTTATTGTGTTGTGTTATCTTGCTAACTTGCTATGCTTGAGATTTTGTAGATCATTGACCTTCCACACACACACACCCACACCCACACCCACACACACACACACACTCACACATATTATGAAATGTAGTTTAAGAAAATTTGCCCTTTACTATTACAAACAGGTCTTAAAAACCTTTATCATTAGTATTTAGTTGAATAGTCACCTATTTAAAAATTAAAACCACTCCCTATCATTTTCTGATTTGTAATGGCTAGAAAGTTGTGATGATGGTTGTTTACATCATTGTAGGGGAATTTGATTGTATGTATAAAGACCAACTTTAACTTACTAGCTTCCTATTTAAGTGATTATGTGTTCTGTGAGATATAGTCATATAGCTGCATTAATTTCAACTTATTTTTCCGGGATAGACATCTGAACTTGTCTGAATATGTTTTATCTTGTGGATGGCAGATTGCAACTACTACCATGCCCGATGAGTATCAATATGAGGTACCTCTCTAATCTTTATCTATTATTATAATAGGAAATTGTTTAACTCGAGAATTTTTTTTTTTTTTTTTTTTTATCTTCAAGTCCTTGTCTCAGGGGACTGGAGGGAGAGGGTGAAATTAAGCCCTCCTAGAACCACCTCCATACAACTCCCAAAATACAACTGTAGAGTGGCTAACAAGGGTTGGAGCTAGTAGTCGTGGGATATGTTCTTCCTACTGTAATTAAATTGGCTTGTGTAGTATACTCTGAATTTGCTCTCACTATATTGATTGTGCATGTAATCACTCTCTTATGGGGACGTTTCTGCTATACATGTGGCTGTAGAGGATAGGATTTTATTTGCCTCCAAATATTAAAGAAAATGATCTGTAGATTGGTTGGTAGGTCACTAATGGGATTTCCAACGGGTTGTAGTCCCGTGCAATCAACAAATCTCTCAACAGTTATTGGTAAAATTGAATTCTTTAGAGATTTGAAAGAGGATTAAAATCTGTACCCAACGAAAACAAAAAGTTGGGCTGGGGAAAAGGGATGGGTTGAAGAATAGTTATCTTAAAATCTCATAACAGCTCTCAGGATATTTTTTCTGTATGCGTCTGGACTTCTATGCTACTTAGAATAGGGTAACTAGTTTGGTTGCAAGTATATTCAGGTGTTAGAATTGACGATTGTAAAAAATAATTATTTCTTGTGTCTAAAGTGAAGTTACAGGTGCTTTTAAACATGTCAGAGTGTCGAATATCCTATATAGGTACATGATGCAAACCAATGAAATCCATAAAAACAGCATGTCTTCATTTGATGCTTACTTCTCCTTAATTGGGAAACATGGGCTGCACATAGCAGGACTCCGCCCACATTTGTCAAACTGGAAAATTTGTCCTTCACGATTTATATTCGGCAAAATAAACTGAAAGTAGTTCTATCCTCATTGTTTGTTCAAGGTGTTAAAAGTGACATGAACATAACAGGTTTGAAACTCTGCATGCACAATTTCGTTCTGTTATATTTTTAACTTGTAATTTTTATATTATTTTATCTTATTTTATGCTTTGCTATTAATTGTTTTGGAGCAACATCCATAGTTATTTGTACAATTGTACTCCTTTTGTCTGGAATTATTTATTGGCCCTTCTAACTCAAAAAATTCTTTTATGTCAGATTATTTGATACACTTCCCAAACCCTTGATGCTCCATCTTACAAAGAATATATTGGCATTTTGGGGAAAATTTATCATCAACCATTCTTTTCTCTGATGTGCAAAAATGTTTTCATTAACATCCTAAAATAGTCCATGTGATTATTATTTCTAGGCATTGTTATATATATGTTTTTCTTTTGAGCAAAAGATACTGATAAAGAAATCTACTGGCAGGTATCGATCCTCTGTAATGATTGCACTGGTACAAGCAGAGTGAAATTCCACATATTTGGGCACAAGTGCAGTCAATGCAATTCATATAATACTCGTGTAACCCAAAACCAAGGTGTTCTCAGCAGCAGCCACCATCAGATAGATGATTGAGCCTGCATTGTTCGTCCACTTGAGATTCATAGCACTGGTTGTTCGTGGTTCCTGAAAGGCTTTGTTGTGGGCAAAATTAATCATTTGTTCGCTAGAGAGAATTAGACATGCAGTTTTCTTTTGTAGTTCATGTGCAATACATATGCAAGCCATTCATTTTATACAATAACATTGGAGAAAATGAAAATGCCAAGGATTCTGTAGGTTTATTTGTAGGTTTATACAATAACATATGCTGGCGGCGCAGTATGCCACTCCATCTTTAGCTAGCTTTGTTCATGCATTCAACCGGAAGACGAATAAAACAAAATTTATCAATGATCTGAAAACTGAGCTTACTTTCTTCTCTAGTGAAAAAAATTTGATGATTCAGGAACAGTGGAGATGTGAGGAATGAGAATCTACTTTGGTTCGTGACATTAAGCTCAAGGGGGGACATATATTCCTCACAATTTGGCCCCCTACAGAAAGGCAATACCACTAATTTGTGGAATTTTTGGGAAAATAAAGAATGATGGCGAGGCTGTACTGTCTGATGTCAACGTTGGGATACACTCGTTTTGTGATGCGAGGAGCTGAAGTTGCCTATTTCTTTATTTCATCAAAAACTTATCTCACTTTGTTGTATGTGCACTGAAGAAAAGTGCGTTTGATATGAATCATGGTATACACCGTTCGGTAAGACAGGTTAATGAGTATTGTAATTTAATGACAATGGAGGATTATTGTTAGAATGAAGTTTGTCATCTTGTGTTAATTTGGTGAACAATGCATAGACCTCATCCCCTCAGTCATTCACTCGTGCAGGTCAGTGCCTCAGCGGAGGCAAGCCATGACTTCTTTTGAACAAAGCTGTGAGCTTGATTAGTGGCGAAGTTTAAGAGCCAATGTTCAATGTAGACATGATATGTGATGACCGTAAGCCAGTAGAAGTTCGATTTTCGAGATTCAATGCTTTGTTAATCGTTACTTCACGTGATACATGCAGTCAGATAGAAAAGGATTCGTTCGTTTAGCTGGAGTCTCTGTTTCAGATTAAGGCAATTACAGTTGGACATAATGTTGCTGTGAAGCTGAGTGATTGATGTTTGCATTGCAATAGGATTGATAAGTTCAATGTTCTAATCACTTTCATATCAAACTCTTATGCGTATTACTTTTTGGCCATCAGCACTTGTGGTTCAGAATTTGTACAATACTAAGGTACACAAAGTCATCAATATGTTCTACAAAAAGAGCAAGTCATCAATATGTTTTGTTCTCTGCATCTTGTTATAAACGACGACTGCAGCAAAAAGAGTACATATGCGACCAGCTTTTCTTCATCTCATATTGTACTCGTCTCATATATGCTTTTGGCTCTTCAATTTCTCTTTAGTCAAAATTTAATGTGAACATGCATGTGTCAGTTCAAGAAGAGATCACTTTGCTGGTAACGACTTTCTTGTGGATTTCTGCAGAGAAGGTTGTGGCATTATTCTCCACTTTAAGTGTCGCAAAGTCTATCCTCCTAGATGGCTAGATTCTAGTGTTTCTTTCATGTGTTACACTTAAACTATTCGACAGAACCGACGTTCTTGTTTCTTTATGGTATTTGAAGTACATAGATGATGTAAGAGGCCAGGTCCTTATCGATATAGCATGTGGATCAAAAAAGAAAGATTAGAAAAGTTTCCTGTTGGTAGAAACTTCCTGGCTTTATCCTCTTACCAATGCCATCTTCAGTTCATGCATGCAGATAGGAGTCGCCTAAGAACAGGCTTATAAATAGGCATTATGTTGTAGCAATTTTCTTCATCTCAAACCTTGAGTCTCTTCACCAGATATATTGTCAGAATTTGCTGCATTACAGCATTTTCATTACTATTTTCGTATATATTCTAACAGAGATTGCCTTCAAATTAAAGATAATGGATGTTGTGAAGGGTTTGGTACAAGAAAGACCAGTGGTGATTTTCAGTAAGACTAGCTGTCCTGTAAGCCACTCTATGAAACAACTCATCACTGGCTTTGGCGCAAATCCTACTGTATATGAACTTGATCAGATGGATAATGAACGAGAAATTGACAGAGTTCTACAGATGATGGGACAGAAACCCAGTGTACCATCCATCTTTATCGGTGGAAATTTTGTTGGTGGACCCAACGACGTGATTAGCCTTCAAGTTCAAGGTAGACTTGCACAAATGCTGATGGGCGCTGGAGCTATATGGGTCTGGAATAGGAACTAGCTGGCATTATTTAGGCTTCCAGCATTGCAGTTAGAGACTTATATGCATCTACAATGTTGGAGTTAACAGGTTGATTTTCTATAGGATAGAAAAACATACTTTACCTATATATAGCTAAGTGTTGGAAATAATGTGTTCGTTAGTTCCTTGTTTTTTTAGCATAATTAGATCCTGAAAGCAGAATGTCAGAATAGTTTTCCCACATAACTACATAAGTTACAACCAAAAATAGCTCATTTTTGGTGCAATTTTTCTCTGAATTTCTCAGCAAGTTTTAGCATTTGCATTTGGAATTGAAAGTTTTTGAGTACAATGCAACTGAAATCTGCCATCTTGTTTTAGTGAAGGGTTCTTCACTTACCCACCTTCCTACTGTCTGAAATGGGAAAATAAGCTAGTCGCGCATATGATTTTAGCTTCAAGTTCAGGAACAAAAATTCAGGTTCAACACATATGTTCTATCAACCTATGTTTCTTCTTTCTTCACCACATAAATTCGTATTGTCATACATCCATTCAACGTAGAGAATGTACACTGTCAAGCCAACAGTTTTATAGAACTAATTTGATTTGCCAGCATATTTTGGCTCATTGTGCTCAGCTTTTCCAAAATAGCAATCCTATCACTTATGTTTTCTTAATGATCTCTTACAATAAGTCCTATTTGATTAAGTGTTCAGGGCATGCAGTACGAGGTTTTATACTGTTTCACAGTACGAAGTCTAGCTTTCCGACTTTTATGCTCAACGACACAAGTTCAATCTCACTTAAATTAGAAATTAGTGAATATAGTTAAATGTAGTTCCTTGATCCTTGGCTATTATATAAGATAAGAGGGTAAAAATGATAGACAAGCATTTGATAATAAAAACAAATTTTCTTGTCTCTTTTTTCATAGCATTAAGGAGCACTACAAAATTTCTATATTATATGTCAAAAAAAAGAAATTCTATATTTTAAGTTCGCAAATTTTGATGTCGTAATCTTGAAGCTAGGACTTGACGCATACCCTAGTTTGACTGTTTATCTGAGTTTGAAAATAATGTTTTTGTATGCAAGATCCTTCCTTCTAAGTAAACAAAATCCAGAGGTTGTAAACAAAAAAATAACAGTAAAGAAGTAAAATTGGATAATAATGTAGGAGTTGCAAAATTTAACTGTTTAAACTGAGGAAAAGAGCATTTCCTTTGATGTCTGCCAAAATCTCTTCTAATTAATACACTCTGTATGATTTAAAAAAAAACAAATTATAAGATGATTTACCTCTACAAGGCATGCTTTGTGTTGATAACTGATGTTTTCAAGATCATAAAATCAAACGTGCTTCAAGTGGCTTGTGTTAACATAGTATCATAAACCAAAGAACAGCTAAAGTTTTACTCGGCAGATCACAAAGAAATTTCTCTCTAGAAAAAAGAGTGCAACCTTCTTTATCTGAAATATTGAGAGTCCATAGTCGCAGGGTTTCATAGGTCTCCTAGGATTTTTCGGTTTATCCTCTAAATCTCTTTGCTTCCCTACATTAATTTCCTTGTCAGATTTTATTCCCATGTTTTTCTCTTCTTTCTGTCTCTTGTCTGTGGGTTTGCCCCATGTCCTTTCTTCTTCTTTGTCTTCTGCTAAGCGGTTTAATACTCGTATGAGAGTATTAGTTTCTTCGCATCCCCATGATCAACTTCAACCTCAACCAAACTGGGTTCCTCGGTCATTGGGGTCTTCTATGGTTCAAACTCTCTTAGTGAAGAGGTGGTGCAGGCGGTTGTGAACTCTGAGGGGAAGTCTCGAGGCCCTATACATGTCCCGCATAGTGGAATATTTTATGGTTTTATTTAATTTGTTAAAACCCCGGGGATGCCGAGGCATTACAGGAGCTTCGAACACCAGCCATTGATGGCCGTATAATTTCCTTTCGCAGGGTAGGTGGTTCTGTCGTTTTGAGCAATACCAACTTCACTATGGTGAAGCTCTGGATTCGAATTATTGATTTGTCTCTGGATAAGTTAGATAGAGAGTTGGTTGTTAGGGCCATGCAACATGTTGGGTTTGTGGAGAATGTGGAGTAAGTCTACTTCTCTCCTAGGGATCCAGAGTATCGGACTCTGGTTCATGTGGACATGCCTTACCGTTGATACCTGCAGCCTGCTTCTTACTCTTACCCTCTGCTGATGGCCAAGTACAATGGATTTATTTCAGGTATAAAGGCGTGTTTAAACTTTGCAAACAATGTGGAATGGTTGATCATAATACTATGAATTGCTTGGTCTCTCCCTATGATGCATACAGGAGGATTAGAACTAAACTAGAGTGTTTAGAAAGGTCTGGCTTTTCTATTTTATTTGGCCCGTCAGCAATAGGGTAATATTCTAATTAGATTCAGCGCCTTGTGGATACCTTTTGTAATCACAATCTAATAGTAAACTTAATTAGTGCATATGGGTTTCCATCATAAGTTTGAACAAGATGCCTTATCGGGTGATGTTGATGATGATAGTAGTGGGTTTGACAGCGATGGGGCTAGCCCTGAACCCAGGATAAATTTGATGAAGAGGGTACTACAGAGTCTGGCTTCCAAACTCAGACAGGGATTGACGAGGAAGGACTGTCACGGGTTAGGCAGAGAGAGGGAGCACGATTTGGTCTTCGTAATGTCTGCATGGTGATGCATGCGCCAATACATGCATATGTTTTACTTTTATTGACATATATGAAGCCATGTAAAATGCATTTGATGATCCATCTCAATTAATGATGATCAAATCCGTAAAGTATCCCAAGTTCAGACCTTTTCTCATGAGTAGTATTTCAAGACATAGCTTGTTACTTGATAGGATAATACGACTATCACTGGTATTAACTTTTGTTTATTCATAAACTTTAACATTGCACAACTTTTAAACCCACCAGAGAAGAAAAGGAATACTTATGAAGAGAACGTTATTTTATCTATATGAGTGAAAATCATGTAATATAAAAATAAAACAATGACTATAGGCATAAAATAACAGATAGCTAGCTAGTAGGCCTAGCTTGTACATATAATTATGCCTCATGCATCTAAGTATTGCTTTAATGAAAGAACCATTTTGTTATTATAGTGCATAAGCGGCGTTATCAGTCATAAGCTCACTTAGTAGATACTCCCTCCGTCCCCCAAAGTTTCCCCATTTGACTATTTTTGTGAGAGCTTTTCGGTCAATATGGGGCAATCTTTAGGGGACGGAGTGATATGTATTATATTTTATGCCCTATCTTAGTATTGCCTTAAATAAAGACAGCTCTCTTGCAATACTCTCATACAAAAGAGAATTACATCATATAAAAGATTCAATTAGTTTGATGATCAATTTGTTGATTACCGGTCTCGGTTCCAAACCCATATGGCTCTTGCATCGATCAGCTTTTGTACTAGCTCTCCACGAACTTGAAGTCCAATCACATCATTCGACCCACCTATAAAGTTTCCTCCAATGAAGAGGGCTGGCACACTTGGGTTCTGCCCCATTGTTTGTATGGCACACTCAATTTCTTCTCTGTTTGGTAGCTCACTCAGCTCGTACACTGCAGGATTTGCACCATAGCTAGCAATAAGCTGCTTCATGGAATGACTTACAGGGTCTGCACTACTCCTACTGAATATTACCACCGGCTTTTCATCCACTAACGGCCTTAAGGTATCCATAATAATCACAGTGTGATAGATTAATGTAGGACGAAAAAATTAAGCCTCTTCTTATTTTGTTACGTTCGTTCCAAATGTTTGTGACATATACATGCTTATATATGTAGCATCCATGGGAAAAGGGATGAGATGTTTATTCTCGAAATTGTGAAGGCAAAGGAGCTTTTGATGATTCTGATATTATACCATTGACATTTTAATTATTATCAAGTCATGTCTAAAGGTTATTATCTCCATTCTCCACCACTAAAATATATCCTCATAGTGTCACATAATGTACCATTCCTCCCCTTTGAAAGACTATTCATATATTTTCGGTGTAAAGAGAGTTAGAAGAACAAATGATATAGATAAAATTCAGTACCACCTCTAAGATATTAGAGCATAATCAATGGTGAACCTCTAGTTAATAGTCTTACAAACTTTTTTTTTAAGTATTTTTTATATCCAATGTTATCAGTTTAATTATTGAGAATCGGTTCGATACCCAATTTTTCAATGGTGAGATTTTATTAAAATGTATAAGCAATTTATATTGATAAACTTCATCTGGAAGCTAAGTGATGCACAACTTTTATTATTCCTGTATTTTAAAATGAAATTTTTTTTTTCTTAAGAGAGAACTTTTTTTTTAAATCAAAATTGTCATTTTTTATAACTTTTGATTCAATCAAGGGTGGCCATAATTACATCATGAGTATTCCAAAGTGAGTTGTATTATATATATTGAAGCAAATGAAATTCTTCATCCTATAGAGTGGTTTTAATTCTTTTCATTGATGAATGCAATAATCCAGACCCATTTATTAGTCTCAAACTTATTATGATTATAATATCAAACTTTTGGCTAAAAATATATATGAAATATATATTTGGTGTAGTCACGCCACAAATGAAAATAATATTGATTAGATTTGATTCAAAAATCTTGAGTACCAGATTTCAACAAACAAAATAATTTTTCAATTATTTATAACGTATAAAGTGTACAAATAGTCTAAGTTCTCTGATGTAAAAGTATGGTCCAAGCCCTATTAACAATTGTGAATTCATATGATTTCATAAAGCGTCCAATACCACTTGCTTAAATGGCTCTACAAGAAGTGAAGGGTCTATCCGATTCAAACTCAATCATGTTTATCAGAAGAAGACAAGGAATTCCTTTTTCAAGAAAGCATATGTAACGAGGCTAAGGGCATGGTGATGTTGAAGAATACCGATGTAGATGCTAATTGCCAAGTGCGGAGATTTGGTTGAATATCATAATGAAAAGTTTGCTCTATGTATCTTAGGTGTAGAGGTGTTTAAATGGGAGGAACCTTGATCGGTCCGTTTGTAAAAAGTGTCTAATTAATAATGAGTCTTATGGGTCGGTCTCTTAAATGGTCATATTTTATTGGGTCTTTAATAGGTCAAGTCGAGTCAATAATGAACCTATAATTTTCAAGACTTTTAAACACTTTTAGGTAATGAATTATTTCCATATGCTTACCGATAGTCCACTATCAAAGATTGGAAGTGATACATGAAAATTATCAACCTCTATAGATAAAAACTATACTATCTTTAGACGACCCAACCCGACTCGGCCTGTTATGTATTTCTTTTGACCCGACCCATTTAACATCTCCTTTGGCTCGGCCTAACTCGACCCGTTTTGCATGTGACTCATCCCAACCCTAACCCAATCCAATGCACAGATCTACTTACGTGTAATTATTTAATTGAAGTTGCAATCGACTAGAAGTGAGCATATATAACAAATTAAGCGGGTCTTGGAGATTAAATGGGTGTATGGTATGGTTACAAAGTTTAATTTGAAACGTGGACTATACACTATATTAGCCAACGTAAATGTTTACGCATGAGGCATAACAAAGATTTCCTTTTTTTTTTTTTGGTTATAATAGGCTAGTTAACCTCTGCGTGTTCTTTATTTATGACAATAAAATGTGGTGATTTTTTTATACAGTGGATAGCAAATAAAACTTCATTAAATAATTTATAAAAAATAATTTATACGTGATGTTGTGAAAACATTTGGTATGAATTTCTACCAAGTATATAGCGGAAAAAGACTTAAGCCCGGCCCATAACAAACCTTTTGGAAAGAAAACTCAAATTAAGGCCGCCAGTCAAGTGTGGACTGAAATTGCATCGGATCTTATGAATGTGTTGTCTTCGTTGTCTTGCCGGGATGATGTGAATTATATTTTTGAACAAAGGGAGTATTTTTACTTCTTGGTAGAACCAGTATTCAAACTTTACAGCTAGCTAGTTGCTACGATGTAACTTTAAGCTAACGCTTAACAAATGAATGAAGTAGGGAAGGATGAGTGATTTCTAATGTTTCTTCAACGAAAAATCCAGCCTATTGTATATCTATCAAATGAGTTTTGATCCATTGCTAAATGGAGGTTAAGTGCACATATACTAAGGGACTTGTTACGATCAGGCTCGTTCCTGATATTTTAGAGGTTTAGAGCGAAATAAGAAAGTCGGACCCTAAAATTTAATAGTATACTTTGTATAATTTTATTTGCTTGATTTACAAAAAAAAGTAAGTAATGGTTTTACAAAAAAAATAAATTATTTAAAATTTAATTAAAAATAATACATAAATAATCAATAGTGTTAAAAAATTTATTAATAATTTTTTTAATATAAACAATATTATGAGAAAATTACTCTATAAAAGTTTTTACTTACTAAGTTATCTTATTATTATGATCATTTCTCTTCATAATATTATTAATAGATCTCTTCGCAAATTATAAATATATTCAAAATGTAAAACATTAGTCCACATTCGAAATACAACGAATTAATAAGATATCATTGCATTAGCAAAATAAGGAACAATGATGACTGTGTACAACTATTATACAAACTAATTGGTTGAATTTCTTACAGTTCTTATTGGTGACATAAATAGCTATAGTAGTTAAAGGTTAATAATTGGATAAGTATAATGACAATAATATTTGGTATGTCATATTTAGTTTTTATAGGTTGTTACTTATTTTTGCTAATTTTTTTTATTCATATGAAGTATATATATAACATGGGATTAAGAAAAAAGGAATTGAACAAACAATTATGAAATATGCATTTGGATAAAATTTTTGTAAAGGGAATAATCGAACACATGCCAAATTACATTAAAAACTTCATACAAGTGAGACCATTTATCAATGAGCTACTTCAATTAATATGATAAAATTTGCACACAGTATATTTATATCCCTATTATTTTTATCTTAACATTAAAAAAATTGGGCGTTTTTCTATAAGGCCCTGGGCGGCTACTCCGCTAGCCCCACCCCAGGGATGACAATGGTTACGACTACCTAAATTAACCAAATTAATCATGATAAATATTAATTAATGTATACGGTTGATTGTAGGACACACATTCCTTCAATCTCCCACTTATCCTAGAACAAATGTGCATCTATACTCCTTTGTCAGTTAATCTCTTAGTTTGTACATAAGGTAAGATAAACATGTCATCCTTATTCGGTCCAAACGTTTCTCAAACTCCAAGTCTTAACTATCGAAATAAATGATTGACTTAATCCATTTGAGCATGGCCATGCAGTACCAACGCTTTGAGAAGCCAAAGACAACAATGTAACCCTACTAAGTTGGAGGATAATTCCTATCTTGAATATCCACATTTCTATATATGACTCATAATCACCTCATACATCACCATTATAGCTTCCTTTTACTATATAATTAATGAAAGTTTCTTATGACTTTTTCTTTTTAACAATAACCACGTTTGCAAGCCAATCTTGGTATTTTACCATTGGACCCACCAGTTATACATGATATGCATTAATATGATATTGTCCGTTTTGGGCTAAGCTTTCATGGATTTATTTTTGGGCATAACTCAAAAAGCCTCATGCTAATGTGAAATTGTATCACTTACAAGTTTGACAACTCTTACTTCCTTAGTCAATGTGGGACTTGGGATGTACACTCTGGAATCCCTCCCTCAAACCAAGGCACACAACGCCATGAAGCCTCTTTTTCCACAATTATCTGTCTATCTTGTACGCCCGATAACCCACGAGACCTTGCTTCTCTGACCATCCGGCAAGAAGACTATCGATACAAGTCACTCGACCAGATTTTCCCATTGTGAGGACCAACTGAGAATCCACCACCACACCACTAAAGATTCAGGTTAAACCATCGACTCTTGTTTGGCAGGTTGGTTAGCCACTTTAACGCCGGACCAAGTATATTTTAGCTGAACCCTTTTCACAAGCTTACTTTCCTCATGCTACAGGGCACTGGGATGGTCATCCTTTTTTTCTTGTTGAGTAAGATGTTCTCTCATGGAATCAGTGGTCTCATCATACATCATATCAGGACATTGGTAGGGCCAAATCTTTTGGGCAATGTCTACCACGTTAATAACCTTAATATGGTGATTATGCGTAAAAATTTGGATATTCTTGAATTATCGGAGTTGGGACTCCGGGGATCTTTATAATCATGGTCGTTAGGTCTTTGAGTTGGCCGGTTAGTCAAATAAGCTAACTCGTCGGTCGTTCGTGACATAATTCCCAAAATTGGGGTGGTAGGAGCTAATTGCAAGGGAGGCTGGGAAGAGAAAGTATAGATGTTGCCTCGGTTTCTTGTTGAAGTGCTTGACCAACGTCGGAGGGGAGATAAGTTTCAAGGTCTAGAATCGCCGATTACCATGCACCAACGCTAGTTGTATTTGGAAGATTAAGCTCATGGTTGGGATATGATTTATGTAGTCATGAGCAGGGTTGAAACCCATGGTGGCTTGGACACCTAGGTTGGCCATGGAGACTGATATGGACTTCAAGGGTGAAGGTAACACAGTCGACCTGATTATCATGAGAGTGGATGTCAGTGGAGGTGGTGGTGGCAACTGGATCTTCATCTCATGAGTTATTGATCTTTGTTGGTGCTCTAATAATGCTTGATCACCTCTGGATCAATAGGTATCTTGTAAGGGATGAAAGCGGTCTGGGCGCTTCAACTGGCGCTTTAGGCGGCTTTAAAGGTGTTGCTGGGGTTCAACTAGGCATATCGAAGGTACAACTTGGAACGTCAATTGTGAGGGCGCTGAGATGTGTAAATAAATTACGCCTCTAGGATGTGGGCACTAGATGATGTGCCGCTAGTATATGGAGTGCGGTTAAGATCATCAAGAACCAACCTGCGACATAGGCCGTTGTATCTCTGCAATATGGGGTACGAGAGAGTCGAAATAGGGGCGATAGATTGTACATGGAAACGCAACGCCTCATTCTCCTTTTGTAAGGGGTTTATTTTTTCATTGATTAGCTTGTTAGGTGCTTGGAGTTCTCGTAATTTCTCCACAATATTTGTTTGATATTGCTTTGTCATTTTTAGCTTTCACGACCATTAGCCCCACGGTGGGTTCCAAAATATTTTGAACAATTTCAGAGAGATGAGCCTATCGTCTGAATGAAATGTTGACGATCGTAATTAAAGAGCAAGTTAGCAAAGCATGAAAAGCTTAGTATTATTGAAGTAGTCCAGTAATGATTTAGGCTATCTTGGATGGGTTTTAAGGAAAAAAAACATCCCTTTTTATACTACACCACCCCTTAACATACACAATCAATTTGCAATAATAAGATAAGGAGCCAGTCATCTCTCTTTGATATTCCTAGACTTGATGACTTCCATTTTACAGGGGCCTTAATAGATGGACATAATTGTTGCCTTCATTGCTAGCCATAATTACAGAATTCCTCTGGATTCCAATAGACGCTAGTTACTCGCCCTAGCACAAGCCCAATTACACAACCTCGTTTCTGCACGGCCCATCGCACATCTCCAATTTTTGGTCCTCAAACAGTTTTTATGGCAGTGTGTTGGAGAAGCTGCTGTCTGAATGATTCTATGACCCAAGCTTCCAAATCTGCAACGTCCATCCAGACCCATCCTGAACTATGTAAAGTTGACATTCTATTCCGTACTGACAATGTACAGCTATCTCAAGTCAGCATTTTTGACATTCTATAGGTTATGTAATCATCCTGTCAATTCTCATCTTTGAGAAAAGCTATTCAAAAGGTTTCTAGCCAGGAATACGATCTTCCATCAGCAGCAGAGTTGGCCTAGGAAGTAACTGGCCCTTCATTACACATAGAGCTATTTCTGTATCCTCAAATTCCTTCATGTGGTTGCAGCATGGGCTTATTCGCGTTCGCCTTTTATTTTCCCTATTGGTCAACCTCCCCCACATTTTATCAGCATCATTTACAGACGGACGCACCTTATGTAACTCTGACATACCATTTTTACTTCATGTATCCGTGTCTGATCCAAAAATCTAAGATAATATATATTGGCAACCTCAACCACATTTGAGCAGCATATATATCAAATGGATCCACTGCACCTAACCAGATTTTTTGGATCATAACATGTACCTTAGCTGCACGCTAGTGTTCAGTTTCGGTATATGCAGATGATTTCTGACTGAAATTAATGAGTCCTTATCAATAGCGGAATAGTTGTCTGCAATTAGTTAGTGTATAATATGCTCATTTAAGGACACAGATCACAAAACCAGAACCTGATTCTTAGGTTCTTACTACTGATTACAAAATATATGCATGATCTTTGGCTGATTTTATCAAAGATCTGCTATAGCTCCCATCCTTTAGTAAAAAGCATGACAGTACAAATCGATGACCATTGACACTTGCTTATGAGCTAGATCTTTTCCGGTTGAAGTCACATACGCCTGCTAAACCTTGTACAGACAGCGCGCTATTCTGTGCTACTAGATAAATATGCTTAAATTCTTTGTACAAGTAGAGAACAACCTTTGTCAATTTTATGGATTTTTCAAGATTGAGGCGAGATATGGAATATTACTCACGTTAAATAGGCAAAGTCCACATTCCAACTTCAACTATCAAATTCTCAAGGCAACTGCTGTTAGTATGCTACTACTGTTTTCTCAAGTATTTCTCTAATAAAACAATTCATTCGCATAGAAAAACAATCCATCCTGAGTAAGCGCAAAAGCCATTAGCAAAATGTGGATGATCGAGACTCTTGCTAACGCCAGCAGAATATATGCCAACTGTTACGATCAACACTCAAGGGACTGTTTTAGTGAATCTTTCATACTTGAGAAGAATAATGCTGCAGATTATGTCATTCACTCATTTTATATTATATGTTACACATTATTAAAAAAGGTCAAGAACTTTAAACTTATCTTATTTTATGATTTATATTGACTTCCCAGAAAGAAGCATATATACAACAATACATCCTTCAGTTAGCTACTTATACGTAAAGTTTAAGGATATTGTTCTAGACAGTTCAGGAGAAGAAGTGTGTACGTTTGTTTACTCCCCAAACAATGATGAGTTGTAACTATAAATTTCCATTGATGTAGAATTAGAAGAAAGCCAAGAACTTAGGCACAGAAACTACAAAAAAAAAAAAAAAAAAAGGAAAAAATACCAGTTTTTGTTGAACGATTCAAGTCTGAAAGTAAGTACCGAAAAATCCTTATACATAAACAAATTTTTGGCCTTCATTCATCCAACTACTGTCTTAGAAAATCAGGCATAAGCAACACTACAGAAGTATGTATACCAAGCTGGCATATTTGAGAGCCAACGGGAGAAACAAGTACAAGTGTTATTTGGATAAACACTTATAAGAAGGGGTTAAATTGGATGTGAAATTTAGGAGCTTATTTGCGGAAATTAAAAACTGGAACATGCAGAAAGAAACTTAGAGATTTTTTAGTGTGGATACATTTGTGCCCATCTCAAAGGAAAACCACGACCCTTCTCTGGAATTTCGCAACGCGTACTTCACTGAAGGGCAAGTCCTAATACACTCTATTAAGAATACACTCTCTCTTCTCTCTACTCGTATTCCACTTAGAACACTACTCTCCTTTGGCACTCTCCGTCTTCTTCCTCTTTTCTCTCTTCCTTCTCTGGACTTAACTCAAAGTCCTTACACAAACACTCAAACCCTTCCCCTTAGTACAACTTAGTTTAGTACTAGTGTGAAAAAACTCTTTTATACTAGTGTATGGCATGGCTTAGTCTACCGTAGCATAGTTCCTTTGAGCTTGAGAACCTACTAGTGCATGTACTGTTAACGTGTTACAATAAGCCAAATTGACACTTTTTGCTGTAAATTCACTTTTTGAAAGCATGCTTGGAAGAAAGCTTTGCTTGTAAAACAATATCAAGCAGCTTTTATGAGGAAACTTTATTTTAAAAAAAAGCATATCTTCATCAGGTGATTTATCCAACTAATAAAAACAACTTTTTTGTTATATAAAAGTAAACCCAAAAGATTTGTTAGAAATAATTTTTTTCCTAAGAAAATCACTCAAAGTAACTTTTAGTCTAATTTTTACGTATTATTTAAACCTTGATGTATCAAAAGGCTAACCCACTTTATTCTTACACAAAGCCTAAAGAATACTCCTTCTAAAGCTTGCTCAGACGCTTCCACTTTGAAGTTTCAAGGATTGTTCCTACTCTGGAACGAACTTTGTAACGCAACAACTGGAACTCAGCACCACATCAATTGGAACATAGCACTGTAGCAACTGGAACTTTAACCTCTAAGTTCCAATGACGATTTAATTTAAACTTTACTTTGCTTCATATTTTTTGTACACTTGACATCTTCATGGCTAAGTGTGATCACCTCATGGACACCCTTACTTTTATTCTGGAACTTTTCTTTAGGCCTTCGCAAAACTTAGAACAACAAACATATCAAATGTGTTTGCAATGTCATCACCAAAACATTAAGTGGTACAACAACAAGTGACTAAGAAATGACGAGAATTTTATAAGCTAAGATTGCCTCTTTTGTTCCTAATTAAAAATTTTCCCTGTACTTCTGTGTTGGATCAAAATAGAACTAGTTACAATTTATCTTTGTACACTGGACAGTTCTCTCAGTTTGAAAGAAATCAATGCAAGTATGAGTTAGGGACTGTGTCATCAGAAGCTCTTTCACAAATATTGAAAGCTTATTCACTCATAAAATCAATATATTCGGCAAATTTCTCGAATCAGACAGATTTATTCTTTCATGAAACATCTGCCGCATTTACCGAATGCAAACTTTTTTTTTCCTTGGTAGGACAAAACAAACAATGGTCATACATCTCCCATAGTCCACATAGTGATAACCTATACTGAGAAAAGTTGAGCTCCAGTGTTGGGTTTTCCTCGTATGTCACTCTCAGAGACATACTAGGGAAGTCTTGCAAAAAAGAAGATTCTGTATGCATTGACCTTACTGACATTGTATGTTCTCAAGAAAACTAGCAAGTGAAAGCAGTCTGGAATATGGACCGACTAACCTGTATAAATAGGTTGCTGCAGCAGCTCAAATTTTTCAGTGCAAACACAAGTCTTTCCATAAATCAAAACTGCCACATACCTACTTCAGTTTTTATACGCTTCTTCACTTTACATCCACACCAATAGAGTAAACAGGAGAAAAAACACCTCACAAAAAAACACCCCATAAGGAAAGAAATTGTCATCTCAGCTTAATTAAAATGGAAACATTGAGGCGCTTAGTTGACGGAAAGCCAGTGGTAATATTCAGTAAGAGTACATGTTGCATGAGCCACTCAGTGAAGCAACTAATAAGCAGCTATGGGGCCAGTGCAACAGTGTATGAACTCGATGAATTACCAAATAGACATGAGATAGATAGAGCACTGCAGAAACTTGGGCTTAAGCCTAGTGTTCCAGCGGTTTTCATAAACCAAAGGTTCATTGGTGGAGCTAAAGAAATCATCAGCCTGCAAGTACAAGGCAGATTGGTTCCATTACTTATGGAGGCTGGGGCGATTTGGGTTTGGAGCAACACAAATTAGTTCTTCTGCTTCCTCTAACTATATTCCCTTTATTTTCTCCAACCGAGAAAGAAGAGAGGAAGTAGTATGGAATAAGGGGGTTCTCCTGTTGATCTGCAATTTTTGCAGAACTCAAGGTTTTCGGAAAGAGTGCATCCCCACGGTTAACTTAATAAATGTATACTTGGCTTTTATGTATCCTGTAATTATATACTAAATCCTTTTGATTACTTTATTAAGTTAACATATAAGCACATTCTACAAAATATCATCTATCATGAGACTCAGCATTGCCCATTAATGGTAATTGTCCACTGCAAATTCAACAGTGACTTAGCAGCTGAGCCTAACAATCACGATCAGAGAAGAGATTGATATACAGAAACCGAAGAAAGAAAAAACATTTGCATTCATAAAATCCCCGTTTTCTTTTTACTGGAGAGGATCCCTCCGAAATACTGATCGAAAAAGGTAGGATTGCCATATATAGAAATATTGAGATCTAGGAAGTTTAGATCAGTTCAGAAAAATTGTGCAAATAGCCAATACAATAGACAGAAATGGAAAACAAAATGCAAATCTATTCTGGGTCTGGATCTGCAGAAAAAAGTCTGTTCAGACTGTACCGATTACCATTTTTCATTTCTTTCACAATCCTGATCATACTTTCCATAATCAGCCAATACATATTATTTTTGCTAATCGTGAATCCCCAACCCCCGAGCATTCCAATATAAGAGGGCGCTATGCCACCAATAATTTCAGAGTAAACACATTAACTGACAATCGTAAAATGTCCCTTCTGCAAGATTTTTGTTAGCTGTGAGTACCAATTGGACAATGTAAAGTGCCTCAAGAATCAAGGTCATATGTAAAGAGCTAGAAGGAAAATCCCTTGCTAGTTGTGATTGCATAGACTAATATGGTTACTAATTTACTATTATATCAAGTGAAAATATAAGAGAAATATAAAAGAAGCATTTCTCAGAAACACATTGTCTTACACTCTTACGTGTTACATAAACACTTCAAGTTCTGGTAGGAAACCCCGTGGCTTCCACTGAATTGGTAAGCGTTGTTGTGGATAGTAGCCTTTGTAGGGGACAAATGCTACAGTTGTTAGGGTGTTGAGTTCAGTTTCAATGAAGAGATCCTATCATCTTGCAGATGCCTTGGCCAAAAAATCAAGACAGCTGACTCTTAACTAGGACGAGATTTTGTTCACAGATCGCCGCCGCAACTTTTGTAAACTTTGAGAGATTAAACTTCTTTATGTAGGGATCATTTTCGGTCTGAAACATGAACTGTCTATGATGATTTTGTGTGACACCAGTACTTGGTTTATTAGCTTCTTCATATTATCGACCCTTTCTACCACAAAAGTTCTGGATGTATGCTGTAAACCAGCTTTTCATATGAACTTCAGCAGACTCTGCATAGGAACTATCCATTCTCCTTTCAGCTTGCATCGTCCATAGACCACAGATACAGGTCAGAGAGGAAGATTGTTGCAGAAAGTTTTCTCACAGATTAATTAAAATACAATTCAGGTTATCTTACCCAACGCAGTTATCATATCTTCAGATTAATTGGCAATCGTATTGCTGCTACAGTTTTATGTTTTTTGTCTGGTACGATACAATGTGCAATACTTCTAACAACAAAAATGAAATACCTAATTTTTATGAAACTCCAGATAAACATCAGATAACATATTTTGAGATAACAATGTTCATGTATGGTTTCTCAATACAAAGGATTAGCTGCTGAAAATATCAGATAACATATTTTGAGATATTTCAAAGAACTCCTCGCTCACTTGTAATGTACTGAAGAATCAGGCAACCTGAAACGCCTTAATCAAATTGCAGATCAAAATTTTTTTTTTTTTTTTTTTTTTCTGAGAATATGGCCAAGTTCTAAGAAACTAGGAATATTGACTATTGAGGAGTAACACGTAAACAAGAATTTCTATAACTAAATCTCTAGTTCAATGTATGAATCTGATCTAGATAACGCTAAAAAACATGACATTTTTTTTTCCTTCTGAAAACAAAGGAAAGAAATTGAAAGGTGGAATATCAGGGTACGATATGAAGAATCAATAGGAGATAGTTAGGATCAATATACTCTAGAGGGGGGTGAATAGAGTATGATCGTTTTTCAAATTTAGGCTTTCAAAGGCTTTGAAACGGCTTTTAGATGCGGAAGTATAATAGAACTGGTTTCAAGGGCTTTGAAGCGGGTTTCAGGATTTTGACCTGAATAGGCTATTACGAGATGTATGAATTAAATAAATGTAATTATAAAGTAGACGAGTATTTGTTACGAAGTTCGGCAACGTGTCTACGTCTCCGCCTAGGGTTTCCTACCCGTAGGATTTAACCGATCTTTATTTCCTCCTTTAGAGACCTAAAGCCACCTTCGAAAATTATCACCCAATCTTCTATACCGTAGCTTTCCCTAGCTACACTCTAGCGTCTCAATTCCTAGAAATAAAAATCTCCTTTCTTTTTCTGAACCTTTGAGTATTATAATTTCTACTCAAAGTATATCTCTCCTTTTCTTATGATCTTTCTTTTTCACACTCAAGAGATATTTTGTATTCTTTTCTCTCAATTCTAAATTACATTAAAAGAGTAAGTACTAGAGAGAAAGATTTGCTGTAGCTTTGAATTGTGTATCTCGTTGGAAGGCCTTGTTGATCTTCAAGCTTCAGCTCACTCTATTTATAGAGTTATTCTTGCAACGGATAGTCTTCAACTTCTTCAGAAATGTCGTTGCTCTTGAATCGGGTATTAGGCCTTTGACTGACTGCTTCAATGTTTGTTCCATGATTCTCGGGCAGTTATTGAGGTCAGCTTCAAAGGTCTTGACCGATACTTTAGCCGTTACATATTTGAATTTTTGTTGAGATGTTCTTATTGACTGAAGTTCTTCTATATAGGCACGTCCAACAACTTGTTCAACTCAACATGTCTTTAATTCAACTCCATAAACTTAGGAAGACCAATTTGAAGTTTGTTCAACCTTATCTTGATAGAGTTTTGAATCTATTCAAATGCTTCAAAGTACATGGCATAACAAACTCCTTTATTTAAGGAACCATTTTAAATTTGAATGTTATACCTGAAAATTATTTAAACATAATCCACTAATAACAAACTTATTAGATAACAACGTTAGAAAACATAAGTATACGAACGTGTATAGAGTTGCAACATCAACTACATACGTACACATATTTATACATTTGTTCAAGTAGGCTTTTTGATAGGGTTTTTGACTTCCATCATACATACATATATAAATAAGACTAGATACATCAAGGTGGAGTCTTCACGATAGTACGTTACTGATTTTTCAATGTTAGAGAAAAGATCTTACCCACATTGAAGTTTATTAGTTTACGACAAAAAGATGACTCAAAGCTGATATTCTAGCAGTACGTTAAGTACAGCTGATTTTATTCATCTGAGACAGGCATGTCGTTATCCTCTCAGTTGTTTGATAAGGGTAGATTGCCCTAGTTCTTTTACAAAGGTTGACAGCAGATTGGCTATTGGCTTCTCGTAGGGCTCCCTTTTAAAACAGATGATATCTCAGTTCTGGAATTCTGCTTATCAAGAATATATGATGTTTGCAAACCAGAATATAACTTTTCCATTACGATAAAGCTGACAGTATTCACTTGAGATGCTAGAATTCATACCTCATTGCAAAGGTTTGACAATTTTACACAACTCCAACTAAAAACAAAAATGTACCTACATGAATCACACAAGTACATGCTGTCGTGGCACAATAGACAATAAAGCAAGAAAGAAAGAGAGACAGAGAAAGATAGAAAGAAAGAACGAACTTTTCACTACTCTTGCAATGTGCCATTAAGTATGTTTTCTCTTTTAATTTGTACCAACAGGACCTAAACTGAGGCATATTTGTGCTGGGAAGAATCATTCTTGCATCCCTTTTTCTTGCCCACTGTTGTACCTTGTCCTCCATCATCCAGAATGACCCAAGTTGACATTCCATTCACACTACTCACTGGAAATGTTTCTACCCAGCATAGACAAGATCTTAACGAGTTCTATACTCAGCAAACATAAGGGTGCTATTTACCATTAGTTTTGATTGTGATTCCATAGTGGATCAGAATGCAAACACTGCACATTTGGATCAGAATGCAAGGTAATTAGATTCCTGAAGAGAGTCAGGATGAAGATTTCACGCAGTGTTTTCAGCTTGTGTTGTTAGATAGATATACACATTTCCTTCTCAAGAACATTTTGACTACAAATTTTAATCATTAACACACATGGGAGGAATGCAAAATGTTTATCATCATACACTGAAAATTCATGACTACATTCGTCTCAACTGCACACAAATATTACTTAATTCACAATTTAAATCATAAATGAATCATTACTAAGCCGGCAACCACCTTGAGTCCAACAACGATGTAATTACACTAACTGTATTTTGCACATGAAAGAACTTACTGTTGCAGGATGTCCCAACAGGTCATTCTGCAGCCGGCAGCCAGCTGGTCAGAAATGACCATGTAACGACCAATTTTCTTATAAAAGTATTTCAATGGATCAACGTTTTGTAGCAGAGGATAAAAAATAACAAAGAAAGGACATATTTGCAATCAAACATGTCCTCTAAAATCGAAGCACAAAAAGAAAAAGGTAAGACTCTACAAAAACTCCCAATGCATACTCACAGTTGTTGTACATATCGCATGTGACACCAGGACATATGCGCCATCCTAATCCAACGGTAGCAGTTCTCACTAATGGAGAATCTTTAAAGGAAGCTCTTAGGTGTCGTAATATGTGTAAAATACATTATACTTTGAATCTAGACATGATTTTGTCTATGTGTGTAGTCTTGTAAGGTCAATCAACACAGCGAGTTCTTACGAACACAAAAAAATGAGCATATTAGAACCTCCATTATATGTTATGTGATAGCGTTGAGCATCAAGTTTTTCTGTCGTCTGCAGCAGAAATAAGTACACTGTTAATTTCAAATTTAACAAAATGAAGATTCATTTGCACAAGAAGTCTGTAATCTGATTGCTTATGTAAAACTACCGAATAACTAGGTGCTCAACAGTACATAATAGTTCCATGTTCATTATTAGACTTGGAGGGGAGATACTTTGGAATAAAATGATTCCCACAAAGTATCATTTCTTCCACAACTTTTGAGCATACAATTATGGATAAAAAGTATCATGGACTGCCCTAGTTAGACTATAAATAGACGATATGATGGCTCATATGTGATCACAGCAAAACCAAGAAATCCATCAGTGTAACCTGATCTAATACCACATTATATCCTATCCACCCGGTTTTCTTGTATCCAGGGAAGACTCCTAAAGGGTAAAAAGCATTAAAGATCCCTGTGCACCTTCCAAAACCTAAAGCTACAAAAATTCAAGCTAATTTAACACGCAATGGATGTTGTGAACCGATTAGTTGAACAAAAGCCTTTGGTAATCTTCACCAGGAGTTCTTGTTGCATAAGTCACTCAGTGATACAACTCCTAAGCAGTTATGGAGCTAATGCAACAGTCTTTGAGCTAGATGACATGTCGAATGGGCATGAAGTGGATAAAGTGCTCCAAAGATTAGGGCTTAGGCCTAGTGTTCCAGCTGTTTATATAGGACAAAGGTTAGTCGGTGGAGCCAAAGAGGTTATTAGCATGCAGGTTCAAGGAAAACTCGTCCCAATGCTGAAAGAGGCAGGAGCTATATGGGTCTAGGAATATCTAGCAAGAAAACTATATGCCATACCTTAAAAAAAACTATATATTTCAGTTCTACATTCTTGGTCAAGGAATATCTAGCAAAAACTATAGTGTCATGACTTAAAAAAAATATTTCAGTTCTATAATCTATATTCTTCTTTTTTATACTCTTCCCTCTGTGTTTTTCTTAGTAGGAAGGGTATTTACACAGCCTGTAGTGTAAGCAGAAGTCTACCATTTTTATGATTTTGTATTGAAGTATATTCCATAAAAGTACTGTTAAAACCCCACATTCATGTATTATCTCTCGTTGTCTCCGTAAATTCTTAATTCAGCATCTGGTAAGTCATGCTTTAGAGTAGTCATAAAAATAAAAAGTAATGAATGTTAACTAGATCCCATTTTGGAGCCAAAAGCCTAGAAGATTGGCCTAGCCAATATTTACATGTGAAAATAGATGAAAAAGTTGAAGCACCAAGAGTTCGAGTAATAAAGGAAAAGAAACTAGCATACATCATTAGAAGTATTTCTATCAAAATTAACACTATATAATTATATATAAGCTAAATCATGTCATCACTCATTTTGTATCTAAACTACTGAATTGAGAGGGTAATTTTAAGGACGGACAAAGGATGACCAATGACTTGTATATCACTTTAACTTCAATACTTAGACTATCTCCAAAATTCAAGAGAAAAATTAAACAGAATCAATGACTGTTCACAATGATGTGCTTGAGACTTGATACATTGCATTTATTAATAAATACAACGGTATCTCCACTAGAAAATAGGCAAGGGAGGCTGGGAGAAGTGACATATCATGCACCATTATGACTGAATTAACAAGAGTTGCTGCATAATTATGAGAACATAAATATGAGATGCTTTACTGTAATCTATGCTGCACTAGTACTATACCTGAGAATCAGTGTTTCAAAAAATTGTTCAATCAACCAAAGTAACTTAATGAATAGTACCTAATCCGTTTTAAAAAGAGGAAACAGCTTAATCAATTTTTTTTTCAGAATTAACAATATTCCCAATGAACCTTAATAATACTCCAAACAAAGAACCAAGTACGCTCTTAAGGCCCAATTAAAAAACTGGAATATTGCCTAGCGACTGACTACTGAGGCATGTCAAGGAAGAACAACTAGCCATATCAAGTGTTAATATTCATTGTATGACACAGATCTAGATAACATTGAAAACATCACAGTGGTTTTCCTTCTAAAAAAACTTACAGAAAAGCAAAAGAAAAAAGGTTGGAATCTCAGGGTAATTGATTTTAGATGTCAGAGCCGTGATTTTCTTTCCATGTTGACGTTTATGACAAATATATGACTTGATGCTGATATTCAAGCTGTACATGAAGTATAGCTGGTTTTTTCCAGTGACACAAGCATGTCCTGAACCCCTCAGTTCTTTGATAAGCGTAGATTTCTCTAGATTCTTATAGGATGTTCGCCAACAGAATTGGCCGTTGGCTTCTCGTAGGGCTGCCTTTAGATTTCAGAGGCTATGGTTTCTGGACTTTTCCTTAACAAAGAATATGGTGTTTGAAAATCAGAATGGAACGTTAATTTTAAGATAGGGCTGACAGGAATCACTTAAGATGCTAGAATTCATGCCTTAATGCTAAAGAGTTACAATTTCTACACCATATCCATCAAAAGCTGAAGAATATCTACATGAATCAAAACGTACGTGGCTGCCCTGGCATAACAGATAATTAAGGAACAGAGAAATGCTCACTTTAAGTAGTGAGGCAATAAATCTGTTAAGTTCAAATGTAACATTTCTTCTAATTTTTCATTATCACAAAATAGACATATCCTACCCTTCAATACTTCATTTGAATTTCTTGAAATAGTGACAAAATTATGGATGCTATCATATACTATTACAAAAGATTCATGCTAGATCTATAAGACATTTAAACAATTTAAAAAAAAAAAAGACATTTTCAATGATAATCATGGATAGTCATAATAATCGTAAACATAATCAGAACTTCAGATAAACCTAGGGTTCAATCACATCAAGAGATATTTTGGAATAAAAGGATTCCCACAAGATTAATTCCAGGGAAAAAGTAATAAGGTACTGACCTAGTTAGACAATAAATAGATGGCATGATAGCTCATCCTTACAGCAAAAGCAACAAATTCATTTGTGGTACTTGATCACAACACAACATTCAATCCTCATTGCCTGTCTATTGTATCCAAGAGCACCTTCACGAAGAAAAACATCACATACCAAAAGCTAAAAAAAAAAAAGCAAAAATTTCAGCCTTCAGGTACTAAACAATGGATATGGTGAACCGATTAGTGGAACAAAGACCTTTGGTAATCTTCACCTGGAGTTCTTGTTGCATAAGCCATTCAGTGATGCAACTCATTAGCAGTTATGGAGCAAATGCAACAGTTTATGAGCTGGATAACATGTCCAATGGGCAAGAAGTAGACAAAGTTCTCCAAAGATTAGGGCTTAAGCCAAGTGTCCCTGCTGTTTTCATTGGCCAAAAGTTAGTTGGTGGAGCTAAAGAGATAATTAGCCTGCAGGTTCAAGGACAACTTGTACCAATGCTAAAGGAAGCAGGAGCACTATGGGTGTAGAAAGACACTTGCATGATTACATCTACCAAGAACACTATAATGGCTTATTTTTCTTCTTTTTTTTTGGTGCAGTAATTTTCGGATTTATAACTAAGAAGGATAAAATATTTTCTTCCATCATTCTGTTTTTTAGTTAGATGGAAAGGTATTACCTATAGTCCCTAAAGTAAACAGCAGCCTATTGTGTTTACTTTTCAACTAAATGATACATCTATTTCACTGAAGTACTGTAAACCTTCTCATGCATTTTTTTAGTGTTCTCTAATACTGATAAACTCAGCATAAAAATTGTTGAGTAGTCTTAAAAGTTATACACATCATAACACCGTCTAGCAAATATATATATATATATATGTATATATATATATATATATATATATATATATATATATATATATATATATATATATTAATGGACAGCTTCAAAAACCATATCACTACTAATACAAGTAGTAAAGAAATTGAAAAAAAGTCTAGCACATGACAATATTTTTGTCACAACTATGTAGGTTCTATCACACTAAATATACGCCAAAACTCGTCCTTCTGTATCTAAGCTGTTGTTCGGTTTTGGTGATGACATAGTTTGCAAACTTATTTGATGTGTGTTTTAGTATGTGAAGGTTTTGATGTGCAGTTCAGAGTAAAATAAAAGAGAAGCTCAAAATCAACAAGTACCAAAGTCATACTAAATCAAGTCACGGATCAAGAAGTAAATGGTGACCATCAAGTTTCAGAGTAGGAATTTTCAATGAAGCAATATGGAGGTAGCTTTAAAGTTGAGAAGGCATAAAGCTAAGTAGGTAGTACTTAGATTTTATGTAAGTGATTAGAAACATGGCTAATTGGAACAAGTGATAACTTAAGCCTAATAAATTGAATCAAAGTTCCTTTGTGTTTTAACGTACAAATAAAAATGTTAGTAAAATATTTTTATGATATATTTTAGAAAATAAAGTTTTCTATTTTATCTTTAATTTATTTGGTGCATTTGACTAGTAAAAGGATTCTCTTAAAATTAATTATTTTATTTAATTTAAAAATTAAATTTTTAAAAAAGAGGTTTCCTAAGTTTACTCACCACATCCTAAATTACTGATTATATACATAACTTGTATGAACGTTTTTATCTTCACGACTTTGATGAATTGACTTTGTCAAGCTACATTACTTAATTCCCTTAATCATAGCAAGAAGTTAGGCGTGCATGAACAAACCCCACTAACCACATTATGCACGTCACTTACATGATTAAAGTTAATTGACATAATCTTCCTAACATTAAGGAATTCATGGAAGATAATGGTACATGTGCATAACACTATAAAAGGGCTTTGCTTTCACAAAAATAATTGAACAACATTGACACACACTTAAACGTTTCTTAAGAGAAAATTATTTTGTCAATTGTTCCAAAGGCTTAAAATCACAAGTTTCTTTCAGCCAAGTTCGAAAGTCACAAAACCTAATTTATTTTGTAATCTTTGAGAGCAGTACTGAGTTGTACTAGGGAGACAAGTTTGAGTGATCTTGTAAAAGACTTAGAGTTAAGTCTTGAGAGAGAAAGGAAAAGAGAAAGAGAAGAGAGCAAGAGAGATAGAGAAAGGAACTCCAGTTCTTAGTGGAACTCGAGTAGAGAGTTACAATAGTTTGTAATAGAGAATTGCCCTATTCGTGAAAGATAGTTAAAATCTCGAGTGCGCCATGGTTTTTTCTTTGAGTTGGGCACAAAGGGTTTCCACGCAAAAAATATCTTGCGTTCCTTTCGTTTACAAGTTTCGATTGAAATTCCACAAAAAATACTAATAATCTTACACTTCCAATTCACACCCTCTGTAAGTGTTCACCTAGAATAACATAAATTACTCAAGTGGGAGGGCTTCTTTGCATTTGGATTTTGATGACCACGACAAACATTCCGTTGACAACAATACTTTCACAATCTTCGATTATTAGGATCACTCAGTAATAAATAATAGTATTAAGTCTTATATGAACAAATACAAGGATCTAAGTCCACAAAAAGTTGGCCGAGGAGGCTAGGAAGAGCAACAATTTTCTGAATGAGCTGGTTAGTATTTCTGGAAATATTTAAGAACAAATTTAGATACATTTCTTTGCAATCCTCTCTTCACCCAAAGTGCACTAAAGAATCAGATTTCATTGCAAACCTTTCTTGACCCGAAGATTAAATTCAAAGGAAATGGATGTTTATGATAATCCGAACCAGGCATCAAGTACAAGTACGGTGATAATGCCAGGTGGCGACAAGCCAGGAATATTGAATATTGAGGCATGTATCAAGTCGCCTCATTCACTGTATGAAACAGGTCTAGATAACGTTTAAAACATCACATTTTTTTCCTTTTAAAAAAAGGTGTACGTAGCTGATTTTAGATGTCAGAGCATGGTCTTCTTTCCCACGTTGGTGTTTACGATAAATATGAGACTCAAAACTAATATTCCAGATTTTCTTCAAGTACAGAAGATTTTATTCCTCTGCCAGAAGCATGTCCTTATCTCCTGAGTCTTCTTTAGTAATGGCAGATTGCCCTAGATCTTTGTACGAAGGTTGCTTATAGAATTGGCTATTGGCTCCTCGTAGGGCTGCCTTTTAAAACTAGAGGCTGTCTTATTTCTGGAATTCTACTTATCAAAAGAATATGGTGTTTTGAACCAGAAAGGAACCTTTCTATGAAAATAAAGCTGAGATGAATCAATTAAGATGCTAGAAATCATACCTCTATGCTAAGGTTATTTATTTTCCAATACACTCCCACTGTCCCACCTAAAGCAAAAGAGTAGCTACAATATTCACACATGTAAATGGTTTTCATGGCACAGTATATAATTAAGCAAGATAGTATTTTGGACTATACTACGCAATGAGCCAATCAATGTAGCATCATCACCAAACAGTCTTGCTACCCCTTAAGCCTTAACTTAGAATCCTACTAGAGAGACATCAATATGGTCTGCTAGGCAGGTTGACTACTGTGCATGTAAATGTAATCATGATAAATCAGAATAAAAAAAGGTAATCAAAACTTCTGATAAGCCAAAGGTTACAGACTTGCAGTCGCTTTATCAAGTGACAAATTTTTTACTTGGTTCTCAGTGACTGGGTGATAATTTCCTGTGGTGTGACTCAGTTTCGAACCCTATATTATTACATCATGTACGGTCAATGAACATAGTGATTTCTTCCAAAGTTATCTATGATGAGCATAATGAAACCCTCATATTCTAAGTGATACCTTTGAGCATCAAGTTGTCTCTACCGTCAGCAGTTCCTTTGAGTCCTTTAGTAGTTGAGGTAAACACTATCAATTCAATCTGTAACAATATGAAGATTCCTTGTTATAAACGTTAACATATCTGATTGTGTGTGTACAACTCTAGAAAAACTAGGTGCTCAGCAGAACCATTGTGATTGTCAAGACTCAGGAAAATATTTCAGAATAAAAGGATTCCCACTATCATTTCTTCACTACTTTTAAGCATATTACCAGAGAAAAAGTATCATGCACTGATGAAGTTAGGCTATAAATAGTTGGCATAGTAGCTCATATTTTCTCACTTCAGAAGCGAGAAATCCAATTCTGAAACCTGATCACAAAACCGCATTCAATCCTCATCTTCCTTCTTTTTTTAACTAGAAGAACTTCACAAAGAAAAAGAAAACTAACAGAAACAGAGAAAACTATTACAAGAAAGAACATTTCGTGCCTCTTAAACTCTAAGGCTACAAAAGTTCTAGCTCAAATTCAATGGACGTTGTAAACCGATTAGTAGAACAGAAACCTTTGGTAATCTTCGCCAGAAGCTCTTGTTGCATAAGTCACTCAGTGATGCAACTCATAGGCAGTTATGGAGCAAATGCAACTGTCTATGAGCTGGATAACATGTCTAATGGGCAAGAAGTAGACAAAGCACTGCAAAGACTAGGGCTTAGGCCTAGTGTTCCTGCTGTTTTCATAGGCCAAAAGTTAGTTGGTGGAGCTAAAGAGATCATTAGCCTGCAGGTTCAAGGAAGACTTGTGCCAATGCTGAAGGAGGCAGGAGCTTTATGGGTATAGAATAAAAAAAAAAAACCTAACATCTAGTAGCTAGTAAGAATACTTTAATGCCACAGTTTTCATATTTTGTATCTAAGAAGGATCGGATTTCTTCTTTTTAATTCCCTTCCATCTGTCTTCTTTTCAGTGGGATAGAAGGGTTACATATAGCCCTTAGTGGAAGCAGAAATATATATTTTGTTGTCTTCATTAGTTTGAAGTAAATGAAGTACCTTCGATCAAAAAAAGTGTAAAAGCTCCCTAATTGATGTAACATTTCTAGTTATACCTATGTTGATTATAAAAATCTAGCATCATATACATTCAGTTTTCAGAGATGTTGCCATAACAGTGAGTAGTGAAGCAGTCATGACTGGATCACAGTTTTGAGCCAAGGATGCCAAGAAAATGGCAGCAGAACATGGTCTAGCAAATTTTTATATGTGGACATAACAGTAAGAACCTTGGAGCACCAAGAGTTCGATAAACAAGGGAAAAGATATTGCTAATGTAACCATAACTATGAATGAGTTTCAGAAGGGTTTTTCTCCCATATACTAATAGTGCTCTTGTTCAATTAAGTGTTAAAGATATTGCTAATGTAACCACATGACTTCCATCTCTAGTAGCATTTACAAAATTTTGTTAGTGATACTTGGTCTTTCATTAAGGTTGTAACTCTTTCTATTACAGTATTCTGACTCCACCTGTTTATCAGATTCATCAAACGGCAGAAAGTAATATTTTCCCTGAATTTTAGTTGCTACACAAAAACAGGTAGACAGTATAAAATCAAATTACTGAGCAACTCGTCTTGGAAGATAATATTGTTAAGTGAAATGGTGCGGTGAAATTTATAATAACACTATTGACCACGATGCAGAAGCCACAATTTAACTAATGTGCCACCAAAGGCCAGGGGTTTTGTACATGGCTAATATAAACAGAATTTCACATTATTGTGGATATATTTTAGGAAGTTGAGTATGTTTAGGAAACAAGTGTTTTCTTAATTTTAGTCAATTATGTATTTTGGGTGTCTAGGACTCTTGCACAGCCCGTAGTCTTTTAGCTGTACATATATTGTAAAAGCTTCCGCAAAGCAATACAGAAAACACACACAGTTCTCTGAAGTTTATCACATATTAAATTAACAAAGAAGGATGGTTTATTAGATTTAAGAATGAGTGATCAATTACTAAACAAGAGGGAAGAATCTTGCTTTGTCCCTCGTAGTGCCATTTTTATTTTCCAATGATTTTGATTATTGGACATACAAAACTACAAAGAAAGCTATTTAAGATTACAATGTAATAGTGCTTCTATTGTTAACTCTAAACATAGAATTTACAGTCAATCTTTTTGGAAGAAATAGTCTCAGCACAGCAAAAAAAAAAAAAAAACAAAGAAAAAGTCTTCATGTGTTAAAACAGGATTTCATTCTTAATTGATCTTTAAAGACATCACTTAACCAGCAACCTTCAATTGGAAGTTCCATCATTACACTGTAAAAGCACCCAACCCTGCATCAGATACGTGACACAGCTACATTAAGTAGTAATTGAAGTAACTTAAGATGAATGTAAGCCAAAACCGAGACAAGCTAGCCACGTCCCAAAACCCCTAGACAAATCTAGTAAACTTTGACATAGAATGAGGATCAAATGAATGTCGAGTCTCAAATTGAATAAAGAAAAAGAGACCACAAACAATGAAGAGAAAAGGAATAACTCTTCTCATTCATTAAGCTTCCACATCGATCTGAAAAATATAGTTTGCATAAAGTCACACCTTTTGCTTGCAGTTGCAGATAGAAAAGAAAAAAACAAAAAAACATCAAGTAAGCATTGAGAAAAATATTTTCCCAGATTTTGATATGTTTTACAGGAACTATCTCTATAAGGCATCAGAAAAGGTTGATAAAGTGGAAGTGTCCACTGGGTGGTCCAATAACAGACAGGAGAAATGATAATAGTGCATCATTAGCTATAGCAAGTTGCAACATTAATAGATAACTTATTAGAGATCGGCATAAAATAAAATCATTCTGTGATGCTAGGAACTGACCTTGCACCCTTGCTCCTTGGATCAGAAAATATTAGAATCTCTTGCATGATGGACTTTGCTTTCCGTCCGTATAAATGTACCAACAAAATTTTCATCAATCTGAGGAGGCATATTCCTTTCCTGCAAAATTTTCCTTGTTAAGAGGGTGGTAGCTGTCCCTAGATTAATTTGGCCCTTCGCTTCCCCCAAAAGCTGATTGTGTTACTGCTGCTATGAATATACAAGGAATTGACTACTAATTTATCTTCTATGCTTAAGATAAATCAAGGATCATCACGTTTCTCTCTTTTTCCTTTTTGTACACTTTTTCTCCCTTTTCTGCAGTTCTTGTCACTGTTCATTTCCAACCTGTAACAGGATTACATTACAGTCAACATTCATATGTTTAGAGATTGGTTAAAAAGCATACCATTTAATTTGACAGTGTTGGAATTTGCAACTCAAAATATGCCAAGTATAGCTACATTGGAACCAACTCAGAGTCTTCATTCAACAATAATCTTCCTTACTGCCTCACATGTATATCAGAAGGATAACAGAAGCCTTAGCATCTTCAAACGTTTAAGATCAACTTCTAGAAAATATTTTGGGACTATAGATGGCTACTGCAACTTTAATTACGCTACTATTTTTATTTCTACCTTTCCACAGTCCTCAATCATTGGATCTTAGCTTCTTAAAGAATAATTTATTTCAGGTCGGTAATCTACAGGACACTAGTTATTTCAGGTTTCCTTGACCCCCAATCTTTTTCTCCACAAGGATAGCTTCTGAAGGCATAAAGATGGTATAATCCATTCCACTGGACTGGATCATTCCCCACTAACTTCCTCGAGCTACATCACAATCATGCTAGCTTTAGTTTTGAACTTACAGATTGCGCACAACATTATCTTGTTTTCTAAACACATTTCATGAATGTCATACGCATTCACCTCACCTATGTCTAAACTTTAGACAATGTTCCCGTGTTTGAAATATCTTAGCCTTGATATGTATTATGTGCTTGGATATGAGCTCAAACCTGACAATTACACGGTTATGAAAACGTGAATGGAAAATAGGAGAAAAAAACAACGCATTGCCCTATACTAGTCTTTTAAAAGGCATGCATAGTCACCCTGTAGAACCGCATATACATCATTTATTAACATACTTAATTACATGGCAAAAAGTGGAAAAAGAGAACAAACTTATAATAATCCTTCCACTCATGAGGGACTATCTATCAAGGCAATGCTTCCGAATTTTTGCAATACTAATAAAGTGACAAATGCTTTCTCGGTCCATATGAATTCCCACTTTTAGTACGGCCACTGGCCACCTATTAGATCTTAAGTCACTTGTGAGGCAAAAGAAAATTGTCCTAAACAAAGAAGTTTTATGCGCAATATGAATTATTGTATATATTGAAATATTGAATAGGCAACTAATAATCTGGTCAATACTTTATCTAACAATATGATGAAATCTTATACATATTGTATTCTGCAATCAGACATAATCAACTGATAAAAAAGCAGACAATAGCCATATATCGTCCAAAATAATTTGATTCATATCAATGACAAGGGGGTGTTCTAATCAGAGCTCTGGGTTTGTAGTTAACTTACTATGTGAAGTGTATCTTTGCTGCGTTAAGCATGTGATAAACAATGCAGAAAACAGTCGACTTCCTCTGCTCTGAAAATACAGGACGGGAAAAAAAGCTTCCATACATAAATCCGTAATAGTACTAATAGTCCTTTAGTGAACACATGGAGAACAAAGATATACATGAGAGGTTGGAAATTTGAACAGTGTGAAATTATTTATTCTGAACGGATGGAGTGTATAGCTTTACATAGTCTATCAGCCTGGACGAATTATTAGAAAATTCTATAAATAAAAAATATATATATATGAATTTTAATCCCAATGCTCTTCTGGGATGCGGTTTGGAACATGAGCAGGGTGCTCGACGGATTAAAATTCAGATATATTTATATTAGTTTTGTATAATAATATAAAAGTGTAGTGGGAGCAGTGATTTGAATAATTATGCTCTAAATAATATGCAACTGTTGCTCAGACCTGACTTCTACCGAGTAGTCAATCACTTTCTACATGCATCACCCAACAATCCTTTTTCTTTCTCTCTTTTTCATAGGCTAGCATTCCCTTGTTCCTTGGCTTATATGTACCAGTAGCTTATTGGAAAAAGATATAGAAGAGATTAATCAGGAACTTAAGTCCGAAGATAAACTTTTAGGTTTGTACTGTTGGATACTTCTCAAAGAGATATGACATTAAAAACTAGGTTAAAAAAGGTGCGAAAAAAGATGAGCATCATTTTCCCATAGTGATCTTGAGGGACCAATATTTATATATATACATATATATTTTTGGCAAATAGAGGTTTCAACATTAAAAGACATGGGAAGGATTTATTTCAGGATAATTCCTATTATCCTTTTGGTTAAAGGAAGCAATGTAGGAATATTTTTAGTCGCCCGAGTAGTATAAATACATGGGTATAACAACTCGCTATCCTCAGAACAAAACCACTAGCCTTTCACAAATTTCAAACATAACTACGTCTTAGGCTCAATTCTCTTAAACCTCTTCCACCTTACACAGAAGAAAAGAAAAAACCCGAGTAAGATTTTGTTAAGCCTCAAAACATGGAAATTGTCCGACGTCTAGTGGAAGAAAAGCCAGTAGTGATATTCAGCAGGACTTCCTGTTGTATGTCCCACTCAATGAAACAACTTATCAGTAGCTATGGAGCAAATGCAACAGTGTATGAGCTTGATGAAACTCCAGAGGGACATGAAATTGATAGTGCATTGCAAAGACTTGGGCAAGTGCCTAGTGTTCCTGCGCTCTTTATCGGGCAGAGGTATGTTGGCGGGGCTAAGGAAATCCTAAGCCTTCAAGTCCAAGGCAGACTGGTGCCAATGCTAAGGGAAGCCAAGGCCATCTGGGTCTGACGAAACATCATTTTGCGAATTTATTTTTATTTTCCTACTTTTTCCACTTTAAAAGAACCTCCCAACTCTGTATCTTCTTCAGCCTTAGAACAGGGATGGAACCAGTTTTGTAGATGATGATTTTAATGCAATATATTGTTATCAGTACTTCAGCAACTTTACTAGCATGTTCTATTATTATAAGCCTGGGAAATTTAGATATAATCAACACCTTTCGTAGAATCCTCTTCTTTTGCAGCTCTATAACCTTGAATTTATAACATTCCGGTTGAATTATCAGCTAACTACATGACGTAAATCATTAATCTTTATCCCCTCTTAATGCAAAAAAAAATGCCAAAACAAGGAGCTTCACTGCCCCTTTAGAATCCTCCCCTGGGATTTGAACTGTGATAAAATATTTTTAACTCGATTGCAAAAAATTTATAAAAAAAAATCCCCATTTTTTCACATATACAAATGTACATATTGGTGAAAATAACAATTCCAAAAACAGCTTAGTTTTAAGCTAACGGAACAGGAGCTTTCAAGCCACCAAAACAAATATGATACAACTGCCCCTCAAGCGTTAAATTTTTTGTGCAGTTCAGTATGGCAACGCCAGGCCATCAGATGAAGGAAACGGGTAACAGAAGCAGCATTTTTATGAATGAATATGCAACCTATTAGATAAACGAGAGCTGGAAGCTTAACCTACTACTGAAATCTCAGCTTGCTTACACTGTTAGTTATAATCTTAGGCGACATGCAACATATCAACCTAGAACTTATAGATTTTATCAATCTTACAAACTTATATTTCAAGGTAGCTGTAAGGAGTTGTTATATACCGACAAGTAAAAAATCAATACAGCTGATACAAAGATATGATTGAAAAATTCATACAGCATCAATCGCAACCTGACAGGGCCGTCACTACAATAAAGTACACTCCAGCAATAAATGTTACCGCTAAGTGCAACTAGCGATTCGCAGCGTAACTATCAAGTAATATTACGCATAGTTTACAGATGAAATGTTTTCAATGCAAAGCTGGGTCTTTAATACATGTGATGACAACCATATTGATAAGACTTTGCAGTAAAGGCAATGACTTTATTCTAAATTTCTGAAGTCTATGTCTCTATGGTAATGCAATTCCACCCCCAGATATGTGTTTTTCTTTAATTTCAATTACTTGAGGTTGGTATTGACAAAAACACTAGAGCCCATACTTGGTGGTGGGGTTCTATCAATGAAAATTTACACATGAACCCATTACAGTTACCACAATTTATTATTAATCTGCCTACAGAATAGGTGGCTATTTTAAATTTTTTTTTTTTAAAGTTCGAGTTTGTCTATAAATCTCAACTCTAAGCAAATTTTTGGATGCGAACGATTATAAGCAAATTTAACAAACCAATCCAGAAAGCCCCCAAGAAAAGTAATACAAAAAGAAAAAAACCTAGCCAATGTGAAGGAGCCACGTCAAACAGGGATCTTCATCTGACAGTACAAAAGGTTGTCCTGCATATCAAGATCTGATGTCAAAAGTGAAGAAGATTTTGAAGCAGAATTGATAAGAATACTTTAGGAAAAGTAACCTTTATTATATAAGGTTATTACGTATGCCACAATAAGAATGAAAGAAGAATCCTTTTTTTGCAGCATCCTCCTAATCATCAGAGCATCAATAAAGTAAAAACAATTCACCAGTGAGCAAAAGCTACAAAGGGATGTTTGGATCACAAATTTTGGCAACTTGTGTGTCATCACATTTGTGTGATGCGGGGAGTCGCTCTTGCATCTTTCACTTGTTTTTTTTGTAACATCAGATAAGATGAGTACAACAATGATAAAGGCAACCCTTCCGTACTTAGCCATTATCTATGCAACCAGATTCTCTTCCAAAGTCAAAATCAATATAATTTTTATGCAGTGATCATATTATTTGACAGATAACAGATATAAAACTGAACTGTGAAGAAGTCAAGCTTTATTAAACACTACGAATATGATGCAACTTTGCAACCATAATCATCAAAAGTGCCTACCAACAAATAGATAATTGTGATCCACAGATCAAAGTCTTTGCAGCCCATAGCAAACAAACACATAACTCGTAGAGATGACACGAATATTTCTACTTTCAGTACTACATTATAATCAGTATACAAGAGAGTATTTTGGAATGCACCAATGAATAATACAGAGAAATTTTCAAATTAATATACTTTTTAATCCATTTATCCAAAAAGTGGAAGGAAAAAAGAAGAAAGGAAGTGCAAAGAATCTCTGAAATAGAAGAATACCATTCCCTCATAAGCAAGGAGGCCAGTTGTCCCTAGCTTGTCACAGAAAGTGGTGAGCAATTATGGCCCTTGGCAATACATTGAGCTGGTTACACAAGTTTAACGCGGCAGATTGTTGAGCAAGGGAATTTTTTTTTTCACAAACCCTCAAGTATGAAGCATATCCGTAGCAAAAGGCGTTGGAATCTCTGTAATATCTCCATTGATTTGAAGCTATCACTACATAACAAGAATATCTATAAACATAAAACCAATTAAATGATGACATGTAAGTATCTGTAGCACCTAGTTCACTTTACTGTGATTGGCATAATCAAGTGGTTATGGTCTAGTTTAATTTGTCTTCTGCAGTCTATGCAGACTTATAGCTTAAACAGACTGCTAAAATATTTCTAAACTAAACATCCTTCAATATGTATTTCATTAATAAAGAAAAAAAAGCTAGCGATGTAACTCTAAGCTGTATTTTTTTGGCTTAGTAATTAGTACTCATATCTATAATCAATATGGTCTATGGAGTTCCAAAAGACCCCTAATATGCCTAAGTAAGACAATCTGGAAAAGAATGACACAAGGGAAAGCTGAAGAATATCTAAAAGTATTAAGTAATCCAGGTTTAAATTATAATAGGATTTAGTAATCCTATGATAATACTTAACCTGCATTAATCCGTACTTAACAAGCTTGTGCTCTTCTTGGCTAATCATTTCTTTTTATAGTTGATGGCAAGAATATAGTAGGGGAAAAAATGACAGTAATGTAGGAATTAACATCATTTTCTTGAACAGTCCACAATCAGAGATATGATAATATAATAATGACAAGCTTTTGCAAGGAGAAAAGTACGGAGTAATTAATAAATTGATGGAAAGAAAAAACTTCTCTAGAGATATTTGATAAGAGATTAGGTTAATATAACCAAATGTCCCTCCTACTCATAGTTGCTGCTGCTACCAAGGAACTGACCTTTATTAGACAAACCAAGACCATTATGTGTACTTGTGAAACAGAAAACCACTACTTAAATCATATGGCCTAACATACAATTTTGCTATACAATGAAAATCAGGGTTGAAAGGAGATAGATATGTCACCATCCATCAGCAAAGGATTTAACCAAGAATAGAGGATTCACTTTGCAGCACACTATATTCCTCAATTGTAAATTCTAAAAGTTGCTAGACATGCACTCTATAAATAGAGGCCTTTACTTCAATAATTTGATATACTCACAGCCACAGGCAACCATTGGTACCTTCAAACAGAGAAAGCAGAGGAGAAAACTTCTAAATCACTAGGATATCTCAAATCTTCCCCCTTCTCATCAACTCCAAGTTGTGGTAACTGCATCATGGATACAGTAAACCGTCTAGTGGAAAACAAGCCAGTGGTTATTTTCAGCAAGAGCTCCTGCTGCATGAGCCATTCCATGAAACAACTCATAAGCAGCTATGGAGCGAACCCAACAGTATATGAACTGGATGAACTTCCAAATGGAAGGGAAATAGATCGAGCAATACAAAAGCTTGGGTGCATGCCAGGAGTACCAGCCGTGTTCATAGGCCAAAGGCTTATAGGTGGGGCTAACGACATCATAAGTCTCCAAGTCCAAGGCAAATTAGTGCCCATGTTGATGGAAGCTGGTGCCATTTGGGTATGGAACAGAGCCAATTGATTCCTTAAATTGAATAGGATTGAGAGAGGATAGTAATTTTTTATATCCTATCTTACACCTTTTTTTTGACTTGTTTCTTCTCTTACATAACATAGGAGATGTAATAGGAAGCGAGTAAAAGCAAGAATTAGGTAATGAGCTAAGACAACCACTGAACCCCAGCTCACAGCTTATTTGTAACAAGAAACTAATGAGTTTTATGAAATTTACAATTTTGTCTTGTTTGCATGCTAACATAATGCTGTGATCTCTTTAGTAAGGGTCAGAACAACACCCTCCCCCTCCCCCCTCTCTCCCTTCTCTATTTTCCTACCATTTCCTAATAATGAAAAAAAAATTCTCTTTAAAGGAATATGTAAAGTTGAACATAAAAACAACCAAGAAGAAGACAACAAAGAGGACTGGAAAATAACAGAAAAGCCCGTACACAAAACAATGGCACAAGGTAGTACTCTTCTTTTCCAAAAAAAAAAATATTAAAGGGCATAATATAAAAAGAATAGGAGACTGACTGGCACAAAGAAATAGAGTTCTAGTCAGAGTAAACCAAACTTTCCCTCAATCTCTATCAGGTCTTCAGGCATTATCTTCAACATAACAGTTCCAATTACCATTCTGAAGAAGAAGGTTAGAAAATTAAAATCAAAGATCAGAAATTGTAACACAAAATTTTGGATATCATACAAAATGGACTTGAAGTGTCCGAGTACGCTATGATAAATAGTAAAATACATTCTCATAAATGCACAGAACTACTGGAACTCAGACATAGTTTGTTGATCAGCTAGGCAAAGACTGTTCTGCAGCTGCATTTACATTTTCAAACTGGATTACATCTAGCTTATTTTTGCTGTTAATTAAAAATAGCCTTCTCAAAGGAAACGGAATTTGTAGATATCAATACGAGTCGGATTCCGCCAAAGTAATACTACTTTGCGGAAACGGACCATTACAAACATATTCCGAGTAACCCCTTGTGTCTAAATGAGCTACCATATGGAACTGTATTCCCTCCCCTTCTTCAATGAGAAACAGAAAACTATCCAAAGACATAAGACCATTATCATTGCTAGCCACTGCTTTCACCACGTTTTCTGTGTCCCCTTCTAACTGCGTATGCAGAACCCAAATCTAACAGCTATGCGAACACCATAACTCATAGTTGCTGCTTCAGCCATGGAAGGATCCCATGTCGTGGCTTCCCTACGAACAGCACATAGCAAAACCTGTCAATTGTTCTTTACTACCACGCCCTGGATACAGTACAAACCACCCATAACGTGGGCATCAACATTCACCTTTACCCAACCTGAAGAAGGAGCCTGCCATGCTCCAGGGGAAGTGTTTGGATGGTCCGAATTCGAGTTGAAAACTCTTACGGCATACTTGCAGTAATCTGAAACGAGCCTTCTAAAATTCGCAGATATGGATGTTGGGTCGGGGCTAAAATATTCAGATATGACCTTGTTTCTACAAGTCCACAGAGCCTACGCTAATGTAGCAATATGGCGTAGTTCTTGATCTGTGCATTTCTCCAATAGCCAAAGCAAAGTTTCCTTGAAAGATGATAATGGAACCTCTGTCAATCCTTGCCAAACTGAGCTGAGATTCCAAATTTCTTGGGTAGCCTGACATTTGAAAGTGGCGTACATTATGGATTCAATAATCAAGCACCTTCAGATACTTGTCGAGACAATGTGTTTGTGCATAAGTCATTCCCATATTGCTAAGCTATCCTTGCAGGCTCTCCACAAAAAGTGTTTGAGTTTGGGTGGGGCATCCATTCTACAGATCATCTTCCAGATCTTCTCATTTGGTGTTTGATTATTCTCCAGAGCCATCTTGCCCTGCCAATAGCAAGAGCGAACTAAGAATTTACCCTTAGGTCTGCAGACAGTACAAACGATTCACTTTGTACTTTTGGTGATAATGGCATTCTACAAATCATTTCAGCCTCAACCTGGTTAAACATGTTCCGGATTATCTCCCTGAGCCACGAGCAACCCACTTGATCAATGAGGTCAGCAACCTTTAGGTTCAGATTGAAATGAGTAGTGGGTTGGGCAGCCCGCATTTGAGGATGTCTGAAGCCTGGAGTCTGTCCATACATTGATATTCAAGCCATTACCAACTCGCCATCTCAAGCCTTCTAGTAACAGTGCCTTCGCACCCCCCACATACTCCGCCATGTGTAGCTAGGATCAAAACCCCTATAGGCTTCCAGAATGCTGGAGTTTTTGAAATATCTAGCTTTTAGGACAACAGCCAGAAATGATTTCGTGTTGTTATTAATGTGCCAATTCTCTTTAGCTTGCAAGGCTTGGTTAAAAACTCTCAAATCATGCCATTAAGGAGTGCAGTTCATACATTAGACTATCCGGGATTCTGAAAACACTCATGAGGTAAACAGGAATGGCTTGAACTACCGCCTTAATAAGCACTTCTTTTCCCAGTCTTGACAAAAGCTTTTCTTTCCACCCCGGGAGTTTCTTTCATAATCTCTCCTTTAGACTTGCAAACACAGCTTTCTTAGATTTATCAATGACAGTAGGTAAACCTAGGTATTTCACATGTCTGTCTATCTCCCGTACTCCCAGCATATCTACAATTTCATCTCTCCTATCAGCACCTACACATTTGCTGAAAGCCACTTCTGATTTGCTAAGGTTGACTTTTTCACCAGATGCTCGCTCCCTCGTATCTGCGCTACAACAGAGCATTCTCTTGCGTTCACTCTTCCAAACAGTATGCTGTCATCGGCAAAGAATAAGTGGGATACTCTGGGTGCCCCGAAACAGATCCTTGCTCCATGAATTCTACTCTCCTGTGGTGCTTTGGTAATCAACATAGAAAAAGCATCAGCATATAAAATCAACAATTGGGATATCGGTCACCTTGTCGTAGACCATGGGAAGGCATGACATTGCCCTCCATTTTACCATCAACTTTGAAGGTAAAGGAAGCTCTAGATAAACACTTCATGACGCGATCTACCCATGACGTTCTGAACCCTATCCTTGACATTACATTCCTTAGAAAAGACCATTCTATTCTATCATATACCTTACTCATATCCAACTTTAGAGCAAAGATCCCATCTCTCCCTTCACCCTTTCTCTTCATAGCCCGAAAAATCTCATAAGCTACTACGACATTGTCAGTGATGAATCGTTTAGGGACAAAAGCACTCTGATTTATAGAGATAATATCACCTAAAAAAGGTTTCAATTTGTTTCCCATCATCTTCGAAATATTCTTATAAAGCACATTACAGCAGCTGATAGGCCTGAATTTGGAATGCATCTTCGGCTCCGTACATTTGGGTATGAGTACGGCACATGTTTTATTCACCAACTTCAAACAAATCATCCCCCTCCACTAATCCTTCACAAAAGCTATGATATCCCCACAATCAATATGCCATAATTTTAATAAAATAGTGCCTGCATACCAGTTGCGGTGCTTTGTTCGGATGCATCTTAGAGAAAGAAGGCTTCCTTTATGTCAGCTTCCATCTTTTCCTCCTCTAGAGCATCATTCATCTCTTCCATAACTAGATTCTCAAGACCTCCATCACCCCCTTCAAGCCAGTCGGGAAGCTAGTAGTACAATTGTCACCCTTGCAGGTCGTTCTAGCATCATCTCCCCATTGCCTGTTTCCCTTGCCTTACTAACCACATTATGGCATTCATCATTTGGAGAGCCAGAGAGCCTCAAACGTAAACAATCGTTTCCTTCATCCATTTTCAGCATATTGTATAGCAGATTGAAGCATGCTCCGAACGTACAATTGGGTAAATTTGTACATCATGAACTGGGAATAACAAGCGCCTTCCCATATCAGCCAAGAAACGGTCAAGACTTTCCCGGTTTAATTTACCTATCATTTTTCCTCTTTTCCACGTATAAGGATTACCTTTATGACCCGTAGAGAGAAAAGCATCAATCGTTTCTCGAAACTCATCCATATATCATTCTCCTCGCTGAGGTCAAGGAATTATAATCTCATTGAATTCACCAAACATAATACATGGCAGTACGCAACTTGATTTAATCGTCTACATTAACGCCCATGTCATATTTGTTTGAGATTTTTAGCCAGTGGCATATACCTACTGCTTTCCACCATATCATGGTTTAATACATATACATCAGCTTCAAAAATCCCATACCACCTGAGTTCCCCCGCTACTAATACAAACCTCATTACTAAAACCAAAGTACTCGAGTCAATCATTGTTTCCATCAAAAATATCATGTTTGGCCTTTTACTAAAGTAGCCTTCACTTTGTCTAAGTAATTAATTGTTTTATTAAATTTAATCCTTTTCGATGAAGTAGATAGCTTTTTCACCTAGAATTGGACATTGTATGACATACCAGAATATTGATTGAATTTCAAATCAATCTAAAGTGCTTTTTAGCTGTACAGGTAGAAATCTGACTGCACATGTCATAAGTACAGAGTAAAGTATAAGGCAGCTACTCCGTATAGAAAACATACTCTTTTTATTGCTTTGGTTTTTCCCTTGTCTTTCTTTGTGTTTCCTACCCCTACTTGTATTCTTATATCATCCAGGAAGTGACGAAAATAGGCAATTTGAAATGAAGATCTTATACCAGCTGTGCTTGAGAGTGCCTCTGACTTTATTCCACAGATACAGGCATGTCCTTATCCTCAAAGTTGCACAGTCTAGAGGAAAGCCTAGCGTACTCCTTGTCATCATGGATAATGGGTCTTTGGTGCTGCTAATGAATCATCATCACTCTACAATTACAAGGAAATTAAAGCTAGTGAAAGATGGACATGGTGCTTGATGGATTTTAAACGTAACGAACTAGCTAGAAGTAAATCGCAATATCATCCATGACAAACACACACCTTCACCATAAGATAGCAACCCTTTCCTTTATTTTACTTCTCTTTAATAATTGAGAAGAGATTAGAAAGACAAGAATATACAGAATAATCATGCTACTATGACTTGATCCTACAATAAACACACAAGAGTAAGATTCACTTTATGGCGTTTCCTCATAAAAAAAGTTAAATAAATAAAAAATGAAGTTAGAAATATTGCTACAACAGCTAAAGGAAACTTAAAGGTACAATAAAAGCCATTGTAAAGATGTAAAAATCAAATCAGGAGCCTCTTGAGTCAAAAGAGAAGCAAAACACAACAAAATAAACACTATAGAGTGAATCTTGCCACTGGTGGTTTTACTGTAAATTTAAAAGTACATTAAACGTTAAGAGCCACAAGATACAACTTACAACTATAACCTTCCAGAAGCATCGCAGCAAAAGGTCAAGGCAAACAACACTGAAACATTCCTAGAAAAGTGATCCTGGAAAAGAAACAGAAATCTTGGCCTAGAGAATAAATAAGGGATTTCACAGTCTAATCATGAAGGTAGTATTTTATTTTAGTGTCGGATCCCAAGTTTTTATGGATTCCTCCTTTGTTGCCTGGATTGATCCTAAAGCCATATTGTCTCAAAACGAGGAGGCCTTCCTAGTGTAAAAAGGATTTTCATCTTGTCACAATTTTAGAATACCCTTTTTTCGCGCCCTGCGTATTTGTCCAGTCCGGGACAACTGAGATCTTCCGTTCTGCGTGCGTGCGAACAGTTCAAACAAAGAAAAGTCTGGTCTGAATCACAGCCCGCCCATCTACTGCTAGGTTCAGGAATGGTGCCAGTCTAGGGCGCCACTGACACAAATAGCTCTAATATGGAGTTATGCAATTGCAAACGCTGTCACTTTTTGGTGAAACAAGATTCCTTCATTGCCGCTCATCTGACTAAAGAAAACCAATACATGTTATCCTATCATACTGTTACAGCTCATGATAAATTTCATTGCACCCGCCTGTTGGGCCGAGTGTTCGCCCACTGATCAGTCTTCACCTTTAGATAACAAAAGTGTCCGCCCCACTTGCTGGGCGAATCAAAGTTGTCTTCCGGTCTCCTGTCCACCCAATCAAGTGCAAAAAGCACAGTAGAATCACTCAATGCACGCTGCTGGCATGAAACGACACTCGAGCGAGGCCCTTACACAAGGAGTTGCGCGAAGGAGGTGCTGAGGGAAGAGAAGGATACAAGTGAACAACCATCTAACCATCAGCCTGACGACCTATAAAGAAGAATGGACTGCTTCTACTTCAGAAAAGCTTCAAGTTGTCTGCTCACTCATTCTTCATTTTATAAACTATCATCGAGAAGTTAATCAATTTAATGGAAAACTATTGAAATATAATACTCCGTATATCTTATTTTAAATTCAAATAAACTGCAAAATAGGAAGAACTTGGCTAAAGAGACTTCTCAGCTTTATATCAGTTTAGCATTTCACTAGTTATTAGAAACAAAATCCACCGTCATCCTATGATATTGCACATGTAAGAATGAACCGAAGAATGAAAAGGCAAAGAAGATGAGAAACATTTGGAGCAAGAAATCACCCAGGAAATTTCTTCAACCAGAAATAGAACATCTCACAACCTTCAAATGTTTCAAAAAGAATCAATTTTGCTTCCAAAGCTTACAGTTTGTGTTTTAGTCCAGGTTTTTACTTTATGAGCAAAATGAAGGTGAAAGAAGCAACAGTAAAAAATGTCACGAAAATCATATAATGAAATATGTTATAGGTTTGACATAGCAGGACAAGCAAAACGGTCACTACAGAGTGACCTGATCACCTGAAGCTCAGCGAAGTTTCAGATTCTTGAACATGGCAGATCTCAAAACAAACTAGCACAATATGGTTGATTATGTCAATTCATATACATTTGATTTACTTCATACAGATCATTCATACATTAAATTTAGTGCAACTTTATCTTAAGGAAATCCACAATTTTGCAGACATTTAAAGGGCTCGAAACATTAAGTTTTGAAGTATCCACAAGGTTCCGTAAACAATGAGGGGAGAAAAAGAACCAAAGACCAGCCCCACTCTGTTGTCATAATAGTTAATAGGACAGACAGATAAACATGTTCCACAAAAACAAGATACTAGGATTCACTAGTATCCCTCTATTTTATGGTAGCCAAATGTTTGTAGCTTACAACCATGATTTGATAAACCTTAAGTGTAAGGTCATGGACAGTTTGCATCAAACACAAATTTTTGCATTATAAAATTAAGAAGAGAATGACACTGCTTGTTGGTTATTCACCAGATTGAACACTACAAGAGTTCATTTGCCCCATCAAACAAATCAAAAAGGAATTTTGCAAGTCAGAAGTACAAATGAACTAACAGAAAAAAAAAAAAAAAAAAAAAAAAAACACAAATCATAGACATGAAATGTATTATTAATACAACAAAGAAAATAAATAATAACAATAAAAAGATAAAAGCTCAGAAAAAATTTTACCTGCTATTGGATCAAGACATTGAGTTTAGATGCTTCAAAGAAATATTATAACACCAATGCAATTTCATCTTTGAACATGCATCAAACTTATTTCTTCTTCTCGTAACATCTACACTATAAGAAATGAGATAGTATACGATAACCATACATATCATGTTAGCAAACAGAATCACATCGACTTCACAGTCATTTGCAAAACTTCAGCAACTCTCTTTGTTTTTTTCCAGAATTTTTTATTTGAATATTAACATTGGAATTTATGAAGCTTAATTCTGGAAACCTCAAATGAAAAAAATTTATTCTAGAAACTTCCCAATGAGAAGGTAAATGGAGAGAATCATAGTTTAATAGCACATAATGCACTAACAGATTAGACACTAATTTCTCTGTCTAGTTCTCGATACTATTTTTCACAACTAGAGATGTACATGTTATACAGCAAGTACAATAAAGTATAAAATGAAAGATGTACATCTTGTATATTGAGGATATGAAAGAGAAATAGATGAAGCATCGTTCACCAGTAGTCCCCACATGAACAAATTCCACCCTTAAAATGATGAAACCTCCTTACATCGCGAAGAATAATCTCTCTCTTTTCAATCTTAGAAATAAACTTTGTGGCTGTATGGCAATCATTGCAGACTCTAAGGTTCTTGGAAACACGGATTGTACGTCCAGGTGGGGTATTCAGGATGCCAAATGCTATTGCCAATTTCTCACTATGCCCACATAAGAGACTCTCCTTTTCCTCTTCATTAAGATTGTGAAGAACACAGGAAGTGTCAGGGACATAGCCCTCCTTTTTCATCCTCTCTAACAAATCTTCAATGAAACCATGCAACAGCTCACTTTGTGGGTGCAACGCATCACCTGCGAGAAATTTATGAACCTTATCACCGATTTCGATCCAACTGCACCCAGGTTCTTTTCTCACACCCATCTGCTTCATATTCTTCCTGATACCCATTGCCTTATCCCATAGCCCAGCAGATGAATAGATATTGGAAAGTAAAACATAATGGCTATCCACATGTGGTTCTAATTGAATGAGCTTCAATGCAGCAACCTCCCCAAGCTCTACATTCTTGTGCACCTGACAAGCACCCAGCAAACTGCTCCAAGCACCTATTTTATCATATTGGACAGGCATGCTATTGAGAAGTTCATATGCAGCATCCATTTTTCCTGCTCGACCAAGCAAGTCCACTAAGCAAGCATAGTGATCAGATGTAGGACTGACACCATATTCATTGCTCATACTGCAAAAAATATCGAGGCCTTCACTGACCAAGCCCGAGTGACTGCATGCAGCAAATACAGCAATAAATGTAACTTCATTGGGCTTCACCTCACTGCCCTGTGAAGCCTCTGCAGCCATTTTTCGGAAGAGACCAAGTGCTTCTTCTCCTTGCCCATGCATACCATAAGCCATGATAAGCACATTCCACGTTATCACATTCTTCTTTGGCATATGATCAAATACACTTTTCGACAAAGTCAAGCATCCACATTTTGCATACATGTCAATTAATGCACTTCCAACAGCAATATCTGATGCCAAATTATTTTTTATGGCATAAGCGTGGATCTCTTTCCCTTTAGCCAGTGCAGATAGGGAAGCACAACCAGGAAGAATCGCCATAAGAGTAATAGAATTTGCTCTAAGAAAAGTTCGTATACCATTCTCATTTTCATGTTCACCATTATCATTTACATTAAGAAAGTGCATCTCATGAAGCAGCTGAAGAGCTTCACTGTGATGTCCACTAACAACACAACCGGTTATCATTGTGTTCCAAGAAACAATATCCTTGTGCGCCATGCTATCAAATAAACCTTTGGAAATTTCAATCTTCCCTATCCTAGAGTACATATCCATAAGAGCGTTTTGTACATATGTGTTCTTTTCAAAACCCAATTTGATAACAAAACTATGAATTCCTTCTCTATCTAGGAATGCTCGACTGTGAACACAGGGTGGTAAAACACTTGCCATAGTAGTGGGATTTGGGAAGAGTCCTGCACCTTCTAGCATTTCAATAAAAAGCTTCAATGCTTCCTCAAAACGCCCATTTAATGCATAACCAGCTAGCATGGCATTCCAAATAGCTATATTCCTCACCTGTGTGTTATTAAATACTTGAAGAGCACAATTAACCTGTTTGCAATTGCTATACATGTCAACCAAAGCACTAGCCACAAAGGAGTTCTCACTTAAGTCTTCATTTCTCATCACATAAGCATGAAGTTCTTTTCCTAAATCCAACAACTCCAAATGGGAGCATGCAGGCAAAACGCTTGCAACTGTTACTCCGTCAGGTCTAAAGCCCCTCTGAACCATAAACTTCAAAAACTCTAAAGCCTCCATGAAACGATCATTTTGTGAAAATGAGCTTATAATCGTATTCCAAGTAACCAAATCCCGATCCTCAAACGTGTAAAGCAAGGATTTTGCATAATCAAGCTTCCCCAACTTCGCGTACATAGCCATCAACGCATTAATCGTAAAAGTTCTCACATCACCCTTCCTCAAACTATAAGCATGAACTTGTTTCCCAAGCCTCAACCCATCAATAAAACCCAAATTCCCACAAGCCAACACTATACTCACCAACGTAAACGAGTTAGGATCAATATTCTCCTTCTGCATACCCCAAAACGCCCCCAAAGCATCCTCCCACTCTTCATGCCTACACAAGGCCGATATAATCGAGTTCCACGAAACCTGATCTCTCTCAGACATTTCATCAAACATCTTACGCGCATCCCAAATATCCCCACATTTCCCATACATATTCACAAGGGTATTATCCACAGTAGTAGAATTCGACCCATACCCAAATTTAACCACCTGGGTATGAATCTGCTTCCCCAAATTCAAATCATAACGATCCGCCGCAGCCTTCAAAATGGCGGGAAACACGAAATTGTCCGGTAAAACACTCTCCTTTAACATGGAAATGTAGGTGCAGATGGCTTCTTGAAGAAGCCCGGAACGAGCTTGAGCGCGAAGGGTTTCGACCCATGAGTCAATAGTGCGCGGTTTTGTAGTGGGGTTTGGGAATAGAGCAGAGGAAGATGGAGTAGCAGAGGATTGAAGGGTGGGTTTGTGGTATAGAGGTGAGCGCAGTTGACGGGTTGGGAGTGAAGGTGGAGCAGAGTTGGAGGATGATAAAGTTGGGTGTAGATTGGGAGGTAGGAAGTGAGTGTAGGAGGATGACATTGGTAACGGCTAGAGTTGTCATAATCGTTGATTTCATGATATAAGTGCTAAGAAATGGATTTCGAATTTAAAAAGTTATTTATCAAAGAAGTTTTTGCTTAATATTTTAAAATAAAAATAAACGAGGGGTGTGATTCGATATTTCTAGAAACAAATCATATCAGGTCGGTTCATGTTTAGTAATTGTTGGGTCCAATTAACCTTTAAATTCAGCTTAAGGTGAACTTAAATTATTTCGAGTGAGTATCAAAGTAAGGTCATGGACTGCTGGGATTGAGCTACATATGAATACAATGGTGAGAAAAAAATAGCATGTAATATATTTACATGAAAATTACCTCTCAATAATAAGGGAAAACCACAATGTTGATCATCAAGGATGCTTAAGTATGATTAGGGGTGCTTAACGAATAAAGTTATTCGAGTTCGGCTCGAGTTCGGCTCTATCAAAGCTCGATCAAATAGGGTTCGGCTCGAGACTTAAACTAACCAAGCCGAGCAAGGTGCGGCTCAGCTCGAGAGCTCGATAAGAAGTTCGATAAAATTTAAGACATAAATTTATTTTTGTATGTATTTATATTTTTGCGGTAAGTAACATAAGAGGAAAGTGGGAAAAAGACAAGTTTTCTTGTCCCACATCAAAACATTGTCAAGAAATAGAAGATGACATGGTTATAAAATAATAGAGCATTGATTTCTTTGAGTCCAAATAAACAACAATCTTCATTCAATCCTATATTGAAAGTCTCTTGTTGCATGCGACCCAAAACAATCTAAAATTCTTAATGACTAGCACCTTATATAAAATTGAGCAATATATTAGCATCTGATCTAAGATTGAACTCACAAATGTCGATATTCAATTCAATGTACAGCTCACATTGCTTCAGGCATTCGATAAGTTGAGATTCGGGAAAAAGGGCAATAATATAGCTAAATTTATGTCAAGGGCTTAGGAAGGTAGAATTGTATAGCGGTACGTTGCCTTGGAAAAACTATGTACCATTATATTAAACATAGGAAATTCAAGATCACCTACAGTTACTCGTGTGCAAAGTGGGATGTAAAAGATGAAGGAAAATATGAGAAATGCACAAGATAATGGAAGTGAATTATGATCACATTGATCAAATATGGGCTCAACCACAAAATATCGAAACCTGATAAAAAAGAGAAAAGCTTCCTACATCAATTTTAATTTGTCTGTCATATAACTTTATCTTTTCCCCTCTTTAATAGATTAACAACAAAAAAAAGCTCTTCTAAGTCATGGGATGCCAAAGATTAAAAGGAACCTTTCAAATGAAAACATCCTAATTCTGAGTCACAAACCCCAAAATCAAGAAGACAAATATTGTTAGTATATACTAGTAGATAGAGACTCATAATCCTCTTTTTATTCCATACAAGCTAAAAGGCACTAAAGCCCAAGGAAGCCATAAACCTTTGTCCACCAAGCACCATACATACTCTAAACTTTAAGCTTTGGTACTTCAAAAGTACTTCAAAAGTACTTCAAAAGTAAAAAAAAAAATCTTATCCTTAATCTTCCTAGTCCGTACACAAAATAAGACATAAATTTAATTAAACCAATCATAATGATGATACTAACATAAAGAATTATTCATCTTTGTCACTGATGTTTCACTAACATACCAAAATTATATTCTCCTTCAAATCAAATCATATACACATTAAACCTACATTGAAGATAACTTGCCAAAAACAGGAAAAAGGGTGTTACTTGATAAATTTAACATTAAAGTGAGAAAAGAAAGATAAAAACAAAAAAGAAAAGGAAAGAAAACAACATACTTGAGTCGGAATTTATGAGCATAGCAATGCCACCAAAGCTGCAAGTACCACCATTGATCTTAGTCTTCTGCCAGTAACTATTGAAAGCGTAAGAGGCGTGAGAAATAGGAGAGTCAAGCTGAATTTCATCACATTCCTCTCCTCCTCCACCACATGCATAGTCCATTTTTCCTAAATAGTGCTATATTCTTATGTGAAATGAACACAAGCTCACAGATGTCCTCTGCTAAAACAATAAGCAATAACCTGAATCATCCCTTGAGGTGACTCCGTAGGGGTTGGTAGACTTATTCACATGAGTCATATCCTCCAAACCAAAAAGGTATTTGATATATTGCGCACTTGTGTTGAATATTAGTTTATACTACTCAAAGATGGTTGCTTTGATTGACCATGCTAATAGAGTGACAAATAAGGCACTTAAGATCAATAATTTTACTTGATGAAAGAAGTGTGTAAAAAACTTATACATGAAATACTCATAAATGGTTTTAGGCTAGCTTTATTTTCTATGAAGTAAATACTTGTTTATGCACTAACGGTGCTATAAAATCAATATTATAGTATTCTCTGCAGTTGTCTATTGCAAAATTATACTTGCATAAATGCACATATAACTTGACATCTTTTGCCTATATTTATACTCGTAGTAATGAGGATAAATCAGAAAACATCACAAAAGTGTATAAGAAAACAAAATAATATAATTCATTCACAAAAAAGATATAGGTTGGTGGTGCTGGGTTATAGGGGGGAGGTTGTGGTGGTGCTGGGTTGTAGGAGGGAGGTTGTGGTGGTGCTGGGGGTGAGGGATTAGGTGGGGACGAAGCCAAAGTGTGGGGTACCAGACTACCAGGGATGAAGTTGAAAGAACATAGGCTAGTTTTCTCATTCTAGTTTTTAGAGATCCCACATCAAAAGAAAATAAGAATACAACAAGGAGGGGGTATTATAAAACTTTACTCTTGTTTATTAGAGGAAGATAACAATTGGACCTTGTGTCTGGGCTACTATTTGGGCCAATATGATGCATGGTCTTTCGAGCACAAATATAACTTTAGAGCTTGAGTCGAGCTCAATTATTTTTTTGAGCTCGAGCCGAGCTCAAATATTTCAAGCTTGTCAAGCTTTGAGCTCAAGCCGAGCCGATTAAAATTCTGTCGAGTTCGAGCCGAGCCTAATACTATTCGGGCTTGGCTCGATGATTTAGCACTCCTTAGTATGATGATGATTAGGAGTACGATGGAGTTCACCACTAAAATAATGTTAGAAACTTTGTATTTTTAGGATAATTACAACTAGTACCCTCATCAATGACACTTAATATTCCTAAAAGTACCTCTCACTACTAATATTGTGTTAACCTCCCTTACAACTTCATCAAGTTTGTGCACCCTCATGATTGTACTAGGTCACATTACACTTATACTCACTGGGGTGTCAATTTGGGTTTGTCGAAACAAGTTTGAGCAGGTGATAACAAGGTGGATACTAATCGGATTTGGTTGAAATAGGTTCCCCGTTGCTTTCAAGTCGATTCGGTTGGTCAATAATGGGTTTTGGTTCAATAGGTTATTTTCTTACTCTAATTCACCTTGAACGAATTTGATTTAGTTTAGGTCATAATCAATTCAGTTTGAATGAGTTAAGTGGATTATTTTAAGTTGGTTGGATTCTCGGTTGAGTCAATTCAAGGCATTTCGAGTCAGTTCGATTTAGGTTTGAACGAGTAAAGATAGTAAATTTAGGGGTAGAAAAATTTTGAATCATTAATTAAGACAATTTATCTTAACTACGATTGATAATTATGAATTCCTTAATCCTTTCAGCTCCTCTCCCAATGAAAAGGGATTCATTTAAGTCAAAATTATAAATATTGTTTAGTTATCGTATGACAATTTCTCATCATTGATCAACTTCTTTCTTACTTCAAGCATTGTTCAAATACATAACATCTATCATGAAGCTAACTATGTAGTAAATGAACTTTCTAATTAGTCATCCTAGATACAATGTTAATATCAATATGTTTCTCCGTTACTTACAAACAAGGAGCTTATTGTTTTTATTTAACTCATATTGGACACAAGGAAATAGACGTCATTGGTGCTTATACTAATTAGTCAACAAACCACCCTAATAGTAGTAGGAATATCTCATTTATGAACATGATATAATTCTTTAAATTATATTGTCTTATATATTTCTCTAAAGAGTCCTAAAGGCCCTAGATCCTATTAAATTAATCCAAAAGCCCAAGTCGATGTGGAACCTTGAAAGACAGAAGGTTTGTTGTTGAGTTGAATTAATTTTGGGTTGTTTAAGAGTTTGTTTAACATCATACTAATCATAAAATATGTGGGCGAAAATCAACTCTCGAGTTTCTAAAGGTTGGTCTTAACATGTTAGCTTAAATCGGGTTAACAATCACTATCAATTGGGCCTTGTCGATATATTGTCGAGTTGAATCAGTTATAGGTTGTTACATGTCGGTTTACAGTCAGGTTGAATTGTTAACGGGTCAGGGCTATTTCGGATCGGGTTTTCTTCTGGTTGAGATCAGGTTGGTTCAATTTCAAGTAAAATTTGGTTTCTCTTTTCAGATTATAAAACAGATTGAATCAGCCCGAATTGAATCTGTAAGTCATATTAGCGGTTAATGTTGAAATTGACTATTCTACTCTCACATACCTAACGTGCTCCTATACTAAACACTAAACCACCAGTATTTATGCATTAAATGATTTCCACCTCATCGCTAAATTTTTCTAAGCTACACTCCACTCCATTATTCTTCTACACCAGAGCAACCTCATCTCCTCGTTGTCATTATTTCTACCAACTTTTCAATCGTTCTCTCCAAAGAAGCCTCAACCCCTCCCATTAAGCCTCTCACTCTCTCACACCTCAAACAACGTCCTCTCCCACTCGATCTCTCACGCCTTGAATGGTTACACAATGTGATGGTATATCTTGTCATTGAGTGTGTGAACCACACAAAGATTTCCACCCAAGTATGATCGAATTCAAATGTTGCTCATTTTCAATTGATTATTATCATCATATACTAAACCGAACCCTTAAATGCTAGATCACATCACCTTATATTTTCAAAATTAAAACCTTACATGTTAGATATCATCACTTTAAGGGAGGCAATGGAAACCTATATCCTCTTATACATAAGTACATTTGATTTGGCCTTAGGTGTTCTTAGTCCATGTCGTGGCCCGCCCCTCCGCTTATGAGAAGAGAAGGCACCTTGGCTGCACTATGGTGGTTAGAGGCGTTTGTGTTTCCTAGGGTTTCTTGGACTTGACACCACGCTGTGACAACTTGCCCCTATGGTTGAGACACAAGAGAGGTATATTTTTGTTGTGATTTGTTTAACATTATGTATGGCACAATACTTTCAAAACAATCCTCTTGCTGATTCTTTCAAAAGGCCACAATTCAACAATCTAAAAGATGTTAAGTTTTTTTTCCAGAAGACCCTTCTTCTAGCGTCAAACTGTTTCAGGCTTAAAACAGGGTCAATTAAGTGTTGAATATGTTTAGATTTGGTTGCGAAGAGCTTCTTCGCATCTCCTATGGTGGTGAATTCCTACACAAGTAAAGTTAATATACTAGGGTTGTATTCGAGAAAACCCTCTCTGATACTTAAAGCAGTAGAAGGCATAAGAATTGAGAAAATTTTCCATGTGTTTTGTGCGAATAGAATTAACGTACTGTACCTTTAGATGAAGTATTTATACTTATTGTTATGCCAAAAAGAGGAGTGAGTTTGCCAGAGATACTTGCCACCGTTAGTTCTAGACCATAGCCTAATGTCGTTTTTCCATCTATGTTCAAAGATAAACTTGGGATTGAACTATTGCTTATGAGCTTTTGGATAGGTTCAAATGTATTCTAACCCATAACCTAATAACATATTGATATAGGTTTATATTTTTTATACCTATGTAATAAATATGTATTATTTTATTTGTAGCAATAAGTAATCTATAAAATTTCAATATAGTAAAAATGAGATCATACTTTGTATTTTATCTCTTATAAAGAATATCCACGTATTTTTATAATTTTTTTTTACAAAATTAACGCAAGATTCAGTTCAACTAGTTGTCCTCTTAAAAAATAAATCTCTTATCATATTAAAACTTTATTCTCTTCAAATTATTTTTTCTAACTTTATTTTATTTTTCTAAAATTGACCTATTTTTACTCGCCATATTTTATTTTTCTAATATTATCAACTTTGTCAAAAAAATAACTCATCTTTTCTAAAACTTGTCTTACTTGAGACTCGGGCTACCGAAAACAGCAGGAGCCCCCTCTCTTGAGTCTTAATCTACCACGCGACACACACTGACACTGACACATTCTCCTGACTCCCTACTACGATCCCTTCCTTTCCCGGGCCTCCTCCCGGCTCTCCAATCTCCACCCCTTCTGCCCGTCCTCCATCTGCGCGCACCGCCCAATCACTACCACCAACTTCTTCCAATTCTTTTCCCCCAAATCCTCCAACATTCGAACTCCGCCATTAATGCCGGGACCCACAGTAGCAATGGAACCCGTCGAACGACAATCGTTAAAGAAGTTGAGCTTCAAGTCCCTCAAACGCGCGCTCGACGTCTTTGCCCCCGTGCATGGCCACTTCCCCCCGCCCGATCCCGAAAGGTCCTTTCTCTGTCCCCCCCGACGTTTAAACCCTAATTTTGTCGCAAATTATAATTCTTTGAAATATTTTTGTTTTGAATTGTGCAGTAAAAAGATACGGCTGAGTCACAAGGTTAGTACATGACATACTACTCAGTTAATCGTTGCTTATTATGTATATTCCTGATTGATAATTGTTATATCTGTTTTGATTTTATGTTGTTAACTTGAAGATTAATATAGAATACGGAGGAATCAAACCGGCTTCGGTTCCGGTTCCGTCTGCTAAGCAGAATCAGGGGCATACGTCATCTGCGCCGTCTGATCCCCTTGCTCTATCTGGTGATAATGTGTGCTGTTTTTGTACAATATTACATTTTTTTTTTTGGTGTTTTTGATGTAATTCGATTTGATTTAGCGCCGGAAGATGCACTAAGAGGAGGGGCTCATAATGCTTTGGTAGTTGCTCCAGCTGTGCAGTCGAAACCGTACGTACTCTTACTAGAAGTTATAATGACTTGCTCGTGTTCGGAATAGAAGATATTCTGTTGGAATTTTGAACTGAAGTTGAAAGAATGAAAATTTTAATGTTTTTGCTTATTTCATAGTTGTTTGTTTTCTGATATAGTGATATGCAATTTGTGATTTTGCCTTTTTTTTTATCCCTTGTCTTCAGGAATGAAGTTGGTCCTAGTAAAAGCAATGCACTGATTTCTACTTCTGGTTCTTCTGAAAGGTACACAGGCTTCACTTCTTTGTTGTTGTATGCGTCATTTGGTTGCTCAGATTTCTATAATCACCAAGCTATCTGACCTTGCTGTATTCTTAGTTGCATTACGGAAGTTGTAAAGGCATCATTTTATAAATAGTTTAGCTGAGTTTTTATTTGGGCAGTGCAATGAGTAATGCCTATGTACTTCCCTTCAATGCTACATTCGAGTCATTGCACAAGGCTTCATTTATAAATAGTTTATCTGAGTTATTATTTGGGCTGTGCAATGAGTAATGCCTAGGTATTTCCCTTCAATGCTACGTTCGAATCATTGCTCTTATCCCTTACAAAAGAGAACAGCCTATCAAGTGGTTATTTTAAAACTATTACTTGTGACCTCAAAAGCTTGACTTGTCCATGCTGGATTTTGATTATAACTTTTCTTTTATATATTTCGGTTATCCTTTTTGTTTGATCCTCAATCTCCTGTATCTGTTCTCTCTCTCTCTCTCTCTGAGTCTACCTCCTGGATTATGTTGGTTCCATTACTTTTTTGTTTCAATTCAATGTTTGAGTCTTAGGATATGGTTAATGTAGCCTTAGCCTTCAGTTAATACTAGTATCTTTGTCTTATGATATTGAATTTGGTTTTAATTATGATATTGCTTCAATTTACCATTTTGAAGATCACCATAGTATAGAAAGATAGGGGATCTCAATTCTTATAGAGGTACTCTATTTTCAGTTAGGTGCACTACTGTTTTCTAGGGTGTGGATTGGGATTCATCACTTCTGGCAATGTTTTTTGGGATGCCTGTAGCCGCCCTATTTGTTTCCAGCTTTAAATTTCATTTGCTAAGCAAGGCTCCCTTTTAAAGTGACTGCTTTTGGGTGAACTTTGATGTTAGGGAGGATTCACACTAATGACATGCTCCAAAAGTGGAGGCTGGGTTTGGGAATACTGACATCTGCTTGTTGTGCTAAGTGTCTGAGTCTTGCTCACATGTGATCTTTTTTCTCATGCCATAAAGTTTTTTCAATGCATATTGTTTGGATGATTTCTCTTGCTTATTTTGATTTTCTATTTGTGTGTGACAATTTAAGGTTTTCAACGTCTGCTCTTATTGAGCGAATTCCAAGTAGATGGCCAAGGCCTGAGTGGCGTGCTCCATGGAAGAATTATAGGGTGAGAAATTTTGTTGCATTTTTTTTTTAATTTTTTCAAGATTTGCTGCTATGATTTCAGTTTTTTGTGGCTGAGTATGGTTGGCTTTGCTTCTTTCTTTCATGGATTAATCATTTAATATTTTCATGCTGTGATTGCATTAGTAAAATACAATGAAAGCGCTGTTCTCTGTTTTGCTTCTTTCGTATTCACTGCTCATGGTGCCTTCGCCTTTCTAAATATATAGAATAAAATCTCTCATATATGGTTATACCTGATTCATATCCTTCCATCCCAATTCAGTTTACTCCCTATCCCTTATCATCTGTACCTAATTAGTTTGCCCATTTTTAAAATGGCAAAGGCCTAAATACCAAGGAAGTGAGTCCATTAATGTGGGACAAGAGAGAGTAGTATTTTTATGCATTCATGCATAAAGATTTTTGCTGTTGATTTGGTTGTGTTTTGCTTCTGGAAATGCTGAGGCCAAATGTTGGAGTAGTGATTGTTTGATGTTTATGAACTATTTAAGTGTCCAAGTTATACAGGTTTTAAAAATGCAAGGCCTATGGTAAAGGGGCACAACAGCAAGAAGTAAGAGACACAACTTTGTTAATAATATTTCAAATTAAAATTTTATGACCAGCATTGCTTTTTACTATATCAGGGGACTGATAAGTCAAAACTAAGAAACTAGAAGTAAAAGTGGAGGGCATGAGTCCATAATACAAGGGCCTTGGATAAAAATTCTATGGAGAGGACACACTTTCCTTTGAAAAGATGGGAACTATGTATTAACTTAGGATGGGGATGAAAGGGAGGGGAAAATAGCATCCTCTGTCAGGAAGCTTTATTGTGGTTGGGCTTAGAGATTTACATATGAAGATTTGTTAAAGAAGTAACCTTGGAGAAAAGCACAACCAGCAATGATAATACTGGATAGTTGCAATAGAAGAAGTAAGTGCAAAGGTAATCAATGGTTACACCTATGAACGATCCCCACAATTAGAAAGGAAATTTAAGGTGGAGTAGATGCACTAAATGTGCTTCTCAAGTTGGGCTTGATTTTTGAAGTGAATTTCACCCACCTGCTCATAGGCAATGCCAACCCGTAATACCATGAAGAAAGGGATTATTAATCCCAAAGCTCTAGTGGTGTCTTGGTGATCAAATCAAACAGTGAAGTGGCCTGATTTTGGCCTTATTTACCATTTCTCTCTCATGACATGTGTTAGGAAGGGGCAATGTGGTGGAGATTTGTATGTCTTGGGAAGATGGAATGGGATATAAATTCTAGCGTTAGGAAGTGGCAGTGGGGTGAGTGTTGGTTAGGTAGGTGAAGAGAAAGGGCCGTTTGAGAAGAGAAGGGGATGTCTTATAGTATTTGGGTAGCTAGTGGTGTGATTCTAGCCGGAGTCTTGGTAGGGAGTGGATGGAGATGATGGTGGTCAGGCAGAGAAGAGAAAGGTTGACCACAAGACAATGACTTTGATATTTGAATTTCTTTTTTATTAGTTTTTAGAATCGTTTGTTGTGGAATTAATTTTGGAGAAAGGGAGGGGAGATGGGGTGATAGGTTGGTAGCTTTTTATGAGGCTTATGACAAGCCCATGCATGAACTCTGGGATGGTCTTGAACTTTATATCTGTATGTGATCTTGCTTCAGGACTTCTAACATGTGTAAATATGTGGGTGATTCCAAAAGCCTATATCATTAATTGTTTTCTTAAGTTGGCAGTTCATGATCAAGGTGTATTGTTTGTGACCCTTTTCTATGCTATATTTTGCGGCTAATTGTGACATTCTGTCTCTTCTCTGTGCAGGTAATAAGTGGTCACTTGGGATGGGTGAGATCAGTTGCATTTGATCCAAGTAACAATTGGTTTTGCACGGGTTCTGCAGATCGTACTATCAAGGTTTAATAATTTTTCTCCACTCAAAAATGAACTTGTTATATTATCATGATATTGAAGTCTTTTCTGATTGTTTGATTTTACAGTTGTGGACTTGATATATGTGAGAAACTGGGAAGTCAATGACTAAACATAACAATTATCAAACAATGCTGTTACAAATGATAAGCTGATGGGGTGGTTAAATGGTAAAGACAAGACCGAGAAGTAACATGAAGAGTGTAATAGAGAAGATCAGGCTATTGGTTGTCCTGTTTCCAATTTTCTATTGTTGACTATTAACTGCAAATTTGGAAAGGAGTTCTGCATGAATTGCATGAGAGTAGATGATGTTGACTTGAAGTATGTTGGAAAAACTTTACTAAGTTGGTCAAAGAAATAATCCAACACAAATAAAGCAGGATTGAATAGTTTTTGACAGACTAAGGTTACTAAAATTGGTAGTATAAGGCAGGTTGCTGTCCTAAATAAGATCTTCGATATCAATGCAGTATTTTCCGTAACTTTTCTGTCAGTTTTATTCTTTTGCAAGACTAATAGTTTGTCACCTCAAAAAGGAGAATGCATTCACTCACACACGTACACACACCAACCCACATGCACATGCACACCCACATGAATAATTGTTTCTTGGCAATCATTGTGAGTAAACAGAAGACCTTGAGTAATAGCAATTAAATGGTAGTTAAGACATCACTATGATAGTATGCCAGCTTTATTTGTGTATTGAACATAATGAGTGAAGCATGTTAAAGATGAGTGCAAGTTGCTTGTTCTTGCTATTAAATTGCTCTCATGCAAATTTTTTAGGATTAAGTACTATTTACATCACACTTTGGAACAAAATATGTCATATAATATAATGAGAACAATCATTCTAATAGTATCTCAAAACTGAAAGGATGATCAAATTGTCTTGGGAACAGGTATAGTGTACTAAAATGCTGATAGACGAGTTATTATTTTCAAAACTAAATTTCAGGGTCATTGCTGACAAGTTATCTTCATTGATTTAGATTTGGGATGTAGCTAGTGGGCGATTGAAACTTACTCTTACTGGACATATTGAACAAGTTAGAGGTTAGTATCATAGGAGTTAGATGTTTGAATTGAAGTTTTAGTGTATGTGATACCTGTTACATGTTAAGTTATGTGCCTTTTTCTTTCAGGGCTTGCTGTAAGCCAGAGGCATACATACATGTTTTCTGCTGGTGATGATAAAATGGTGAAGTGCTGGGATCTTGAGCAAAATAAGGTGAGATGATGTATGAGATTTGTTGTAGGTTTTTTTTTTAAAACCTCCATTTGTCATTTAATTTTTTTTTAAAAAAAATTTTATGAAGTTTTTGTTTGCTTGGAATTCTTTTTTTCAAAACAAAATCTGTTGTCACCTTTACATCTTTGACTGTTTATGTATCTTGTTCTGAGATGTATTAATTTCATAGAACAGGCTTTACTTGATCTATTTGAAGCTTTATTGTTGTGATAAATGTTTAGAAACCCATTTTTATGAAGAGCCTGTAAAGATTTCCTCCTATTTTTTCTCTGACTGAATGCTGGCAACATACTTGGTAATGGGGGTTCTATTTTTCTATTTTTGTCATTAAAAGGATCAATAAATACGCATAGGTGCAAAACTATAGACTTTCTTTCTTTCTACCAAAAAACAATTTACAGAAAGTCTATGTGGGACATCCATGGCTATTGATGTGCTAGAAACCTTAGAATGTGATATGGACCGGGTTGCTGGGTGATGACAGACGGAGCACACAAGGATAAACAATGAAGAAAAGCAGATAAAATGCCTACAATTCGAGAAGTAGGAAGATCTCCCAATATACTTTTGTATTCTCAATTTCTGGATGTTTTCCAATCCAACATACACTATATACATATAATGTAAACCCCTGCACTCCTAACAACTTAGATTCCCCTCCCCCTTATTGTAATTATATAAAGTATTGCATATATCTGTAAATAACAACTTTTCGGTTACAACTTAATTTATTCTTTTTCTTTCTGTTGTGCATTTCTGTCTGTGCTGTGCTTTGCCTTTGTTGTCATGTTGTCATGCTGCTACATTCTGCCTTCTTGTTGTTCCCATCTTCTGTCCCACGATCATCCTCCTATAAGTGATGATAATCGGTGGCTTTGCTTGATTCGTATCAGAATGTTGTTGTCCTAGATAGGAAATGTGCCATCCTAACCCTACACTTGAGAATGGGGTATTTTGAATATGATGTGGGTGTGTTATGGAATGTTTTCAAAAAAGATTTTCCTTTAATTCTTATATCTTTAATTTCTGGCAATTTTGTCTTACCAATGCTATTCTGTTCAGGTTATTCGCGCTTACCATGGCCATCTAAGTGGAGTTTACTGCCTGGCTCTTCATCCCACTCTTGATATATTGCTTACTGGAGGTCGTGATTCGGTTTGCCGGGTATGTTGAGTTTGTTTAATGAGCCCCTGATGTCTTTGTAATGCAACTATTTAGCTATATTTATTGGAAATCAGGCTCCCAAGTCTTTAGTTGAAAAATCATTATGATTTTATCTTTTTTTTTTCTTCAGGTTTGGGACATTCGTAGCAAAACACAAATCTTTGCTTTGTCAGGGCATGAAAACACAGTCTGTTCTGTGTTCACTAGGCCTACGGTATGCTAGCTTTTATATAGAAGTATTGGTTTACCTTGTTTCTCCATCTTGGAATTCAGACGAAGAGGCTATTTTTTATACATTTTTTGTTTGAACTGTCTTACACCTTAGGATCATTGTTCTGATATAGCAATAATGGTTGGACTTCTCTCCTTGTGAAAAGTTATGATATGTCACAAATTGGTAGTTCTAATGCTTGTTTTGTCTCTATTTTCGGTCCCTTTGTGTATGCCTTTATGTAAAAAGCCTGGTCCCACCGACCCCGTACCATCAATGCGTGATTTTTTTTCTGTTTCCTTCTTTTTCAACAATAAGTTGTACGTATCTGATAGAGGGAAGGAAGTGGAAGAAACAGAAGTGAAATTAGATATGGGATCTGTATGTGCAAGTTTCTGGATTCTGATACTTGTTTAGAGTAGTTGTTAGAAGAACAGAGACTATTGTCAAGCTAGTGCTTCGGCTGCTTCCTTGAAAATTCAAAATTTTAGGTTCTGGTGGTTTACGGCAGCTAAAAGTATGACTATTGTTTCAGAAATTCCGTCTGGGCTGTTCTATGTTTATCATTTAATATGTGATATCCTTCTATTGTTTTCTTTTTCCTGTCTTTTCTCACCTAAAAGAATGAAGATATTAATTGAAGTCGGGACCGTAATATTGTACAATAATTGATCTTGCCAAAGTTGAGGAATTGCCTGAACAGGAGCATAGAAAGGTTGGTGCTTTGTCCATCGTCCTTTTTATTTCTCTTATGTGCATGTGTCGGAGGGTGGGGTTTGCAACTGGAGAGGGTATGGAATAGTTATTTTGCAATTTTGGGTTGAAGGCTAAAGGAGCCACATTGCTTTAAGAACCCCCCCCCCCCCCCCCCCCCACCCCACCCGTGCGTCCTGCCCACCTTTGGGTAATAGTATCAATGAGAATTATTATACATTTTGCAATGCCCAGAATTTATCTTCGTTCTCCACTAGGTGAACCTGCCAGGTCAACTCAATGTAAAGAAAGCTCCCCTGAATGGAATGGGATAGAAAGAATGCGAAGTGCTAGCGCTATAGGGCCGGTTTCCCGTACTTTCAATAAAATATATAAGAATATATGATACTCTTAAGCCTTTGTAAGAATATCTCCCTTTTTCTTCCTCGCTATTCTACAGCCATCATTTCTGCCCTTTTTTTAGGTTCTGTTAGAGATTTGTTCTGGTAATTTTCTTTTGGCGTGGGGACTTAGCTTTTGACCTTTTCTGATTTGATGCTTGAATTTTATTCTACTCACTTTGGGGAAGAGCAGTTTGAGTTAGGCTGGATCTTAAGAGCATTTTGGTTTATGAAAAACCCTAGAGGAATGAATCTGTTGAAGGTCTTGTAACAAATTGGCAAAATGCAAACAACTCAAATCATAATTAGAGCACTGGCAGATATCTGCAATTACAAAGAGTTGCTGTGATGTTCTTATTATGTCTTATCATTACATGGTCATACTTGATACATGTGTCCTATTTCTTTGAGGGCTCAGACACTGTAAGGCCTTGATGTTTTGTTTTATTTTATTTTTATATGGATATTCGACTTTGTTGACAGAAGTAGTTTGTTTGGGTGCTTCTCAATGTGATTGCTTTGGTGTAAAATTAATTGTTTATACTTTTCTATTAACCATTCTTATTTGTTTTTATCTCTGTTTGCTTCTCAGTCAAGGTCAGTGGGTTTACTTATATTTGGGTAATCAGTTGCCTCAGGATTCAGATGATTTTGGCTTGGTTTTCTTCCCTCCTTTTGGACTTGTAGGATTTAGTTTCTGAAGGAGTTTGGCTGTTAGATGTGAAGTGAGTAGGTGACTATCAAATTATCTTTGAGTTTTAGTACTGAATTTGATTATTTCTTATATGTTTGTCGGCCTGTCTTTTCAAAACACCTGTATTCTAGCATTGACTGGTTGGAGGTAAAACTCTGTATGGGGCCTTTTAGCTGTGACTGAGATCTATATTAAGTGTTCTTTGTTGAAATGCTCCTGACTCTATTTTCAGAATGTGTTTTTAAGTTTGAAGTGGCTTATTTGCCCGAAAAAGAAAGTTGGGAGTGGCTTTATTTATCTGAGGACATCCACACTCCTTTGCTTGAATTTTGATTCTCCAGGTTTCTGGTGAAGTTCTACAAGTTTGTCTTTATATCTGGAAAAAGGTTGCTGTTGTTTCTTGTTATTGACTAAGGTCTGTGTACGAGTTTGAGCTTTAAGGATGTTGGCTGGTGTTTAAGGTGCAATGTTAAGGCCTTTTGATTACTTTGCATTACACTTTTGTTCATCTTAACAAAAGTCTCTGGAATGCTTATATTTACTTTCAGTCAGTGCTAGTACAATTTCAATTGTTCATAGGATTGTATAGACAGTGATGCATTGGAGCATGTGAGCAACAATTTTCAGTAATAGCATAAATTTTTGCTGTTAACTTGGTGTGATAAAAGATTGTCAGCTCCAAGAATCCAACCAACCCTGAAACTTATACATTTTACAATTTAGGAAAGCCGGCAGTTGCAAATTTGCGACAAATAGTGTATTGAATCTATAAAAGATTGGGAGTTGGACAATTTTATGCATCCTGACTCCTCTTTTTTTAGTACCTACGCTAGTTGTTGAGCTTGTGTGGATGAGTTTCTATTACTTCTGGTCTCTTACATAGTTGATGGTGAATTAATAAGACCATTTTTTTGGTAGATGGTTGGTTGATGGTATCTTGCTTAAATAATTAGTTCTGTGGAATATATGAAGTAGCCATTCATGAACATGTTTGAATCATAATGGGTGTTGTCAAACTTGAAGAAAAAAGTGCTAGACCATACGTAGCAGTTAGTATACACTAAGTTGTGTAGTTGACAGATAGAGAAGTTCACATTAAGGATCCAGTTTGTATAGTGAAGTTACTGTGGACATTATGTTCTTGCTTTCATGAGGCACGAGGTGCACCAAGTTATAAAGGATCCCTGGAAAGAGCCCCAATCTAAATAATATTGATACTAGTTAAGTAAGTCTTAAAAAAATACAGGAAAAAAGCTTCTAAAAAGAAGAATTCTGAGAGGAGATGGAGGGGACATGTGACAACATAGGTCACTCATGTGGACCTATGGGAAAGTGGGGCAGCTAACTAGGAGTTTAACAGAAAACTAAACTAAAAGAGAAAAAAAGTTTTAAGTAGTGTCTTGTTCAGGTTTTTGGAAGGAATGTACATGTTGAAAAGGAGAAAAGAAGATAAAGAGAGTGTGGGAGGCTAGGAGCTGAAGGATCCAGACCATAGAGAAAGAGTACATAATTTAGGAAGAAAAAAAGGGAGGGAGGGAGGGAGGGAGGGAGAGAGGAGGAGTAAATAAATAGGAAAAAGAGGGGAGGGAGAGGAGGAATGAGAAGCCAGATTGTGGAATAACATTCTTTCTCATTCCAGGTCAAACTAGTTGTTTTAAAGGTTTTTCTTCATTCTCTATTTCTGTATTGCTTTCTTTTCATGGTGTTTGAATTTGTTTGACTTTTCATGAAGTAGGAATTATTTAAAGCAGTTATTGGTTTTTGCCTCAGTATGAAATAAACCACCCATTGAAGGTTGATCTAATGTAAACTATCTTATTTTATATTTTCACATAGTACCATTGTTTAATAAACTGTAAACCTAGGATTACTCCTCGTAGTACATTCCTCTTTTGTTGTTATGGTCCATTCGTATTTTGTAAGGATTTTGTTGCTATTATATCTTTTTAAATGGTTCTTCTTGCCAGGATCCTCAAGTGGTGACAGGGTCACATGATTCAACCATAAAATTTTGGGACCTGAGGCATGCAGGAAAAACAATGACAACGCTAACACATCATAAGAAGTCTGTACGAGCAATGGCCTTGCATCCTAAAGAGTGCGTAGCTAATATTTGTTTCCTTTCTGCCCTCTTATTCTTTGCTCTTGTTATAACTCCTGGCTCTTTAGTATCTTGTAGATTTAATCTGATTTATGTCTGTGATTTTGTTAGCTGCTTTTTTGTTGCTAATTTTCTATGTGCTCTGCGGTATGGCAGGAACATGTTTGCATCTGCCTCTGCTGACAACATTAAGAAGTTCGCCCTTCCGAAAGGAGAGTTTATGCATAACATGCTGTAAGTTCTGAGACATATAGAATGCATCTCCTGATTTATATAACCCCAACCTTGTCATTTCATAATCTGTATGTAATATGTATGCCTCAGATAATTTTGTCTGAAAATTGGTTATTGAATGGCTGTATATGTGAGAAGTCTGTCATCGAATAATCTGTTTTGCTTCATTCAATCCTTTTTTGGACAGGTCACAGCAAAAAACAATTATCAATGCTATGGCTGTCAATGAGGAAGGAGTCTTGGCTACAGCAGGTTCCTTTTTTTTTCTATTTTTTTCTTATGTTTGTTCAAACATAGTCTTAAATTTCTCTGAGAGATCCTTAGCCATAGGTTCTTGAATATGATAATCTTTAAGCTGGTTGAAATTGTCAGAAGACTGCTGTAACACCCCAATAATTCCCATTTTTCCAAAACCCAAACCTTTAGGAACCATCGATGTGCTACCGCCACGTGTTCAAACGTTAAGGCTATAAAACAGAGTTTTGCAGCGGAAAACCAAAAGACTTATGAAATAACATTAAACATAAATAAAATTCTGATGTAACAAACTGGAACCTCTACGGCCCTTACTGTAATGTACCAAATAACGTTTACCTCTAATTCAAATCCAACAGTTTAAAACCAAATCAAACCTAACATAATTTATTCTGAAATCTAAATTAAAATAACGTTTCTCTCCAACCCGCCCATGCATGAATGCTTGTTTAGATACCTGTTAATAATCTGCTCCCCAATAATACAAATGTAAGTATTGGATCATTACAGTGTCATTTATAGGCGAAAGTCATGACCAAAACACACAAGGCATGTAATCAGCAAGCTGAGTACATACGAATTACAAAGTACGACAGTTGAACTGATAATTAAATAACTATAAGAAATGTAGGAACGTATCATGCAACATTTTACTCAACTGACACGATAAATTGATTAATGATTTGGATTCTGACACGATAAATTGATTAATGATTTGGATTAAGCAATAGACTAGGTTGTCTCCCCCGTGTCCTGATTAGGATATCAAATAAATAAATAACCCATGCACTCCCGTCGGAGAGCATCAAAGTACAGTATCAAAATCCAGATGGTAAACGGGCGCGACTCCGTTACCAAGCTAGATGAGATCTCAACTAATCCCAATTTTAAGTTTAAAACTTTATAAAAGAGAGACTCGTAGATCACACGGCCTTCAAGAAAAGCCACGGATAATACCCCTGAACTCCAACCCCTGATTGTCTAGACATGCACTAGCCTAGAGTTTTATTGCTTATCCTCTTTCTCTTTAAGTGATTTACTGTTTAAACTCAATAAACACAATCAATGCAGCACACATATGCAAATATTACAGTCATACAATCTCTCTCTGTTATACTGTAATTTTAACTTTTTAAATTCAAACTCTAGAACCAAGTCAACTACCTCGTCATTAAGACTTATAAAATACACCTTTACTCCAATCATACTATCAGTAATGAAGGAGTAATAATAAACAACCTCATGGATTATTTAACAATTAATACCAATTAATAAATCACGGTTTCTCACAAATAACACCAAAACATGCGCCTAATGTAAAGAACATGAATTCTTTCAAATGGATAACCAAACAATCTCATCCAAAGGGTTTCCTAAATATGATACTATGTTTATGTTTCACCCTAAATCATGCTCCTAATTAAAAATAACGTTCTTCGTAATTTGTACGTACCCGATGTAAAATGCACGGGTATCCACTTTCTCTATTTTTAAGGACCTTCCACAAATTGTTCTCCTACACCAAATAATATAATCTAAATCAATATACTAACAATCTTATCTAACCAATCACTTAGGCCAAAGAATCTCTAAAATTATTCCATTTCAACATTTTATCCAAAAAAACATGAATCACAATCTAGTCATCCAACCAGCATAACAAAACATCTCATTGTATGTACACAACATATTATCTCTTTACTTATTGCCACTAAAACCAAGGAAATACAAGGTAGAACAGCAAGGATGGTTGCTTAGTGTATAAGCACAAGATTTAAGGTTGAATTACCGAATTCTAACTAGTTACACCAACAATTACCAAAATATAATTGTCTGGTATGTTTCAGCTGTTTGGCCAAACTTCAAGTTAAGTCAGTGTGTAAGCCTTGCAAACACATCAGATGGAAATCTACCTCCTAGCAGCCCCAATACATACTGCCAAGCCACCGATGCAACATAACCACAACAATCCCACTTTTCTTGCTACTTTATTCACCAAACTAAAGCCAAAAAAAAAAAACCAGAGCCTATAGATAAAATCATAGCATAGGAGTTTAATGTTGTATCATGGTAAAGGATGATAAAATTCAATAAATACCATAGCATGACAACCACCCAAAGGTAGTGTGAAACAAAAATCAATCTTGGGAGATTGCCAAATATATATACCAATTCATAAAACTCATGATTAAAACATTTTAACATCTAATAAATCATTAGAAACAAATCAAGACCCAAGAACAATAACAATTCACAACCCATCAATCAAAACAACCTAACTACATAATCTCCTAACATATAACCCAAGAGAAACAAGAGGGAAGGAGAAGGAAGGAGAAGGGGGGCCTTCTGTGGGCCGGCGGTGGCGGCTAGCGAAGCCGAAGGGACGGCAGGGGGGGCAGCAGGTGGGCGGCAGCGGTTGGGGCTCCACGGCAGTAGGCAGCAGAGGAGGGGTAGCAGGGGGGTAGGTTTCTGCTGGGAAATTCTCACGGGTAGGTTAGTATGTGGGGGGTTTGTTTTCTTTTTGATTTTGAGTTCTTGCCTTTGGGGTTCTACGGGATGGGTGGGGAGTTTCTTTTTTTTTTTTGTTCTTTTGACTTTTAGCTTTCTTTTGTGGGGATTTCACGAGGTCGGGATTATATAGGGGTAGATTTATTTTTTTTTATTTTTTTTTATAGTGTTTAGGTTTAGGTAAAGTTCTTAGGTTTAGATAGTGTTTAGATAGTAAGATAGAGCTTCGAGTATTATAAAATTTGAGTAGGATAGAATTTCGGTAGTTTAGAGTTAACGGGTTACTTAGGAAAATAAATAAATAAATAAAATAACTGTAGAACTTCGGGGGATTACAACTGCGGATTACTTCTATGATTTGAAGTAAAGTATTGTTTTTTGGACCATGCATTAAGCTAGTTATTTGGTTACATATCCTTGTATTTTAGTGTTGAAGCTCGTGTTTGAAGAAGTGTTATGCATTAAGTGTATGACAATATTATTCCTGCTCAGTAGCTAGTATTTATCAGAAATGTGAATCAAACCTTAAAGCTACAACCTCAATTTTTTTTAGGAAAATGATAGCCCAGGGGTTTTTACCATTAAAATGTATTTTCTAAAGGTAGAAGTCCTAAACATATACGTATGAAGATGGAATTATGAGTTTGTTTTGTCGTGAACTGTAAACTCTTACTAATTTGGTTAATGTGATTAAAGCTTAAATGTAGTCCTTGGGGGCTCTATGAATAACACACTCCTTTATATACAAAGCTTTTTACTAAATTTTATGTATGAGTCAATCTTGTATAATACTAATGTGACATGAGTTGTTACTTCATTATATCAACAGCAGAATTTATGTATAATCTGTAAGATTTTTCGTCATTAGTTTACATTACCAATGAAATTTTAACTGAAAATTTAATTTGCATAGAAGTGTTCATCATGCCTTGTTAAAAAGATTGGAAGGATTTCTACATTAAGGGAATTATGAACCTTTAAGGCTAGTTATTGCAGGAAATAAACAATCCTTGGTTATTGTGAACCGTGAAGTGTATAAGATTTGTGTTATGAAAAATGATTTGGGAGTTAGTAAGTGGATGAATACTGAGAATATGATTGATTCTCCATTCTGTGCGCATAGGTTGCTTAATTGTTAATCTCTGTAGTCTGTTGCATGAGATCATTTACGAAACACTTTTATTTACTAATTGCTATATCACCTTTATTCTTCCATTGTTTGTGTAGGAGACAATGGGAGCCTTTGGTTTTGGGACTGGAAAAGTGGTCATAATTTTCAGCAAGCTCAAACTATTGTGCAACCTGGTAAGTTGCATAGTCTGAATGTAGTTCTTGTTGGTGTTTTGAGTTTGAAACTTAAAAGACTTAGCTCAAAGCTTATGTTTCCGCTTCTGCAGGTTCACTGGATAGTGAGGCTGGCATCTATGCACTCTGCTATGATCTCACTGGCTCAAGGCTGGTAACATGTGAGGCTGACAAGACTATCAAAATGTGGAAAGAGGATGAGACCGCTACCCCTGAAACTCATCCTCTCAATTTCAAGCCGCCGAAAGACATTAGACGTTTTTGATTACGATGACTGTTGTGATATGCTGAACTTTGTGTCATTAGAGCATCTGTAAGTTTTATAATTCATTAGTGCTAGATCACTATTTAAGTTATTGCTAGGTGGGTAAAAGGAATCTGAACAGGGTGGATTGGAGGGGACTTATATTTTTTTATGTTCCTTTGGTATGCAAAAGTTGGTTGACTGTTGTGCCTGCATGAGTTCCATGCTTTCTAGAATTTCTCAAGCTGTAGGGAACCTGCAGAGATCGCTGTTTTTCATATGTATTTGTGTCGGCATTTTTTTTCCTGCTCTCTTTTGTCTTTTATATGATGTAATCTGATTTATGGCTTCATTAATACATTTGACTATATTTATGGAGTACAAAGATTTTTTAATGCAATGTCATTTGCCATAGGTGATCATTCTGGTAGAGCCATGCTATTGAAGAGGATATATGATGTCCGATAACGAGCATGCACACTAGGGCTGCAATGGAAATTCTATATGCCGCTTTATATTGCGTTAAATTAGCCCTATGTGCAGCCAGCAACTCATTCGACTGATTGCTTTCCGTAAATGCATGAGGTGCAGAGGTGGACGGATTTGTATATAAACATTGTGCACTTTATCTCGACTTGGTTCGTCAAGTGTAAAACTTTTGGAGCTAAAGCAGAAGAGTTTAGGCATCTGCGTAACATCGTTTTTGGCCTAATATGTGAAATTGTTTTTTGAGAATCTATGTTCGAAGCTGTATAGTATGAAATGGTGTATAAGGTGTATCGTTGAAGCCAAATTCAGTCCTTTTAAGAAAAAGTAATGAATTAGGCCCTTCACAAGCCATTTTTCATTCGAAGTGGCTCAATAAAAATTTTTTTAGCGTAATCTAATTTTCATGCTCGTCAAATTGTGCAAGTTTGGGACTAATGTTTTGGCTTGAAATTATTGTAAACACTATCTAAACCTAAAAGCTGATTATTATAGTGTAAACTGTGACTTAAAGCACCTAAAAGCTTACTGAATGTTTTGGCTTGAAATTAGTACATTTAAGAACATTAGTTATAATGTACACCTCATTTTTTCATGCTCACAAAATTCTGCTTTTGAATATATTAATGTCTTTATACATCCGAACACAAAAGTCTACGGCAAGAGTCCTACGAAAAAGGTGGAAAGCTTCCTTCTTTGGACATTGAGTCCAAAATTTATATTCCTCCTTTCACTTAATGGTTGCTCTATTATTTTTTATTTAATATTGACTGATGTTGTGCTTTAAACAGTAATTATAAAAGTTTCTAGAGGAACTTTTAAACTTTCAATACCCATTTTTTATAAACAAAATATTCATTGCGTTTTGCACCAGATCGCTGTGCATTCGGGTGCATGGTCCGACCATTGCTTAAAAGGGAGTAGTACAAGAAGAAAAACTAGAACACACCACACGAGGAATATGTATTTATTTAATTGTCCTACAAAAAGAAGGTAACAGCAATTGAGCAAGGAAAACATGTTGAATGAAACGGCAGTACAATCGGTGTCACCAACAACCTCATAAGGTACTACCACGTCCACATGTACTGACTTGAAGGATCTTGTGCCAATTCCATCAGCCGTATCTGAATTTATCCAGGTTACTCAATCTTCTATTTCAAGCTACCTATTCTTGAATTTATTTATTTATTCATCTAGCTTTTGTGTGTGCGCTTAGGAGAGCTCAATTTCCATACAACTTTGGTTTATGAAAATTGCCAAGAATTATGTATAAGTTGTTTTGTTTGTTAATAACCAAAAAAATCAAAGAGGAGGTTGTTGTTACTTCTTTGTGATTACTTCTTAAAGAGTACTATAGTAGTCATAGTGGTTTGGTGGAAGTCGAATATTTTATTTCAAATTAACAGTCGGATGTGTTTGTTGATTCGATTGGTAAATAAAATTAGTCGCTACTCGCTAGCTATGGGGTTGTAATTAAATGACATGTTTTGGAGGATTTTTGTTGCATATCGATCTGAAGATACTGTTTTTGAGGGTTTGTTGAGTTTTCAACTCCTGCTGAGAAGCTAATATGCTAGCGTTCATCTGTGATTTCCCTAGAATTATAAGTTACGTTTTGTTGGGGATCTCATAATATCAGTAGTATGCGCAATGAGCCGTTGTTCTATGATTATTTTGAAGATTTTGTTTGTTGTGTTTAGAATTCATTTAGTTCATACTGCTAAACAGCTTCTGAAGTCTGGCAGTTATACTAAATCATTGATGCTATGCAGGGGACGTCCTTGGGATCAAATGATACGACAGGAAGCATCTGACACACAAGATGATTCTCTGAGGGTCTCCATTTTAGGGGATAGAACAACTGAGACTAACGCTAGCTCATCCATTAATACAATGAGGCATCACATTTCAAACTTAAAAGTGACACTTTCTGAATTATATAGAGGAAAGCCCTTGTCATATTGGATTCTTCTACTTCTTAGTGGGGGAGCCATGCTTATCGCTTTTCCTGCTTCCAGTCTTCTGTCACGTCTCTATTACTCTAACGGGGGTAATAGTAAATGGATTATATCATGGGTAGCAGTTGCAGGATGGCCATTAACGGCTTCAGCCTTATTTCCTACCTATATTGCTTGCAACAAATTTCCTACGCGTTTGAACTTGAAACTCACACTTTCTTATGCAGTTGTGGGTTTCTTAAGTGCAGCTGATAACCTCATGTATGCATATGCCTATGCCTACCTTCCAGCTTCAACCGCTTCTCTTTTGGCCACTTCATCCCTCATCTTTTCTGCATTATTTGGATATCTCCTTGTTGGAAACAGGGTAAATTCTTCCATTATTAATTCTGTTGTCATAATTGCTGCTGCTTTGACCATTATTGCATTAGATTCAGACTCAGATTTGTATGGTAATGTGAGTAAAGCCCAGTACACCATGGGATTCATATGGGATATCCTAGGATCTGCTCTTCATGGACTCATATTTGCGCTCTCCGAATTATTATTTGTGAAGTTGTTGGGAAGAATCTCGTTCCATGTGGTGCTTGAGCAGCAGGTCATGGTTTCTTTATTTGCATTTGCATTTACAACAGTAGGCCTCATTGTGGGGAGGAGTTTCCAAGGGATGGAAGAGGAGGCTGGAAATTTCAAGGGTGGAAAAAGCGCATACTGCATGGTCCTTGTTTGGGGTGCGATAACATTTCAATTGGGAGTTTTGGGTGCCACAGCAGTGCTGTTTTTGGCATCAACAATGCTTGCAGGGGTCCTTAATGCAGTCAGAGTGCCAGTCACAAGCATTGCAGCTGTTATACTGCTAAATGACCCCATGAGTGGTTTTAAAATTCTTTCATTGGTTGTTACCTTCTGGGGATTTTGTTCTTACATTTACGGGAGTAGACCTTCCCAGAAGGACCATTCTGCAACTTCTAGCTGATGCTGCAGTTGCCCAATGAAAATTTCGTGGACGTACTAGGAATTAGTAATAGCCTGATACGCATGTATCTGGTGGTTCTAAATTGATAATGTTAATAAATTGATTGCAGTTTCACCAAGCTTCAGTCCTTCAGAAAGACAAATCTTCGCAGCAAACTCTATACTCCAGCATCCTCATAAAATTGCTCCTTTGCACAATCGCATTTGAGCACATTCGTTCTCATGCTTTATGGAAACTGTTGTGAGGTTGTATTTCTCTGTAGTATTACTATTTATTATGCCTCCATCCAATTAAATCGAAATGGAGTAATCAACAAGTGTGCTTAGAAGTGTATTAATTATTTATTTTGTTAAAGACAAGTATATCTAAATGAAATAGAGAGACATTCATATTTGGTTAGTTTATGTGAATAGATTGTAGAATGTTGATGCTATTTTGTGATCTGAAGATCATTAGGAGAGAAACTTTGTTGTCTATTAGAGAAACTGAAACCTCAGGAGGAAAATTTTGTTGGCAATTTAGAGAAACAATCACCCTGACGTTTCCTTAGAAATTTAAGTTGCGAATTTTTGGTAATGGGAAGCACGTCCTTAATGAGAGTTTTCATAGTTCATAACCTCTCATGTACTTCCTGGAAGAACCATGGTTGGAATGTTGGATGGGAATGCATACTTCTGCTACCTTGGCATTCAGTTTGAAGAGAGGAGGAAGTCATATGAAAAAACCCAGAGATGACCCTATTTTGCAGGCATTTGGTGAAGTATCGGTAGTGAATTCAGGGAGGCTTATGGGAAGGACTTCACTCTCCTTTAGTCAGCAGAGCAAAAAAAAATAATGTGTTTGTTCAATTGTAAAGTGAGAGGGGAAGGAAAAATGAAGTGATTCTCCAGGAGCATAAGGTGTCATACCTGACCTTTGCAAGAAGCCAAGAACTAATGATGGATACATGGATCAAAAGTGCTTCTATGTCACGCTAATATTAGCTGACTAAGTGTTTGAATTAGTAGAATTTTAAGAGCATGAATCATGTCATGCAATTTATGACTATTGGTATGCTAACGTATGTAGCTAGCCTCTATAAAAGATTATGCTAATACATTGTTGTAGTCAAGCTCATAATCTAAGTGCATGCTGCATGCCCTCCTTGTCTGATAATTTGAGACTGCAGCTAATGGGTAATATACTATGGTGATTACAACTGAAATTTGGTTGTTGCGTGAGAAAATTTATATCGAAGTTTGTGTATATAAATAATAAACCATCTTATGACCTCTTGCAATTATACTAAACCATTGATGATATGCAGGGGACATTCTTTGAATCAAATGGCCAACCAAGAAGCATCAGCTGGACAACATGATAGGTTAAGGGTCTCCAAATCGGAACAACGGAGACAAACTGCATCTCATCCAATACAAGAAGGAATCACATTTCTAACTTAAAAAGGATACTTTGGCAATTATACACAAGAAAGCTCTTCACACATTGAATTCTTGTACTTCTTAGCGGCAGAGCCATGCGTTGCTTTTAGACCTGTTCAAATGAGAGGGGTCCCGTTAAGGGTCCTTAATCGGCTCGTTTGTAAAATGGTCTAATCATGGGCCTAATGGGCCGCTCTCTTAAAGGGTAATGTTTTATTAGGTCAATGGGTCAAGTCCGGTCAATAATGGATCAATAGTTTTCAAATCTTTTAAACACTATTAGGTATTGAATTATTTTCACTTACTTGCTAATGGTCCACTATCAAAGATTGGAGGTGATATATATAAATTATCATCCTTCATAGATAAAAAAAATATACTCTTTTTGGACGGCTCGGCCCGTTATGTATCTCATTTGGCTCGACCCGTTTTGTACCTTTTTTGGCCCAGCCCGGTCCGGCCTGTTTTGCATGTGACTCATCCCAGTCCTAACTCGTCCCAATGCACAAGTCTAGTTGCTTCCAGTCTTTTGTTGCCTCTCTAAAAAGAAAATGTATTATATCATGGGTAGTAGTTGCAGGATGGCCATTAGCTGCTTTCTCCTTGAGTCCTACTAACATCTTTTGCGACACAGTTCCAACGAGTTTGAACTGGAAACTCACTCTTTCGTATGCAGTCGTGGGTTTCTTAAGTGCAGTTGATAACCTCTTGTATGCATATGCTTGACTACCTTAGCTTCTAGCATCAACTGCTACACTTCTAGCATCTTCCTCTCTCATCTTTTCTGCGTTGTTTGGTTATCACCTAGTTGGAAAAAAAAAAAGTAAATGCTTCATTTTGACTTCTGTTGTCATCATTACAGTGGCTTTGACTGTAATTGCATTAGACTTAGACTCAGACTCAGTCTTGTATGCCATAAAAGTAAAATCCCACGGGGTTTATGTGGGATATCTTGGGATCTTCTCTCCATGGCCTCGTATTTGCACCCTCTGAGCTAGTATTGTGAAGTTCTTAGGGAGTAACTTGTTCCATATGGTGCTTGAGCAGCAAGTCATGGTTTTGTTATTTGCGTTTATCTTTACGACTTCAGTCCTTGTTATGGGGACTTTCCAAGGTTTGGAACATTTCAGTTGGAGAGTGTTGGGTGCTACGACGGTACTGTTTATAGCATCAACAATGCTTGCAGGGGTGCTTAATGCAGCAAGAGTGCCACTCACAAGCATTGCGGCAGTGATACTGTTAAATGATCCCATGAGTGGTTTCAGAATCCTTCCTTTGACCTTCACGTTTTTGGGATTTTGCTGTTACATGTATGGCAGTAAACCTTCCAAGAATGATCAACCTGGGAACTTCTTACTGATGCTGCAGTTGCCGTTCGACCAATTCATAATGTTTTCGAGACATGAGTATAAGATATCTCCTGGAGGTTCTACACAGATCATACTAATGTGTAGAGCTGTCAGTTTTAACCCGAGATCGATATCAATCAGATTCGGGCGAGCTCTACCTGCTCTACAACCTACAAGGTAAAACATATAACTTGAGCTGAAATCAATTCAAAAATCGATTTAACTTTTGCTCTCAACCCGAAGACAACCTGTTCTACCCGACCCTTGAACCACCCAAAACGATAAAGTCGACCTATAACTACCTGAAACCGATTCAACTTGACAAACCAACAAGGCCCAATTAATTACGACCCTTTTAACCCAATTTGATCTAGCATGTTCAAGATCGACCTATTAGAAACTCAATAGTTGATTTTACCCACATCATTTATGATTACTATGATACTAAACTCATTGTAACTAAGATGACTTGTAAAACGCCATTTATCATAATTTAATCTTGACACCCAACCTAAATTTCAACAGTAACTAAGATGACTTGTCCCGGTAAATGATTCAAAATCGAAGTCGAAATAGACTATATTAACTCATTCAAATTTGAATTGAATTGACTCGAAATGACCCAAACTCGACTCAATCAACAATCAACCCAAAATTGATGGTATTCGTTTTAATCCTTTTAAACTTTAATTGATCATGACCCAAACTAAATAGGATCTAAATCAATTTTAATCCAAGCTCAAGTAAATAAATAATTGATTGAACCCAACCCAATTATTGACCCAACTTGAATCGACCCAACCCAATTCAACTTGATTCGACAGACAACTGACAACACGTTTCAAGCAGACGTGATTATATAGTATCAAACCGAATTCATTTTGACAACCCAAATTGACGCCGTACTAATGTGGAGAGTGGCTTATGCCTTCCTTTGTCATTGAACATTTGGTCTCAAAAGATGGGTGTTATATTTTCGAAATACCAATATTTGCAGCAGATTTAATCTTTCAAGATTCAATGTTATGTATTGGTTCATTTTTTTTACTAGTATCTAACAAATTTTCCTATACTATTCCGGCACATATTCTCAGTTTGTACTAGGAAAATATGCGCCAAAATACAAGTATAGGAAAGTTTGTTAGGTACTATTAAAAAAAAATGTCTTTTGGAATAAGTAACTAAAACGGAGAACAAGTAATTTTTCTAAAGGAAAAAATTAGTTTAAAAGTTTTTCATTGGGTAAGTCTAGCAATCGACATATTCCATTGACACTACGTGAATTTTGTTCGTTTTTTAGGGGGTGTAAGACAGTAAGTGAATTTATCAGTTTATATCAAAATGTCAAATATTTAGAATACAAGCTCACTATTGATGTTGACGGTTTTAGAATTGACCTAATGAGAGACTTCACCGGTAAGTTTTACGTACAATTCATGAAGACACAAATCACATCCTTTTTCATTTTAAATAGACCCTCACATCACTTGGTTGTTTGATTGTCTTTTTCAATCAAATTTCATTTGTCATATAGAGTAACGTTGTTTGACCATGAAAAATATTGCTATTAAAGTGTTCTCATTTATGTATTGAAATTTCGACTTCTCTAATTTACTCGCAATATTCAAATTCAGAGGAACATTCCTGCTACTGAACCACTCCTACATCGATTGCTATCCTTGCAATACTTATGAAAACTAAATTATGCCAATTTTCAACTTAGTAATGTCTATATTAATATATTGTGTTATTTCGAAAGTTTATGTGTCTCGTGACACTCTGTGCTCATATAATGATTGATTTTTATTTTGAATTCTCAATCAATAATTGGGAACTTAACCACCAATTCCATATTATTTTATTGGCTAATATTACAAAATTAAAAATAATTAAGTCTTTATTATCCACTAAAGACTCTTATTAAGTTTTGGGCATCTAACTCATATGTAATGGTGTGATTATAAGAGAGTATTTTATCCATTTTTTTCATACCTTAATTTTATAAAAATTCAAATGAATTGATAATTTATAACTATAAATTATTGTAACATTAGTTTTAACTTGCAACATTCTCCAGGACAATAAAACACCAATGAACAAGAATTCGAATCTTTATCATGCCAAAAGTGGTAAGTTCATGCTTAACTAATTCGAATTTGGGGCTTATGAAGAACACGAAAATAAACGAAACAAATTTCAATTAAGTTCGTGCTTTTCGTGATTGATCCCAGCATCAAAATGCATTAAATTAATCAATTTCAATTGATTAAAATCCAATTTTATCATGTAATTTTAATCCACTTACTAAACCTCCCCTAATTGAATCAAAATAACAAAATTTCATACATAATCATATTAAAATATGCAAGAGACTAACTGATACCATTATAGGAATTTAGATGCGATTAGCGAAATTCCAAAAATATTTTCTTAGCATCAAACCAAGATCTCATGCATATAATAATACGAATTATCATTAGAGAGAACCATACCTTTGATGCATGAATTCCATAAGGCAAGGCCACATCTTTGCATTGAGATTTTTATAACATTAGTTGTCGTTCCTCTTGTGTTAGTTCACAAGTAATGATCAGATCTTCCAAGTATGCTAGTACAGAATCAAGAATATTTATTGATTGCTTTTAGGGTTTGTGTTATGTGTGTTGGAGGCAAGTTGAGTATAGAGATTAAGGTTAGTCATCAACCCCTTAATACATATATTTATATATGCAACATTTACATATATAATTATCTACATATATGTAACATTCACGTACATATAACATTTACGTATATAATTATTCATATATGTAATATTTACATGCATAACTCAATGTATTATTTAATTAATTTAATGTGACTTGATTAACCTAATTACTTTCCTTACAACCCCCTTTATAACTACATCGTATTTTTCCAATCAATTGTTTATACATGTGATCTCATAAGACCTAGTTAAAGTTAGTAGTACATTGATCTAATTAACATACAAATTATAGACGGTTTTTAGTAAAGCACTATAATCACCTAAAATAACCAAATATATTACCTCTATAATTAATCATAATTATATTTCCTCGAGTTTGTTGTAAAAAGTTGTTGCAGTCGTCTAATCAGCAAAGAAATTGAGGTTGAAGTTCATTGAGGAAATTTCGTTTGACAATTAATACATTCAGTATATTGTGGAATTTTCTGATTTATGACCTACCCACCGAGGACGAAACTTAGGGTGTTGTAAACCTAAATTCCTAGCATTGACTTTCCGTAGAAAAATTAAAGTAGCCACTTATAAAATGGGATGATGCTTTTTTATTTACACAATAAGGTCGAAGAAATGGCTAATAACAAGGTTTCCCGGCGCTCTTTGATCTACGCTCTGCTAATCACACTAATCTTTACCATGTCAACTCCTGCCTTTTCCTCATCAGGTAACCTATGCTTTTATTTCTATGCCCTTTTATTTTATTTTTTATATATCTAGATATGTTGTATACCATTTTTTGATTAAATTTACGTATATTGGGTTATTCGTCTATTTTTAACTTTATTCTTTTATAAAAATTACCTATACTTTAACTACAACTAATCATATATATTAGATACAATAACAATTTAGAGCTCTCCATCTTTTCACCTTGTTTGGATTGAGGGTAAAGGGAAGAACGAATTACGGAGTAAAATTAAACTATATCATCTTTTTTGAATGGTTGGATTGAGGGAGATTAGCAATGCGATGAATAGTGGTAGTATGGTGTAATGATATTTATTGGAGAGAGATATTGAGGCAAGCATCCCAATTTTTTGTACAACGTAACTATTACTCCTATTTAAAACACATAAAACAAGTTAAAAGTAACCTTAAAATAAGTAACCTAATTATGATTCCTCTGTTAATAATTTATTTTAATTCCAGAAGGCCTTGAATTGATTGTGTTGTTTAACAAGTTACATAGTTACTCGATAAGGAACAATAATTTTACGCTCAAGAAGTCAAGATGATTGTCATACTGATTATAGGTTTTTTTTTATTATTATTCTTTATTTTGATTTATTTAGATCATACAGCTTCTGAAGAAATTTGTGCTTGCTGTACGAACAGTGGACAAGCTCCTGAGCCTGATATACCTTGTTGCCGGCCTCCCTGCCACTTGGAGTCTCAAAGGACTTTGGAAAGTAAGGGTGTTGTCGGTACACGCAATATATTTTGTTAAAGTATATTTTCATGTGTTCCCTTCACGAAGTGATGTGTCCAGCCCGTCCTGATCCAAAATCGGGCTAAGAGCCCAATTCCATGGTGACCCAAAACATTATATGAGCCCGATTTTTCGTGCTTCAGAGCTAGTTAGACCATTGCCCAAAAAACAGAAATTTACAAACTTGACCCAATAATAAAGCTCCCAATCCCTGATTTTTTGGGCCGGGTCCATTGATCAACTATAGTCAATATCAATAAAGGGGTGGCAAACGGATTCGGTCGGGTCGGGTTGGGTTGTGTTCAGGTCACCTACTATCGGCTCAACTATCTCCCAACCCGAACTTGATCCATTGATATTTTTGGTGCGAAAACCCAAATCCAAACCTAACCCATCTAATTTCGGATCGGGTTTGTGTCAACCCATATAAATTTTTGTGTCAAAAATATCAACCCTATCCGCTATTTTCAGGTCAGTTTCGGGTCGGGTTGGGTCAATTTTTGTCACCCCTAAGATGTGATTATTCAATAATGGTTGAAGAAAAAGAAAACTTTTATAGTTGAGATGAAACGACTAACAAGTTTACAGTATTAGTTTGATTGTCTTTAAGGGTTTTAATTTGAGCTTGGGTTTTAAATAGAGTGGGTGACTAGCCCAGTAATTTTTTTTAATCTACTTAGTATAGTTTGGTTATAAGGTCGGGTTCAGGTAATGTGGGTCATTTTTGGGTTGGAATTTTCAACTTTAACCTAACCCATTTAATTTTTGGTCGAGTTCATATCAACCCATTTAAGTTTTTGTGTTGAAAATCTCAACCCTAACCCACTATTTTCGGGTAGGGTTCGTGTCAGGTTTTCAGATGGGTTAGTTTTTGCCACCCCTAGTCAATTTTTAGTATGCCTAATTCATATCTATTCTCTCATTGTTTGCCTTTCTAAAGCTAAATTCTCAATTAAAATTTAGGCACTTAAAGTTTTAGAGGAAAAAGAGGCAGCTATTCCACCATGTAGTCTCCTCAAAAGAAAATCAAGAAATAATTGTAACTTATCACATCTCATACCTCAATTAGTATATGATTAATGTTTTTATTCTTTTAAAAATTTGTAGGCGAGTAGCTAATATTAAGGGTTACCTCCTTCCCTCTTTTAGTTGAAATTCTTTCTTTTTAAGTTGTTTCTTCTAGCAAAGAAATTTTACCCTATATCTAGTCCCACGTTTTACACATTGAGCCTGGCCACCAACACTAGTACATTTATCTCATTGACATAATACCGTGCCTTATCTCTTGTTTCACCTCAACAAACTGTATTACTAAGGGTAGGTGTTAAGAGATAATAATCTACATGTGAGTTAAGACCAATTATTCCACATTGACTCTTCCTATAGCCATATGACTTTAAGATAAAACGCTCTTAAGTAGACTCTCTCTTTATTGTAAGAGTACTTAGTATCGTACCCAACTAACCCAAGATTTTGTTTTAATTAAAGCATATTGTCTATAGCTGTATACCACATCAAGTACCTTACGAGCATGCGTTAATATGTCTGTTTCTCTTTTGCTATTACTTGCAGCTGTTCATCCATGACTTGGTACAGAAGCTGACAATCATGATATTGGAGCTCAAGCAAACCACTTAAAATAAGAGTATTATTGTTACAATATATATTGGATAGACGTTATATCTGACTACTGGGGATTCTAAACTCTTTTGATTAGAATTCCTTCTTAATTAGAAGGATAATAATGTTTACATTCCTACCTATCATGTGCTGGCACAGGTGTATTACATTTAAGTTTATTCTGTATAGTTTATAATTCAGCACAATAAGCAACAGCACACACCCTGTATCATACAACCATAAAACAGAGGCATCAATTAAGGTTCTTCACAATTACAAATCGACTACTGCGTAATCTAGGTTCTTCACTTCTTCACAATCACTCGTGGTATAACTGGGAGAAAGAAATCCAGAAAAAGATGAAAGATGGAATCAAGATCGTATATTTATTAAGGCAAATGAGTGACCAAATTACTATCAAGATCGCCATCAAGAACCCTTTTCACAATGCCTACAAAATTTCAATCATACATACATGCTGCAGATATAAAGATTCTTGATATTCCATCCTTCCAATAAATAAAAAATACAAGATTTCAATCATCTATCCTTACCTGACGGAGAAATGTAAGCCGCATGGAATTGGTGACATATCCAAACAGTTCAATACGTGCTAATTCTCCAGAAAGGTAGGCCAAGACAATAGAAGCTCAAGTTAATTGCAACTTTTGCAAGAGGATTCATATGATATAGCCTGCGTTTTAAAAATCCCAACCACTTGCTTTATCCGAGACTGAGACACTTTCCAGATAGCGTATTTACAAGGTTGTATCTTGTATGATGCAGTCTCATGTCTTTAGCTTCAATTTTTCTTTCTTCGTCGCAATTTCTTGAAAAACATTTGGTCCCCCAAAATTGTTCCTTGGTAACTTGACCTTTTTTCTTTTACCACGATCATACTCTTCGTCCCTGGAAAAAAAAAAATCAAGCAAACCAAAGGTTAAGCACAAATGAGAAGGAAATTCTCAATTAACAATAAGCGCTCACAACTGGTAACTAAACTCTACATTATATGTCCATTACACCGACTCCCCAGTAATTAAGGCACTCACAGAAATAGAACAGTCCAAATATCTAAAGTTTACTCAAAGAGGGGAGAGTTTGTTACCAAAACCAGTGGACAAAAATTGTGAAGTAGAATTTAAAGCAAATAGACATGAAGATCCTATCCTACAATCTCTGCGATGAGTGGTAACTGTGGTTCAATATTCACATAAAGATCCAGCACAAAAATGAAGAGTAACTCACCACTCATCCAGCACATGACCAATGCTTAAAGTACACTGGCCATTTGATTCTGTGGTTTCCAAAGGAGACTCCACACCTTCCCAGCGTCCAACTGAAAAGAGTAACCAAGAACACTACCATCAATAACAGCAAAATAGAAGCTTCTGGGTATGAGAGAATACAGGACGACATAAGACAGTGCACCAGCAACTGTGAAAAGTGTGAATGAGATAAAATCAATGCAATAATGCTGCAACTATGCTGGAATGACGGGTGGGCAATTCATTGCTCAGAGAATGAGCACTGACATTTAACATAAAGATAGCCTCTTTTGAACCAGCGTCAAATACTAATGAAGAGGTAAAGGCAAAAAAGGTGGTCACTGTAAATGTCAGTCCAAGTCTCAAGACAAATGCTTTTGACCATACAGATTTACAATATCAAGACATCTTGGCTATGGATTGGTAAAATCACTTGGGCAAGAGAAAAGTACTCACCTGTATACTCCTCCAGTCCTCTGGTGGCACTGGATACTCCATTTACAAGTTGAGACGGTTCATAGGCACAGGAATCATTTACATCCTTGTAAATTGCTCCCAACTTTTTTACTCCTCTGACACATGAAGTTTTACCTCTCTTGTGGCAATGTTTGAAAGTTCCCTCTGACTCAGAGTTAGAAGTTGAAGGACCCATGTCTGAAGAGATAATATCCTCAGCAATTAAGTGCTCTTGCAGAACATTTTTATTGCTTTTCTTCGTCTTTTTTATTCTTTTCCGCTTTCTCAAGCTCAAAGACACCCCATATAGCACCTTAGTGCTAAGAGGCATCCCTCCAATACTTAACTTCAAAATCTTCTTCAATACTCCTTGGCGAGGTGCACTTTCAAGAGATTTGGCAGGAGACGACCCATTAGTTCTTGGTCTTTTATTTCTTGGTTTGTTTGATACTGAATGGATGTCAGACATAGGCTTTGAAGCTTCATTCTTTAAAACAACAATCAGTTCAAGAAAAAGTCAATATTGCCCCCTTATGTATGACATTTTGTAAGACAGGGTGCGGGATTTTACTCATACAATTGAAGGTGTACCTTTGTGTTCACAATTCCATTTTCAGTGGTTATTTGAATTGCAGAGTCTGCTGGTACATTTGTCTTAACATCATTTACATTATTGGGTTGAGTGCTATGAACCATAGTGCATGTAGAAGTACCGACCTGAAAACACAAAAGGATAAACACACCTCAACAACAAAAGCAAACAAAAAAAATGCAAAACTATAAGATGTGAGTTGAACTTGAAAATCTACAAAATTTACCACATGAGATTCCTTATTGCATAAGACATTAACATTGGAATGGCAGACCACAGAAACACTTTTTGCAAAATGATTGCCATTACTAAACTTGGTTGTTGAGAGCACCATTCCATCCAAATCAGTAGTTGTCATAGATGAATTATCACCCTTTGTAACAGAGGGCACTGATGATACTATGATGTTATTTTTTTCATTCAACTCTTTCTCCGATGCAATGGCATTAGATGAGAGACATTTGGATGTATTTTGTTGAACCAGAACCTTTGAAGCATTACAACCTTCAGATTGATTCACAAACAGACCAGATGGGACAATTTCCTTTGAATTCTTGTCAGCATAACCAGTTGGAAAGCTCTTGACAACAGGGATAGAACATGAACCCGAAGCTTTTCGCATAGTTGTGATCAAATTTTCCTTGTTAACATCCATGACTTTCTTTGGGTAAACATTTTTCCCATCACGAACGTAGAACAGCATATATGCCTTCTGCTCCATAACAGTATTCTCACTTACTTGATAAACCTGAAATATATAACCATGAAAAGAAATGCAATCAGTGATCCAGTATTCCAATAACTAACACACAGTTAGGAATTACAGAAACACTGATTTCATATACAAAGAGGAAAGAGGGCATTTAAAAACCCAGAAAAATTTCAATCAAAATCGAATCTTGCCTCATCTCACTTTAGAGAAAGGAAAGTGAAAAGATCAACTTACATAAGACAGAATGGAAACAAGGAAATAGGATTCAAGACAACAAAATGGGAATATATCTATGCATCTACAGCATCATACACTTAAGGTTCGCATGAGGCACCAGCAGATTGAGGTAAGGGTTAGAGAGTGGCGAGTCCAAGTATCTCCTCTACAAGTTCAAACCCATATTACATGTCTACACCAGAGTAGGGAGCATCTACACAGACAGCTGGATTAATGGTGAAACCAAGCATTACAGAATCCACCAAAGGGTTTAGGTTTAGGGACATTAAAAACGACAACATTCAGCACATATCACCAAGTCTTCTTTTCATAAAAGTTTGACTTATCAATTCCAGAGGCATCCACTCATCTCCTAGAGCAAACCATACATAATACCCACACATGCTACCCCAGACAGTCAGGCAGCTCTTTTACTATCAATTTCAGAAATTTCTGGCCTTGACCGAGACAATATCTTTCTGTTGGGCGAAGAAAATTATGATTGCAATGATACTAGAAACCATTGTGCAGTCAACTTGAAATTAAACAAATTCTTCTACCTACTTGCAACAGGGTAACATTGTAATGGCACTAAGTAAATCAAAAAAAATTACTTTTCTAGTAAGTAAAACACTTCAAGAAAGAATGCATTATAATACTTAAGCTCATTGTTTCTTACCCAAGGCTTTTCCTTGGTAAATGATTGTATTAGAATGCCAAAGGCCTTTTCATGCATAAGAAACCCTGAGTGCCATCAAATATCCCTTCAAATATCATGCCAATGCAATGTTCCTTACAAGAACCCCATCGATCCAAGGCATCAACCTTAGGCCTCGATGACCAAGTCACATACAAGGGCTTCCCTACACCAAAGGCTTTGAACACATAGGGTATAAGACAGGATAGCTCAATGTCCCCCAATGTCCGATCGGAGTTCTTTCACGTGAATGGAGATGTTTTATTTAGCGTCCCAAATGACAAGCAACAAGAACATAGCCTATGTTCAAGAATCCAAGGCCAAATCATGGACTGGCACACAGAAAGCACTCATGATAAAATCATGCCGTAGTGATCCAATCATTTTCGAAAGGTCCATTTTTAAAAGTCGAGGACTATCTGACCCTTAACTAAACAGCCAAGCCTTGACATTATGGGAGACTATTACTCGGACTATTTATATCACCACAAGAACTTATGTCAGAAATTTTCCCTCCAATATGGGTATGGACACTTGTTCTTCAGTATGGAACAACACCAAGTAAGCTTCACATAAAATATGAGTCCAAGTAACATTGCATAAAGCAGGCTAGGTGTCTAGATAATATCAATGATTAAAGCTCGCAAGTATATTATAAGCTTCATAACGAAGGAACCATCATCTCACAAGTACTGTTTTGAACTTCATTATGTTTGGTAAAAAAATCCATCACAGAGGTGATTCTGCATCCAAGTTAAGATCATGGTGCAATGAGCAGTAACACATGACCAAAGTCCACAGATGATATATAGCCCTTAGCGAATACAATTCAGCTTTATCTTGCTAGTCACTACAACAAAATCCAGATTGAATTTCTACAACCAGGAAAATATACTGACTACTGGAGAAAATATATGCTGATTACTGGAGCATATACGTAAAACACTGTAAAACAGAAGTATACCACTCACCCTGTTGTCATCAAGTGAGTACCATATTCCACTTGACGTGCGCACAAAGCTATAATAGTGACCAGAATGTGTGCTCCACCCAGCATGCACCAGGACTCCATAGAGTGTATAGGTCAAATCACCCTCCTGCAACAGTTAAATACATAGGATTATAACTTAAAATATAACATGCATCCTTACTAACCTTATAGTTTAATTTATAATGCTAAACCATCACAAATTAAGCACTGGTGCTTCTCATATTCTATTGGCATATGATTATGTGTCTACAGGGAGGTCCAAAAGGCAAAGTAATTTTCAATGCAAAGAATAGGTTATAGAGTCCACATTGTCACTAAATTCTACTCAGCTGAAGCTAAACAAGAGAGCTAGATTCATTGGCAGCAAATCCTACATGGCAGAAGTCAATGCCAAAAGATGCAGCAGTGTAACAAATTCTACTCAGCTGAAGCTAAACACATGTATCAATGAGAGCCCTTTAATGAACAAGTGGGCCAGATTCATTGGCAGAAGTCAATGCCAAAAGACGCAGCAGTGTAATAGACTAAATATAGGTGGATACCACATTGAAAAATACATAAATATCTGAATTTACAAATAGTGATGATAGGAATAGCCTCTATTGCAAAAATTCCTGATTCACCCAAAATGAAAAGAAAAAATTACTATATTCCAGTTATAAGAAATGACATGAACAGTCACAAGCCATTACTAAGAAGCATCTCAGTATTTAATCATTCAAAAAAATTCTACTAGTTAAAATTATTAATAATATTTAAGACTTAACATGGAAACTCTACTAACTATAAATGCTATCTACAAACCTGTCAATTGAGCCGTTTCATAGAGCGAAGCCTAGAAAATTAAGACTCATGAAAGCCAATTACAAATAATACTACTTTTGCTTCTCAAGCACGACAAAACACAAATCTGAGGATAAACAGAATAAAGAAATCAATGAGCATACATAGGATCCACTGACAAACGGTTTCAGATTCAAAGAAGAGCCAAAGTGGACTTTCTTGTCAATCTTTTGCCCGGCAAAATGACGGAAACGCTTCAGATGGACAGTCAAAATATAAGGAGCTTTATAAACTGTAAGCTGTTTGAGTGCCCTGACTTTCTGCTTACACCTTTCACACTTGTAATGTCTCTCTCCACCATCCAATTGCTCAGAGGCAGTGAAGTGGGAGAGGGCCTTGTACACTGAATCTGCCTTCACTATTTCAAGGCTCAAATCTAGGAATGGATCAAATGTATCCGAACAATGGGAACACTGCAAGCATTTCACCTGTACACCAGAGAAGATTGCATTAGATTCAAATGACTGCCTTTCCACATCAAGCATCATATGATGGTCAGCAATATTCCTTGAAGCTTACAAACATATTACAAATCTACCATCTCCTGCCACTTACCTGGCTACGTAAGCGACCCCCAAATATCTTGTGAACCAAACTCTTGTCGTAAGCACCAGGTGACTCAGCAGGCACGCCTGAAGGTAAGCAGCATTTGTGCATCGACTCCAATAAATTTATCATGTACTCATGTGCATCCTCTTGTCTAGCATTTCGAAAGCTTCGAGATATGCCTTATTGTGAAGTCAAGGAACATAACTCATAATAGATCCTTCTAGCAAGGGATCATAAACACTGAGAAAGAGTCCAAAGAGAGATGCATGGGAAGACAACGAGCAGCAACATAGAAATCCAGCTGAGTTGTACTCAAAAAAGAGCCAAGAAAAAAACCGTAAAAACAATAATTTCTACACTATCAATTGTATCAAACTATAATGCTGAACATAAATACATTCCAGAACGAGAAGTATATGCAAAAAATCAACAGAGATAAAAGGGGTAGCAGAGTAGATATTAATGCTAGAAATTAAAACAAGTTCACAATAATCATCAACTACAATCAATCAGCTGCAATATTCTAAAAGGATACACCTCAAGTTTGACACAAGATCCTTTGGTGCTAATATTCTCCCAGTAGATTGTAGGGCACGATTAACATGTTTTTGCATGGCACATAATGCACAAAAACCAGCAACATGACCTTCACCAACAAAAAAAAATCAAAAGATCACATCAATATAAAAGTAGGCTGTGAAACTTGATCCAAAAAATTAAGTATACAAATAAAATCAAAGAAACACTTAAAATAATCTCCAACAAGCACTGGTACCAATTATAGATTAGTCATTTGCATCAAAAAAAATTACATATTTGTCATTATGTTTTACAACAGAGTATTTTCCAAACAAATAAGTCTGCTTCCTCCCAAACATGGATCAATAATCCAACTGACAAAATTGGAGTAACATGTCTTTAATTCTTCACGCATTGACTATAATATAAAACTATCCAAATAAGACACAAAAATATGGTTTCTAAACTTCCACATTCCGCCTAAATCCTTACACAGATGTCCCCTGACATACATGACTTCTTGCCCAACATTAAGAAGTTAAGAAAAGAAACCAAAACAGTCATCCATAACAGTTCTCCATTTTGAGAAAATTTTGATTCTGATTCATCATCACTAGAAAAGTAAATTGATGTTCAGAAAAGAAATATGAAAGATATGCAACTATCAAACATTTAGTATTCCAAATTATGATTGATTCTTGATTTTACTCTTCATACCCCTCCCTCCAACATCCAAACATCAACTCCAAAATATGAGAATGGATCCATGAGCTGCATTTCTTCCAAGACCTTAGTTTTAAAAGGCGTAGGCAAGCGCACAGTAATCACCTAGCACAGACAAAGCGAGGCGGGATTCGGAGGGTGAGTTCGGGCGCGAGCCTCACGAAGAGCCTTAGGCACATTTGAGTGCTAGCCTTATGGTTTAGGCGTTCACTTTTCAGTTTTACAGGATTTTAGTTATTATAAAATAAATAAATAAACATGTGGGCTCACTACTGGTCAGTAAAAAAAAAAAACATGTGGAGAGAGAAAGTGAGAACTTATCATTTTGAACTTTGGAGCTTCGACAATTCACACTCACTCATCCTCAAAACCCTAGCTGTTGTTGCCAGCCACCGGAGTTAGAGGACCCACTTCTTCTGCTGGCCGCCGAAGATAAACGTCTCACCCTTACCGCCAGTGACTGACAATAATTTCCGAGTATGTTATGCCCTATTTTTCAATTATTTTATCATCTTTATCTTCTTCATCTTCCTTTTTTATTCAATTACTTCTCTATTACTCTTCTCTTACTCTTCTCGAAGGACTATTTGTAGGTTGATGGGTGTAAAATGATGAGTTTTGGGTCGACACCATTGGGAAGCTTCAAATTAAGTGAAAAAGATGAGTTTTACAACTTGACATAAGAGAAGAATAACAAAGCAGGAGCTTAAAATTTTGTAGGTTTGGACTATGAAGAAGTAGGGACTCGACTCCTGGAGGGGTGAGTATTAAAAATTCGAATGGACTTAAGGAGAAATAGACCTAAGTTATTACCACTCTAAGGTGAGGGAAGTGGACTTAAGGAGAAATGTGGTGAGGTCGTGACCCCGTAAGTTGGCATGTAATTTCAAATGTTCTTTTTCCTGTCCTCTTCCTAGAGAAGTGGGACCCAATTATAGTCAATAATGCTTGCAATTTGCTTCACGACACTTACTAGTTATCACCAATGCAATTTCGTACCTTTGTTTTCGGCTTGCATTTTATGTTTCTTCCACTTTGAGCTATGACTGGAATATTGTGTATGTATAATTCCAAGATGTCTTCAAATGAACATTAATCCACAAGATCATCAGAAACTTCAATTCTGGGAAGAAAATGTAGGAAGCCAAATCCTAAAAACAAAAATAATTGGCAATGTACTTTTTGCCCTAAAGTGACTTACTATGTTTGCTTTTATTTCAAGTTTTAATTGTGTGATTTACAACTTAATAATTTTCTTTTTAGCGGTATCTAGCAACAAATTATGCTTCAACCTGTCAATTCATGCACTTAATATATGAGTACTATGTCGTTTTGAATACAAAATATAATCTAGAAATGATCATTTTGATTAAGACACTTATGTCCGCCTTACACCTAAAGGTGAGCGCCTTGGGACCCATAAAGACTTAGAGCGCATTGCACCTTTTAAAACTAAGCCCAAGACCCTATACTCCACTAAATCCCCCTCTCAAATATCAGATCAATATATTCTCCATCCTCTCCAACAACTCCACAATAGAGACCGTGTCTTTCCCAAGCCCCAGCTGCTGTCCATTACTCATTACCTACTAACACAATCCAGTTACAATGAGGAATATGGTGACAGGAATAGCAAAAGCACAAAGATTGTGAGAAAGGCATGGAGAGAAAGAGGCACAAACAGAGAAAGGCAAAGAGAGAGAGGGTGGAAGGAGACTATCACAATCTTCAAACATTAGGGGGGGACATTTTGTTTTCCTTATCAAATTAAACACTAATGCACTGGGAGGAGAAATTTTCATGAGTGCTGAGATCAAACAATTCCCATGTGTTTCATAAAGTATTGCATAATCCAAACAAATCTTTTTCCACAATATTTTGGTAGATGTTCAAACATTTCCATGTCTAAAACTGTATTTTAAAAATTTTAAAAAGGTACAGAATACAGTTCCATTCAACAAATCCACATGGCACTCTCACAAATAAAACAACAGGAAACCTAAACAAAAGTCGTCGAAACTCAACTTTCTCCCTTCCAAACCCTCTCCTCCCCTCCATTCCATTGAGAGAGGGAAAGAGGGACAGAGAAAGCAAGACAACAGCAATTTTTCTTACATATATATTTGAATAAGGGTTGTTTAGCAATACTGCTCCTTCCAAATGCATCAATCAGTTACTAACAATTATAGAAGAGCAACAAGATTCTATGGTTTGAAAAAGAACCCAGAATAGAATTTTCTTATGAATAATTCTTTTACTCCACAATTCTGCTTATCTCCACTCAATTCATAAATGAGTGGCATACCAAATGGAGCAATTCTTCAGTCATGCAAGATCTACTCGATAACCAAATTTTATCAACGGGATGATCAATGAGTTTAATTGAAACAAAAAAAATTAAATTGTCCATCAAGCGAGAACTTTTGTCTGATATTACAAAGCAACCCTCATCTGGAAACATCTATCTATAGTAACTTCATAGATTGATTCGGATCCAATATTTTAATTTTAATACGAACATGATAAGTGCCCATCATAACAATCACTAACGGCTAAATCTCAAATAATCTGCATTGCGTTCAAATTAATCAATAGCAAAAACAGAGAATCAAGGAAACTCACAACTATTCTGATGTTTTCCACTTTGTAAATAAGCTACCAACGGCTCTGTGTAAGTGAGGCATTGTATTACTGAATTAAGAAAACACGTATTTCCCAAATTTTCCAAACCAGCTCCCTGCCATATCAATAACTCAATTAGAATAACATCAAATGATCACCCAATATACAATAACAAAACCATCATCACAATTTCATAATATTAATATATGCATCTAAAACAGGTACTTTGGAGTTATATTCTCGATTCAAAGACTAGTTAACAAAAAAACTAGATTTTCACAAACATAAAAACAAAACCGTAATCACATAAATGACTAATGGCAACTAAAGCAGGCACTCCTGCTATAAACATAATTCCGAGCTTAACTCGAATCAAACAATGGCAAACAACTACCATAAAACTCCGCCACACTAACGCTATTCGCCGTAAGCGGACCGATACATCATTCATCAAATCAGAGAAAAACCATATAATTGCTGAATTGCACACAAACCCACGTTACAAAAACATCAAGCAAGCAATACCCAGATAGCTAAATCAGTGAAAAACGAGAAAGGAGGCTTACAATCCGACGAAACGGGATACGAAACGCAAAATCGAGATCGAAACCGGCATCAATGAACTCCGAAGATTCCGGCTTTATAGGGTTGGAGGAAGACGAAGGAGGTTGAAAAGGGTGGGGGTGGGAGGAGGAGAGGGAAGGAGAAGAAGGGTTGAGAGTTTCGAGCTTGAAATTGGAGTGGGTATTAGAGTGAGAGAAGGAGGAGACGGGTTTCCGAGCGAGGTGGAATTCGATGCGCCTTTGCGGGTGTGGGTGTTGGTGTTGGTGTTGGTGCAGAGGTGGAGTGGTGGACTCCATGTGATGGGGTGGTAATGCGGTATTGACGGAGAAGACAGGAGAGTGCGCGGCTGGAGTGGGAAAGTGGGATGTTGTGATGGGTGAATGGGTGATAGTACTGTGAGAGGTTGGAGGCGTAGGAGAATTGTAGGATTTGTAGGGTTTAAGACTTAAGACTTAAAGAGTTAAGACCATAGATAATCTAAATCATTGGCAACATGTGAACAACTAAAACTCTTCTTTTTAATTCTAAACTTTATACAAACCTACTTTCTACGGAGTTTGTACAAAGTATTAGGTACAAATAATTTGAATCAGATACAAATTGTGAAGTAATGATTTCAATTTGATAGGTAAAAACTATAATTTGATTGCTCGCAAATTAAATTGACTAGGTAATAATTTATTAACTATAATAAAATATTAATAATCATTATTAATTGAAAATTCAAGAGAAATATACATAAATGAAATGTAATTTCTCAATTTACCATTGTTAACATTTACAAATAAAAGTATTGTAGTTTATTCTTTAAAGATATTTATATTGATTATTTATAAGTAGTAAATAATTATGATAGGCGATTAGTAGTACGTGTCCTTAAAGGTTACCTATCTTAAATCAACAGCCAAGAGGAGATTTCACCAAACACCTTTAGTTAACATCTATTGCTCAAACAACTTGTCTATCCATCCAATACAAACAGCCAATTAAATAAGACACGTGAAAAAGTTTATTGTACGTGAAATGTTATATATATATATATATATATATATATATATGGGATCCAATGAGAAGGGGCTTAAAATAAGAAGGATCAAAAGTGATCTTGACCCTTTAAGTGGTAAGATCTAATGCATGAGATTTCATGTAAAAAAATTTGGTCACTATAACGATGAAAAAATCACTATAATGATGAAAATAGTCATTATAACGATGAATATGATCACTATAAGTGAAAAAAAATATCTTGGGCACTATGAGTTAAAAAAAGATCATTATATGTACGTAAAATGTCATGCGTTGGATTTATGAGATAAAGGGCAAAAATGTCTTCTCATCCTTCTCATTTTAAGGACCCTTTTCATTTTAACTTATATATATATATATATATATATATATATATATATATATATATATATATATATATATAATATATATATAATATATATATATATGTAAAAGTTAAAATAAAAAGGGTACCTAAAATGAGAAGAATGAGAAGACATCTTGACTCTTCATCTCTTAAATCCAACGGATGATATTTTACGTATACATAATGATCCTTTTTTAACTCATAGTAACCAAATAATTTTTTTCATTTATAATGACTCTTTTTATTATTATAGTGACCATTTTTTTATTATTATAGCAATAATTTTTTTACATGAAATATTTAGCGTTGGATCTTACCATTTGAATGGTCAAGATATCTTTTTATTCTTCTTATTTTAAATACTCTTCTTATTGGATCCCTCCCATATATATATATATATATATATATATATATATATATATATATATATATATATATATATATATATATATATATATATATATATATATATATATATATATATATATATATATATATATATATATATATAGGGGCGGGTTCTGGTGAGAACCCCTCCTTATATAAGAATCATGCATATATAAGAACTCATCTATAACCGTTAATTAAGTGTAATTTGATGGTTGTGATTAATTCTTTAATAATGGCAAAATTATAAATATAGAAAAATTTGAAATTAATTGGCAGTTGAGAAAATTTCGCACCCCGTAATTAGTGGGTAGTTTTCAAAAACGTCTTTTTATATTATTAATGAATCAGGCTTTCAATGTCAACTTGCACAATTTTTTAATACTTTCCAAATTATTTCTATTACTTTATATTTGATTTTCACTATTTTTTTAGTAGTAATTTGAACACCAATATTTAAATTTGGAATATCAATATTAGACCTTAAAACAATAGCATAAACATTTAAAACATATGTGTTAAGATTTAGAACATCGCTACTCAACTTTAGAACATCAGTATTACATTTTACAATAATAGATGAAAATTTTAAACATATGTGTTAACCTTTATAATATCAATATTAAATTATAGTGCATCAGTATTAAACCATAGAACAATAAAATAAACATTTAGAACATATGTGTTCAGATTTAGAACACCAGTACTCAACTTTAGAACATCAATATTAGACCTTAGAATAATAGAATAAACATTTAAAATATATGTGTTAAACTTTTCAACACAAGTACTCAAATTTAGAACATCAGTATTACACATTATTACATATTACAACAATAGATGAAATTTTTAAACATATGTGTAACCTTTAGAACATTAATATTAAATTATAGTACATCAATATTAGACCTTAGAACAATAGAATAAACCTTTAGAGCGTATGTGTTAAGATTTAAAACAACAGTACTCAACTTTAGAACATCAATATCAGGCCTTAGATTAAAAGAATAAACATTTAAAATATATGTGTTAAGCTTTAGAACACAAGTACTCAAATTTAGAACATCAGTATTACACATTAGAACACTAGTACTAACTTTAGAACATCAATATCAGACCTTAGAATAATAGAATAAACATTTAAAACATATGTATTAAACTTTAAAACATCAATACTCAAATTTAGAACATCAGTATTATACATTAGAACAATAGAATAAAATTTTAAAACATAGGTGTTAAGTTTTAGACCATTAGTATTGCATTTTAGAACAACAATAAACAATAAAATGAATATTAACACTAGTGTTCTAAAAAGTTAGACTATTGTTCTAATTCTAGTGTTCTAATACCTATTGTTCTATATTGTAATTCTAGTGTTCTATATTCTAAAATTATCATTGTTCTATATTGTTTTGAAATTTAATTCTATTGTTCTGAAATTTAATTTTATTGTTCTAAACTTTTGCAATGTTCTGAATATTAACTTTATTGTTCTAATTAATAACTCTCTTATTCTAAGGTTAAATTTTAATGTTCAACTCTATTATTCCATTATTTATTGTTCTAAAATGACACTATAGTTCTAAATAGTAGGGCTATTGCTCGAAGGTTGTTATCAATTGTTCTAAACTTTTATTTAATTATTGCTAAATAGTCCTAAATATTAATTGTATTATTTTAAATATTAATTGTATTATTCTACGTTATTATCTATTGTTCTAACTTTATTTCTTTTGTTTTAAACTTTTGTTACGTTGTTCTAAATATTAATTGTATGGTTCTATATACTCATTGTTCTATATTGTAATTCTAATGTTCAAAAAATGTATACTAGTGTTCTACAAATCTATACTAATGCTCTAAAATACATACTATTGTTCGTATTGTACTTTATTGTCTTATAGCCTGAATCTAATGTTCAAACAATCTATACTAATGTTCTAAATATAATTATAGTATACTTATAATTCTAAAATAACTATTTTTTATATTGTAATTCTAGTGTTCTTAAAAATATATACTAATGTTCTAAAATAACTATTATTCTACATTGTAATTCTAGTGTTCTTAAAATGAAAAATATTGTTCTAAAGATTTATATGAATGTTCTAAAATTATATAATTTTGTTCGTATAATACCTATTGTTCTATATTCTAATTCTAATGTTCTAAACAACTATACTAATATTCTAAAATACTTAATATTGCTCGTATTGTACTTTATTGTCTTATAGACTGAATCTAATGTTCAAATAATCTATACTAATGTTCTAAATATAATTATAATATACTTATAATTCTAAAATAACTATTTTTATATTGTAATTCTAGTGTTCTTAAAATGTATACTATTGTTCTAAAATAACTATTATTCTACATTGTAATTCTAGTGTTCTTAAAATGAAAAATATTGTTCTAAATATGTATATTAATGTTCTAAAAATTCTATAATTTTGCTCATATAATACCTATTGTTCTATATTCTAATTCTAATGTTCTAAAAAACTATACTAATGTTCTATGCATACTATTGTTCTATAATTACAATTCTAAAATTGTCATTGTTCTATATTCTAATTCTAGTGTTTTAAAAATGTTCTAGTGTTCTATAATTACAATTCTAGTGTTATAATTACAGCCATCAAAGTACACTTAATCATGCACTATATAAATAATGAATCAATTACGAAAAAAAAAATGAATCATTTACCATATTTTCCAATGCAAAAACAACAAACTTATGCTTTGAATATGATATATAGAGACATTACTGATTTTAAAATCTATATTGACATTTTTAAATGTATAAAAATAGGAAACTGATTATGGAGTAAAACTGATTTTTCAATTATGCGAATTTTAATGAAAACTGCCCATTAATCACGGAAACTTCCTTAACTAACAAATCCGACTTTATTCTATTTACCAATTTGCCATTAATGTTGATTGAATCATAACCATCAATCTCAACTAAATCAATGGTATTAGATGAGTTCTTATATAACAAAGGTTCTTATATAAGCAAGGGGTTCTCACATGATCCCATTTCTATATATATATATATATATATATATATATATATATATATATATATATATATATATATATATATATATATATATATATATATATATATATATATATATATATATATATATATATATATATATATATATATATATATATAGAAATGGGATCATGTGAGAACCCCTTGCTTATATAAGAACCTTTGTTATATAAGAACCAATCTAGTACCATTGATTTAGGTGAAATAAATGGTTATGATTCAATAAACATTAATGGCAAATTGGTAATTAAAAAAAATTCGGATTTGTTAGTTATGGAAGTTTATTTGTTTCCGTAATTTATGGGTAGTTTTCATTAAAATTCGCATAATTCAAAAACAGTAGTTTCCCTATTTTACTCTATAATCAAAAGTTAACATTCGAATTAATCAGGAAGTTATTTAAAACAATAGTTTTGCTATATTTCATACCCAAAGCTTAGTTTGCTGTTTTGGCATTGAAAAATAAGGTAATTGTTTCATTATTTTTTCCGTATTTGATTTAATATTCTAAGTCATATATTACACCGTTTAGAGATTGTTGTATTTGATTATTTATGAAGTGCATGATTGCGAGTGCATATGTTATATGTTTTGAATAGTATACAATGTTCGATCTAATGCTGCAAATTACGAGTGGTTTCAATAAAATTGTTCGTATTATTACATTAGATAAATTATTCCAATGTTTTAAATCAGTATGTACCTTGTTATAAATAAGTATTTGATTGTTCTGATTTCCACTTTGAATGTTCTAAATGAAGAATTTTTGTTAGTTATTTTATATTCACGCTTTGAAATGCATATAATTTTCTAAATAATAACACTACTATTCTAAAATATGAATACATATGTTATAAATCATTTCATTAGTGTTCTTTATTAGTGTTATAGAATATGTATACGTATGTTCTTTATTTGTGGTCGATTATTCTGTATTCAACTTTGAATACTAAATTAGTACATTAAGTTCGGAATTTAGAACATTAATGGAAACTAATATTATCTATGAATCAAGAATAGAACAATAAGTTAAAATTTAAGAACATTGCATAAATCTATAGAAGACTAAAATAAAATAATAGAACATTGAAAAAGAATAGTGCGAAGATTATTTTAAAACAGTGTGCCATGGATGATTCTGCACGACAATATTGGTTGATTATAGAACAACCAATATATCTGTCATCAAATGAGTCATTTTCTTTGAAGTATGTATTACTGCAAAGAATTATCTGTTGTATGAAAAATTTATTTTATATGTTAGTATAGTAATAAATTTGGAAAAATTATTGATATAATGATGTTAGAAATTTACCCATAGTTCAGTTGAGCAAAAGAATCTATTCTTCGCTTCTGGGCTTCTTCTCTTATTCAGAACATTGAGAATATGTGCCCATGAATCAACTATATTGTTCGTAATATAGTTGTTTTCTGTGAGGGACATTATGTCGTCTCTATTGATGAAATTCAAATCATCATTATATAATTCCTCACTTCATACATGCAAAAGTTGGACAACATATGGAAGTGAGAACCATATATGTTATACTCAGAACATTAAATTATATTTTCAGAACAATATATCATAAAGGTTAGAACATTAGTATATTAAGTAGTATAGAACATTATACGTTCTGAGAACACAAGTTATAGAATATATAACATTAGTTATTATACTTTCAAAAGTAAGAACGACTTAAAGAACATTACAATACATTTTTAGAACACGAACTACAAAAATCAGAACACTACCTTATGGGCCCATCTGAGAATGCATACTCTGCTACTCTCCTTTGAGTAGCATCCATTTTCCTAGACACTCTATCATGCTTAACCATGAATGGGGAGCGCAAGTACAAGGGAAGGTTTACTGGGCATCTTTTTCCACGCTTTTGTGGAGGCTCTTCTTCAACCAAACTGTTTAGTATATATATATGTAATAAATTAAACAATATATTAAACAATATAAATGGTTTATATATATATATATATATATATATATATATATATATATATATATATATATATATATATATATATATATATATATGTAATAACTCACCCATCTTTTGTAATGCCTTTCACAATTGACTGAGTCAATTGATGTATATGCTCCTCCAATTCTTGATCTTCTTTTTGAAGGATTTGAGGATGAGACTGGGATAAATCCTCATGGGATGATTGAGGCAATGGAATTGAAGGTGGTAATGTTGGGGATGATGGCAATGGAGTTGGAGGTTGCAATGTAGGGGGAGGCAATGGTGGGGATTGTAATGATGGCTGTGGTGGCAATAGGTTTGGATGTTGGAATATGGGGGGAGGCAATGGTGGGGATTGTAATGGGGGTGGTGGTGGCAATGGGTTTGGAGTTTGCAATGTTGGGGGAGGCAATGAGGGGGATTGTGGCAAAGGGGGGGAGTGTTGTGTATCAGTGAATATATTAAAAGTGGGGGGAGTAAAAGATATTTGATTCATAGTATCATTGAATTTGTCCTTCTGTTGACAATTTGACCATGCTTTGCCCATAACTTCATTGAGCTCTTCCATGAATGTCGGCTCATCAAACAAATGTTGATCTTGGCTAAGAATAGTTGGACCCTTATCTCCATCTTGGGTTATAGATGGTCTCTTTGATGTATACTTTTTCCATATATTATCAACTAACACGTTCATATCTTGTTGTACTGAAGTTTCCTCAAATAATGTGCTAGCTTTGTCAATCAAGGTATACATCTCGTTGACATTGGCAGCAATAGTCTTAGCCAACTTACCAAAACTCTCCAAATATAACTATAAAACAATGAATTAATTAGAACATTAATTATATATAAAGAGATATGATTTAGAACAGAAGAATTATAAATCAGAACATTAGGATTTATAAAATAGAACAATATAATTATGGTTTAGAACAATAGAATTAGAACACTGGAATTACAAATCAGATTAACATAGTTAAGATTTCCAAACAATAGCTTTATGATTTTTGAACAATAGCTTTATGATTTAGAACATTAAGAACAATACGACATATATTTAAAACATTAGATATCTTATAATAAGAACAATCAACTATAAAAATTAGAACACCAATCATTAACACTAAACATTATATACACTAGATAGAACATCAACTATAAAATATTAAACATTATTGATATAGTTGAGATTAATTACCATCATATTTGCAGAGGCTTTTGATGTGGAAGGTTCATGTTCTTTTTCTTCGATGACCATTCTATCAAGGACAATTCCCTTTCCAAAGCCCCTCTTCAACTCAATCTTCATCCTGGACTGGATAAGATTCTTGTTCCAAATGGAAATTAGAGGGAATATTCTTGGGGGATGAACATCTCCTCTTTGCAGTCTATCAAAATAGGAAATCTGCATTTATTGAACATGTTAATATTTATTAGTACAATACATTTATGTTTTAGAACAACATATTATAACAACAAGTTCAATAGGTTTATAAGTGTACTACCATCAAAAATGGGAGAAGTCCAGTGAAAAATGATGATCCTTCTTGCCATTCAGAAACTGAACGCAACATGTGCTTATAAGTGTAAGCACACCAATCAAAGTTGTGTATTTTGCTGATATCTTTGCAGCAATGTAAAAACTTAAAGTTAATTGCTTGATTCGTTGTGGATCTAACACAACAATTAATGGCAGCAGCTACAAAATTAACAAGAAAGTCATCACACACTTCAATTTTCTTTTGCTCTTCGATTACAGAAATAAGAGCAGAATTATTAGGACTTCCATTCTTCAATCCAAATGTAGTCCTCCATTTTTGTAAGAAACCTTGGGCATCTTCATCTTCATCAATTTGCTCATTAATGAGCTGACCTCCAATTGGTAGTCCATATACAATATGAACATCTTCAACAATAAGTGGTATCTCTCTGCCTTGTGAAAGTACCAATGTTGATCTATCTGGGTCAAAGCTCTTGATCAATTCAGCACAAAAACTAGATTTATGTGAGTCTAAATCTAGGCTTAAAAATCCTCCAAAGCCAATTCTTCTAATTGCGTTCTTGTGTTGTTCTGGCATGTCCTTTAACACAACAGACATAAATTGCTTAGGGGTTACTCTCTGATTTAATACATTATCATCATGTGCATCTTTTTTCTTTTTTTCCTTGGACTGTTTTACAACAATGTCCAATTCTTTCCTTTTTTCACAATTGATAATTTCTTTGTTTGCTGGTTTTCTTGGCTTGGGTGGACGATGATTGCTTTTTCCTTTCTTCTCTTTTTCTTCAAATGAACACTACAAATGATGCAAGATGTATAATACAATATATTATAATAAGAACAATTGGTAAAGTATATAGTACAATAGGTATAGAAAATACAACAACAAGTTAAAATTTTAGAACATTGCATACATCTATAGAAGACTAAAATAAAATAATAAAAGATTATAAAAGAATAGTTGCCAAGATTATTTTAAAACAATGTGCGGTTCTGCACGACAATATTGGTTGTTTATAGAACAACAAGGCAAACAAATAGAACATTAGGCTTAAGCTTTAGAACATCATCACTAAAGAAATAAAAGTTGGTGCAGTACATAAGAAAATAATTACAGAACAGTGTATAATAATATTTCGAACATCAAGTTAAGAGTTTAGAACATCATACAATGAATTTTGAACATTGTTTATAATATTTTGAACATCAGTTCAAAATCTTAAAACATCTTCCAATATTAACGCAAAACAATAGTATTGTACTATCAACCATTATAAAAAATATTCAACTTATTTTATAATGAACAACATCATTATTTGAAAAAAAAAAAAAATCATACTGTTCGTCTTCTTCTATTGCAGGACCCACTGGAGGTAGTGAAAGTATGGGGGATGTGTCTTCATTAATCCTTTGACTGGATATAGTAAACAATTATTAGAGTTATAAAAGCATGAGCATGAACTCTTTGCTAACGATAATTTAAAAAAATTACTTATAGTAGGGTTTCAATTCTCTTCTTCTTGGATTCAATAGACTTGTGTACAGTGTTAACGTCTTCCATGGATTTTGTTAATTTCTTCATTTGTAATTGAATTGCAGTGCGAAATTTTTCGACTAAAATTTCAAATGGAAATATGGTTTTTTTTCCTTAACAAATGACGGTTTGTAGGATTTGACAAGTTGGAGAAATTTGTAAAGTCTAAAACTCTGAATAAGAAGTTTAAAAGATTGCATCAGTTACTGAAAATTTTAGCGTATTTCAAGGCACACTTAAAAACTTCCTTTTTTTATTTTACTATTATAAACGTGCGATATATTTCTGATATTCAATGTTCTAAATAATATAACCAATGTTCTCAACAAAATTATGCGACTAAGTACATGTTATTGTAGGATTAGATTAATTAGAACATTTGATGTGTCACATGTACTGATATATATTAATTAATTTTAGAACAATAATATTAACTTATAAAACAATAACGTGAACTATAAGAACAACGATTTCAAGTATATGTAGAATACTATAAGCATACGATTGCTTAAATATTTCAAATATGATGTACAACTTGAACATTACGATATAGTATTCAAATATGATATAATATATAGTATACAAGGCTTTTGATTACATATATTCGACTGTATCGAACAAAAAAACAACAATTACGAACATTAATATATCTATTAAGAACAAACGGGTATTGTTTTAGAACATTACAAATACCAATTATAAACCAAAAGATTACAATTACGAATCAGTTGATACCAAATACGAACAATAACATACCAATTACGAACAATAATATACGAATTACAAAGCAAGCTCATATACTATAAGAACTTTTAAACAGTTTGCTATGTCGAACAAAAACATACCAACTACAAACAATAAGATAAACATTATGAACAATAAGATAATATAAAACATTACGGTATAAAACATTATGGTTTCGAACAATAGCTTTATGATTTAGAACAATAAAAGTATAAATCAGAACACTATAATTATAAATCAAAATAATATAGTTAATAGTTTGATCAATAGCTTCATGATTTAGAACAATAGAATTATAAATCAGAACAATAGAATTATAAATCACAATAGTAGAGTTATGGTACAATAGAGATATAAATCAGAATAATATAGTATGGTTTCGAACATTAGCTTTATGATTTAGAACAATTGAATTATAAATCAGAACACTAGAATTATAAATCACAATAGTAGTTATGGTACAATAGAGATATAAATCAGAATAATATAGTATGGTTTCGAACATTAGCTTTATGATTTAGAACAATAGAATTATAATCAGAATATTAGAATATTTATAGTAATTATTTGACTATAAGAATATAGAGATTAGTATATTTGAAAATTTTTGGAGATTATTATTTGACAACCATATAATGATTTGGAAGATTTGCACCCAATTAAAAATTGATTTCGGAAAATCGATATGATAAGAATTGGTTATTGTTGCGGAAATTACGGTTTATTTTAAACAATAAAAGGAAGTTTCATTTTATAGGATTGTTAGTTATTAATATTTTAATAATAATTACATTTATGCCATTTAATTTCCAATGCTTCTAAACCGTCGGATTTAGAAATTTGATGGCTAAAGATGGGTTCTCATATACAAAAAGTTCTTATATATTAGGGGGTTCTCACTGGAACTCGCCCATATATATATATATATATATATATATATATATATATATAAGAAGGATATTTAAAATGAAAAGGATGAGAAGACATCTCGACTTTTCATCTCCTAAATCTAATGGATGATATTTTACATATGTATAGTGATCCTTTTTTAACTCATAGTAACCAAATAACTTTTTTCCACTTATAGTGACTCTTTTTTATTATTATAATGACATTTTTTATTATTATAGTGACCATTTTTTTATTATTATAGCAACCATTTTTTTACATGAAATTTTTAGCGTTGGGTCTTACCATTTGAATGGTCAAGATATCTTCTTATTCTTCTTATTTAAGTATTATTCTTATTGGATCCCTCCTATATATATATATATATATATATATATATATATATATAAGGATAATATCGAAAAAAAGTGTGAAATAAATATAAAATATGGGTAATAGACAGATAATCATGAGTGATGTTCAGCGATTCACTATTTCTATGTCCCATCGTCTTCTCAAATACACTGTCACAATATAATGTCTAAGTCATCAAAGGGTGATATCAAGTACAATGGAAATCGTCAAATTTTGTTTGAATTTTAAAAGAACACGTAGGTGGTGAGTGATGAGCCTGGAAGGATAGAGCAAAATGATAAACAGTTCAAATTCTTTACGGATATATTCTTTCTTTGTAGTGGGTAAACTATAACCGAATGCTTTTCTTAATTAGTATAACAAAGAAAAAACAACCCAAAATCTTATCCTTTTTTTTTTTCAAATAACTTATCCTACTTTTGTTAAATTAATTTCTTTAAAACTAAACTTACTGCTTTTCAATCAAGATTTACTTTTTGTTGAACTTAATCTATTTTTGTTATACTTAAGTTAACCTTTTTTGTCAAATCCAAATCCTTTTATAATCAAAAAGTTATATATCTCGATTAATTGGTTGAAATGGTATATATTAAACTTTTTTTTTTTGTGTGTGTTCTTTATAATTTTTCTAATGCTTTATTTTTTATCACTTATTTTTGCTAAATTTAACTAGTCTTTGATGCTCTTATTTTATTTATTTGAACATAACATATATTTGTTGAACTTATCCTAGGCTTGTTAAACTTAATATATTTTTACAAATTTTATTTTATATATATATATATATATATATATATATATATATATATATATATATATATATATATAAGGGGGTTGATTCATCTCAACCTCCATATCTTGGCTGTGCTCATGATTTGAGAAATTGGAGAATCATCAAATTTAGTAACACCAATGGTGACTAGGTTTACTCCGATGATTAGCAAAAAGATCAATGAGATCGATGATCATATTTATTTTTCATTAAAATAAATAATTTATAAAAATTCTTTCTTATTATATGGTTTTATGAGTTAAAATAAAAAAATTATTAAAAAATTAATATTGAAAAGGATAAAGCGAGTGAAAGAAGGAGATTGAAATTTTTGAATGGGATACTCGTATGAATAAAAATAAAATAATAATTTATGAGTACGGCGTATAATATAGTCACAAAAATTTATCTGAAATATAATATATTCAAATTAAGAGCCTTATGAAATTAACCAATGAGAAATATAGAAAAAATAAAATAAAATAGAGGGATTATAATTTTTTATATGCATCAAAATTATAATGATTTTAGGTTATAATATTCTTATTTCAACTTAAAAAAAAACACTGATCTTTTATATCTTTGTTTTGCATATAGGTTTTGATAGTCCCTAAGATCAGCCTTGTTGTGGTAATTAGTAAATCTGAGACGTCAACAAAACGAGTCGTATATACATGCCTTTTGTCTCTGTAATTCATTTTCATATTGGGTGTACAAAGAAACAGAAAGGCATAAAAAAGTGAAGATAACTAGTTCATATATAATGGACAAGCAATTTATATCTTTCACATAGTTTATTCTTTGAGGAATGTTTCACATGACCAACATAATTCTCACTTATATTATCAATCATAGTCTCAATGGACTTGTCTTGTGTCACTATACAAAATTATCACTTCGTACTTGCTGAATCATAATCTTCGCATATACTTAGCAACATTTAGCAATGTTTAATGTTGCGAAAACTTGTTACCAAAACTAATACAAATATATCTAAATTTTGAGGCCCCTTGGGGCCCTATTCCATTAAACACCTTGCACATATTCAAAACCATCTACGGTGACGATGAATTGATGGGTATATAACATCCAAGACTTCAAACAAAGACGAACTTACCAAATTGTTGCATATTATATGATCATAGATGTAGATTCAAAGCTTTCAAAATGATATTCGGCTCATTGGGCAAACGAGGTATGCAAATCAGTCCGCACCTTCATTTGCTTTGATGAGTCTCACACTCTTGCATTTGAAGGGTCAAAAGTAACACAATCTGTGTGTCTGTTAGTGAGAGAAGAGCGGATGATCAAGAATGATATAATCATAACTCAAAGTGCTTAGTCTAATATGGAAATTAACATAACAATACTTGAAAAATTGCATAAAAGATTATATCATTACTATCATTTATTAATGTGAACGGGTTTGCAAGCAGTAAGTAAAAGATCAAATTGTGTCATAAAGGCTAATAGAAAACAAACGTTAGGGAAGATCTAAAAGACATAATACTACAGAAAAACATATGCAAAGGTGAACGTTTTCCAGTGGATTTAGGAATCAGCCCTTCTATTGATATTGAGCTGGTTATACAGAGCAATATGGTACCTGTTCAATCTTCAACACTCGCTATTATTCCATTTTTAGACTGCAAATATCTGGTTATGTGCCAAATCACTCCAAATACGCAATCTGTTTAAAGAAATGTATCTGAAGAAACAACATCAACTTAAAAATCCATAGGATTTGTAAAAGAACGACAGCATAACAAAGATGTGAGATACTTGAGACACGGTCTGAACATTCGGACCCAAGCGTGCACTGTTTCAAACACCTGAACATTATCAGCAATTCTGTAAATTATATGTAATCTGTAAGAATATGCAGAATGATAATTCTCAGCTACGCGGGTACACCAACACACAAATAAACACATGTACTCAAATTGATGCGGCTTTCTTACATCTTTGTCTGGATTCTAGAATCAGACACATGATTTCTGGTTTGCTTATGGGTAATCAAAGTGCAGCACCAATTAGAAGAATACAGAAAAGGTGATACTGTCATATGCAGTCTATCTCTATCATCAAAGTAAATCTCCAAAGTACACAGAGCATCAGTTATAACATAATAAATCAATCAACGCCCAATCTAGGAAGCTCGCAATATGAGCCCATGAAAGTCTCCGTTTGAGGTAATGCTATAACTCACACACTCAGCAGGAAGTTGCAAGGGGTGTAACACATAGTTAAATATGCCTTAGAAGTTAGAATCACTCAAAAATGTCCAATCTAGGAAGCTCACCATACGAGTCCATGAAAGCCCCCGATGGAGATAATACCTTAAGTCATTCACTCCAACACTCAGAAGGAAGTTATATAGGGTGTATCGTAGCACTAATATGCCTTATTCATATATACTGTTGGATGCGCTGAAAAATATTGGGTTGAGAATCTTCCCATAGAGGAGCTTTAAACAAATCACAGAGCGCTTTAAGAAGATTAGGACGATAATATCTGCTGAGCACAGCATAATTGAGTGAGAGCATTACACACTTTATCAACTTGAATCAACAATTACGTGGGCATATCAGGATTCTTTTCCTTAATCAAGGTGTCAACCTAGATCTTCATTCCGTACCAAAGAAAAAGTCGCTACTATTAGTATATCAAACCTTATCAGTTTCAGAATTATTCACTTTTCTGGAGCAGAGAGATGAAAAGGTAAAAGTCTAAAATTCTGGATAGACCTTACCTCTTTGTCCACCTCACTCAGATTCCTCCAATACAGCTGTACGAGTAGCAGTACTTTGTATTGCATTTATATAAAGGAAGAGTCAGAAAAGAAGCCAGAGCAGCTTCTGGTTTCCTCGTATATTGAAAATATCTAGAACAACTTGAACTGAAAGGCCATATTTCAGGAATCGATTCTTCAGCAAGCAAATGCTCGACTGTCTGGAGAACAACACTTAGCATAAGAAAAAGTGGCATTTAGCCCACAGGAAAATACCACACATCGCTGTAAATTCAAAGAAATCAGTACACGTTTCCATCACCATATTCCTAGTCGATTCTCCGTCAAATGTGAGGCACAGATACATGCAAGTTTACCATTGTAACAGTACCATAGGAATATTAGCCACAAATAAGATCTGAATTTCTTCTAAAGATGATGATTCAGAATAATCCTAAACAGTTGATAGAGCTCGTTGGGCATGCGAGTTATGCAAATCATACCGCAGCTTCATTTATTTTGATGACTCACACACATGCACCTGACGAGAGAGTAATACAAACCTTGACAAAACAAAAGTAAAAAAATGTGTGCTTGTTAATGAGAGAAGAATGGATTATAAGATTCAAGAATGATATAGTCATAAATCATAGTGCTTATTTTAATGAGAAAATTGACATGACAATACTTAAAAAATTACATAAAAGATTATATCATTACTCTCATTCATTACCGTATATTAAACGGGTTTGTAAGCAATAAGTAAAAGATCAAATTTGTGTCATAAAGGCTAAAAGAAAACAAACATTAAGAAAGATCTAAAAGGCAACTACAAAAAAGCATATGCAAAGGTGAACATGTAATATAAGTGGTTGGGCAGTGGATAAGAGATCATCTATTTTTCGAAGGGACAGATTCAAGTAGATTTAGGAATCAGCCCTTCGATTGATATAGAGCTGGTTATACAGAGCAATATGATACCTGTTCAATCTTCACTATTCACTATTATTCCTTTTTTAGACAGCAAATATGAGCCAAATTACTCCAAATACACAATCTGTTTAAAGATTTGTATATGAAGAGTCTGCATCATCTTATGATCCATAAAATTCGTATAAGAACTAAGGCACATCACAGATAGGAGATACTTAAGACACGGTCAGAACATTCGGACCCATGCGTGCACTGAATATCATACACTTGAACAATATCTGCAATTCTCTAAATTATATGAAATCTGTAAGAATATGTAGAATGATCATTCTCATCCGCGCGCATACACAAATGAACACATGCACATAAATTGATGTGGCTTTCTTACAAACTTTGCCTGGATTCTAGAATCAGACACATGATTACTGGTTAGCTTATGGGTAATCAAAGAGCAGAGCCAATTAGAAGAACCATTTACTATACAGGAAAAGGCGATACTGTTATATGCCCGATATATAGAACATTAGCTGTAGTTCAATAAATCAATCAAAGCTCGATATAGGAATATGAGTCCATGAAAGTCCCCGTTTGAGGTAACGCTACACTTGGCAGGAAAATATAAAGCAATGGGTGGACAGTGCTCATGGTACATCCGCTCCAAAAAATATATATTACGTATATGGAAAATGTACATTAAATACATGAAAAATGTATATAGTACACATGTCAGTTATATGGAATGTAAAAATGTACATTCCACATAACTGACATGTGTACTATGTACACTTTCCATGTAAATAATGTATTTTTTTTGGAGCGGGTGTACCATGAGCATGGTGCACCCGGATACACCTTCTAATTTTCGATTATAAACGGTGTACCAAATAGTTAAATATGCCTTAGAATCACTCAAAATTTCCAATCTAGGAAGCTCACTATATGAGTAATGAGTTCATGAAAGTCCTCGATGAAGGTAATGGCTTAACTCACTCTGACACTCAAAAGGAAGTTATCAAGCGTATACCATAGCGCTAATAGGCCTTATTCATATATACTGTTGGATGCGCTAAAAAAAATATTGGGTGGAGAATCATAAGAAAATTAGAATGATAATAATCGGCCGAGCACAGTATAATTGGGTGAGAGCATTACACACTTGATCGGATTCTTTTCCCTAATCATTGAATGTCAACCAAGATATTCATTCCGTACCAAAGAAAAAGTTGCTACTATTAGTATATAAGGCCTTATCAGCTTCAGAATTTTTCAATTTTCTGGAGCAGATAGATGAAAAGGCAAAGTCTAAATTCTGGATAGACCTCACCTCTTAGTTCACCACCTCACTCAGATTTCTCCAATCATAGCTGTAAGAGTTACAGTACTCTGTATTGTATCTTTATAAAGGAAGAGTCAGAAAAGAAGCCAGAGCAGCTTCTTGTTTCCTCCTATATATCGAAAATATCTAGAACAACTTGAACTGAAAGGCCATATTTCAGGAATTGATTCTTCAGCAAGGTGTTTTTAATAGATGTAAAAAAAAAAAGATTCTTCAGCAAGGAAATGCTCAACTGTCTGAAAAATAAAACTTAGCATAAGAAAAACTGGCATTTAGTCCACAGGAAAATACCACACACTGCTGTACATTCATAGAAATCAGTACACGTTTCCATCACCACATTCCTAGTTGATTCTCCATCAGATGCACAGATACATGCTAGTTGACCATTGTAACAGCACCATAGGAATATTAGCCACAAAAAAGATTAATTCAGAATAATCCTAAACAGTTGATAGAGCTTTGTCTGGCTCGCTGCCCAAAATGACAGCTATAAATAGACCTTTAGACAGCACTACTTTTACAAAGCGAAACAAGCTCAAGAAATTCATAAACAAGCATCAGCATTTTTACTAAGTTCAGCTAGCAGCAATGGAGGTTGTGAGGCAACTAGTGGACAAAAAGCCACTAGTCATCTTCAGCAAAAGCTCTTGTTGTGTTTCTCATTCAATGAAGCAACTAATGAGCAGCTACGGAGCCAATGCAACAGTATATGAGCTCGACGAAATTCCAAATGGGATAGAAATTGAGAAGGGTCTTCTGAACATGGGAAATAAGCCGAGTGTCCCAGCTATTTTCATTGGCCAAAAATTTATTGGTGGCTCTAACGAAATCCTTACCCTCCAAGTCCAAGGGACATTGGTGCCTATGCTCATAGAAGCAGGAGCCATATGGGTTTGGAATAGAACATCTACTAAGTAGATAATTAAGGACTTGTCATTCTGAACCTCTTTCTTTTATTTTGTGAGGTGAAGATATCAATTAAACAATATGATGCCAGAAATGGAATCACTTTCAGTTGTAATAATATTGTAGGTACTTCCTTGGTTTCACACTAATTTTCAAACTGAACTTCATGCAATTTTAAGAACTTCTACTCCCAGTACATTATTGTGCAAACCAAACAAGCAATTGGAAATTTGATTGCTAAATGAACTATTTAGTAGAAGAAGGCTTATCAAAAAAACGGTATATGTCGGGTGATAAAGTGATTATCAATACGGAAAAGATCAATCTTCCAAACACACAAACCAAAAAATAGATTCTATGGAAAAGGATATCTTTGGTTCAGAAATAACTTCCGAGTATCAGCATAGGTATAATTGAATAAAAAACAAAACAATCAGACCTACCCAGGTAAATGACAAGGAAAAAGAAGCAGAACTACTCTACTCTAAAAAAAACCCTTACTATAATTACCTGCTTTTAACAATATATTCCATATTGAGTAGCATTTACAATATATCTGTAACCCCCCCCCCCCCCCCCCCCCCTACCCCTCTCTCTCTCTCTCTCTCTCTCTCCCTCTTGCTCGCTCTCTCTCTCTCTCCCTCCCTCTCGCTCTCCCTCTCTCTCGCTCTCTCCCTCTCTCTCGCTCGCTTGCTCTCTCCCTTCTCTCCCTCTCTCTCTCGCTCTCCCTCTCTCTCTCTCCCTCTCCCCCCCTCTCTCCCTCTCCCTCCTCCCCCCCCCCCTCTCTCTCTCTTCCCCTCCCTCCCTCCCTCCCTCTCTCTCTCTCTCTCTCTAAAAAGTAACTGGTAAGCTCTTTTAAATTTTTAGCACAATTTTGGTACCTGTACAGATGTTAGATGACAATGCAAATCGCCAGCTTATGTTGCTAATTATTTCTTCCCTCCGGGATATTATTAGTTAGAAAAACTATTGTAAGATGTCTGGAAAAAGTAGTCAACATTCTTCAATAGTTATACCACCGTCCCAATGTTAAAGGCCACAAAAGAACTGATTCCGGACGGAGTATCACTTAGCAGATTGTTTGCCAAATGGTAAACTGATACATTATAATTCCAGTAAATATTCAACTTTTACCACGGAAGGATATTAGCTCTGATCACTCCAGGCATCACACCCTGAGAAGATTTGTTCTCTTACTAGCTGAAAGGGCCTAACAGATGTAAAACTTGTTCAGCAAGCTTGTCTTACTACTGTGATTCTGATAAGGGCCAAAAATAGTGATGGAAAATGAAGCATACCTTACTTGCAGATCAAAAGTTTCCTCTCATAGTGTACCATCCTATAAAGGCTTTAAACTTCCTAAATTTCTACAAATACCTGGGAATAATTAAGAAATAATTTCATAAAAATGATGGAATAGTAGTTCCTACAGGAAAATTTGGAATGCTAAGAAAGGTCACTCACGACACTCAGCCTTAAGTTAAAGTCCAGGCATGTATCACAGCACTTAGCTCAATTTCAGTTTTCATAAAACAACATACTTCAAGAAGTTATATAAGAGTGTAAACATGCAAGTAGGTATAAGAATGCTATGAATAACCCAGTATCAAGTACCAGCAAAAGAACGTTGTCCTGTGCTTCGCACTTGTTCCTCCAAATGAACATCTTTTAAGATCAATAAGTGATTGAAAGTTGAGTACCTATTACACCAATAGCAACAATACATAGATTACTAACTGATTTTATGTATCTAAATTTTTACCCAATACAATATTATGCAAAATCCTGCTCAATTTATTTCATTTAAGAATAACAGATTTTCAAGAATTAGCAAGAACCACTGAAGGAGTCTTAATAAAGACCATTGCATGAGAAATCCAATGACCGACAAGATCGTATGAGTAGCCGGCTGTAGCTCTGATTAAAAATAAAACTACAGACTTCCCTAGAATAAACTATGAAGTACATCATCATTAGGCCTCATCTTTAGCTTCACAATGAAGTACAATTAAGCAGCACTACATTTGACATCAGCTATTCACCGAACATCTCATAATAAATTCATATGATCGATCAGAACATCACTTTTTTTCCAGATTTTTCTCCTTTGTCAATACTCCACCACACTTTACTAGTGATCCAATCACCCACTTTTATCAACTTAAAGCAATAATTATGGGGACTTTCAGTATTTTTAAACCACATCATTGAAGGTCGGCCAAATCCTTCATTCTTTACCGGAAGGCACATATATAATGTATCAGTTTTGGAAATTAAAGCAGTCATTCAGTCAACTCTACAGGATATCAATTTCTCACTTTTCTGGAGCAGAAGATAAGTATAAAAAGCTAAACGTTCTGGATAAACCTCACCTCTTCATCCATCTCATCAGATTCTTCAAAACATAGCTGTGAGACTAACATCACTACTCATAATATTTAAAAGGAATGGTCAGGAAAAGGAAAAAAGAAACCAAAGCAGCTTCTAGCTATAATCCTCATATCTCAAAAATATCTGGAACAACTTGAACAGAAAGGCCATTTTTCTGGAATCTGTCTTTCAGTGAGGATACTTAACTGTCTGAAGAACAACACTTAGCAAAGTATAAAATGGCATTTCAGTCACAGAAAAATGCAGATAGTGAACTTTTGTGTAAATTAGTAGATGTTTCATTACCAAATACCAAGTTGAATGTCAAGAAAATGTGAGGTACAGAAACATACTAATCGACCTAACAGCAGCATTTAGCCAAAGGAAAACTCAAAAAATTTTGAAAACAGTGACTGAGAATAATCCTTAACAGTTGATATAAAGTCTCAGCTCGCCACCTAAAACAACACCTATAAATAAACTCAATAAGCAATTAAGCACTAAACAGCACAACTTCTACAAGTAAACTCAAGTAACATTGTCAAGGTATACATTCCTTCTTCGCATGTCCCTTCTTGCCACAAAAGTAGCATTTGACAGTGAATTTTCTATCATGACTCTGATTACTTTCCCCAAGCCTACTGTTCTTTGGTGAGATTTTCTTATCATTTTGAAACTTTCTTTTTCTTTTCATGCTTACTTGAGATACATAAAGAGCAAGGCTTTGTCCTTCTTGTCTTAACCTCATTTCCTCCTGAATACATTTACTTGATAACTCATTCAAATTCCATTTCTCACTGTTAGCATTATAATGAATTTTGAATGGTCCAAACTGGGATGGAAGTAAGTTAAGAATAAAATGTACTAAGAAGGACTTATCAATTCCTATGCCTAAAGCTTTAAGTTTTGCAGCCTTTTCAGACATGTTCATAATATGTTGTTGAACACCTTTTTGACTATTATATTTCATAGTGGTCAATTCAGCCATTAGTGTGCCTGTGAGGGATCTATCAGCTCTTTTAAAACGCTCCTCAACATTTTAAGGCAGACTGGAAGAGAGGTCTTAATGTTGCTGGCAATTGTCATTCTCATAAACATCATACTGAGTCTATTAGACCTTATCCATGCTTTATAACTTTCAACCTGTGCCGGAGTACTTATATCCGTTATTTCCCCAGGTTTTTCTGTAATTAAAGACATGTCAAGATCTAATACTCCCAATGAAAATTGAACCTTTTCTTGCCATTCCGCAAAACTAGACCCATCAAACACAATCATTCCAGATGCCATGTTATGCAATGAAGTGGGAACTGTTCAATAAAAATAAAGCTCACAATTAAACCTCATATCTTTATATTACGATGAACCATTGATATTACAAAAAAAAATTCCTTTAGGCAAATTTAATCATATATATTGTTCACTCCATGGAAGATTAAATATTTAATTACTTGTGTTATTTACATGTAACCTCTTGGTTTCCATTTTACCTATATAAATAACACAAATAATTGACTTTTATATTGTGGTTAGAAAATCAATACTCTCCTTTGGACTAGTATCAATCCCTAATCACAAACACACTTTTATTCTTAATAAATCTTCCTTAAACTTTTATTTAAATTAATAAGTGTATGTTTCACTTCTTCAGGCCACTTTGGTGACTATCTAAATTAGTGATTCATACACCCATTAATTTTATAACCATACTCTTAGAAGAGTAATTCATAATTAATCATAATATAAATTTTTTAAGCTTAAAATTAAATTAGTGAACAACCCAACTTTAAGCATTCCATAAAGTTCAAATAAAAAATTATCATAATTTCATTATAATTATTTAAAACACAAATATGACAAAAGCCCCAATTTTATTTCATTTTATTATGGTCATTATACTAATAAACCATTACTGAAAATAATAAATCAATTATCCCATAAAATCTAGATCATGAAAATCTGATTTGAAGGTACATGATTATCCATAATCATGTAACAATCAAAAGCCCCAAAACAATTTGTAAGAACCGTGCACAAATATCACTCAATTTGGGAAATCTTCAACCGAAAAAATTAGGGTTCTTCGTTCTTCATGCAAAATCAATTCATAATTCATCAAGGAAGCATGTTAAAATACAATAAAAAATCATATATATTGCCCATAACATGAGTCTATCAATTACCCTCAATCAATTTCGCAATATACCATCATTTTCATGCCTGAAAAAATTCAACTTGGGCTTTATACGAAAATGGTAAAAACGAGCCCTAAATGCAAAAATCTCTTTGTGCATGCAACCAAAATTCAATTAACTTAAACCATATATCAATAACAACATGATAAACATAATTCATGATTTGAATTGGGCAAAAAATCGAATTCAAGAAGGACCCAATTCAATAAGTTGGGCGAAAAATGCGAAAAAATTAGATGCATAAATACTCATCATGTAGTTGATTAAAAAGCAATTAATTCATACCATACACTTACATCAACATGATGAACAAAAGCCCTAAGTTAATCATGCATAATATTAACCTTTAAGAATCCGAAATAAAGGCATGCATGAACAATTTTCGGCAAGTTCATAAACAAGCTCAAAACAACGAATCCTTTAATGCATGTATCAAAATAGGCTCGGATACCAAATGAAGAAAGATTTATGAACTTTAATGCGGAAATAAACCTTAAGACAAGATCGTTTGATACATTACATACAATTTGATGAACTTGAAGTCATGATTCAAGCTTGCTTGGTTGAACTTGAAGAAGATGAACACCTTAACCCTTCTCCTGTCTCTCTAACTTTAATTTCTGGTTTTTTATATTATAATGGAGATTAGAAAATCAATCTATCTTTTTATATATATATATGACATAATCTCTTTTATATATTTATATATATACTTTTATATGGGGTCCAAAAGTCTTTAATAGAGGAGAGCAGAGGGCCCAATTTTTAGTCGGATAAAACCAACTATTTTTAATATCAATAACTTTTATCTTTTATTAATTATTTATAAATAAATAATTAATCGGCTAAGTAGCCCAATCCATCAAAGGACACTTATCTATTATATAGTATTGATTTAATATGACTATATGTGCATTTCTGTAATTGGGTGTATATATATATAACTTAATAAGTGGGATTTGATTAATTAGAAATAAAAGATTAGCGGGTTACCCACTTGACATGTAATGTGGAATTAACATTGTTTATGTACCTTTGATTTCCAGAAATTTAGTATCTTTGTCTAGATTAAATTATGCTGGTTATAATATTGTAACTGCATCTGGACGTATGGACTTGTCGTTAAATTCTGTTATGGTTGGTTCCCCAATTTTATATGATGGTTTGTATAAAATAACTTTGGACCAAGAATTTTCACAAGCTTTAAATTCTCTGCATTCTATTGTTGGTTCTAATCGCAGTATGATTAATGAAAATTCTTCTTTTTTGTGGCATAAAAGACTAGGGCATATCTCTAGGAAAAGAATTGAGAGATTAGTAAAGGATGGAATTTTAAAAAATCTCAATTTTAATGACTTTCTTGTATGTTTAGATTGCATTAAAGGAAAGCAAACTAAACATACAAAGAAGAGTGCCACAAGAAGTACTGAGCTTCTTGAGATAATCCACACTAATATTTGTGGACCACTATCTATATCGTGTTTTACAGGAGAAAAATGTATTTCATCACCTTTATAGATGATCTATCTCGTTATGGTTATGTTTATCTAATACATGAAAAGTCTCAGGCCATCGACATCTTTGAGATGTTCATTACGGAGGTCGAAAGACAATTAGATAAAAAGATTAAAATTATGAGATCAGAGGTGGTGAATACTATGGTAGATATGATGAGTTGGGATAAAATCCCGGACCTTTTGCCAAATTCCTTGAAAAGCATGGCATTCGTGCATTGTATACAATGCTAGGAACGCCTCAGTAGAACGGTGTTGCTGAAAGGCATAATCATACATTAATGGAAATGGTTAGAAGTATGATGAGTTACTCTTCTGTACCTATTTCTTTATGGGTGTGAAGCCTTAAAGACCGCCATGTATATCTTAAACCAAGTTCCTAGTAAGGTTGTTCCAAAGACTCGTTTTGAGTTATGGACTAGTAGGAAACCGAGTTTAAGACATATGCATATATGGGGTTGTCCAGTGGAGGCTAGAATATACAACCCTCATGAAAAAAAACTTGATTCAAGAACAGTATCTAGGTATTTTGTTGGTTATCCAGATAAATCAAAAGGTTACAGATTTTATTGTCCTAACCATAGTAGGAGAATTGTTGAAATCGGTAATGCTAGATTCTTAGAGAATGGCGAGAATAGTGGGAGTAATGAACTAAGAAAAGTTGAAATTGAGGAGATAAGAGTGGATATCCCACCACCCTTTCTACCTATTGAAATTGTTGCTCCCCAACCTTATGTTCTCGTTGAGGATCATGAGCAACATGATGTAGATAGTTCATTACCACTAGAAAATGTTGCCATTGAAAATGAAGTAGAACCACTACAACCGGCAGCTTTGAGGAGATCTCAAAGGGAAAGAAAATCTGCCATTTCAGATGATTATGTGGTGTATCTACAAGAATGTGACTTTGATATTGCGATAAGAAATGATCCGGTTTTGTTTTCACAAGCCATGGAAAGTATTGATTCTGATAAATGGTTGGAAGCTATGAAAGATGAGTTGAAATCTATGGTCCAAAATGATGTTTGGGATCTCGTCAAATTGCTTATTAAATGTAAACGCGTCGGTTATAAGTGGGTCTTCAAAACCAAACGCGACGCTAAAAGCAATGTCGAACGATTTAAAGCTAGACTTGTGGCCAAAGGTTTCACTTAAAAGGAAGGTATCGATTATAGCGATACTTTTTCCCCAGTTTCCAAGAAGGATTCACTTAGAATCATCATGCACTGGTAGCTCATTTTGATTTGGAGCTTCATTAAATGGATGTGAAAACTGCTTTTTTGAATGGGAATTTGGTTGAGGATATCTATATGGTATAACCTGAAGGGTTCACAAGTAAGGATAGTGCACATCTAGTTTGCAAATTAAAGAAATCTATTTATGGTCTTAAACAAGCTTCTAGGCAATGGTATATAAGTTTAATAATACCATTACATCTTTTGGATTTAAGGAAAACATTGTGAATCAATGTATATACCTTAAGATTAGTGGGAGCAAGTTTATATTTTTGATACTATATGTGGATGATATTTTGCTAGCTAGTAGTGATCTTGGTTTGTTACGTGAAACCAAGGAATATCTTTCTAAAAACTTTTCTATGATTGATATGGGTGAGGCAAAGTATGTTATTGGCATCGAGATATTTAGGGATCGATCTCGAGGAATGCTAGGTTTGACTCAGAAATGATGTATTGACCGAGTTTTAGAAAGATATAACATGTAGTCTTGTTCAGAAGGTTCTGCACCTATTGTTAAAGGTGACAAATTAAGTAAATTGATGTGCCCAAAGAATGAAAGGGAATGGGAACAAATGAAGAAAATTCCTTATGCATCGGCAGTTGGGAGTTTGATGTATGCTCAAACATGCACTAGGCCTGACATCAGTTTTGCCGTTGGGATGTTAAGAAGATACCAAAGTGATCCAAGATTTGAACACTGAAAAGCTGCAAAGAAAGTTATGAGGTATCTTCAGGGAACTAAGGATTACATGCTCACATATAAAAGGTCAAGCATTAGAGGTTGTTGGTTATTCAGATTCCGATTATCGTGGTTGTTCCGATAGCATGAAATCAACATCAGGGTTTGTCTTTATGCTAGCAAATGGGGCAATCTCGCGGCAAAGTAAGAAGCAATCCATTATTGATTCATCCACGATGGAAGCCAAATTTATTGCTTGTTTTGAAGCCTCAAATCATGCATTATGGTTGCAAAATTTTATTTCAGGGCATGGTGTTGTCGACTCTATTGCTAAGCCGTTGAAAATATTTTGTGATAACACCACAACTGTATTATTCTCGAAGAATGGTAAATTTTCGAGTGGGTCAAAGCCCATGGACTTAAAGTACCTGGTTGTTAGAGAAAGAGTTCAAAAACAAGTGTCAATTGAAAATATAAGTACCACACTAATGATTGCCTACCCACTCACGAAAGAATTATCACCAAAAGGCATACTTAGAACATGTTATAAGGATGGGCCTATCGAGAAATCCATAAAAGTATATTTATAGTGGTACTAATTGACATTTTGCCAAGTATGGATTGTTTTTGCTTATTCTTGTAATTGTATACATTATGTTTTGTAAATACAAGAATTGTCCCGACAAATCAAATTACAAGGGCCATTATGGTTAAAGGTTGAATTAGTATGAATCAGTAGTATATGGTTAATGGAAGGAAGCGTGGCGTTTTGTTGCTGCGTAACCCCCATGACTTGTGCTAATTGTTTATGTTGATTTCAATTTATGGTAATTAAATTATTATTATTTTTGGCATGTTGGGTATGTGTTATTTTAATCGTGATCACGTGTCAAAGATTTTTTTAAGTATATTATATATATATATATATATATATATATATATAAAATTAAGTTTTTCATAATCGATTTAGCGGGCCAAGTGGGAGAATGTTAATTCCACATTACGTGTCAAGTGGGTGACCCGCTAATCTTTTATTTCTAATTAATCAAATCTCACTTATTAAGTTATATATATACCCAATTACAAAAATGCACATATAGTCATATTAAATCAATATTGTATAATAGATAAGTGTCATTTGATGGATTGGGCTACTTAACTGATTAATTATTTATTTATAAATAATTAATAAAAGATATCAGTTATTGATATTAAAGATAGTTGATTTTATCCGACAAAAAACCAGGTCCTCTGCTCTCCTCTATTAAATACTTCTGGACCTCATATAAAAGTATTTATACATAAAAGAGATTATGTCATATATATATAAAAAGATAGATTTATATTTTGATCTCCATTATAACATAAAAAACCAGAAATTAAAGTTAGAGAGAGGAGAAGGGTTAAGGAGTTCATCTTCTTCAAGTTCAACCAAGCAAGCTTGAATCATGGCTTCAAGTTCATCAAATGGTATATAATGTATCAAACGATTTTGGCTTAAAGTCTATTTCCACATTAAAGTTCATAAATCTTTCTTACACAAAGGATTTAAGTATCCCTCTAGGTTTACGTGATTGTCTTTCATCCCTATTTGCTATTTTGGTTAAGTGAAATCGTTGCCCCAAACAACAAACTATTTTGGCTTGATTGGGTTAGGTTGACTCATTTTTTACTTAGAAAATCGCCGCCTGGAAATCTTTGCCCCAAGCAGCGTTTTTAGTTTTATTTTTTTTAAAAAAAAATCGGTGCTTAGGGAAACGATTTTGATTTTATTTTTTTTATTTTTTTTGAAATCGCTGCTTGGGGCAACGATTTCGGTTCAAATTTTGAAAAATGCACAAATTGCATTTGGACCAGCCCAATTCACGATGACCCAAAATTGTTGCCTAGAATAACTATTTTACTTAAGTGAAATCGTTGCCCCAAACATCGATTTTTATGCGAACCTACATAAGCTTATTTTTGAAAATATTTTAGTCTGAAGCCTATTTTTTAAATTACTTTTAAAAAAGCTAAAAAAAATCTAAATTCTTCACATGTCTATTCGGTCTGGAAAAGCAGGGATGGTATGATAATCTCCACTCCTTGACTAGTGAGTCATTGGACTAATGTTTTTTAAAAAAATTTAGGTTTCGTACCAAATTTTTTTAATTAGTTTTTGTGCCAAATTATTTTGAAAAGGAAGCTTATTTGGGTTTGAAATCAAATCGTTGACCGCGACAATTATTTAGGTTATTTGAACTGGGTTGAAATTGACCCAGAGAAAGAAATTAGAAAATCAACGTATAAGACAGTGATTTAAAAAAAAACTTATAATTAAGGTTTACTCAGTAATTTCGTTTTCAACCCAACAGTCTAATACTGCAAATCTGACCCAAATCCAAACAGACCAATATCGCTATTGTCACTTCCCTGGACAACGAATTTGTTCCAACCTAAAAAAAGAGAAAAAATCAAGAAATGGATGGGAGATGTGACAATTTTATTGTGGAACTAGCTAAAAGTAAGAAATTGTAGGATAGAAGTAGTTGCATTTTTTTTTAAGTGGATAATTCTTTAATTGCAAAAGAAGTCTATTTCAATCGGTTTATTTTACTCTTTTTGCACTTTTTTACACACTATTTTTTTCTTATTCCCTGTGGCTCCCATTCCTTCAAATTTTGATGCAAGTTAAATTGCATTTTGGTTCTTTATTTTTAATTTTTTTGTACAGATAATTTTTGGACTTTTCTTTCTTTTTTTTGACAAAGAAGTTTTTAACTTTTATTTATTCCCCAATAACTTTGTTGGCTTTATGTCAAGGCTTCGATATCCCATTTTACAAGAAAAATTACCATTAACTTTGCTACAAAGAACAGAATAAAGTAGTATTTTGCCTACATGTATTATTTGAAGCTTTCCTACAAAGAATAGAATAACGCAATTCTATACCAGCAAGTAATTGATCGAACACTTTTTTATTGAGGAAAAAAACTCCTCTACTGTCTATCTTATTTAAGTCACCTCTTTTAATATAACATATTTTTTTGAGAGAATTTTAATAAAACTAGGACAAGTAATATAAAATAAGACATATAATTATGGAGTATATAGCCATATAGGTATGGACTAAGTAGAGGGAGAGTCGCCTTATGAGAAACGTGTCCTCCTAGATTAGGGATGTCAATTCAATTCGAATTCAAACAGAGTTTGATTCGATCCGAAGGAAAAATTGATGCAAACCCATTTAAAAAAATTTCAACTCTAAATCCGATAAAAAAGAGTCCAACTATAAATAAGAGATGGGTCAAATTCGGATATTATATTACATTAGGCCCGAAAATTTGAGTTCGATCCAAAATGGCTAGTGTGAACAGCCAACATTAGCAAAAAAAAAGCACAAATATTACAACCCAAAATCCAAAATAATGGAAAAAATGAAAATCCCTAATACCATTGAACCTTCCCTTCCCAGCCAAAATTAAGCACTATTCTGTGTACAATAACCTTCTCTCTTCTCTTGCTCGGTTGCTCCCATTCTCCCAAGCCCCAAAGTTCTCTCTTCTCTTCAGCTTGGAGTTGCTCAGTTTGTTGGTGCATCACATTCATCAGAATAATATAAGGTAAGTTACTAATTAAGTTAGTTTGTGATGTTATAATGTGGTTGTGTTTGGAAGATCGACATTTTATTGTTGTATTATATTGATGTATGGACGTGTGGAAAATGGCCCGTTGGGGTCTTGAAATGTATGATGACCCATGGTAGTATGTGTTTTAAAGACCAAAGCTTGTTTCTTATATGTTAGGCCAAACATGATCAAACTCTGAGACTAATGCAATATTATTATGCTTTTGTAATAATTTTTTTAATTTTACTTTATATATTATAAGGAAATTACAAATAATAAAATTAACAAAAGAAATAGGTAAGAAAAGTGCAAAATTTAAAATAGATAGAATTTCGGATGTTAATGGAAGTTCGACGGATCGGATCAGATTTGGAGGTCCAAAACCCTTAATTGGGTCGGAGTCAGATTTACATCCTAAATTAAGGTTCGCAAACTTGTCGAATTGGATTCGGATTTTATTGGGTATGCCCCGACTCCGATCCATTGCCATTCTTATTCTATATAAAGCGGACCCAAGTTTTGATACACCTTTGCTCTTTTAGGGGGGAGTACATAAAAGTACCTATGCTACCAAGGTACGAAGTACTAAAACATTATCAAAGAAGGGGAAATCCAAAGCCTATCTACACAAAAATAATGTATCTGACCCCTGTATACAAACCTGCACAAAGATCTAAAATACATCCAGTCATTGATGAGGAAAACCTTAAGAGAGCAGCACTCGTGGGGGATGTGAGATACCTAAAATTAGCGTTTGCAATAGAAGCACCCGATAACTCCTTCTATTTGACAGTGTTCCAGGATACGAAGCATTATGAGGGCAATTGCACACTTTGCGGCAACATCCTCCACTTAGCTGCATCGAAAGGCGAAGTGGATTTTGTTGAAGTCGTACTCCAAACTTTATCACCCCAACACATACATCAACTCCTCATGCAACCACGCTGCGCTAAAAACAAATTCAACCCTCTTTATGTGGCTGTTGAAACTGGGAACACTGTTATAGTAAACCTTTTCTTGGATGTGTACAGATCTTATCCACATTTTCCTACGAAGCCATGGTTAGTGCCGGGTATTGACTTACCCCTTTGCCACTATGCTATTAGAAGCAGTGACACCAAATGCATAAACGAGAAATGTGCGTTAGATGTGTTGTCAATGGATATGGATTACTTTTGCAACACCCCAGATAGCTCTGGCGTAACCCTACTTTCTGAAGCTGTAGCTCACAAATTCAGAGAGTTAGCTTTGAAGATCTTGCGATCCGAAACTAAATTTCTTTGTGTTGATCGAAATAATACAACTGCCTTATGTTACGTCTCACTTCTCACAGAAACCCCAGGTACATTTTGCAAACGATCTTCTTAAATAATTTTATTATGGTATTCGTTATGTTTTTGCATTCTAATTAATTGTTATGTTTTGAGTATATATGATTTGAGAAATTTCTAATTTATACCTGATATAAATATATCAAGGGTTATTTTCGTAAATTTATTTCTATACATAATATCATAATGTCTATACATAATATACATTTTTCTTTATTTATATATCTTCTATATTTTATAGAAGAAAATAATACATAATTGCTTTATCTGATATAATAATACCTATATCGATAATCTGAATATATTGATATAATTTATATTAGGTATGAATTAGAAAAGTATCAAAAATAGGTTTTTCTAATTTATATCTTAAATAAATTATATCAAGATATTAAAATATTAAAAATATGTATTATTATACTAGATATATATAGATATTGAGATATCATATATATGTATTGTTATAACATATATAGAAATAAAGAAAATATAAAAATATAAAAAACATATATGGTATATATAACTAATATAATGTCAGGTATAGAAATAAAATAACAAAAATGTCCATATCAAATATAAATTAGAAATTTTCCAATTAAAAAACTATTCGTTACATTATAGAAACTGTTCATTAATTACAGGAAAAGAAATGTGTGGACTGTTGCTTGAGAAGATGCCAGAAATAGTTAAGCTAAAAAAAAGGGATGATAATCAGTCAGTGTTCCATTACTGGGTGAAATCGAGCAAAGCATGGCCTTTTGAATTTGTTCTAAAGAAGAATGATACAGGTATTAAAGCCGAGGTAAGGAGGGATTTTGTCGACTTAATATCCGCAACAGACAACAATGGTTACAGCCCTCTACATCTTCTAGCTATTGATGAAATTGATGAAAGAATTGTAGTCCAAATAGCAAAAATCCTCGTTAATGCTTACAATGAAGAGTTGAAAGATCCGGCGTCTAGCATTATCTCACAAGTTTCGTTACCATGGTTGGCAGAAACCAAGGATGGAAAAACATTCTTGTCCTTGGCCCTAGATAACAAGCATCAGGACTTGGCGATATATATCTTGTCAGAGAATCCGGATACCGAAGCTCTTCAGTCCAATACAAATCTTTTGTTTCGTGCTCTCGAAAATGGACTTTGGAATGTTGCAGACAAGATTCTGGAGATAGTGGATAGGGAAGAACAAAAACTCTTCAACCTTCTTACCAGGGATGATGGACTCCATGTCATGCATCTTGCACCATACCACCCAAGTAAGTAAATGTTTTTTTGTTTAGTTTTATAATTTTATTTCTCTTCTATCATTGTTTCCCTCTCTTAATTAATTAATTTGAGGGATTTTGGTTTGGAATAAAGAGAGTGTCATGCGGCAAGGTAACAAATTATGTATACGGAATTCAATTTTAAGACTTGTACATCACCTCCAAAACTTAGACTAACTAAATTACTTGACATCCATTCAATTCTATCTTAATAACATGTTATTGATCCCAAATTCTAACCTTTTATGAACACTTTTTATACCGTGATAGGCATTACACATGACACACACAAGTCCGTCCAGGGGGGAGTAGGGCAACCGCCTAGGACCCGATTCAAAAAGGCCTAATTTTTTAATGTCAAAATAAAAATAAAAAGGATATAAATATAATTTGTGCAAAAAATAAGAACTGTAAGAAATTCAACCAATTATTTTGTATACTAGTTGTACATAATTATTATTGTTTTTCTCATTTTATTAATGAAATGACATCTTATTCATTCGTTATATTTAGAATGTGGACTAATGTTTTACATTTTGACTATATTTATTAATTTATAAAGAAAACTAGCTAGAAATGATCATAATAATAAGATAACGTGGTAAATAAAAACTTTTATGAAGTGGATTTCTCATGGTAATGTTTAAATTAAAATTTTATTAAAGATTCTTGTTATTTAACACTATTAATAATTTATGTGGTTATAGTATTATTTTTAATAAAATTTGTCTATAATTTATTTATTTTGTGAAACCACTACTTATTTTTTTAATTTGTAAAACAGGCAAATAAAAGTATACGAAGTATACTATTAAATTTTAGAGCCTAAATTTCTTATTTTGCCTTATGCCTCTAAATTGCCAGAAACAGGCATGTACACACATTATAGGATCATTACTTAGGGCTCTGTTTAACTCTATCTAACCACAAAAATTATGAATCTTTAGATGCAGAGAAATTCTTGGGACGATTGCTAAAGATGAACCCCCCGTTAATGGATAGATTGGATAAAGACGGATGGTCTATAGTGCATGAATGGGTGAAAATCGGCAACATAAGTCCGTTTAAATACATACTGAGTAATGAAGTAGAGGACAAATGGAAGGATAGATTCATCGGACTCATCCATAAGGTTGACAAGGAGAACAACACTCCTTTCCATGTTGCTGCAACTTCCGACGCCGGTGCAGTTGTAGAAATCGTAAGCCTCTTAAAGCATGCTTATGAAGAACAACGAGGAGACTTGGCGTGGAGTATAGGGCAAAAAGAGTTGCCATGGGTTGCCGAAAATAACGCCAAAGAAAGACCTCTACAATTGGCCATACGCAAGAAACATGATCAACTTGCATCACAATTAGCACTAATGGAGCCCAGAATCATCAATTACTATGATGTGTTTCTTGCTATTGATAATGAATGCTATCTTGCGGCTAATGAAATAATCAACATGTTGGGTAAGGAAAGCAAATGGGAGTACCAATCATTTACCCAACCCCAGTCTGGGAGGAACTTCTTGCATTTAGCTCCATCTTTGCCAGGTATTATATTCATTTCTTTTTTTTATCCATTCCGATCGACCTTAAATATATTGTGGTGTCCATGAATGCATGCATTTTGTTACCTTAAATAGATAAACTGTATACACATTATCACAATATACCAAAGTAGCCCGTTGAACCGGATAATCTAACGTAATTCCAGAAGAAGGTTTCGAAGCCAACATGATTCAGCAATAACATTGGCAACTCCTTGGTATTTTGCCTCTGTACTAGATCTGGATAAGGTGGCTTGTCTCTTAGCAGACCAAGATATGCGATTATCCCCAAAAAACATACAGTAACCCGATGTTGAACAACGGGTGTCTAGGCATTTACCCCAGTCGACATCTATATATGCAACGAGTTAGTCAGCTTTAGAGGGCAAAAGATGTAATCCATGATCAACAGTACCTTTTATATACAAGGAGGTTGATGCATGTACATAGTTTCCTTCAAATTACCATTTAAGAATGCATTCTTGACGTTCAACTGATGGGTCGGCCAATTATAAGCCATGACAATACTAAGAACTGTCTGAATAGTGGATGGTTTAACAACCAGGCTAAAAGTCTCATCACGTCCACCTGACCTCCTAAGATTTCTCATTAACAACAAGTCTAGCTTTATGCCGCTCTAGATCACCATTGTCCCTGAACTTATGTTTAAATAACCACATGCAACGAATAATATTAACACCATCTAGTTTGAGAAAAAGTTCCAAAGTGTGCTGTTTAATAAGAGCATTAAATTCCTCATGTATAGCCACATTTCGATTCGGGTCAAGCAAGGCAGTTTTTGGGCTCTTAAGTAGTGATGAAATATTTTGAACAGAAAGATTGAAAGGTATTCTAGGCTTGAAAATGTCGTGTTTAGCACGGAATTGCATCCGCGGGATGAGGGGTGCATATAGTGTAGGGTTGGAGAGAGAGAGGGAGGGTTGGTCTTGTGTTATAGGAGAAGAAGGGGCAGATGGATGAGCTGGAGGTTGGGGGTATGGTGGAGAAGACAAGTGGATAGGTGTGTCTAGTTGAGCCGCAGGATGAAAGTTTGGATCCAGCAAGTGAGATATCGGGGGTAAACCATTGTCAAGGAACGAGTAGGCAGAGTCCCGAAACTATTAGATGTTAGAAAAAGGGAAAATATATTCGACAAAGGTAACATGACGAGATAAGAGCATCTTATCTGTAGAGATATCATAACACATATAGCCCTGATGATTAGACAAATATCCAAGGAAAATGCAGGGTATAGATATGGGAGCTAATTTGTGAGAGGATGTAGAAGAGAGATTAGAAAAATATAGACACTCAAAGATTCTAAAATTGTAACACCCCCAAATTACTAACATAATAATAATAATAATAATAATAATAATAGCAATTTAGGGTATTACCGCCACGTGTCACCACACTTCGGCTGTGCTAACTAATTACTATATTGAAGTGGAAGTAAAACTTGATTTATTTATAAAAAAAAATAATTTTGGTTATCCAAAGGTACAAAAGTTGAATAAGAAAAATTATGAAAAATCCCAACTAGTATGTGCCCCTTTGATGAAATGCCCTTATACACATTTATTCCTGCAAACCTACTCACCATAAATGATAAGTAGGGCGAACCAAAAACAAATAGGAAAATACGTGCCAGTGTAAAAACACTGTGTACATATACATGCAAAAAGAAATACTTTGACTTTTAAATTCCTTTATTTCGAACTTGCCTTCTTATAAATTAATAACTTTAAACCTTCTATTATAATAATCCAATACAAATAGAATTATTAAAACACTTAATAAAAACAATTTCTTCTTCTTATATCACCTCCTTGATCCTAAGTTTGCACACCCCCCAAGTTAGTTATCCTATCACGGATCTATCCTTAGAGTTTTCTTTTATTTGCCAACAAGTGGACTTTGAAGTATGAACCCTTCTTAATTATAAAATTAAGTGATAATGTATAATAATAATAATTCTCCTTTTATAACTTCTTTAAATACAAATACCTTGCTGTAAATATTAAAGCTCATTGAAAATTATTAAATCTCAAATGTCATTCGACCCTTTTAAAACATGATATATATTAAATAAAATAAGAGAAATGAATATCGTCACTTTTTTTTAATCGGAATTTTAAATAAATAACCATATATATATATATATATATAAATTTAAATTATAATTTATTTAGCAAAATACATAATAAAAATATCTTAATACAATTTAATTCAACAAAACATTTAATTGCACTTACAAAGATTTAACACATATACGTACCTTAAATTCTAGTACTTCCTAGAAACTTCTTACTAAACTTCAAGATGATATTCCTATCAATTAACATGAACTAATCAATATAATACATCACAATAATATGCATAAAATATTAAAATTTTAATTAAATTTAGAAATAATTTTAAGAACTAAATAATTTATAAACCAATTAAAATAGTTAGAGAAAAGAGGAGGCTCACAGTGGTTGGTGGTTATTGGTGGCCCAAGGTGGCCAAAGGGATGAAGAGAGAGACTAGAGAGAGGGAGAAAGTTTGAGAGAAGTAAAAGGGTTTAATGATTTTTGTGTGAAAAATTATGTGAGGTTTAAAGGGTCTATTTATAGTAGAAATTAGGATAAATTTTAAGATTTAAAAACACTAAAAAATAAGTTTAAATTTAAAATGATAATTATCCTCTAAATTTTCAGAAAAATCTTTTATTTTTAAAATAATTTAATTATTAAATAGTTTAACCAATTAAAATTATTTAATTCAAAATAAACCAATTAGAATTAGTTAAAAAAGATAAAATTTTATAATATTTTTTTTCTTGAAATACAAATCATAGAAAAAGGGTATGATAAGGTTAGAATTTATTTTTATTTTTATTTTTTTGCAAATCTATTATTTTAAAATTAAAACTATCTTTTCAACTAAAACAATCCTTTAAATTAGGATAAAATAAATATAATTTTTTTAAATACTAATCATGGCAGCTTATCATGATTCGATATGGTCGAATTTTTATTTTATTATTTTTTTGGTAAATATATCCAATTCTTAACATTATCAGTTTTTAATTAAAAATAATATTTATAAATATCTTAAACTGATTTTTTTTGCTAAGAATAATATTTTAAAATCTTCTAAAATATTCTAGAATAAAAGTGGATATACTTGGGATATTTTTTTGGGATATTTTAAAGGACTTTTTGAGAATTTAATGGAATAATTGAGGAATTAAATACTTATTTATGAAATTAAATAATTTTCTTAATTAAAATATAATATATAAATGGCGATGCATAATTAAAATTGGACCAAAATACTTTTTAAATTATTTAATTATACTAAAAAGTTCTTAAAATAATTTTATTTAAAATGTCAATATATAATGTACATTTAATTTTAAATATAACTTAACATATAAAGTTTTTAATATAATTTCTAAAATATAGGGTATTACAAAAATGATCATATGTGGGAGTACGATTGAAAAGCACATGTTTAAATTCTATGAGTGCTTGCTGTATTTGTGCCAAAAGTGTGATTGAGTTCAGAAAGTAACTAAGATAGGAAACATACTACTCCATACTCATTGTTTAAAGTGTTGGAATGGGCATATGTTAATAAAAACAAATTCTATAGTAAATGTTTGTTTTGAGAAATATTGTCAAGTTAAAATGCTAATTTCTCCATTCATTTATATTCTTATAACTTTTCGTTTAGGAATGTTAGTTTATATTCTTTCTAATTTTTAAATTTTCTTTTTTTACCCTTCACCATGTGGGTCCACTTATGTCAGTTTATAATGCTAATATTTTTAAATAACTTTCTCTTCATATCTAAAAAGCAAAAAAACGGACTCAATTTCCAATTGTAATCTTTTTCTTATTTATCACAATAAATAAAAAACATTAAAGAATAAATAAAGTAGATTATTAAATATTAAAATAATTGATCAAGTATTACTTATTTCCTCTCTCACCCTTACTCCTTTTCTAACCTCATTCTCGAACCTAGCATATTAGATGTAAGCTTATGTGATGGACAATTTTGTTAATATTTTATATTTTAAACTTAACTATTTTGTATGATTTTTTAAAATGAAATACTCATCTTTCATCTGTACAAATTCAATCTTTTATAACTTTATCTTGATAGAATTAGTTTAATATACACAATATTGTTTCGATAATTTTTTTTTATTGTTGCCTTGGGAATTGGATCTTAAAAGTAAAAATTAATATATTATTATGCTTTTTTTTTATGATATTTTAATTTGAATATTATATGTAATTTTAGGATAATTCTATATATAGTCCTTAGGCGTTATAGATAAGCATTTAATTCACTTTCTAATTTGAAATCAAGTTGTGAAATGTATGAAAAAATCACGTGAAAATCAATATTCTTAATGCTTAATTTTATTTAATTTTTTTACATTTTGTTTCTTATATACAAGTAACCCTAAAGGTTGCGTATAGCATTTTTCTATTTTCTCCCCAAAAACAATAAAGTAGCAAATATTTTTAATTAACACGTGTCCTTGGGCACTCGTTAGAAATACCGAAGATAATTTTTTTTTTAAATTATGAAACCACCAATTAACACTATACGTATAATTAAGGTAACAAATCACAGGGCGAATTTCTTCCTAGATTCAAACTAGAGGGTCGTTTGATCTCAATCACGCCATTTTTTTTATTGGTAGGTAACTCAGTTATATATATTTCTTTGAAAAACAATATTTTTCAACATAAGCTATAATACTAAAACTTGGCACTCAACCTAAGACTAGAAATGACAATACATTAGAATAGAAGCGGACCCAATAAAATTCGAATCTGATCCGACAAGTTTGCGGACCTTAATTTAAGGTCTGACTCCGAATTCGCGGACTTTGACTCCAACTCCGACCTGATTAAGAATTATGGACCTCTAAATCCGATCCATCGGACCTCCATTATGATTCAAAATTTAATCTATTTTTAGTTTTGCACTTTTCTTACCTATTTTTTTTTTGTTAATTTCATTACTACTACTATAATTCATTTATAATATATAAAGTAAATTTTAAAAAAATTAGACAACACAACATAATACCATTAGTGTAAGAGTTGGACCTTGTTTGGACTTGACAATGGCCATTCGGATCGAACTCAGATTATATTCGGGTCGGATGTAATACAATATTTGACCCCGACCCATCTCCTATTCAGAGTCGGAGTTTTTTTTATCGGATTTGGAGTTTTTTTAAAATGGTTTGGATCGGACTCGGCCCGGATTCAAATTGAATTGTACGTCTTCCCTACCTTAAACAGTACAATCAATATTTGTCACAAACTATCATCATTTTAAATCTCTCCATTTCCCTTCAACCTTTCAACTTACTCTTTCTCTAGCTTCATAAGTCATAAGCTTTTCTTGCTATAAATGAGCTTATTATCTCAACCAGGTTTTTCTAATTCATACTTGATATAAATTATATTAAAATATTGAGATCACAAATATAAATATTGTTACGTCATACATGTGTATTGTTATATCAGATATAAAAATATAGTAGATATAAAAGTAAAAAAAAGTATATCAAGTAGACATTATGAACACAATATATACATAAAATTACGAAAATGCCATAAAAACTAGATCGCACAAATTTTGCAACAATTGTACCCAAATGTTTAATTAGGTTTAGCTGTTTTCAATTTAACAAATTTTCACCTAATATATTATTTGCAAGCTAAATTAAAATAGAAAGCTTACAGTGACTGTGTGAAAGCAGAAGCTTATTGTCAGCTGCTGATTGAAAAATCACCACCGAAGTTCATCTCCGAAGCAGACAATCATGGAAATACACCACTGCATCTAGCATCAGAGGCTGGTAAAGTATGGCTTATTGAAGCCATGCTGAAAAGGAATCCTTCAGCGTGCAATGTTACACCCATACCTTGGATCAAAGCATGTGAGAACGGTCATGTCCATGCTATTCGCACCTTCATCAACAATTGTCCAGAAAATTTCATTGATCATTGTCGTACTAACAAAGATTCACCACTGCATCATATAAAACTTCCTGATATGACACAGTATGACGACTTTCTGAAGATTTCAGGCATGAAAGATTTGATAGATGTCCAAGATTCTCAAGGGCATACACCTCTACATAAAGCCATAATTGACAGGAACATTTTATTGGCGGAAAGTCTACTCAAAATCCGTAGCATAAATTATTGTGATATAGAGGATGGCGACGGCAGATCTGCCAGAGATATGCTCCAAGAATTATGCAAAAATTACACCTTATGGGTATGCCGTATGCTTTCTTTCTATATATATTTTTTGAATTTAATACGAAACAATGTCAAATTTATATATATATAAATAATTAAATATCATGCAAGTAAAAAAATATTAGAAGTCAACTAATTGGCCGTATAAAAAATGGTAAGAATTTATACAACTTTATTTTTTAATAGCATAATTTCATATATTTTTTTGAAAGAAGTATAATTTTATATTCTATTCCTATAACTTTATTTTCAAATAGTTCAATTTTAATCCTAAATAGTATTTAAATAAAATTAAATACTCATTTGACTCCTGTATATATAAATAGTAATTTATATCATATATAATTTGGAAAGGCCTCATTTAATATGTGAACAAAAAGTATTCTCGCAACTTTGGAGTGCATATCTCCTCTCCACAACTAATTATTTCCTTATGTCAAAAAAAAAAAAAAAAACCAATGTATTTCTTATTTTTTTGGATAATCCTCTCTAAAACTATGTTGTTAACTCCATTTTTTTAGAAAATTACATCCACTCCATTATGGTTAAAATTAGTAGGAGAGTCACAAGAAATAAATAAATAAAATTGCAATGGTAGTTAGTAAGAGCGTGAAAGACTAAAAAGTTTTTACAAGTGGGGTTAGTGTATAGGGAAATGGGGGTATGGGAGAGATAAATCTATGTATCTATAACTATTATGGAGTATTTAAGAAAAACCATTGTTAATATCATATTTAATACGTGTCAAGCTACTATAAAAAAAATTTCGCCTTCTCTTTATAGATGATGTCGTCTACTTTTTTTCCTTTAAAATAATATTAAATTAGAAAATGTTATACATAAAAAACTATGTGACTATATAAATTGATAAATCATTAAAAACTAACTATATTTCTTCCCTTAGCTTCATTTTATATTTTCTCTCCACTAGATAAGGAATACTATTGATAATTCTATAAAATTAATAAGTTTTCACCAATAAATATTGCAATTAATTATAGAAGAACAAGTTAAGTTATAATAAATTTAAAACGGAGGGATTAATACATAAAGTTACAATTAGTCAGAATCTGTATTGGAGGGAGTGGAACATACATAACAAACGAAAGTATATCTGTATATGAACATCAACCGATAATTCATCAGTTTTAAAAATGTAATTTTTTTTTTGTAGAAACACAATTCCTTGAAGTTACAATACATATATTTCGTTGTAAATCGTTGCAGGATCAAATGTGCAAAAGAGTTCAATTTGAACCGAAGATAAGACAAGGATATTTCGTACGAAAGACAAACATTCCAGACGTGAGAAGCACAATGTCCGTGGTAGCAGCTCTCCTAGCCACGATTACATTCACTGCCGGATTCACTCTTCCCGGTGGATTCGATCAAGGAACGGGAGAAGCAGTACTTGCAAAGAAAGCAGTGTTTTTAGTGTTTCTAATATCTGATACTTTGGCCATGTGTTGCTCCATGCTAGTGTTAATTTGTCTCATATGGTCCATGGTCTATGAGAATGACACGGCACTGTTCTACGTTGATCGAAGCATGATATTACTCATGGCAGCACTATACTCCACTTTGCTGGCGTTTATGACGGGAGTTTTTATTGTTATATCTCCGAAGTCTTCGTGGGCAGCCGTCGTTGTTATAGTCATGTGCTCTCTTCTAGGAATCTCCGCAAATAGGAATGTATTGTTCAAACTCCTACACTTTATCCCTTTCTTCAAAAGGGGATCAAGAAGATAAGATCACTATGCTGAAACAAAACCTTATGGAATTGTTGAGAGATGCAAACAATCTAATGAATGGTTAACAGATTTCTCAAATTCAGAAACATGTTGAAAATTTGTGTCAATAATTTCTCTTATGTCTAACTAGTGTAGTTACTACAACAAGATAAGATCAAACGATGTTGGGATGAGATGCAAAACTTGTGACGTGCAAGAAATCAGAATTAGGGGGAAGGATGAACTCAGTATTAGCATTATGATTCAGTTAGGAGTGGCTGGAGGGAGAAGATAGCTAGTTTGTCAGGACTCGGGAGGTTAGCTCTGTAAAGAAAAGGAAAGCAAGAAGAAAAAACCACACGATCTACTCACCCATCTGGGCTAAGATAGCTTGATGGTGAGCAGCACTAATCATGAGACGAGCAACTTTAAGCTGGTAAGCTATCCTGAATGGAATAGTACCAAAAGTGCCAATAGCAATGCCAAATCTGAAGTGCCTGAAATATTGTAAGCTAATGTTCTTATTGAGGGTGAATCTGAGGCAGCTGACACTCCATTAGAGCCTCATACTTCTAACTGCAGTTCAAGGGTTGATTTGGCTGTCATGATGACATTTTACTAGAAGTTGATGAAAAATAGTGAAAGGCAACAAAGATCTTCTTCAAATTGTGGAAGAAGGATCTGCAATTTTTTCTCCTTTACAAATTGCTCTGTGGATAACCCATGCTGGTGCAGCAGACCAAGTGATCAACCTGAGATGCACCCTGCTCCGTTCAGCCAGAGTGCATCCAGACCTATACAAGTTCATATCCACGGCTGATCTTGTGAATATGTAATATTTGCATTAATTCTAAAATATTTCTTAATGATATATTGTTATTGAAGGATTTACTAGTTTAAAACACCATCTGCTGTCTATTAAGCTAGCTGCTTGATAAAAATTACTTTGAAGTAACACTGTCAACTTGACTGAAAATATATTTCAGCTCCTTCGACTCAATCCTTAACATTCTGTAGCAAATAGTGGTCTGAACTATCTCAGAGTTAACAAGGTAAGGAATTGTGACCTAGAAAATATCAAAGTTCACGTAAATTATTTTAAACGTGACTCGTTCAAAACATAATATTCAAGGCTTGCACATGTTTCATTATTAAGAATGAAGCACATTTCTGCTTGCAACACTATATTATATCAATATTTACAGTTGAGCAAAAGTATCAAGTCTCGCAAAAAGTTTCATGCTAGGAGAAACGAGTCTTGGAACGTAATTGTTCAGAAACCTGATAAACATGGTTTCTTCAGGAGTACTGAAGATCCGGAATGTCTGTCTGGTGGGCAGTAATTTTTGTCATTAGGATGACCTTGTAGTACCAAGGGACCTTAATAGTGATATATGGATAACATTCAGATGAAACCATGTAAGATGCATCATATTCACCTACTAAGTAATAATGCATCCGTATTAATAACTAAGCAAATAAAAAAACCAAATAAGTGAAGAGGAGAAACATAATAGAAACCACTAACCTTAGGCTTATCCTTGAATTCTCAAGGTCTTATCAGCTTCATAACTAGAACGTTATATTTGTCACTTTAGAATAAGGCACTGCCAAAGATAAATAGGTGTTAGGGGTGAGAGTGGAGAATCAATCAGATCAAATTTAACATAATTGTACAAAAAGCTAAAAAAAAGGAAAAATTGAAATAAAAAATACAACATTTGACTCATATAGTTCATAAAGCCAACCTTCAATTTATTTTTGAAAAATACAACCTTTTGTATGTGTTGTAATTTAAAGGTATTAATGAAAAAATGACTGGCTACGAAGCAGGTCACATTGCTGAGGTGACGGTTTCCCGCTGTTTCTCATACCCAGGCCCTCCCCTTTGTTTCTTCTTCAAATGTTCAAAGCTAAGGCTTCCTCTTCATTTTCACACAATTATTCTTGTTGAAATTCCTCTTATTCTTCCTCTTCTACTTGTAACATTCTCTGGTTGAACCTTGGTAAATGCTGGAAGGCAATAAATATAAGTTGATCAACATTGAGCTAGAGATCAAATATTAATCATAGTATTGTTAAAGGACACAAACTAGAATTCAGTTTCAGTGGTTCACATTCTGGCTTTAAGAGGGGAAGAAAGATTATAGCAACGAAATTATGGGTTAATACCATAGACCAGAACAAGAAAAGGAGCATTGTTCTGACAATTCAATAAATATGAGAACAAATAGGCACATATGGAGTACACTATTAACAAAATCGAAAAAGGAGTATTATTTTGAGGATTTCCATAAAAATAAGACAACCCACAAGTCAGAGCAATTCAGACAAACCTGCCGGAAGTCCTCTTGTGCAAGGTTCTCTGTCATCTTGGGCCCTGAAGAGAAGAATCCCCTTCTGAGAGGACTACATGCAACAATTTCAATCCCAAGTTCCCTAATACAAGAAGTAGCAGAAGTTTTTGATTGCAGGGTTTAATCAAAGTGGACGGTATTTGGAGGCAATCCACGTGTTTCTTGATAGCACTTAAATGAAGTTAGGAGTTACTAGTTCAGCAGGTAACCGGGCAAGAGTTTCTTTAAAATACAACACATGCAAAGGTTCTATTTTTTAAAACTGAAGTTTGGCCTTTATGGATAATATGGGTTAAAGGTTGTATTTTTCATTTCAATTTTTCCCAAAAAAAATCCAATCCAAAATCACTAAAATGGGCAAGCATGGATCTTTCAAGTCCTAACAACTTTTCTCCTAGTAGCAAAAATCACAAAAAACAATTCAATCCAAAAAGCAACCAAATTCTGTTAAGTAGCTAACAGAACTTATCGAAGAAACCTATTGAGTTATTCAAATCTAAAACAACTAAAATACAGAAGTATTAAAATCAACATGCATAATGACCAATTGCCTGCTGCTACATCGGCAATTCCCCACACAAAGACCAAAACAAGCACTAGCTGTTAGATTCAAACTCAGGGATTTCCACGCTTTGTGACGCTGTTCATGCGCCAGTGAAATGCTAATTATGTTACCCACACATATAACTTACTGCACCAATTTTATCAGGTTCTTTTAACTCATGAAAAGAAAATGCAGGTGCTTCTTATTGCTAGAAGCCTAGAACAACCAGCTCTATGAGGACTAAATCAACTTCATGCACCAAATAGAGTCCCATGCTAAGAGCCATCACAAAATTAAACAAGGTAAGAATAATCTCCATAAGTCTCAAAACATCAATGTTCCCAAATTTGAATTTGAAAATTACTTATAAAAAGAGCCACATCTTCCCAAAACAGCCCATGAGACAGTGTAAAGAATTATTTCCCAAGAAGATTTTTTATAAATCCTTGTAATGCAATCAATGAATTGCTCGTAATCACATTGGACTCTCCTTTTGAATGTGCTGTATTGATCAAAGATGACAATAAAGGCAATTTTCTAGATGGACGATATATGTGGGATGGAAGGAAAGACTAGCATATCATGTCTGTCAAGGGTCAACCAGTATAAAAGAACAAGGAGAAAACATGACTCAAAGTGCTCCTAAAGAGAAGGGAAAAAAACATAGCCCCAGAATAAGCAAGACCTGAATATTTTTAATATAGCCCCAGAATAAACAAGACCTGAATATTTTTAATAAAACAATAAAAATATTTCAAATAATGATTTATCATTATAAAAAGAAAGACTTTATGGTACATATGTATTGTCAACCATTACGTAAGATGTAAACTGCATACCATGGAACAGACACTTACATTTACAGCACCTTTGAAGTTAAACTAAATGAATCTTTGACACTGAAGCCTTTCACGTACAGCATCAACTGCAAATAAGTAAAGACACAGTTACAACATCAGGCCATGAATATTTTCAAGTCACATAAGAGAAAATGATTACCTCATCAAATTTATCTTTGGTTGTGGAACACCATGCCTTTCTGCTCCAAAGAAATGATTCATCTTTCACATATGATGGAGTTCCAACTCCGAATATTTCTTGAACTATCCTTTCAATTGTCTTTACAATTTTACAATTTTAGCCTAGTTCTCGTGAAATATAATTTATAGAAATTGCAAGTTTCATTTAGGTTAAGGCTGCCAAAATTTTGACTCCCAAAATCCCACCAATGGCAGGATTCTCACTTGCTGTTGTTGGAACAATTCATAGTTGAGCAAAAATCCATTGAACCTCCAATGTGAAGAGAATACAGTCTATCCAGCACAGGACAACACTTGAAACTCATCATCAAGTAATGTTATAGGATGCTGATGTTGTTCAACAGAATACATACTTCTACGTAGGTAGTCAAAATTGATGTACATGAGAAAGTCAAGAAACAGACTCTTCTCTGGTATACCTGCTGATGCATCCATGTCTTCTAGCGAATCACCATAAGCCTTATCCATTATCCTATATGTAACATCGTCAAAGTCGAAACCAATATTATGGAGCATTTGAGCCCACATCAAAGTCTTTTGAGGTATCCCTTGCTTGTAAAAATGAGAAAGCAACAAATTAATGGTAACAACATTTGGAATAAAAGCAACCTTGAGCAACTTTGCAGCCAGCATCATGGCACGATCTAGCATGTCACCACAAACTCCATTCATCATGATGTTGTATGTGACAGAATTTGGAACAATACCAGCAGATACTAGCTCATCTAGCATTGTCATTGCTTGATTTACCCTCCGACTAGAACAAAGCCCATGCATGTGGATGTTATAGGTGGTGATGTCAGGGCTCCAACCACTGAAATACATTTTGTTTAAAATGTCATTAGCACTAGCTAAGTCAAATGATTTACAATATCCATTAATAAGAGTGTTGTAAGTCACTATATCTGGGGACAATCCAGTCCGATGCATCTCTACAAAAGCATCGATAGCTGACTTCATTCTCCCCAGCTTACAGAACCCATTGATAATGATATTAAAAGTACATTTGTCTGGAACCAACCCCAATTGCCTCATGTCTTTCTCCAATTTCAGTGCTTCGTTCATCATGCCACGGTTACATAAGCCAAAAATTAAAGAGTTGTATGCAAAGTTATTAGGCATATTTCCTCTCATTTTCATTTCTTTAAAAACGGCAAAGGCCTCCTCCATTAGTCCAGCTTTAGAAAGTCCACCAATGTAAGCAGAGAAGCCAATAGCATCAGGTGCTACCCCCCTCTGATTCATTTCTCTCCACAAGGTTTGAGCCCCTGCTATGTCCCCATTCTGACCGTAGCCATTTAGAAGCACAGTAAAGGACACTTTATTTACAGGTAACCCGTTTGCAATCATATGATTCATAAGCTCTTTAGCTTCTTGCAGCCTACCCTTATTGGACAAACCCAATAGCAAAGAGCTACATGTAGATGAAGTAGGAGAATGACCAAATTTAACCATTATTTTATAGACTCTAAAGGCTTCTTCTTCCAGCCCTGCTTTTGCATAAGCTGCAATTACGGAGTTAAAAGCAATAACACTGACTGACAGTCCCCTCTCAAGTAGATCCTCTAACAATGTCATCGCCTCATCCAACCGATCAGCCCAACACAATCCACAGACTGAAAGGTCAGGCAATGAAGCATCTGGTATCAGTTGAGATGATAAAAATTCACCTAAGACACGTTCTGCATCCTCTACCCTCTCATATTTATAGTGTCCAGCAACCAATATGTTAAAAGTAATAACATCGGGAGCTATGTCTTTCCTCCTCATTTCTTCATAAACACCATTTGCTTGAACTATCTCCCTAGCTTTTACATATCCATCAATTAGGGCATTGTACATAACAACATTAGGGCTGAGGCCCAATTCAATCATTCCATCAAATAACTTTTTTGCAGCTGCAACATTACCCTCTTTGCATAATGAATTCATGATAGTAATCATTGTAACACAACTTGGAATATAACCACTTTCAATCATCAAGTGCATCCAAGTCAATCCATCAGAGGTTCTCCCTCTTGTACAACATGCACTGATCAATATATTATATGCATATACATCTGGTTCACACTGAAACTTCCTCATTACATGTAACAGGCTCTCTCCAGTTAGAAGACTACCATTTCTACAAAATTCACGAATCATAATATTGAATGTGAAATTCGACGGGCAAGGCCCTCTGCTAATCATATCTCTAAACAATTTCCACACACTACAATAATCACCTACCCTAAACAACAACTTCAATAAAACACTAATAGCCGATGGACTCGGTACTACACCAACATCCCTCATTCGCCTCACCACATCCAACGCCAAGCAAACAAAACCCGCATTAACAAAACCCCTCATGAGAGAATCAAGAACCGAAAGATCCGACTCATAACCAAAGTGCAAATTCCACATAAGCTCCAAAAATTCCATGCCTCTATCAGACCCAATTCTCATAATGACCCAAGAAATCACATCTTGAGCAAGCAGCCGACGATCATCTGCTGCGAGAAGATGAGCAACAACACAACAATGCTTAACACTACCCACAGAAAAATCCTGAAACACCAACCTAAAAAAAGCAGAAGCAGTGTTTCTACGAGCAAACAATCTCATAATCTCATACAAAGTATAGGGGCAAAATTTATGAGAGAAACACATCAAAGTATCCATCTTTCCATCCTTAATCATTCTACACAACCCAACAATGATCCTACGCCGTTCATTAGAGTTAACAACATCAAAATTAATGGAATTTGGGAATGAAAAAGGCAAGAACTGACAAATAAATGGATGGGTATTAGTAAAGGAAAAAGAATATGAAGAGAATCTGTGATTGAAGGGTGTAAAGTGAGGGGATGGGATCTGACTCAGGATTCGAGGTTGACGTGGTGGGGTTGAGTAGGGGAAGGAGAGGAGGTGAGTTACCTTAAGGTAGAAGCTGAAGTGGCGGCTGCGCGAGATGACAGTCATTCGGGGGTGAGGTCGTGACGCCGGAGTTGGTAGTTTCCCGGCGAGCAGGGGAGGTGGGGTTTATTGGAGGTTTTTGGGGGTTTGGCTGATGTTAATTAGGCTAGTAAGTAGTAACTCAATGTGAGAAGTGGGGAGTTCAGTTCGAGTTGACTAGTTTAGGTTAAAGATAATTTGTATATAAAGACATAAATGTATATATTTTGCTTATTTGATAAATATTTGTTTGTTGGAGTTTTAAATGACCAAAAATACATCCTTAATTATAGATGCACTTTAAAGCATGTATAATTTCCACAAATCCCAATATTACGAGATTAGTTTTGATTAGGCATGCTTAATGCTCAACTTTAATTATTATTTAATGGTTGTAACTTTTTTTACATATTAAAATCAATAAAAGTAAATTTTAGTCAGTTAAAATCAGTGTGATGATCTCATTCATTAAAAAATGCTAGTGAATCAAGAATTTTTTTTTAATCAGTATAGATAATTTTCAATCATTAAAAGTTAATTTAAATTAGTAAAAGTTAATATAAATAATTTTAAGTTGGTAAAATTAGGTGAACTAAATAGGGCCCTAATAAATACATAAGTTCAACTTATTTTTTTTTTATACTGAATACAAAAGTTCAATTTACAATTACATAAAGTTCAGATTATGTAGAAGTTCATGCTACTTTGTTTTAATTTCAAATAAAGGTAACTAATGTAGTTTTTAAACCTCATACCCACTCAATGGCCTAATTTTATTTATCCTAAACATTTCTATCTAATTAAAACCAAAAAAAAAAAATTCTAATTTGAGTTTTATTTATTTTTCTAATGTAAGTTGAATATTATGATTTGTAAGAGAATTGTATGTTTCCTAACTAGAATTGAATTTTATATTTTATTTGTTCTAGTAATTATATTTTTTAATCTTAGATAGTGTAACATGTGTCAAGTAACTATAATACATGCAACTATTAAGCTTTTATACAATTATACTCACTCCGTTCATTAATGTTCTTCCTACTTATTTTATTAGGTAAGAAAGAAAGTTTAATTAAAAAGAAAATGGGTTCATATTTTCCTTTTTGACAAATTAGAAAAAGTTGTTTTGAAATATTAGTATTATTAAATGGGGGTAAGTTGACTATATAGTGGATTATGAAGGGTAAAAGAGATAATTTTCATTTAAAAAAAAAAAAAAACAAGAGCAAGAAGAACACTAACAAACACCCCTAAACAAGAAGTAGAAATAACACAAATGAAGTAGAGAGTATTTAACAATAACTCCCTAGCTTCTTCCTACATACATTCGGACCGTCCTACTCATTTCCATAGAAAACATTTAAAAATCTAAACGCCTCCACCCACATTAAAAAGCAATGGTTCCTACATCTCACTAAGTGTGATAAATTAATACCCACTACTAACTACCTTCCAATATAGTACTAAATCGATAAATTTGCCAAAAACTATGTGCCAATCAAATAGTTGCGAATGTAGCACGATAGAAAGAATATGATTGATGATTTGGAAGCTATGTTAGAGTTTTAAATAGAATGGGATAATGGTAGAATTATACTTAGAACACCAACTAATATAAAAGAATCTTCATCATAGTATAAATTGGAAATTACAACATGATTATGATTCAATCTACTTGTGTCCTAATATAAGCTGAAGTATGTGTTTTGATTAAGGCCATTTTAGTAATCTAAAGGAATATTTTGATATCAGTATCTTTGGTTATGAGCATTTGAAGTAATATCACAAGTAATTATTTCTGACAGAAGCAATAATTTTGGTATTACAAGCATGTAATTCGGTTTAAGTCTTACACTCATACGACACCTTTCCACTGTAAAAAAAAAAAAAGAATTCCTCACCATGTATATGGAACACTGAAACAGGCCACAGAGCTTCAGTGAGACTGAAACTGAGCCTGTTAGGAACTCTGCTGAAACACTCAGCCCTTAGTCTCAGCCAAGCTACACAGAAAGAACCCAACAAAAAAATTAACTAAGATGACAAAAAATATGAGGCACTATTCAGACAAAATTAACACTCTAATTAAGTATACTATACACTCAATGTAACTATATTCACAATTTCATACAACAATAAGTAATTTCATCCTAGAGAATGCCCCCGCCTTCGCCTCTGGAAGAAGAACCGTGATTCTGAATTAGTCTTAGAGCCTAGTGCCTTAACGCTGTTAAGTCGAAAAAGGGCATTAAGCTTGCTAAGTTTCTTGGTAAATGACTTGAACAGCTTATTTGCAGGATGTGATCTTACCATTTCCTGTTTCATTGAAACATGATCTTTTTCTAAGTCTGTTAGTCTCATCCTCATCCTTGCCACTTCTAGCTTGAGCTCGCGGTTCTCTCTTCTAACGGAAGCATAGTTGTCCCTTGGAGATATAGCCCCACTGCCTGCCCCGCTGCTTGATCTTTGAGGAAAATGATGTCCATTCACTGAGCCAAAGAAGAACTGGTTGTGGCCTCCATTCATAGCGTTTCTGAGCCTGATTTGTTCGAAGTAGAGTACTTGGACTGCCATTTGCACTGGAAGTCGTTCGTTCTGAGCTGCATGACTGCATGCTTCTTGGGAGAGTTTTTGGCAGTCGATGGTTTTGCATAGCCGGTATCTCTCTGACTCCTTCATATTTGGATGAACCTGAAATAAATAGGAAGTCAGTACTCACTCAGTCCCTTATATATATAATGAATCTTGTATGTAGCTTTACCAATTGACACATACAGGTTTCTGGGATAGTAGATGAGACAAGAAAGAGGTTTGTTACCTTGAGGAAGATGTCTACTGCTCTATATAGCCCATCAGTCACTATGCGAGCATGATCAGGCAGTAGCTCTGCAAGAGCTATGAACTTAGAAGGTGTCAAGTTTGAATCCAATGCAACTTCTGCAAGGAAATTGTCTAACAACTTTGATACCTTAATAATTGAGCTTTGCTTAGGAGATCCGGGGATGTCAAAACTATAAATCATCTCATTCTCATCCCTTAGAAGATTATCATCATCGTCATCCTCATCTAAGTTCAAAAAAATTGAGAAAATCCTTAACACTGAATCAATATCATACATAGGACTATGATTAGTGCCATGAGAACTAGCAGGAATAAGTATGTCTTCTAGGATTGCTTGGTCTAATTGCAAGCCAATCCTTCTCTCTAAATCAGTCCTACAAGATGTAGTAGCCATTTGTGTTATTGCACTCTTTAATAAGCTTGAAAGGAAAGCCATAGGAACCGAGCTTTTCCTAGATTGTGTTGGTAACAAGCTCACCATTGCTTCAACAAGTACCCTTTGTTTCTTTTGAAGTTCTAAATCCAAATAGTTTCCCTTTCGAAGTTGTGGATCTCTTACAACTACGCCTTGGAGTGAAGTTCGAGCATAATTTATCAGAATCTTGCAAATCAAATCTTGCTTAAGACCCTTCAACTTAACTGCTGTTAAAACTCTTTGGAAAAAATCGAGATTCAAGACTGTTAGTGATTTCCCCCACCAATCTGGCGGTGTCTCTGGCTCCAAATGTGATAATCCTTTTATAGGAAAATTATGTTCGAGTTTTAGTAATCCTGATGAGAGCTGCTCCTTACATGCATTATTAGCAATTGCAGTGACTATTCTGTTGACCAGATTAATATCTTCTGCTATAGGCAAGAGTGTCTCGCATTTGTGCAAAACTGATATGCAGTTTGATTTATTTGGGAGGACCATGTCTTTTAGATATACCTCAGTTCTGGTTTCAAGGCTTTTCTCTGCATACTCGTCAGTCATTTCAAGGAAATGTGCTGCACAGCGTAGCATAGCTACATTCGAAAGAGTGATTTCGACGTTGATCCCATAGCAGAACTTAGCAGCAAGCTCAAATGCCTCTGATCCACCTGGTACCAAAGGAAGGCTGATCTTTGAGACTTTTGGATCCTTCACCTCCACTAAAAGTTTTCGGATTCTTCCACTGCGAGAAACAAGAGGAAACTGCAGCAAAATGCATGTGCTAAGATTTCAAGTATACTTTGTTGTCCTGATATTATGTTAGCATTCATTAACCAGTAAATGAATAAAAATGAAGACCATTATAAATTTGGATTGAATCTATAGTTCTTACTCAATTACGACATATTATATCAAATCTTGCTGGACTTTTCTGATGGTTTACAAGATCAGTTTTTGCATGAGTCTTTTGTTTCTAATAAAGAATTCTGAATAGTCTATATTAATTAATAAAGAAGCAATATGACTTAAACTAGAACATTACTCAGTGTATGAAGAAAGCCACAAGAGAAAAAAAAAATGGAGCAGCCTAATATTGAATAAGTTGTTAAAGCCTGAATTGTTCAAAGCATTTTTTACAGAAAAGTTTCATAATCATAGTCAAGCTGAGTGCTTACTTTGTGGAGTGCAAAGTTGGCAGCGCCCACTTCAATAGCAAGATCACTAGAAACGTCAGATATTGGCCTGAAAGAACACAAAACTGAAAGTAGTCAGTTTCAGATAGACAAAAATAAAGAAGACAGGATTGAATCTAAAACACAAAGGGCATCCATACATGACTCTGACAATTATTTTACCAACTGCTCGGCATTCATTTACTAGTTTTCATCCACAGCATGCTGCATATCAGACGATATAATGATTTGTGAATTACTCCAACCAACGACTAACAATGTTTTAGTTCAGAAAGTTAGCATCTGATAGAACTGAATGTTCCCATTCATTTATTGCGATATGACAATGACATAAGAGGTCCACACCAGATATAAACTTTCTTTTTAACAGAGAATTTTTCGTGGGTCCTTGGAACAGAATTGCTGAAAATCATGAGGCTAATGTTTTTTTTTTATATGTAGCTGTTTTGGTCAGTAGTCAATCCAAAGCTACAAGATAACAAATTTCTTGATCAAATTGCTTACAATTTATCCGTACTGAGTTGGTTCCCTTTCAAAAAAAAGGAGGTTAAATTAATAATGTGGACAAAAGTATTATTGAACAATCATCTAGCAATGGGATTTCTTCATGATAGTTGATGGCTTGATGCAGGTTGGTGGATAGACATATCAGGCCCAGTCGCGTGATACAGTCATTTTCAGCAAAGCTCTAAGGTTAAGGTTCTATCTTTGTTTGTACAAACATGTTCTTATACTAGTAATTTCATGACTAATCCTTACACATACATCCAGAGAAAATTTCCGAAGGCTGAAACAAATGGATGGCAGGATATGGCTCCCCGATGAACATATGTGATTGGCATTGCCAACGAATTTTTACTTTGCTCAGCTTAGATGCTATGTACGAATCTACATGCATGTTTAGGTCTGCAAGAGACATTTGCAAATCTCAGGAAAATTACCGGTTAAACAAGCTAATAGTTGTAACAAGATGAGAGCTACACAGTCTACAGAATAATATACTTAAAAGTTTAATTAGCAGCGACCATAGAACCGATACTATAGTTCTAAAAACACTAGGCTTATAATAATCTTTGCTCAATTTTTGGAACAGATTATTGTTAGAATCAACTGTTGATAGAATGCAACTACAAATGAGGCGAGGAACCCACCAAATTTGTCTAGTAACTTTATTAATACACTAGACGTTTGACAGTCACACAGTGAATCCATACTTAGCTTGCATTATTGGTCATCGTGTTACATGGAAAACATCAATTCTGTTCACTATCCTGTTATATACGAGCCCACTATTAAACGAAAAACTTTGACAACAACTTTAGCAGGTATTTATTCACTTCATCTTAGACTAACATTCAACACAATAGTATCATATGATCTGGCAAGGCCATTAATGCGAACCGACCTTGTAATTTCACCAGCAGAGCAACAAAGAGGTCAAGATGTACTTAACTATGTAGGGACACTACACATCTTTTAAACTATTGTGAAAGTTTTTACACTAAACAGTCTAAATACAAAATATTTTGTAAATATGGTCAAACTAGTTAACTTTTTAAATTCATTAGATCATCTTTTACCTAAACTAGCAACAACAAAAAAAAAATTCTTAAAATAGGCTTTGTGAGATATGTTGACTGTGGTTGCATTAATTGGTTCGTTTGATCTGTATTTTGCATAAATCATGGAAAATTTTGTGATAAAAAAGGCCACCTCTTTTTGACTTTTTTTTCCCCCAAATTTTTCCATTCCTAAATAGTCCCCAGCTCCAAATTGTCTTGAATTTCACACTACTCGTCCACTCTTTTACTCGTTACTCAACAGTTCTTGAAAATGACTTGAATTCAAATCCTAATTACATTCTAGTTAGTAACATGAAGTATTAATATACAGTAGTTTCATTTTGCTGAAACAAGCAATAATATTATTACTTGTACCGTTGTACTATTATCTCCGTTCTTTTTTTTATCCTTTTCATTTACTTTTTGCGCAAATTCAATGCAAACTTAAAATCTAAATATCTTCAATTATGCATATATAAAAATTATATAAAAAAAAAACTAATATTTAAAAAATATACATTAAAACGAATCTATCAAAATCCCAAATAAATATGTTCTTTCATCTTAGATTAAAGAGAATTCATAGTCAATATTTAGCTTTAAAATATAAAATATTCCAAATAAAACGAGAAAAAAATGAACAGAGCAAATAATCTTGAACGCAATTTCTTAAAAAAAAAAAAGAAGTTATACTTAAACAAGCTATATCATAACAAAACCTACCAAAAAGTGAAAAACAGAACACCCATCAACCCAGCCACAAGTGAAGAAACAGGAACACTGACCATTCAGTGAAATGGTGCCTTGTGCTAGAACTCGGCCGAAAAGCTCTCCTCCCAGCTACATTAAGCTTCAAATCACCCACTGTGACCACCCCCATCTTGCTCACTCTAGCAAAACCCGAAAGCGCGTCCGTTCTTTCTTATTAGAAGCAATTCCTAAGAATAAGCTCATGAACTTGGTAATGATCAGCAGTACAGTAGTACAGTACTCTGTACTATGTAATGATCAGCAGTCCATCTTAAGCCACCAGTTGCGCGGCCCTAAGCAGCCTTTTCTCTCTATATCTATTAATTATGCTATGAATGTGTGTATAGGCGTACAAGTGTTAGAGTGGAGTGAGGTAAAAGCTAAACATGAAGTTGATCATGTAAGCACTAAAAAGTAGGAGAACAACATGAGTTTTGATAGCCATACTTTTATTTGTGCTAAAATGTACGTACCTCTTTGTTTTAAGGGAATTATTTGATTAGTATAAAGTCAAGGAAATTAAGTTATGTTGACACTTTTCGGTGAAAGGTGGGGTGACTTCTTTTCTCTAGCTCTCTTTTTTTTTCTTCAAATAAATAAATTAAACTATATTTAAATAATTTTTTTATTAAAATTATTAAATATAATGATATTTGCAGAAACCAGCCAGATTGGTGATGAGATGCATTGCTTTTGGTGGGGATGGTAATCATGGCTTTTGAGAAAGCAACCTCACAAAGATTATTTGTTTAAATTAATGAAGAGATTATGTGTAAAGATACTAACTTTAGGTCCTTAAGCATGCATGAGTTATATTGGGGTATATATATATATGTAAAAGTTAAAATAAAAAGGGTACTTAAAATGAGAAGGATGAGAAGACATCTTAGCTTTTCAACTCATAAATCTAACAGATGATATTTTATATACTCGTAGTGACCCTTTTTTAACTCATAGTGACTCTTTTTATTATTATAGTTACTCCTTTTATAATTATAGTGACAATTACTTGTTATTATAGTAACCATTTTTTTTACATGAAATCTCTAGTGTTGGATCTTACCATCAGCACCTTACATCAATGAATGGCCAATGTTGCTAGACCTTATACTATAGTTAATATATAGTTCCTTTTTTCTTTTAGCAATTTCCTACTTTTTATTATCCTATTATCTGAACTTCTATAAGCCTATTCCTAGACAAGTTAATGCTCTCTTTGTCCATTAACTAATAGTTAATTATCTATGTTAAAACTTATTATGACGTCGGTTAATTATTAGCAACTACGACAATAATAATATTAGCTATAAAAAAACGTTTACTTATATTACGAAAGTTATGTGTTTTAAGTTGTATGTTTGAGCAAATGCAATGTGTTTTACTTACAATCACTATCGTTTTAGCGACTATAATTGAAGACTACAATAATTTCAAGAATTATATTATGAATAAGAAATTAAAGTGGTTAACATCTAACTTAATCGTGGTCTTAAAAAGTCATACATTAAATAGCATGTAATCCGTATTAAATTGAATATTAGAAGAGATTAGAGTAAAACCTCTTTTCTCATCCCCTGGCCTCCAACAGACCTTTTGCTTAGGATACCAAATAACTTGGTTGGTTGCCCTCCAATAACACAGCAAATTCCTCGGTTGTCACTCTTTGATCTAGTGAAGAAAGTATAAAAGTAACAAAAAGATCTCGCGTGTACAATAGATATAATAAAGTTATTATATTTTTAATAAAAGTTATCACTTGACATAATATATCTCGGTTTTTATTAATTTTAAAGGGTAACTATTGTTATATTAAGGATAATTTTTGTATAAAATTCAGAATTATATATAATAAAAAAATACACAAGCAATGCAATAATTATAACATACATCAGAAACGTAATTAGATTTTCATATATTGTAACGAAGTTAGTATAATATGTAAATCAAGATAGGAAGGCGATAAGTCAATCATAATGTTAAATCAGTGCCAACTCACTATAGCATTTAGTTGTAAAGTAGGGAATTAAAAGCTGATTTTATGGCTATTAACAATAGGAGTTAAAACACTGGATTGTCTGTGTCTGTGTTAATCAATAGCTTAATGCTTAGACATGTATGGACATATATATTCCACCTAATGGCTCTCGTGCATTTTAATTAGTCTTTTATATTTCATTCTCTACATTTTTTGCTATCATGTTCTATGTGATGCTGTCTTCTTTGTCCTTCTGATGGTTTACAAGTTGAGAGATACGTAGACACTGTAGTGGAGTAGTTTACTGGTATTATACTCCTTTTCTTCTTTCTATTTGTTTTTGTGCAAATTTCAATGTAAATTTAAAATTTAAATATCTTCAATTATGCATTTGTAAAAATTATATTAAAAAAAACTCATATTTAAAAAATATACATTAAAACGAATTTATCAATATCTCAAATGAATATGTTTTTTCATCTAGATTGAGGAGAATTTATAGTCAAAGTTTGATTGTAAAATCGATTGTGTTTAGGTTGATTAACTTCTAAACTCAATAACAGAACCTTGAGCCACTTAAACTCACAAGTAATGGCAGCCTAGAGACGGAATGTAACTTCTTTGTCTTCCAGGAAATAAGTGATTGCCAAAGAGAAACTAGCCAACTTGCCAAGGAGTGAGAGGACAAGCAGCCTAACTCGATTCACACCACCCTTGAAAAGTCAATTTACTATCAACACGAAGTAAAATTCCTTGACTTGAACATTTTAGGTACTTTACAACCGGAGCTGTCAGAATCAGACCCGATCCGATAAGTTATCCGTAACCGATTTGAACCTGACCTGATTATGACCTAAAAAGTGAGACCCGAAAACCAACCCAACCCGACCTGAAGTTAACCCGAAACCGATTTGACCCGATATTCAAAGACCCGAACCCGATTCGTGTCCGTCCCGTTAGGGACCCGGCCCGTTAAGGACCCGACCCGAAAAGAACCCGAAACCGACACATAACCAATATAACCCAATTTATAACAATACATTATCTGAATTCACTGGATGTGTTAATAATCTGAATATACGTATATATGACCTAATCTTGACAGACCTATTTTTACCTAATATCTAATAACTTAGAAACCAAACATTTTTATTAATTTAATTATTTAATAAGAACATTTATGAAAATAAAATTTTTAAAAGATTTACTAGATATTCAAATAAAAGCAAAATCATCGTGTTTATGCCTATGAAAAGTAAGATTAGAGCCTTCCAATTTGGGGTTTCATTGTTTCATAAATCTTATTGACTTTCTTCTTTTTCCAAAATGACAATAATTTTCTTACAACCTACTCTTTACATAACATTAAATAAAAAACTAAAATATAGTTTTCATAGAATTCCGCTATAACCCGTTTAGGAACCGATCCGATTTTACTAGAACTGACCTTGACCCGAATCCAAAATAACCCGCTATAACCCGTTCAGGAACCGACCCGATTGTACTAGAACCGAATACAACCCGAACCGACCTTGACCCGAACCGAATACAGCCCGAACCAACAATGACCCGACCCGATAGACAAAATTGACCCGATAAAAACCGACCCACGATGGGTCAACCTAGAACCTACCTATTGACCCAATTTGACACCCCTATTTACAACTCGTAATAATTCCTCCTAGTGCTCTTATTTAGGATCTTACATAAACAGAGACAAAGCATTGTAGGCTAAATCGAGCCTAGAAAACGTCGATATGACTCTAGATCAAGGAAATTTATCGTGAGGATGTTTAGCATAAAACAAAACCCCTAATGTTACGAACAAGGTGACATCTAATCAAAAGTAAAAGGCATTGATTCACATAACCCCTATTGTTACGAACAAGGCCTTGGGATTGTGCTGGCTTCTTCACTTTGGGCTTTACTCTTTCAATCTTGTTACGTTCTTCTCCCCATTCTTCTTCGTCCTTGTCTCGGGGATGATGATGCAAATGATAGATGGTTGATGACTCTTGATGCTGTTGGGTTCTTCTTCCCATTCTCCATCAACCATGACCACCTAAATTGAGCTAGGCTCCCTCAAGTAGTAGAGTTCATCTTACTTACTTTCAGTTCAAATCAAACCTCTCTTTTGGCGTCGTATACCACACATCTATATTTAGTAAAAATGACAATAATGTCTAAATTATCGATCAAGTGTGAAATTCAAAATAGGTTACAGTTTAACAGAGGGACATAAAAGAACATGAGTGAGAGTTACAACATTCGACGATTGAACCGAACCGAACCGAACCTTCGTTGGTTGTCAAAACCTTCTTGCCATTCGGAACACCAACAATCCAACATGACATAAATGTCTCATATATCAAATAATAAGCAGAAATAGCCATCTACATGATTAGATGCACTAGTATAGGCATTGATTCACATACGGTAATGAACGTGTTTGACATGTGGGATTTCATGCTTTAACTCTTTGTTAGGGATTCACAATTAAGAATAAACCAAGGGATGTAAGAAAGGGCCATATCCTTAACTATTTCCCTATACGTTATCATCCTTTTAATAGTAGTTGACTAGTGGCCCACTAAACCACCTTAGTATTTTCCGAAATACGTGGTAATATTAGATTGACATGACAACCCTCAAGGCCTCAAGCCACATGTCATGTTGATCTTCATAAAATGTAGTCAAGCCATGGCTCACCAGGAAGGACTACTGCCTGGCCAAGGCAGCTTGCATGTGGGCACGGCTCATTGCTTGTCATTCTAGATACATTGCAAGATAGTTACGTTCAGCCTTACTTCTGTTTGGAAAGGGAGAAGGGGTGTGGAGCGGGATCCTAAGTTCCAACACGTATATTATTGAGCAAACCAAAGTAAAACAACAAGATAACAGGCAGTGGCAACTACGCAGAACCTTGCAGAAAATCGAACCTTTTATTTTGATGGGGAGTAGAAAACTTAACTTTGATGTTATCTAATAAAGAAAGACTATCATACCTGAGGAGGAAGATGTATCTTCTATAGGAGCATACATTTGAAGACCCAAGCTCCTAAGAAAAGGTTCGGTTTTGTTTTCAGCAAGAATGTCCCCAGCAACAACACTAAGAACCTAAGTTAGCCCCACTATTTTATTACAGAATAGATACTATTCACAGTTACAATCACAGGATGCAGACAATCTGACTAGAATACTACCTTAGGACAGGCAAAATCAAGACATTTCTAGAACTATCTGCAAAATTGCACCGAACAGATCAGGTATCGCTCCAGCTATCATCCTCACCATCGTCACTCCCAACAGCCTGTATCACAAAATGGTTAAGAATTATTGTGATCCCAAAGTGTTCATGATGCATTAAACCTGGGAATATAATTGCATAAGTTTGCACCTTAATACAAGACATTGTGATTGCAATGACCTCATGCAAAAAAATCAGTAAGATCTATCAGACTTTAGAATGACCAACCAAGAACTCTATAAATGCAAGCAGAAGGCTTATTTTTACTGTTTGTGTTATCGTGTGTGCTGATATATGCTTTAGTTTCATTGATTGAAGGAAGTACTTATCCCCACGGTGTAAGGGGGTGGAAAATCCCCCTCCAAGATAAAAATTGAGGTTTGTATGCATCGGAGGATTTTCATCTTCTATGATTTTGACGGATAAGATTGCATTCTATTGATTAAACTTGTAGGGAGTTGCCAATGAGTTTTAAGAAAAACTCATAACTGTAAGATTGAATCACCAATGCTGAGTGAGGATTAGAAGGATTGATTCAATGCTTACGTTCCCGAATGATGATAAATCTTCAGCTAATACGAGTTACACGGAACGAGAGATTGGACTTTGGGGATGATGTCACTAGTTGGTCAAAGACGAAGCCTATTCCAACCTAGCATGTGTAACTTCTACTAGCTCTTCGTATTTTCCATACATCTCATTTCCATCATCCTAAATAACTCATAAAAACCTAATCAGATGAGATGATTTCAATTAAACATTAAATTTAGGTTGAGTGAACATGAATTCCAATTGAACATTACAAAGGCATTACAACAACACTCGTGCTTAATTTTGATTAGTCATGATGTAACATTCCAATTAAACTTTTAAGCATGAGTGGTTATGAAAGCTATAAAAAAACGTATTATGAACATGCTATTTACAATTATACAATAGCAGTTAAAACATGCTTTCAAAATAATTGAAATAGTACAAGTTTGGGTTCTCAAATTCTTACCGCTTGTCTTTACTTGCTTGTCATTTCTTTTACAAGTCAATATGAAGCTCCTTTAGGAGTTGGGAGGGGCCTCCACTGTAATACCGTAGTGTGCGCTTAGAAAGATTACAAACGGCAAGACACGTATAATCCAAGGACTGGGATAGAAAATAATGGAGGGAAAAGCGAGCAGATTAGAGTCGGGGATTCTCACGATTTCTCAAGTTTCCTGAAACTGATTTTCTTGGTTTGCAGAGGGATTATATATAAGAAAGAAGGGAAAAACCCAAGAAATGTGCATTGTCGCCGCAGTTCTGGTGCTGAAAGAGTGAAAGATAATAGCACAGAAAGATATGCGCGCACAGAGAGATATGTGCACCGGCACTGCATGCAGTCAGCGAGACAATGTAATTTTAAACAACTCATTGCTTTTATTTCCGAACTCCTTTTGTGGCGTGTAATACATCATTGGAAAGCTACAGATGTCACTTTCTAACCCAACTAAAATTAGATCAAAATCATTTCTAGATTTTGAGATATATCCTAAAGAGTGAAATGGTATGCGTTTTAAGGCCCAGTTTCAATGTTTATCTTATATCTCTTTCGTTTTAAATCAAAATTGGGCTTATGATATGTCCATGGAAAGCTATCTTCAAGGAATATCCAACCATGTTATATGCATCAGCCAAATTTCTATATTTAAAAGATAAACTCAGGCCGCACCAATGTAATGCAGAAACACCAAGTCAATGGGTGTGTAACGTGTATGAGTGTCTATACACAAAATGGGGTTTTCAAAGGCTAGTGAGCCATAATGTGTATATTTATGATCAGTTTAGGCATAAGGATGAACATGGGATAATTTTCAGAACCTTGGGTACTTGTGATTAACCATTTCATCTCTTCAGGGTAAAATTGACTCGTAATGGTCCAAAACTTGAAACAAGTGACAAATGGATTATATCTTTGTCATATAACCTTCGTGTGGACGAGATGGGGAACCAAATGTTGGTGTTAACACACAGTTAGTCATGTTCGAAGGAGACCTCCAGTCCTCCACCATGTCATCCACCTACTGTCATAGTTCTTATTTTGTACACGGAGGAGGGCTATGTCTAGGATGTTAATTTCAATTTTGACAGACATACATCATATATTGCTCATCAAGCTAGGATATGGGAGATGTACATGAACTAGGAACTTTCATCGATTCTCCCAACTTTTTATGTAACAGCCTCAGCATTACACCTGATAGTATGCAAGTAAAATATTTACTGCGATGTCTTTGCATCCAAATTTATATCATGTATCTTATTAGCATTTCATGTCATGCAAACCAAGCGTTCACATCCTAACAGGAAATACAATGATAATATATGCAAGTAAAATATTTACGGCGATGTCTTTGCATCCAAATATTATGTATCTTATTAACATTTCATGTCATGCAGACCACGCATTCACATCCTAACAGGAAATGCAATGATATTATGCAAGTAAAATATTTACTGCAGTGTCTTTTCATCCAAATTTATTTTATGTATCTTATTAGCATTTCATGTCATGCACACCAGGCGTTCACATCCTAACAGGAAAATTTATTGCTAAGAGAATTTTGAAATGTAATGATATAATATCAAGTTAAAGTGCTAATAAGAGGAGAATAACATAACCTGGCGAATTGCATTTGCCTTCTGCAGGATAGCTGTAACTTTATTACTGGTGGAAGATAAGGGTGTATAACTTGACCTTGTTGGTTCTGTGCGTTTAAGGTTGAAGGACTGAATTTTCCAGGAAAGAAGAAATTTGTTAGCTAAGAACATAACCTGTCATAGCTGGAGCATTAAAAGAACTCAAATTGAAGCACATGTTTAGATAATTCAAGTCCACAAACGATGAACTAATGCATGCATAAACTCTTAGTTCCTAAGTTTGCAACATTAAGTCCATGAATCAAACTTGTCGAAAAACTGATTTGAATTATTGGCAAAAAAATACGAGAGAAATAATAAGTTTTTGCTAGCACTTGGATATCATTATACTTTAATAAGGTACTCATTGATAATTCTAGGGAATATGAGGACTTACTTTTGTTCGGATTTGATGTAGAAAATCTCCTTCGTCATCCATTCCTTTCTCTTTTTCTGCATGATATGTCTGCTCCTGTCCAGATTTCTGAACTTTCACCTGCCGGATGAGCCAGAAAGATCATCATCACATAAAACGACATCATTCTAGCAATATGAAGAAATGTGCATTCTGACAGCAATATTCATTAACCAAGAAACTAAACTTTGTGAAGTGAGCTGAGAAGTGCCATTATCACCTTTTGGGGCTCTATGAATGTAGGAGACTCTTGGGTGGTGCTAATTAGCTTAGCTGAGTCTACCCGTTCAACGGCAGAGTTTGAAATCTTAGGAACAAAAGATTGACTCAGACTATCAGGTCCCTGATACTGATTGTCTTTGACTTCGTCAAACATTAACCTTGAAACCCGCCACTGCATAGGTGGAAGAGGTGGTGGCTCATGTGTTTGTTCCTGAAGATGGGAAGAATCTAGAGCTTGATTAAGACCCAATTTCATTTCTTGGAAACCAAGTGGATTACAGGCATCTAATGTCGGTAAGCCAAATAAAGGGGTAGACAGTGAATGCACATCGCTGATAGATCCAGAGCCAACGTATATGTTTCCAGGATCTGGTTCTTCAAGCTGCGGAGAGATTGAGGCTGATTTTGAAGAAGAGAATCTGTGCAATCCACTATAAAGTATGTGGTCATTACTTCCAATGGAACCGCCAGATTCCCATTGTTCAGAATTTGAGTCGGATATATGGCTGTGGGATTCATCTGACATGTAGGCATATGATCGGCAAAAAGTATCATCATCAGAATCTGAACCAATATCATGCTGCAACTTGGTGAACTCTGGGACCAACTGAAATGTGGGGAATGCATCTAAAGAGTTTTCGTATTGATCAACCCCCTCTGGATATTTGAGTTTTAGTCTGGACATATCAAAGCCATCCACAGGTTGGAAAGCGATCTTCATATGCTCAAGAGGCGGTGATGGTGGAGGAGAATGTACAGGAGAGTTCAACTTTCCTTCCAAGTTCGTCTCAGGAACTGTAAGTGAAATAGTATTTTGGCATTTATTATCAAATTTATTAGTTTTCAAGGTTTCTTGAGTTTCATTATAAAACAGTGATCGACTCCTATGCAGACCATTTTTCAGCAAACCGCGACTGAACACAGATAACAGAGACGATCTATCTTCGCTTGTGCTGGTACCTACTGGAACTGTACTTTCAAGAGGCATGGCATCACCATTACTCGGATCAAGCATCACTGGATGATTACGAGCGTTAATCTCATCATGGTCCATAGATCTATTCTCCAATCTTTGAAGAGACAAATGATTAGAGGAACCAATTTTTGGACCATAGCCATATGATTCATTACCAAGCTCAGATTTATTTAATGATGAATCCAGTTTTCCTACAGAATTAACCTCCTGGATGGCATCAGGACTGCATTGGACACCAATATCATCATTAATTGTAGGAGCAGAATCCACAGAATTAGGCATGGAAAACACAATTGGTTTTGAAGGTGCTAGTCCAAACAAAGTTCCATTTGTCCAGAAAGAAACTGGATCGGAGGTAGATGACCTGACTGACACTTCCTGAGATATGTGAGGTCCACAAATAGTCTTTTCATCACTGAGAGCATCAAAACCAGCTTTTCCATTTTCACAGAGAGCAGATTCTACGCCTGTCACAGGAACATTAACACCAATATCAATACCCTGGGGAACAACAGAGAGGGTGGCTGATTGACTGGATTGCACAGGCTGTTCTTCAGACAAGCATGTTAAAGCATCCACTTTCTGGGCTGCTGCGGAATCTGACTTGTCATGGGATGACCAATTATGGTCTGGAGACCACACATCAGTAGCGGACACAGGAGTAGTTGACCTATTAGGTCCTTCTTTGCAATCGTAAGATGTGGCAAGGCGTTGATGTTTCGATTGTACACTACTTGTTTCTGATATTTGGCCATCCACTACATTTTCTCCCAGTTCATCTTTAGGAGACCATTTATTGACTGAAGTCACTGAAACAGTTGACCTCTCTAAATCCTCTAGTCCTTCCTTGCGATAGTTAGATGTAGTGAGATGTTGATGTTTCGGTTCCACATGACTTGTTATTTCTGATATTCGTCCATTCACTACATTATCTCCCAGTTCATCTTTAGGAGACAGCATATTGGCTGCAGACACAGAAAAAGCTGACCTCTCTGAATTTTCTGCTCCATCCTCATGATCGTAGGATGTAGGGGGACTTTGATTTTCTGACTCTACAATTTCTGATGTTTGGCCATGCACTGCATTTCGTCCTAGTTCATCTACAGAACCAGTTGTTATTACTTCCTTTCTCATTTCGGCTTCAAAATCACTTTCAGATTCTGATTCAATTGTATTAAGTGCATCAACAAAGTTTTCTGTACCGCTGTCAATATCATCAATCTGGTTCCACTCAATTAATTGCACACTGTTTCCACCTTCAGTAAAAGTATCAACTTCACTAACATTTTCAGAGTTTTGTGATTCCAGTTCCCATTGGTTCCAACTAATCAACTTCACACTGTTTCCACCTTCAGAAAAGGTATCCATCTCACATACATGTTCTGCAGTAACCGTCCCCAATTTCTGCCGATTCCATTCAATGACCTTCACATTGTTTTCGCCTTCAGAAATTGCATCCCCTTGAGTAACAAGTATAGGATTGACTGCTTCTGGACCCAGCTCATTCCATTCAATTATGTTTACATTGTTTCCATCTTCACAAGAGGCATCGACTTGACTAACATGTTCTGCATTGACTCTTTCTGTATCCTGCACGTTCCATTCAAGTGCTCTAACATTGGTAGCATTCTCTGTAAAGGCATCCACTGCATTTGCATGTTCAGAATTGATCATTTCCCATTTTTTATCATCAAAATCAAAGTTAGTCTCAAGAAAATATTTAGCATCACCTGTTCCCAACCTCCTGGACACAGGATAATTTATTAAGTTGCCATCAATAGATGGCTGTACAGGTTTTCCATCTTTAAACAAATCCACCACGGGTGTGCTAGATTTAAGATGAGAAAGCTCCGAATGATGCTCTTGAAGGTCAAAATCTGTCTTAATTAAACTTTGACCTAAGTTAATTCTAAAATTCAGGCCAGTTGGCTTCATAGTGTTCTCATCATTAGTTGTCCTCGGGTACAACGCATCAGCTTCTAGATGTTGATTAGATCCTTGTTCAGATAAGTCATTTACTTGATTGATACCTTTCTCATTGACAAGCACTAATTCCGGCTCAAGAAGGGCAGAATGTGTCACCGGCACTTGTCTGGTATTCTCAATCTCATAATTGACATCCCTAGGCTCAACAATTTCTAGCAGCTCATCCCAGGTGGCACTTGAAGAACAATGAACAGTTTCCTCCACCGCATGACTGCACAGTTTATCACCACTGGCTATGGAATTCTCCTCATCAAGGTATACTGATCTATTGGTGTATACCTCTAAAAGCTCGTTATTCTTTCTTTCCTCATGCTGTGTAGATATGCTTGGACGAGAAACACATTCAATATAATCCAAACCATCCTTTGAACCACGTGAATCTGATTGACCTCCTACATCAGATTTGAAAGTTATGTCAACAGTGGAACCAGTATGTGATAGAGAATACTGTCCATGGCCAGTGGAAGAAAACTGCATCCTGAAAAAACCATGAAACATGCAAGTTTAGCTCTAAGAAAGATCAATAATGTCAAAGAATAAGGCCAGTAACGTCCTGAATTAATTAGTCTATATTAATGTTTATAAACACAGAGAAGTTAATTAATTGGTCGGGTACCTGCTACTGCCATTCATATTTGGTCCATAGATAGGGAGCTGTCCACTCTGTTGCCGTGATCTTCTTTTCTGTAGAATATGGAAGTTCAATAAGGTTTCTTGTACATATTAACAATCAGAAGTATACTGAAAACAGATAAATCAGTTTCTAAACTCTCAAATAGATTACACAGAAACAATAATAATGAAAATCTTCAAATTAATTGGCAAAATATTCATGAAAGTCTGGCAGCCATCTCAAAGTTCATGAGTTAGCAAGACTGTTCCACATACAAAGGTAACTGGTTATCACGGAAACAAGTCCATTTCTCTGAAATTTCATCACCAGATAAAAACGAGTACTTCACACCAACTTAGTTATGGTGGTTCCATCTTTGAGTTCATAAAAATTGTACCTTAATTTTCCGAGCTTTTCTTTCTGGTTTAGATTTCTCACTGTTAGATAGTTCAGAACAGGATGATGCCTTCTTGAAGAAAGTTGGATCTGAGTATCTCTTCAAGCATGATCCAGAACCACCAGAGTCAAATCTGAAATTAACACACTGTGGGTAAGATGCACAAGATCAATTCAAATCGGCACAAAGAACTTCTTAAGCCAATTTCACCTGTCAAGTAGCTGCAGACGCGGAGGTTCTCTACACTCTTCATATGAGTCCATGACAAAATGTGGCAAGTCATCACAGATAAATAGATTTCTCTCTGTTCTGATATAAGCATGCCGTTCAGAGCCTGCAAAACTGCAACCTTTGAGACACAACTGATAGATAATCCTCCTTAACATTGAAATTTATCAATAAGAAAGTTGTATGGATAGAATTCAGAAGCTCTTCATAGCTTTTTGTGACAGATATCTTTCCCTATAGGGAACCAACAGGGCCTGCCATGCTGCTGTGCTACTCTAAGATTGCTTAAGACCAGGGTCTAAATCCATCTTTGTTCAAAAATTGCAACATATTAAGTCATAAATGCATAGTTGGTAAATGACCAATCACAGTTTCAGACTATTTCTGTCTTGCCAACTCGATCTTGGGCACCCTGTACTCCATAGACCATGTTAAAGCATACTAAGGTCCAAATTATATAGGCAGTAGGCCCTAAGAGTAGAATTACTAGTGCATCATCTACTTTGAACCATCCACTTTGAACATGAAACAGAAACCTTCAAGAAATCCAAAAGGGCAAGCCACAAAGCCTGCTACAGCCTCCTTAATGCCTACATCCATTTTCGTGAGGCAGTTTCTTTTTATTATTTTTTGGTGGGGAAATACCTTGAAAAATAAAATCTAAAAAGTAGGACCAAAACTTACTTTCTAGAAGAGAGTCTTACTTAATTCTCTCTACTAATATTTAGAATTGGGCCACCTCAAACTGGGGTTCTACACTTTAGAGTATGCTGGATTAAAATGTTCAGAACTGCATAAACTTTTCTCTGGAAAATATATAATCACCCTTCAGAGTTCATTCTCGAATTTTGGTTCCTTGCCAAATAAAAATAATAGAGGAAGGGAGAGGACAGATGTTGTTAAGGAGGAGAAGAGGACGAAGATACCACATGGGAGGAAAATGTAGCACTCCTTTCCAAAATAAGGATAATTTTTCCATCTTTACGAAAACTATTTTTAATATAACTATGCTTTCATTAACAAACCAAACTAAGAAAGATCTCAATTCTAGTTTCAAGTAAAAAGATAAATTTCTGTGACCAAACACATGATGTTTATTACCCAGAGACTACTGAAGATTGCATGATGCTCAAGGACAAAAAAAAAAAAAAAGCAAAATTTGGCTGAAGAGGCTGAACAGTACAATTTGGAACAAGGACTATCCTAGTTCTCCCAGAGGATTTAAGTTCTACTACAGCACATATTTCCAAGTCCTTGACATCAACAATCAGTCATTACAGAAAATAATGCGGCAGAAGAACACAGCTGATTGGCAAAGAAATTCAAAATAAGAACTTAGACATTCACAACTAATTGTCAAACTTCTAATAAGAAAAGGCTTTAGGAAGAATTTCTTCTATTACGTCAATAGAAAAGTCAGCTAGTTAGCATAACCCCCCTACCACCCCCTTTAAGAAATGGATTTCTTCCATGACAGTACATTTATGCTTGATATTGATATGTCCAAACTCCACAAAGACATCATGCTTCATGAATTATGACCATCATACCCGTCACATGCCAAAAATCCAAATCAGCAGAATAACTTAAAAAAGACTAAGAAATGCAACAAAGATAGTATTTGATCTCAGAAGATCTTCCTTTATAGCTAGCAGACCAAAATGATGACTTGAGAAAAATTGAATTCACAGGGACAATTACTTTTTCCAGAGTCAAACAGTACAAAACATTTGACAAGAAAGATGCATACCAGGTGTATAGGCAAAACGCAAGTGGTCTGTTTGTGACAGTATAGCCTTCTCAATTGAAGGCAGTGAAGCTTCAATACGTTGAACACGACTAACCAGTTTACGACTTCTAGATGAGGTAGAGGCAACCTGCTCTTGCAAGCCATGAAAAACTTCAGCTGCAAATCTACACATCCACAAGAAATGGTGGAAGAAGTCACCACCGATGAATACATATTGAAATTACTTTCTTTCAGCTAAAAAAATATACAATGATGAAATAGTTTAAGTAAAGCACAAAACATTGTGACACAGCCTGCTACACTCTTCAAGTAAAGCACTATACAATCCTATTTAATTTCCTTTTACAACACTTTCATTGAAATGTGAAAAAGGGAATCAGAAATGAATTTGTTAAGTAATACGCTGATCACGCTGGGAAGTGGTTTCTATAGGAAAAGAATAACCATGTACACAGATGTATACCATAAACCCACAGCATGAAAGAAAACAAGAGATATGTAGAGCCTGAGTTTAGCCAACTTCACATCCCGCGAGAAACTGTACAAAGAAAAAAAATTGAGAATACTATGATAGCCAAGGAGGAAAGAACTCAAATTCTATGAAGATGCCACAGGACCTCTTCCAAGAACCAGCCTCCTTACAATTTAAACTTGTTAAAGGTAAGATTGCAACTTGGGTATGTCTTGCTTCTCTTGACCTCCCAAGACTTCATCAACTTGGAAATTATGAAAATCTTCTAAAAGGTGTACTTTAGAGACCTTTTCCCCACCTCGCTATTGGTCACAGAAACCACATTGTTGAAGGCAAGACAAGATTCAGTTTGATAATGCTTACTTGAGGATTTATCACATATTATAACATCCTACACCACAAGGCTCTAAAAATGAAGTACCTTATGATTAAAATAACTTTTCCTTGTGATAAAAGACAATCAAAGAGTGACAACTGCCAGCCCCATCGCAATTAACTTGCACTGATGGATTTTCCAACAACACTCAACAAAACCCCACAAATTACGGAGGGTCAGTAAACTTACTGCCATATCTCTTTCACTGCAACTTTTGTTATCTCCTGTTTCTTCTCCTCCATATGTGCTTCCATTAGTCATAGATGATTGACTTATCAGATATTGACCACAAGACTATCCTATAGCAACCCCATATGCAATCACCCAGAACTCAGAACGCAGAATGCAGGGAGAGGGGGTGCAATGATTTCAGTAAGATTACTCATCCAAACAATACACTATAACTGAGTAAGACTTCAATGGGAACAAGCAACAACACCGTTGCCACAGTGCCACCACTAACAAGAGAGATTGTCCTGTCAGTTGTCACTGCAGCAATATGCAAACGTTGTGATTCATATAGCACTCGTGAGCTCTATCAAAATTATGTGTTTATAATGATGTCCTAACAGAAAAACAATTACAGGGTTCTAACAGGATAAAAGAGTAACTTCCTATTGTCAAACTGCTGTCAGATTATCTGGTGAGTTACTGGGGTTAACTATTCCTCGAAGTCAACTTTAAACTTTTGCTTGTCCCCATACTTTCAGTTATTCTATTTACAACTCTCTGAATGTGGTAAACCCAATTAAATCCTGTTGCATCATGGCCTCTTAGAGGTTTTCCAATTCCCATATAGCATTCTTCTCAACCAGATGTCTTCCTCTGTTGAAGTTCTCCAAATGTTTTATCCAAAGGCCTCATCGAAATTAATAGGTTCATGGTTAAACATAAAAAACAAAATAGATCGATTTCATCAACTCTTTAATCCAAACTGTAGTAAACTTCTCACCTAAACCTTATATCCGATGGCATCATTGAAGAACTTTTCTTTTGCATCATACACAATGCACCCATATACTCGAAAATGCTCAGCATTGAGCTAGTCATCACTACATGCTTCTCAAGTTCACATATATTGGACCTAAGCTAACATTTCGATGGATCATCTCATCAACTAAAAGCTCCTTTTTGCCATTCATGTGATTAGTTGGTCCAAAATCAAAGAAAACAATTTTGTTGGTGGCTAACTTCTTCACGCATTAGCAATCGTGTGGGAATTTCTATGCAATGTTTCAATGAAGTAACAAAATTCAAATGGCTTGAAGGCCATACCTGTCGCAGTGGCTAGGTGCTTGCTTACTATAAGCTAGGTCACAGGTTTAAACCCTGAAAATAGCCTCTTTATGGCAACAAGGCTAAGGGCGCATACAGTTGGACACTTGGACACCTTCCCCCCGTGCTGTAGTGGGAGCCTTGTGCAACGGGTAGAACCTTTAACAAAATTCAAATAGCTTCCACATATGACTGGCTTTTCCATCTTAAGACATAATGGCCATAATCTAACAACTAAAACTTCGAATGTATTTCAAAAGCACAATGAGAGTCTGTCATCTACTTACAAATCATCTTCTACAACAAGAAGTCCATAGTTCAAGCTCTTTTCCTGTACAGTCACTATTTTTTAAGAATCCATACTCCATACACTAGAAGAAATATTAAGGCCACAACTGACGCAATCGAAGAAGCTTGGAATTGTGAGCGTGTTACATATTATTAAGGATGTAAGTATTTTTGGATATTGGAAAGAGTTAGATTTTAGTAGTATTTAGTAAACAACGATTCATGTACAATTATAAACTTCCTTCTCAACCGAATGGGCTTTCTAATATTAACGAGTTTGAGAAATTTCTAATAGAATCCTAGGGCAAAAATCAAATAAAATTTCCTAATTTGATATGAAGTACAAACTTCTCTTAGAGAAAGTAATATGTTCATTTCAAGACCAAACCAACAAGTAGAAGATGACTACTAACTTCAAATATAAAAGGTGTGCTCATTTCTTTTTGAAGAGGCAAGTTGATAAAGGGAAAATTTTAGTTGTTACTTTGAATAAAGACGTGACAATTTCATAAAGAACAAGTCATTTTAACATACAACTTCTATAACAGACTGAACCTCCGCAGCAAGCAAGCTACAGATTCACTCAAACAAACAGCCATAACTACACATCCATAATCCAAAATCTATGCAACTTTTTCTAAATGTTAGTGATAACACAAACCATCCAACTCCTATATAGCTTATTATATAGCTAATTAACAATATCTTACATATGCCCTTGCTTAGAACTAACCTTACCCATGAGTCAAGCAGCTTCCATGAGCTTCATTGCGGTTGATATTGTAATGTCATTGCAGAAAACCAACTGTACAGTGACATAATAGTTGATTCTAGTTACCAAAACAGATGTCAATCCCATAGATGCAGCTTCCCATTCCACATCAATCAATACCAGGACCACTAGTCTCAAGCAATTGCATGCATATGGAATAATTGATCACACAAAACTTCTATCAATAATGCTTCAACAGATCAGAACTCCAAAATCCACATACTCCCTTCCACCACACATCTTCCCCCCACCACCTCCAGTCCCCCACCCCCAAAAGAAAATTAGTACCAAAGAAAAAATTACCTCTAAAATCTATATCAAATAAAAGACAAAAAAATTTCATTACTTGAATAAAGGTACTCATATTTTCATTATTTGATTACTAGGCTAAAGTTACTCTTCATTTCCATAAATTCAAAATGAAGTCAAAAGGTCCTTGAGTAAATTATCATTTCCACTTCAACCCTCAACCCAGAATTCGAATAAGTACACTGATAACAAAAGCTGGTCTTCATTGGCCCAACCCCAATTTTCGAAAATACCAAGTACCAACTAAATAATAGGCAAAAATGACTACAAACATTCATTATTGCATAATTTAAGTCGGAGTTTATAACATGACTAATTTCCATATTTATACATGCTAATCAAAACTTAAACAACATTATAGGAAAGAAAAACAGAATATTAAGGGTAAGATGAATTGGAGGATGAAGAAAAACATACTGGGCAAGATCACCTAACTGGCGAAGAACACCAACAAGTCCAGCAACAGCGACACCATCAAGAACAGCTTTAGGATCTTCAGACTCAACCCCATCTTTGTATAGCTCTTCAACACCCAACCCATACTCATTTTTCACTGCAAATCTCACTAATGGCATCTTCTTCAACCCCAGAAGATGCACATGAATAAAAGGGGGAACCCAGATGAAATTTCTGGGGAAAAAACACTAGTTTAACCAACCCCAGTTGATATTTTTGACAAAAAACATAACTTAAACAAACCCCAGATGAAATTTTTGAGAAAAATAACAAATCAAATCATCCCCTGATGAAATTTTTAAGTAAAAACACATATTAAACCAAGCTCAGATGTAATTATTGAGAAAAATCAGAACTTGAACCAACCCGAGATGAAATTAATGGGAAAAATCAAGACTTCAACCCCAGATGACAAGATTAGAACTTTTAGGAAACGTCAGTTGAAATAAGTGGGAAAAAAAACAGGAATTGGAGGAACCCCAAATGCATAAAAGGATGTATTGAATAAGATTTTACAATGTAAGCGGGATGACTGGATGAAGAATAGTAGGTGAGTGAGAAAGAAGCAGCTGAACTGCAGATTGGAAGACGAGTTTTGTTCGTTTCTTTATTTTTGTAGTGTATTTGGAAAGAGCAGAAGCAAAAGTGGAAACTTGTAGTACTGTACTCTCCCCAACAGCAACAGCAACAGCTGATGAAACTGATTTAATGGGGTTGTTATTTTTGTTTTTGTTATTGCCAACTTTACAAGGTATTCTCCTTCAATTCTGTGTTATTTTAGGGAGCGTCACAATCAAGGCAAGTAATACTAAAAGTGGGGTAAGGCCGTAAGGTACCAAAGTGGAGACAGTGCTGAAACTCTGAAAGTACTGTTCAACTGAGATTCATCTTTTTATGACCTGGAATATTTTTCTTTCTTCATGGGTCTAGAGGAATTCGTCATACTGAGTAGTTAATTAGCTATGGGTAATGCAGTTAAGAATTTAAGATTATGGAATGGCCTAGGGGCTAGGGAATAGGGATGATATTTGGTCTGGTCGATAGAGCTAATAAAATTTGACATATTCAAAATTCAAGTTGAAACCGATTTAACAACACTATTGCAAAAGATATTTTTACTTTCACAATAGTCAAATTTAGTGGTTTTTGTTGAATATATAGTCATTTGTATTGTTGAACTCGACTATAATGATGATGATTATTAAAATATGTCTTGTTTATAAAGTATATTGTTTATATTTTATCAAATATATGATCTTGAAAAGTTGAAAAAAATAATTCAAATATCTTAACCCGTTTGGTGAATTCGAATATTAACACCCTGTATTTTGAAAAAGCATTATTTTACCATATACCTGAGAAATCTCTTCTAACCCGACTTGACCAACTTGTTTGAAAACTACATAGCCAGTATGGCAAAAAATTTGAGCTGAGCTCAACTCAAATTTTTTGTGAGAAAAAATTCTCTTACACTAAGTTTTGAAACTTGTGTAAGAGATTACTCTACATGTAAATAAATTTTAACTTATAATAATTAAATAATATGAAAATTTTGTATCACTTATAAGAATATATTTTGTATTACGTATGAAAATTATGTCAAAAAATGATAAATGACTTATCATAAACTCAAACAATCTTTTGTACATACTTAGGCATAAACTCATAAACATGTTTAAGAATAAAGGAGTACTTAGTTACAATTTTCGAATTAAAGTTGAGTTTTAAACTATGTTAAAACTTACTTTTAAGTTTAAATGATATTTATATTCCGTTTAAGCTTAAATGTTAGTTTAAATTTAAGGAGTACTTAGTGTTGCAGTTGCTGTTCAATAGAGTTGGTACATGAGTACATAAAGGTGACCTTGTACTGCCTCCGTCCCAATAAGATTGTTCAATTTTCATTTATAGAGTCAAAGTTCAAAAAGTTTGACCATAAATTATCTTCATATTATAAAAATTAATATATTCAAGTAGAATCTTGTACGATACATCTCAATGTAAATTTTTAAAATATCACATTTTAATAATTTTTTACCTTACGTATTTAATGATAAAAAAATTTAAAGTCGTATATTAAACACCATAAAAAGTAAAATGGGGCAAACTTAGTGGGATAGGGAGTATTTTTTTAGTTTTCAAAGGCTAAGCTTAACGGTTTGACCAACTTTATAGAATAAATATGATTAATTTGGGGGTCAACCAAGTTCACTCGCACGGAGTGACAGCCTGAAATGCTCATTATTTAAATGCTACTTCTTATGGTATACTTAAAATATTACGAGATAATTGTATTACCGGCTGACTGCGATGCCTTCTGAACATCTTTGGTTTTCTTTCTTTTTATTTATCATTTTACCGAAGTCTTAATGAGTATAGTAGGAGAATCAATTTTTTACTACAGCAAGTCTGCAACCAAGATCAAAGACTTAGGAATCACATGCAATGTTGACGTTTAGATCTTAGCTTAAATTTGAATAATTATATAAAATAAATTCTTATAATAGTTCTATATTTCAAATATTTGCATCTCTATTTAACTTTAGTTGACCGTAGATGGTTATATCTCATTTTTATCTAAATTAGATCTCCCTTTTTGTTATGGAGTGGTGTATTAATTTATCGTTTGATAAGTCATTAAGGAAGGGCCGAGACAACCATTGCATATTATTTATAAAATCCTATTTAATTTTTTAAAAATGGACCTTTTGTTCAATAAATTAAATATCAGCTTGAACTCGAAACATATCATGTAGAGCATAGGTATTTAAACCACTGTTATAACTACATTTTTATGTTAATATACATAACTAATATAAATATATTTGAATTTTGAGGCTCCTCAAATTTGGGGATCATGTTCCGTCGAGCACCATGCCCATGCCCAAAACCGCCTCTAATTATGGACTTTCTACAACTTTTGCATATAGTTTTGTATGAATTATGGGGACTAATGTTTATATTTTTCCACGTAACAATTCACATTTTTTTTCTTTGATTTTCATATCCTCGTAATTAATTGTAGTTCAACGGATTAATTGTCTTACTTATGAAGTTATAATTAAGTATTAATGTTCAAAGTAAATGAAGTTTAGAAATTTGTTTTAAAAAAAAAGAAATAAAATTCACTTTTTGATGCAAGTGATCATGGTTCTTACTTTATTATATCAGAAAATATTGGGTGTTACAGTCTCACTAAACGTTTGGTGTGACAGAATAAAAGTTAGAGACATATTGAACAATAGCCAAACCCAATATATAAGACTTATCGGCCAAAATATGAGACACGTTGGTCAATATTTAAAACTCGTTTTATATCTTAAATTCAAAATTTGAGATTTGTTAGCCCAAATTCAAGACTCATTGCCAATATCTGAGACATAATATCCATAATTTAAAACATTAATGTGTTTATATCTAATATAACATGTTCAAAAGTTGAGATAAAATATATAATGATTGAGAAGTTAAATTCAAAATATGAGACCCAAAATTGAGACTTGTTGGCAAAAATCGGTGACTCGTTAGCCAATATACGAAATTCATTAGTCAATATATGAGACCTAAAATTTGAGATCTATCAACCAAAATATGAAACTTGTTAACCATTATTTGAGACATAATGTTATGTTTTATTTCTCTATCGCACTAATATTCTAGAGTGACTAGTCACACTTAATAGCGACTCATATTAATATTAAAAGCCGTAAATAATAGTAGTGTAAACGAGATTTGATAATATAGTATATGTAACCTACAAGTTTATATGTATGCATGCATCTAAGTTTAATTTTACTCAACATACCCTTACACAATTTCTATTCTTGATGGTGGATAAAAATATATGTCCTAAAAGTGTATGATACTTCATATATATAAATCTTACATGTAGGTGTAGCTATTTCCAATTACAGTCTGAGTGTAATGTGTAATCCACCGAAAATTAGGAGATTTCAATTACATTTCATTGAAAATATTTTTCTATGCAGTAATATAATACATATACTTTACATATATACATATATATACATACATATTTCCAAAATAAATTATAAAATATTTTATTCTTTTTAATTGAATCATAAAATTAAGACTCCTTTCTACAAATTATATATATTTTTTATTTTTCTAAAAAATCCACTAAGCCAAAACTACTTAAACCTAATACTACTCTTTCATTAAAACTAAACTACCTAAACCTAGTACTACTCTTTTATTAAAACTAAACTACATAAACCTAGTATTACTCTTTCATTAAAACTAAACTACCTAAACCTAGTACTACTCTCTTATTAAAACTATACTACCTAACCCTAATCACATCTTATTTCACAAACTCACCAAAACCCTAAACTCTCTCACAACACTCCTCCCTCACTTGAAGATGTCGCCACCTCTCCCCACTCCCGCCGCCGCCTCACCTGTCGTCGTCCACCACCGTCGGTGAGCCACCGGCCATCGGCCTTCCTCCCTCGTCTTCTTCCTTTGTTTCCTCTTCTTTTCTCCCTTAATTTTCATGCCTTAGTATATTATTGTATTGATTTATTATGGGTTAAGTCTAAATTGAAAGTGTATAAATCTTATGTTTTATAATTTATTTTGTGCATACTACTAGTTTTATAAGATTTTTATGTATAAATATTAATGCATAGGCATGCTAGTTTCATGAATTAGGGTTTTTGATACTAGGCTTTTGATTTTCACATAAAATTTTAAATATTTTGTGGATCATCTATGTTAAATTTTATGGGGTTGTTATTTAAATGAATTTTCAGATTTTATGATTATATATTTTGGTATAAAAATGATGGTTTTCATGATTTAAGGCTTAAATTCTTATACTATTATATGGTTCATGAAATTTTGACTACCGTATGAGGTATTTTGTTAAAAAATTAATATTAAGGTATTTGAAATAAATTTTCAGGATATTATACATAATAGATTATGGTTTAATTGTTGAAGACTTCATGTTTTAAGGTTTGAAATTATATACTATTAGTATATACATTAAATTAAGACTATTTAAAGATACAATTGGGAGTAATTTGAGTATATTACATAAAATATTTTAAGAGTTATAAAAATGGAGTTTTATAACATATATTTTAATGAGTTTTCAAATAATACTTGTAGTATTGTGTTAGAGATACTATATTATGTTTTGGGAGACTTAAAAAGTTGTTTTGGAATTGTTTTAAACCCTAAAAAAGTTAGTATGATTGCTGTAAATTTTGGGGTAATGGTGTATTGATTTAGTTTGTATAATTTGGTGTAGGAGAACACTTTTTAGAAGGTGCTAACTAGTAAGAAAAGTGGTCACCCGTGTATTTTACTCCAGCTACGTCCAACTTACAAAGAACGTTACCTTTAGAAGCGTGATCTAGGGTGAAATGCAAACTTAGTATCATGTTTAGTGAACCTTTTGGATGAGTTTGTTTGGTTATTTATTTGAAAGAATTCATGTTCTTTATAATAAGGGCATGTATTGTTGATGAGAAATCGTGATTTATGAAATTGGTATTAATTTGTTAATTAATCCATGAGGTTGTTTATTATTACTTCTTCATTACTGATAGTATGATTGGAGTAAAGGTAAATTTTTTTAAGTTTTAATAATGAGGGTAATTGACTTTGTTCAACAAGTTTAACAGTTGAGATTGAAATTAAAAAGGCTATAAATTACGGTATAACATAAATTATTTGTGTACACCCCGATAATTCCCATATTTCCGAAACCCAAACCTTTAGGAACTATTGGTGTGTTACCGCCACGTGTTCAAACGTTAAGGCTATAAAACAGAGTTTTGCAGCGAAAAACCAAAAGACTTTTGAAATAACATTAAATGTAAATCAACTCCTGATGTAACAAACTGGAACCTCTACGGCCCTTACTGTATTGTACCAAATAACGTTTACCTCTAATTCAAATCTAACAGTTTAAAACCAAATCAAACCAACAAAATTTATTCTGAAATCTAAATTAAACTAACGTTTCTCTCCAACCCGCCCATGCATGAAGGCTTGTTTAGATACCTGTTAATAATCTGCTCCCCAATAATATAAATGTAAGTATTAGATCATTACAATGTCATTTATAGGCAAAAGCCATGACCAAAAACACACAAGGCACGTAATCAGCAAGCTGAGTACATACAAATTACAAAGTAAGACAGTTGAACTGATAATTAAATAACTATAAAAATGTAAGAACGTATCATGCAACATTTTACTCAACTGACATGATAAATTGATTAATGATTTGGATTAAGCAATAGACTAGGTTGTCTCCCCCATGTCCTGATTTGGACATCAAATAATTAAATAACCCATGCACTTCCGTTGAAGAGCATCAAAATACAGTATAAAAATCCAGATGGTAAATGGGCACGACTCTATTACCATAGCTAGATGAGATCTCAACTAACCCTAATTTTAAGTTTAAAACTTTATAAAAGAGAGACTCGTAGATCATATGGCCTCCAACAAAAGCCACGGATAATACCCTGTGAACTCCAACCCCGGATTGTCAATACTCTAGACGTGCACTAGCCTAGAGTTTTATTAATTATCCTCTTTCTCTTTAAGTGATTTACTGTTTAACTCAATAAACACAATCACCGCAACACACATATGCAAATATTATAGTCATATAATCTATCTCTGTTATACTGTAATTTTAACAATTTAATTTCAATCTCAACTGATAAAACTGTTGAACCAAGTCAACTACCTCGTTATTAAGACTTATAAAATACATCTTTACTCCAATCATACTATCAGTAATGAAGGAGTAATAATAAAAACCTCATGGATTAATTAACAATTAATAAATTACAGTTTCTCACAAATAACACCAAAACATGCCTCTAATATAAAGAACATGAATTCTTTAAAATGGATAACCAAACAATCTCATTCAAAGGGTTCCCTAAACATAATACTAAGTTTATATTTCACCGTAAATCGTGCTCCTAATTAAAGGTAACGTTCCTTGTAATTTGTACGTACCTGGTGTAAAATGCACGGGTATCCACTTTCTCTATTTTTAAGGACCTTCCACAAATTGTTCTCCTACACCAAATAATATAATCTAAATCAATATACCAACAATACCAAATTTACAACTACCACACTAAATTTTCTAAGACTTTAAAATCATTCCAACTACTTCCCAACTCAAAAGTTAGCATTTTAAACGAAATTCATTCAAATCTACTAATATCCACTACAATATTGAAGTCAACAATGCACTATTATCATTGGTGTTATATATCGGTGTACCCACTAATTTTTTTATTCAAACCACTCTAATATCTTGTATACTTCATTATCCTTCACATTTGACTCACCCAATTATGGAATCTAAACACCCCCTATAGTGGCACACTAAATTTGTCAAATTATACAATTACCACAATAGCCTTGATAAACTCTAGATAAGAAAATACACAAGCAATAACCAATTTCATCTATTAATACCTAACATGATATCCTAATAAAATTCCTTAACCAAAGTCCAACTCTTGCAAAACCACAAGAAATCTCGCTTCACATATTCATAGGAGTAACAAATCAATACTCCATGCTCACATACCCTTAAAAAGAATGACTCATATATCCAAAAGTAATCACATAATCAAGTACATTACACTTTAAAAAGGCGCTAACTTAAGCAACCGCGTGTTCGGTATGGTCGTACGACGAATAAGATGTCCCTCAAAATACACATTATAACATCAAATTGGAAACTTCCTGCATTCTAAGGTATACCCTAATTAAAGAAAATTCAATTACGCCAACGTAGATCAATTATACATAAAACCCACAAAAATTCCATGTAACTAATACAATAAGAAAATTACTAATCACAACCCAAAATCAAAGACAAATATAATTTCATAATCTCATAACACCTCATACATAACTCAAGATAAACAAGAGGAAAAGAGAAGGAAGAGGGAGGAGAGACCGTATGTGGGGCTGGCAGAAGCACCGGAGGGTTGGCGTGGCAGCAGGCGACCGGCGGCGGGTGGCAGTAGACACGGCTGAGCAGGTAGCAGCGGGGGGCTGGGCTAGTTCCACGGGGTTGGGGTTTTATGCAGGAGGAAACTTCCCGGGGGGGGGGGGGAGGAAAGGGTTTTCTTATTTTTTCTTTTGGTTCTTGTTCTTTACGGGGTGGGGGGTATTGTTTTTGACTTTATGTTTTGTGGGGGAGGGGATTTGCACGAGGTGGAATTTATAAGGGTGGGTTTTTTTTGTAGTGTTTAGGTTTAGGTAAAATGTGTTTAGATAGTAAGATAGAGTTTTGGGTAATATAAAATTTTGAGTAGGATAGAATTTCGATAGTTTAGGCTTAGCGGATTACTTAGGAAAATAAATAGATAAAAAAAATGATTGTAGAATTTCGGGGTATTACAATTTGTGTAATGGCAATGTTTGCATGTGCGTGTTGTGGTGATTGTGTATATTGAATTTAAATAGTAAGTCACGTAAAGAGAAAGAGGATAAGCAATAAAACTCTGGGTTAGTGCACGTCTAGAGTATTGACAATTAGGGGTTGGAGTTTCATGAGGTATTATCTGCGGCTTTTACTAGTGGTCATGTGATCTACGAATCTCTGTGTTATAAAGGTTTAAACTTGAAATTGGGGTTAGTTGAGATCTCATCTAGCTATGGTAACAGAGTCGCGCCCGTTTACCATCTGGATTTTAAAATTGTATTTGATACTCTCCGACGAGAGTGCATGAGTTATTTAGCTTTTGATGTCCTAATCAGGGCATGGGGAAGACAACCTAGCCTATTTCTTAATCCAAGTAATTAATTAATTTATCATATCAGTTGAGTAAAATATTGCGTAATACGTTATTGCCTTTTGTTTATATTCTTTATTTAATGAATATTTCAACTGTTATGTTTTGTAATCTATATGTACTAAGCTTGTATATTACGTGCTTTGTGTGTTTTTTGTCATGACTCTTGCCTATAAATGACATTGTGATGATCTAATACTTACATTTGTATTATTGGGAAGCATACATGCATGGGTGCGTTGTTTTAATTTAGATTTCAGAATAAGTTAGGTTTGTTTGGTTTGATTTTAGACTGTTGGTTTTGGGATTTGAGTTGAATGTTATTTTGGTATATTGCAGTAAGGGCCTTACTGGTTCCAATTTGTTATGCTAGGAGTTTGTTTTACAATTAATGTTATTTCAAAAAGTCTTTTGGTTTTCCGCTGCAAAACTTTATTTTATAGCCTTAACGTTTGAACACGTGGTGGTAGCACGCTGATAGTTTTCTAAAGGTTTGGTTTTCGTAAAATGGGAATTACTAGGGCGTTACATAATGATTACCTTAAACTTTTAATTAGCACATTCATTAAGATGGAGTCCTACAAATCAGCATTGAATTTTGAGATTCAATGTTAGATTCTCATGGACAAATAATAGAAAGGGGCCCTAATTGCATCATGAAACTCTTAGATAGAGGTTATTGCAATAATGATTAGAGACTCCTTTTCCTAAAGGCATCTATTCTGAAATTGCCCATTTCTCTGTCTAATCATGGTCCTATTATTCTAGACACTAGCCATGTTCACGTGAGAAAAGGTAGCTCGTATCGTCTCGAAGCACGGGCATTAGGGTTTGATGAAGTTCATTGTATTGTCTAAAATTCCTGGAGGAATAACAGCCGGTGGGAACCTATGGACTCTATTTCAAGGAATTGTCTAGATTTCTCTAACAAGCTGAAGAGATGGTGTCTTAATTATAAAAAATCAAAAAACATTTGCTAGAATGACATTAGGGATGATTTGCTTCAAAATCATCAAAAGCATATGTCTTTCTTCCATCAAGCTGAGGAAGCCCTTCTATCGAAGTATGATGCGGTTGTTAAGGCATCGATTAAATGATGGTACTAAAAGCTGAGGGCAAAAGTCAATATGGGACGCTTATGGGGACAATATGACATCCTGTTTTAAATATGTGAAAGAAATAAAAGGAAGGAATAAGATTTCAAGCCTTAAAATCAGTGAAGATTTGTGGACTGTTGAGCTACAGCAAATCAAGTCTAAATTTATGGAATGTTTCAAAAATCATTATGTTGCCTCTAACTTGGATATTAATGAAGATATGTCAGTCAACGGAGGTAATTCTGATCATTTGCATGGAAGCTTTGACTGGTTTTCTGGTCATGTCTCTCTTCTGGAAGCACCGTTCTCAAAAGATGAAATTCAAAATGCAATCTTTAGTCTAAGTCCTCTGAAATCTCCAGGTCTTGATGAACTTCCTCCTATCTTCTTTCAAAAGTTTTGGAAAATTACTAGAGAGGATGTGACTTTTGCGATCCTTAGCTTTTTCAATGGTGCGAGACTTTCAAGAGCCTGGAATAGCATTTTTATTACGTTGGAGCCTAAATGTTCAACTCCAGAAATTGTTCATCATTTCAAGCCTACTGGGTTGTGCAATACAATCTATAAGATCATCTCCAAATGTATGGTGTTCAAACTCAAGCCTGTCATGAAAGATATTGTTAGCGAATTCCAGAGTGCGTTTGTTCCAGGAAGGATTATGTTTGACAATTGTCTCATTGCTCATGAAGTGATGAATTGGGTTAAGGGTAAAAAGAAAGGGAAATCCTATGCGGTGGTGCTTAAAGTTGGCCTAAATAAAGCTTATGATAGGATTCATTTGGATTTTGTGGATTAGGTACTCAGGGAAATGGCCTTCCTAAACAATCAGAGGCAATGGATTTCACAGTGTATTTCTTTGGTTTCCTACTCCATCCTCATCAATGGAGAACCTTTGGACCCCTTTTTCCCTACAAGAGGATTAAGGCAAGGTGATCCTCTTTGAACTTATTTGTTTATTTGTGTATGTAAGCCCTCTCTCTCTAGATTTTTTTTTTTTTTTTATAAGAGAAATAAGATTCAGTGTCTCAAAATTAGAAGGGCAACTCTGAGGATCAATCATCTTTTCTTTGGGGATGACTCTCTCTTCTTCTTCAAGGCTACTCCCAACTCATATAAATTAATGAAAGATATTTAGGATGACTTCTGTCTCATTTCAAGGGAGTTGATACATGCTAATAAATCATCTATTATTTTCTCTCTGAATACTCCCAGGAGATTCATGAGATTTATGCATAAGCTGCTGGGCGTAAAACAAAAGGATGAATTGAGAAAATATCTTGGGGTTCCTATGGAGATTGACGGAAGATCGTGCGCTAAAATGGGCTTCATTCATGATTGTATTATTCAAAAGATCTCTTCCTAGAAATTCAGCAACCTCAATAAAGTTGGAAAAATCATGCTTATCAATGCTATCCTTGTGGCGCTTTTCTCCCATATCTTATCAGTTTTTATGATACCAAAAAAGATGCAGTCAAAAATCAACTCTACTATTATCACATTTTGGTGGAGTTCGATGACAGACAAAAAGCCTATCTACTAGAGAAAGACGGAGTTGGTACAACTTCCAAAATGCCAAGGAGGAGTAGGGTTGAAAAATATTTATCATATCAATCATTGTCTTCTGTTTAACCAAGCATGGAGAATGCAAAAAGAACCTCATAGTCTTGTTGCGCGGTTGATCAAGGGAAGATACAAAGATCTTCCTCTTACGGCAGCTAAGAAAAAGAGAAGAGTGCTGAAGGGTTCTTGAGCATATAGAAGTCTTGTGTCTGCTTCAAGAATTATGAAGGGTGGTATTGGTAAAATTGTCAGTAAAGGGGATACCGTGAGGATTGACCATGATCAATGGCTTCCACAAGGACAACCGTTAATAAGAACATTACACTTACTTCCAGGAAAATGCAAAGAAGATTTGGAGACTTTTCAGCAAGAATATTACATCTCAAATTCTGAATTATCGTATCAATAAAGAGGAATCGCATGATAGCATTGTCAGGAGAGGGTCATAAGCTGGGAATTTTACTGTAAAAGCAAGATATCGGGTTTTACGAGAGAATATGACTCAAAGCTTTGTTTCTCTCTCTCCTCCCTCTAGTGAAGTGGTTGAATTATGGAAAAGATTTTGGAAACTAAAGCTCATGCCGGGAATTCTTATCTTCGGATGAAAATTAATGAATAGAGTTTTTCCATCCAAGAAGGAACTTCAAGACAGAGGAATCCTGCTCGACCCGCGGTGCCTTATTTGTAACCAACATTTGGAGACACTTGAACATCTAATGCGTAATTGTGAGTTCCTAGGTCTCAGATCGTCCTCGGCCAACCTTTTTATTGAAGTCTGGTTATGGAATTGGTATCATGATTACTACCGTCTAACTTCTTTCCTCATTCTGTTATGGTGTATGTGGAATCACATAAATGAATTATGTTTTAAGGGAGCCGGTCCTAATCCCACCAGAGTTTTCGCTCTGTTTGAAGAGTGGGTTCAAAGATAGGGATTCGCATGCAATAATCATGACAAAACTGTTGCATCACAATGCCCTATGCAAATGTCAGCTTTCTCTTGGACTAAAGGAAGACTCTCTGGAAGTTCATAGATTGTTGTTGATGTTGATGGGGCACGGAAAAGAGGTAAGAACTATGCTAAGAGTGGGGACTGCCGAGTGGGGATTGGTTAGATGATACATTGTAGTGACGACAGAATTAAAGGAGGTGGGGAGAGGGTTTGTGCTTCGACCCCACTTCATGCAGAACTCATTGCCGTATGGAAGGGCCTCAAAGAAGCTATTCAAGCCCTACAAAGTCCCTCAGCAACTTTTAAGGAATTGAAGATGTTGGCGGAGGATATTAGACTAGAAACTTTTTCATCTAATTTTTTTGCTTGTTTTAAACTAGTCATAACTTTTGTTAACGATGCTCAAAATCTAGCCATCCAGGCTAGAAATTATGGGTAGTTCTTGTGTTTTCCTTGTTTTGCTGCCAAAAAAAAATTTGAGATAGTTATTTATAGCACATTAATTTGAGATAGTCCTCCCAAGATATAGTGTATGATTAGATTTCAAGAGTGAAATTTAAATTGATTCATTTGGTACTCATCGTAGTACCTTCTCACGTACATAAGGAAATATAAGGGGGCGTTTTTTCAATATACGCCTTAGTATAACTTCACTATTCTCATCAACCTCCCATAAGTCCATAACAAACATTAATCTTGTGAGAAAAATGAAAAATATCATCGAAGATGGCTTGAGGTAGCTAAAACAAGTCGAGTTTATTGCTACAATATCTTCATATTTCTCTATTTTTATAAATTATTTTCTCTTTAAACTTTTACTGCAACAAAATTAACTACTACTAGTATTTATACAACGGCCTTTAAAATAACCAAAGTTCTTTGATAGTCTTTTAAAGTACACAAATATAATATGTACAAAGTCTGTAAATACCATTCCCAAACCCAACTTAAAGCAAAATCCTAAATCAATGTTAATATTCAAACCAAATGTGATAAAGTAATGAAACTCTCTACTCAAAATCTCCCATGTGAATATGTTGCTTTTAAACTTGCAAATGCCACAAACTTTATACCTAGGTGACCACTTCTAATCAACGACACAAATATGGAATTGGATCGTCACAGAGTCAATTAGGGAATAAGTCACGACCAACAAAAAAATTGAACGCGATTAGCAAAGTTAAGTACATACATATAAAAAATATAACCTAAATCTAACATGCATCATTCCAAAATAAATAGTTGGTCACATAAAAGAATAGTCAAATATACAATTCATGCTTCAACTTACCAATAAGAATACTTTATTGTGTAGAAACTAAATATAAATTTTAGACTTATTTTACTTAAATTACTATTATTTATGATTTAGTAAATAACATGTTTATTGCTTAGTTCACAGGGGACTAGTAAGGATTTGTATAAAGTCCAAATCTAATGCTATTATTACTATATCACGATTATGGAAGTGACGGGATCCTAGCGCTATTACAGAAAAATATAACATCATCATATCACTCAGTTGAAGTCTTAAGCTACCACCAAGAACCCCACAATACTTAAGGTGAAGTCAAGCCTCAAACTTTATTTCTAACTTTTTCACTTTAAGTGATCAGTTGTTTTAAAGATTTAACGGCCACACTTAAATAACATGACAAAGCATGCTCAGCATACTAATTTTCATTTTACATTTTCTTAACAAATAGTATCTGAATAAATTCATAACATTTTCCTTTCTTAACTACTACCTTGTTGAATAAAATTATTAACAATATTCAACTAATAATACATGTCATAAAAGACATAACTTTCCTTTTCTATGGTTCATTTCAAGACTTATGACATGAATAAACTAAACTTGCTCCTACTTGACATGAATTACTGTTATATATGGAAAAAATTCACTCAGCATGCTTAAAACATGAATTAAAAATTCCTTCATATTTCATAATGAAATTCATACAAACATACTAACTCATTCAAACATGCATAACATTGCTTGATAATCAATATCAATCCTAGGCATGATATGACATAAACATGTAATTGAGAAACAATAAATATTTTTACACATATTTCTATACATACAATTATTTTCTGTATGTACGTACCTTAAATAGGTAATAAATTTCTCCAGTTAAGCAACTTTAGAATTTACTTAAGCAATATTCTCCTTCTAAATACAAAGAAACTTAATTTTTCCTTTATTTAATGAACTTACATCAACTAAACTTAGTTTTTAAAATCCCTTGAACAAGCTATGATTTTTATAAATTATATTTATAAATCATATTTTAATATTATGGAACAATTTCTTAATTTAAAACATCAAAATTTCATAGTTTAGGTCATAATACTCACTTTAATAAAAATTTAAAAATTTATAATTATAACCATAAAATTTCATTTATAAATTTTATGTTTTAATACTTGTAGATTCTTTTTCATATATATAAATAAATGCTGAAAATAATTATCAAACTAGCTAGTTAAAAAAATTAAAAATATAAACAAATTGAGGGGAGGAGCTAGGTGGTTGCAAGCGGCTGTTGGTTGGTGGTTGTAGGTTGGTAGTAGAGGTCGGTCAAGGGTGGGCACTCATGAGTGATTACAGTTTGGGTTTTCTCTCTCTTTATTTTTTTGTAACTACTAAATAATTAAAATAGAATATAATGTATGCCTTAAAAATAAAATTTAGGGAGTAATAAAATATAAGTATTATTGATAAAGTTTAAAATTGTGAGAAGATGACTAATTACACTAGATTTATTTCAGAAGAGTAAAGGGAAAACAAGGAGCCCTTTTCGATTTTGAAAACAAAATTACGTTTCCTTTCTTAAAATAAATACTTTATAGATATTAAAATTAATAGATAACAAAGATTAAAATTATTGAGAAATACGAAGTACTATATACACACTCTTCACATACTAGCTTTATTTCCAAGTCAATCATTCAATTAAAAAAAATATGTTGATGTAAAGATTCAAACATGTGACCTCTTGATTGAAGAGTGAGAAATTGAACAACCAAGCCAATGCAACATCAATGTTTAATAAAACAATGTGCAATATAATAAAGTTTATACATTTACAAAATAAGTAATATATCAACTTTTTAGACATTTTCTCTCACCATAATTTTTAATATTAAATTATATAAATTTTTGCAATTTTTTGGTCCCTTACATTGATTTTTTTTTTAAATTTATATAATAATTCCTTATCACATCATCAAATTTTCCTAATTTCATAAGATACTTGGTCATGCAAAATCATCATTCGGTCGTTCGGTAGTTAGATACAACAACCTTAGACAAGCTTGACTTCTAGAAGGTATTTGTGTATAGTAGAAAAACAATTGGTCTCTTGCATTAATGTGAAGCTAAATTAGTAGGTACGTAACTCTAACTTCAAGAAACTTCATCCATACCACTTTATATTCAACGACTAAACCACAAATCACTCATACAAGTTTTAAGCGTTTACTTAATGACTCTATACGACATAAAACTTAGTCGTGCTTTCAACTACTTAGTCAACTGAAGTGATATGGAATCAAATGTCTGATTGGTAGGAATGGTAGCTATGGAAGATCCAAAAGCTGAGATTAGTCAACTTTCTTTAGAAATTGAAAAAAAAAATTGAGTTGTTGCCTTGCAATTTAGTAGAGAGAGATTTGGCACGTCGTTTGATTTATTTGAAGATTTAAACTTCCTTTGCCTTTTTTTTTTGCAGTGAATAGAACTACGTACAATAAAGTTACTCCAATCTAGCCGCTATAGCTAAGTTGTGGGCATTGCTAAGAAGTCCCTAATGCAATGGAACCAGATATTGAGGAACCCTTGAATAAAGTTACTCCAATCTAGCCGCTATAGCTAAGTTGTGGGCATTGCTAAGAAGTCCCTAATGCAATGGAACCAGATATTGAGGAACCCTTGATTCCCTTAACGATACAAATTCTTATGATAGATGCCATTTGACATTCAATGAATTATTTTTAGTATGAGAAAATACTCAAGACGGAACGAAATGACCAAAAGCTGCTTGGAGGAATTCGCCAATGCCAGAGCTCAGAAGTCAGAACTCAGAAGGCAAGAAAGTTGATGACCTGATTCACAATGGCACAATTTTCAGGTAGTCCAGTGACTCAGAGCTACACAGAATGAAAAAGTAGCAAATTGTTCAAGCAAGATTAGAAGATGAAAACAGGAAAGTAGGGTGGAAACCTCCAGCTTTAATCTGATCAAGAAATGGGAAGTTGATAGCCAAAGTGCTGGATCTTACGCACAAAATAGCGTACAATCAATAGGGCCAGGAACTGTGGATATGCTAGCTTCACAAGAAGCTCTCCCGTTTCCATTCGGAGATCATGTATCAAGCGAATTGCAGTGCAGTTTACATGTAAGTCGACAATTTGACGTTGTGTGATTGTAAGCTTTACCTTGAGGTATCCCTGCGAGACATTTCATGCCAAACACTCATACTGTCCACATCATGACAATTTGCCCAAACACAATGAGACACTAAAGTAACTTCACAAGAGTAATCGAATTTCCAGAAACAAGTGTGCCAAGATGAGTACCTAAGTATACATCCAGTGTCTCATAGGGCAACATAGCTCAAAGGCTACAGAGCACATTGCCGTTCAATTATTACCATATAGCCAGGACACAAGTCCACAGCTATTTGCTACCATAGTTTATTGTGCAATAAGAAGTTCAGCATATATGTAGCTATTATAAACAGTAAAGATAATTATATTTCAGTCCTAAAATGGGAGGTAGTGGATAGGGCTGTAGATACTTGAACATGACAGCAATAGAAGTCACAAGGTACAGGTGACTTGCAAGCTATATACGATATATAACAACATAGACAATGGTGGGTTGGTGGCAAGGCCTTGGCTGCTTTAAGGACTAGATGGTGAAAGAGAATGGAATCAAGAATGTACTTTAGCTTGACTGACAAACTACATCATCTTCTCCCATGCTTCTGCTAATGCTTAATAGTGCAGTACTTTGACCAGATCTTTGAACATTGGAAGAAGTTGTCTGAATCAGAGTCAAACCAACAGAAGAGGTACCGGAGGACAGTGTTCTATTTGAGTGAGTATCCCTCTGTATCCCTAGAGCATGTTCTGGAAGGAGCTCTGAGGAAGATGGTGCAAGAGGCAAAGTTACTAATGAAGGTCCACCCATATGGGGAGCATCTGGTGTCTCAGTGAGAGATGAAGCTGATGGACTATAATTCATCAAACCCACTGGGTGATCAAACTTACAAGTGGGCCCAAATTTGCAGTAACCATTTTGCATATAGAAGGTGCAAGGTTGCGTTCCCTGTTAAAGAAAAGGTAAATCATCCTTCTAAGTGAACTTGGTAGAGAGAGAAAAACAAGTTGAATCATATGTATAACAGAAGGTGCAAGTCGAAATAGATGCTCATAAGTCATAAATAATATAAACTGTGCAAGAGTGTAATTTCAAATGGAAATTTGCAAGTACATGAGATCCTAGGACTCTGGGAGTTGACCTATCACTGAAGCAGCTGCAAATCAGTGAAGTTCCAGCAACAGGGCTGGCATTGGGGCTCAAAACAAATGAACTGGGAATTTGAGCTAATTCTTCATCATTTTTAATATCAGCCATTCATAGAGACAAACAAAGCTAATGTGCATCATAGCAACAGTTCCGCAACTAAGTGTTACTTGTCTTTTCGCTGTAGGTTAATTTTGTGGGAAGTGGAGGCTCATTGAAAGTAATACTTCTGTAACATTGGTTGGTTGATAGACGCCAGAAAATTGGAGAAATTACAAGTCCATAGAAACTAGATAACTTTCACTTCAATGAGTACCTTAACTATCCTGTCCCACCCCTAGGGTAAGTAGTTTCTATTGGTTAGAGAAGGTCAACTATAAACTGACCACTAAGTTCTTACATTATTGTTTGCAAATAATCTCATGAACCAGGTAAAACGTTGATTTAGAAAAAAAAATTCACCATAATTGTATTTAAGTTCAAGAATTTCCTCAATGATCAACAATAGAGGTCCACAATTCCACTGAAATACAGATTAATACCCACATCAGGGCCGGATTCTCTTTATCAACATTTTTTGCATTTTCCAAACAATTGCACCAATGCCAATCACCAGGTTTTAAAAAATTGCAGAGGCATCAAGGAACCAATTCTGACATAGATCAGATAATGATATACCAGATGCATGTCTCATGTCATTGAAGTGAAAAATCAGTAAATACTATTGCACTGTGATGAAAATTTGACCTCTAAATCCAGTTTTGGCATGGTGAAGTATCTCAGGCACATCAACATAATACATAGGTTTTAGGAGTAAGTACTAAGGAGCAGAAACATTCTTTGGAGACGTGCACTTTATCAATAAAATTGTAGATTCTCATATAGACAATAATAAATCTCTCCCATGGCCTGCAGAACAGGGAAAAATAAAAATTTTGATGATATCAAACTTATTTTTTTTAAGATAAGTATCAATAGACAGTATTCTTGTTCTCAAACCTCCACAATTGAGAATATTATGGCAGATACGTTTCAAACACCAAACAGAGATAACAATCTTTAGATCAGACAACTCACATATTTTGAAAAAGAATGAATGGCGAAAGAAAAACAAAAGGAGAGGGTTTAACCTCCAAGTCATACAGAGCCCCTGCAACTTAAGATGGAAAGACCAGTCTGGATTAAGTTCTCATTCCAGATCAAGTGTCAAGACACATCCTAGACATTTCCTATTAAGTCAGATATGCTTGGTGTGCCCCTTTTTTTTATTGAATGTTCCATTAAAGAGCAAGGAAAGGCTGAATCATAAGAGTTCAACAATCATTCTAATATTCCAAAACATTGAACAAAGATAAATAGCAACCAGGGATTCAAATCCTAAGTGCTCAGAGCTTTTAAATATCATATCATGCAACCAAGCAAAAAGCTGCAGACTTGCAATCAATCCCAATTGACCATAAACCAGAAATTCTAGTACAAAATTTCTTTACTATTTTCCTGGAAACTAGTCATGGATAGGCACCAGTAATCTTAAACAATACCCGGTGTTAAGCACTAAAATCGGCAATGTCAATGAAGATATCAACAAGATCATATAAAAAGATAGGAAAAGGCCTCAAGATGATACATCATACACCATAAATAAAAACAATAAGCACATGATAGGAAACTCAAGATCAAACTTACCGGACGCAGGGGCAGACCTAAAGGTCCTAGAAAACAAGCAGCAGATGCACCCCTATCTGGGGGATGATGATATCTACAAGTCGCACCAAATTTACAATTCCCTGTTTTCATGTAGTATTGACACTCAGGTTCACCAGGTCTCTCTGGAAACTTATGTTCTGTGGTACCAGTGAATGACTGTCCACCAGAAGACGGTATAGGGGCATAAGATCCAGCTAGAGCAGGTGTAGAAGGTGATAATTGGGTCACTCCATATACAGAACCTCCTCCAGCTGCAGGTTGCCCTCCAGGCGATAAAACAGGGCTTACTTGTCCCTACAAAATTAACCCAAAGGAGTTGACTAACTCTTCCTCATAAACTCACTTGTACCACTATATTGTATCAACTTACTGAATAAGAACCCCAGTTTGGCATGGGAACAACTCCAGGAGAAAGAAGCACAGGACCATAGGATCCTGAAACATAAGAACCATGTACAAGAGGTGGCCTAGCTACCCTATAGCTGGGGGGTGACCCTGCAGCTGGATCAGGTACATGAACTGAAGGAGACTGCACCGTCGGATAAAATGGAGGTGCAGCTGCAGGCATTGACATGCCAGCTGGTTGAGGATGATGGAATTTACAAGTTATCCCAAATTTGCACTGCCCCGTTTTCAAATAGTAGGAGCATTCTTTTTCACCCTGTGGAAAAAATAAAACATTTTGTGAAGCCTGCTTCTAAATTTTGTCAAAGTAGACTTGAAGAAATAAAGCACAAGAATGCAGTTTGAATGCAAGCAGGACAAGCAAGAACAAACCGATCGTAACGGGTAGCCAAGGATATTTAGTGGTGCATTTGTCAATGATCCGCCAGCATTTCGCGGATGATTGAACTTGCAAGTCGTGCCAAATTTACAAGTTCCAGTCTTTAGATAATACTGCACAAGGGAAAATACTAGTAAAACTACTGCACAAAGCAGTAAGGGACCCTGTGCTTGATAATGTTGAATATAAAATATAACAATTGCAACGCACCTGACATATAGGTTCACCAGGACGTTCAGGATACTCTCCTCCAACTAGTCTTGCAGCTGCTACAGCCTGGACAGAATGAAAACTCAATTGCTTCAAGACAAAACCATACACACTTACCATGCATTAGGTTTATACAATGACATCAAAAAAGAAAGAAAGAACAATCATCCAGTTATGAATGATATCCACAAAACCTTAACCAAAAGAAGGCCTCCATAACAGAGGTGGATACACATACAATGGAGAGGGTGCATGTACACCCATTTGAATAACAACAGAACACATTGAAATTACACTGATTGCTAGTGGCATAGTGGTTAGTACATAGATATGAAAGGTTTAGGTCAAAAGTTAAAGTCTTCAAAGCTCGTTACTTATGTATAAACTTCATACACACGTTACAATCAAAACATCCCCATCATCACCCCCTCAATATGTTTATAAAGTTTTTTCCATACTATTTACAAAATTCATTGCATCCCCAACAAAAATTCCTCAAACCCCTCATGCTTAACTAGACAACTGAAAAAAAACGGCACGGACTTCTTCAACTCTTCGGCATTTGATGTAGTCTATAGTATTCTACAGCCGAAAATGTCCTGTCTTTTACTATTGGATCACATGTAATAATAATAACTCATTCTCCAAACACATACACACATTCTCTAAAACCCATACAAGTATAATAAAAAATTCTCGTATAACCCCGAAATTCCAAAGAAAAAACACACTGTTCACCCACAATTCAACGACAATGTAACTGCAAAACAACTTTTCCCACAACACAGCACGCAATGCAGGTCAAATCAAACACAAAAACTACCAAAATCAAACAACAATCACAACAATAAAAGAACAAGGATACGAATCTCACCGCAGCACGATCACGAGGATGATTGTAACGACACCGAGTACCAAATCCACAGAACCCAGTCCTCATATAATAGACACAATCAGAAACCCCGGGTCGCTCCGGGTATGTCTCCCGGCCCGAAATATCCATTCTCCACATAGACTCTACATTTTTCCTCAAACCCACCAACAAAATTCACCCAATTAGCACAACAAGAATCAATAATCAACCCCATAACCCCCAAAAGCCCTAATTTGTTTTTCTACAATAGAGCGTCAAAATAAAAAATTTGAAAGGGGTGAATCAAACTCAACCAAAAAAACGAAATGGGTAGTGAAAATTTTGTACCTTCGAGCCCAGTTTCACCCCATTCAGCAGGCGGATCGACCTCAGAACCTTGGTTAGTACCATACAATTCCATCTTTTTTTTAGGAGTAAAAATTCCACCTTTTGGGGGGGGGCTTTTACAGTGGATTCTGCACAAAAGTGAAAAGGGCAAATAAATTTACAGTTTCCCCAAAAAATTGAAGAAGAATGGTGTGTGAATCAGGGATGAAAAATGGCGGATTTGGGAAGTGTCAGAGTGTGATCAAGTGGGAAGAAGTGAAGAGGAGATGTTGGCTTGTTTGGGTGTCCCTGTTTTTATTTGCAGTTTCGGAGATCAGTTCAGTACACGGACTATTTTTGTAGTGCAATAGTGTGTGAGTTGTGTGCAAGTGTGTAAGCTCTTTGGTCCCCTCCTTTTTAATACCTTTCCTTTTTCTCTTTATTGATTGATCGTTTTTATGGGGTTTCTATGTTTTCGCTTGAAATATGATGCTCGATAAAATGCAATTTGAATGAAATGTGAGTTTGGGTAACAGGCTTCAAGTATGATTTCTATAGAATCCGAATTTTGTGGAGTTTTGACTTCTGGTAATCGATATTTGTTGTTGAATTAGGAAATATTAAATGTTATTAGAAATCGGTAAATTAGAGAAATTTTAAATTATGAGCTATTAGTAAATTTTATTGCGAATGGAGTATAGATTTTTTGTTCTTCATCTCTAAAGATAGAATATATGGGCATGCATGAGAAACACTTTGTATATTCCTCGCAAAGCATCTTAGAGATAGTGATATTCTATGTACTTATTTATAAGAGAACGGAAACTTATAGAGAAATAATGTTACAATATTACTTTGAAGCTTTTCGCTTTAGTATATTTACAATTCCAAATTTATAAAATCAGACTCGTTGTATATTAGGTATTTTCAACTTGATTTCAAATTCAATACCCTCTATACTGAATCCAGTATTTATATTCCTAACTATCCTAAACAATTTATTTCAATTTGATTTCGATTAGTTTGAGGTGCATTTGTCCTTCGAGCTTGGAGATGAGTAACCGATGAGATTACTCACCCTTCACATCATTATCATCACTTGTCAGCTCCATGTAATATCTTAATTTAAACTATGTACTACACTTTTTTTTTTATCAAAATTACTCCGTAATAAAACTTGATAGGATTTCTTATATTAAGTTCATAAGGTCAAAGAAAAAGAAGAACCATTAAATAAGATTGATGGCCACACTCCAAAGTTCAAACTTGGCCATAAAGTCAGTTACTATAACAACTCTAAATAAGTACTTCATTCATCCCTTTATAAATTTTTGCCTAATTTTTATTTATATAGTGAATCAAAGGTTAAAAAAATTAACTATAAATTCTCATCATATTATAAGAAATAATATATTCAAGTGAGATCTTATTAGATGCATTTCAATGTAAATTTTTAAAATATCAAATTTTTATAATTTTTTAGTTTTGAATTTGTAGATAAAAGTATTATAACTCGTGTATTGAAGATGTAAAAAGTCAAACTGGGTAAAAAATTAGGGATAAAAAAGTACAATATTTTAAGCTTCGCATTATTATTATTATTATTATTATTATTATTATTATTATTATTATTATTATTATTATTATTTCTTGTAAAAAATGTGTCATCAAACATCTAATAAAATTCAATTTATTTTTACAACGTGAAAGCATAAAATAAATCTTTGTGATTATTTATTTGTTTGTTTGTTGGCACTTGCCACTTGGCATGTTAGCAATATATATTGATAGCCGCCAAAGCGTGGAAAGGCGTGAAATTAAGGGGTTGTTTTGGCATTTAATACAATGCACATCTGAATATGTTGAACGCATACATTATTTGAAATTCGTAGCGTCGACGATTTGAGCATGAACGTACGTATTTAACCCCACTATTTTTTTTAGGGAATTTAACCCCACTATTTGTTGCAGTTAGGCTTGATTGTGACAACTTTATGGGACTAAAATGGTAAGAGTGTAGCCTACGTTAATGACGTTAACAATTCTATTGGTCTAGTATTATAATATTAATTTTAAATTATTCTAGGACATACAGTGATTTGGATTGGAAAATTATTTGTGATAAATAATTATTTTTTAAGATATATTTAAATAGATTATAAAAGTTTAAACAAGTCTCCGTCAAAAGAAAGAAAAAAAGGGGATAGAAAAGGGTTTTATTCGAGATTTTATTTAGGAATTAGGATGGATCATTTGTTTCATGTCAATTGACATGCATCACACCGATAATTTTCATTATACAACCGGTCAAATTATGCTTATACTTTGTTTATTCTCTCATCTCCCTTTTAACACTCTAAATGTTAGATTTAGAGCAGAATTAGTGGTTTTTAGCACGATAGCAACCTTTTTAAAACTAGCCCCAACACCATGCCAAAACCGATCTAGACCCGATAACCAATGACAACCTGGGCTGGGGTGGGCTGCTAGTTGCTTGGCCTAATGGCTATCTGGGAGTGTTATGTAGAGTATTATATGTATACCATTAAACTTTTGATATTTTCAAGAACATTCTAGGTTTAGAATTTTATATTCCGATGTAAACCCTAGCTCTCATTGTATGTAAATATATATCTCTCATTTATGGAAGAACTCACGCAAAAGTATTCCTGGATATCACTCTCTTTATTACAATTGTTTGATTATTATCCAGTAAAATAAATTGTATTTCTCAAAATATTTATTAATTACTTTTTTTTTATTGGGCAATATCAAGCTCAAATGGACAATTGCTCAGTTAGAAGAATTGGAGAGCCGTTTCATGCAATATAAAAGGGGTCTTGTTATTTACCACCACGAAATTACTCGAGCAGTCCCCGTATTTACTATATTACTCCCTATCAATCCCTCTTCTCTTCTCTTCTCTTCACCTTCATTCACTTTCCATCTTCACCCAACAATCCCTAAATTAACACTAATTAATTGACCATGAAATTTAACAATAATAATTAACATGATTAAAATAAAATAATATGATTTTAACTAATTAACACTAATTTATTGACAATAATTAACACTAATTAATTGACAATACTAAATAATTAACATAAGGGGGGTGTCGTATCTCAAAAAAAAAACAAAAGGGGCTTGCCATCTAAAATTTCCGGCAAACCCTAGGGCAAGTCGAAAAAGTTAGACGACAAGTCCCGAGGCTTGCCGAAAATTTCGGTCAGCACCCCTACCGCCGGCAAGATTTTTCGATTTAAATTAATTATTAAGTATTGTTCAATTATTATTTATTAGTATTATTGTTACTTTTTGTTAGTTAATATATATTATTTGATAAATTAATATTATTATTTTTATTCATGATTAATAGTTTGTTAAAATGATATTATTCATGTTTTAGATTATAATTTAAAAATAATTAATTAGGAGTATGTTAGGTTTGGAAAAAAAAGTTAGTAAATTAGGAAAATTTTAAGTAAGTAGTTTAAGTTATAAATATTTTAAGTTAGGAAAATATTATAATTTAAGATAATTAACTTACTTAGGAATATTTTAAGTTAGGAAAATTATAATTTAGGAATATTAACTTAAGTTATTAAATGTACATTTTTAAAATAATATATTATGAAATTATAAAATGAATAATGAAATCATCAAATTAATCGTAAATTACGAAAATAATAACTTTTATATTATGAAATTATAATAAGGTTTGTTTTCAATTAGTTTTTACCAGAAAGTGAAGTGAGAAATAAGAATTGGAGTATAAGATGTTCGATTTTATTTAAAATGTGTCAAAGGGCAAAATCATCAATTAGGGGGACACTTTGATCAAATTCGGAACGGCATTTAGCGCTCTACTACTATAAAAGGCGGACATAAATTGTTCAAGAAGCTCATGATTTAGCTACTAGCCTACTACAGCAGCTTCCTTTGCTTTATGTTTCTCTGATGTATAGTTCTGTTTGTTTTTACTAATTTTTTAATGCTGTTGTAGCTAGTGTCAAAAAGAGAAAAGAAAATGACAAGACTATTTTGTCACTGTCTCATTATGGTCGACAATCATAATAGTAACTTGCATTATGTATATCAATGTTCTCTTTCTTCTATTCCTTTTGTTAACTCAAAAATTCTCAAAAAATAAACCAAAATACATGATGACAATGTAACTTGCAGTGTAATCACGAAGACTAAAAAAGGAGAAACAAAGATTGGTCAAATTACATACAATGAGTACAGGAAAATACATCTTTCAAGAAAATTTTCCAAGATATTATGTTTATACAAACAGTACTATCTCTCATCCTATAACAATGGCTTCAATCCTCATAAGCACATATCACATCTACACTCCGGCTAATTCAAAGCGCTCATTAGAGTTGACCATTTAGTTGGGAGTTGCACCTACTGATGCAGCAAGTTCTTCCAATAACTCTTTCTGTTCCATAGTTGTACATGACTGTAAGGGAATCACCACAATTCATATTAAGCAAAACTTGTCCAAAATGATGCAGGAATTTATCAGCAAGCAATTGAGCAAATATGATGGAGTTAAACGGAATTAAGCTCCCAACAAGAAGATCATATACCTGGACAGCTGTCTCTATATCGCCTTCCAGAAATGAAGTGAGCTCAAAGTTCATCTTTAACCGGTGGTCGGTCACCCTATTGTCCTGGAAAAATTATGATTGGGTAAGTCACATGCTTCATATAACTCATTGAATGAGATCCATATGCAACTGGATGGATGGGAATAGAGCTATTAAACCCATAACATTTTGAGTTTCTCTTATCTTTAGAAATTAATGTTCATCCTAGAATAAAAGAGCTATATGACCAGCTAACATCAAACTCGAAGCATACCTTGTAATTATATGTTCGGATTTTTTCAGCACGAGCACCAGTTCCAACCTAGCATGTTGCAAAGTCATATAAGCATAAGCATTCCGAATGAAAACATGGTGCAAAGCAAACTTTTATCAGCTGATCTATGACTTTAACTAGAGTGCCATCCACTCAGTTCAGGAAAGTTAACAGTAAAGATAATAGTTACATATTTATTTGCCAACACAAATTGCTAAAATAGACTATAAAAGTGACCATGAAACATGTTTGACCTTCATGCCGCAGCTGCATTGCCTATTTTGGAAAAAAATAATAAATAAAATTTCATGTTGAACATCCTTCCAATAAAGTGTGTGCTTGACAAGCTAAAGACGAGGATACGTCTTTCTTTCATGAACTTCGTTAGAATACACTGGAAGATATCAAGTCAAATTCATGATAGAGATTGTCATATTCAAAGGATACAATCCATTCTAACAGTGTTGCAAATAGAGCTCAAGCACATATTAGTAATTTACTGCAGTGCCATTATTCTATACACAATGTCAACAAAGAATAATAAAGTTCAATTTTCCAGGCAGTAATTTGGATATCAAACCTGTAACTTTCGCTGAGTCCTTATCTTCTCTTGCTGCTCACGCACCTTGATTTCATACCTGCAACACAATTGCATCAGTAAGTATATCCAGCCTAAAAAGTAGACAAGCCTTGGAACACTTGGAAAATAAAAGTGATCTCAATCCTGGGTTTCTACAGGAGCATTAATTATGTCATGATGGACGTGCTCCTCAAGAATTAAGAATACAAAAATCCTACACATTTAATAAAAAACATTAACAACTTAAATATATTCCAATTTATGATGGAAGGCACAAGAAACATTTATTAGTATCTTTACAAATTACTAGTCACAGACAAATATAATCTCGTACTAATGATAGCAATCTACTTATACAACTGCTTTCCAATCTCAGACTTAGGTGGGCTCCTCAAACAAAGCAAGACTAGACTTGGGAGCAGTTAACAGACAGTCAGACAACAATTTGATCCTTCGCTGCAGAAAAACCTATTATCCCTGTGACTTTCAGATTAACAAATTTGGGAAATTAAGTTTCTACTAAAGGATCATGAGGGGTGCTATTCCAGATATGCAGGAAAAGGTTATACTCTTATAAAAAAAAGAATGCAAAGAGCTAAGACATGTCCAACCTTAGGTAAATTGGAAAAATCTGATAAGAAATACGATCATTTACTTTCATAAAGAAATACAACGATCTCTCATTAAAGATAGCAAAAAGTAAATATTCAAGGTTGATGGGCTGAAAAGCAAAGGAATTGGTTGGAAAACCAGGGTCTATTCAAGAAGTATGAAAAGGGTGAAGCTGAATCGATAATGCATATGGGCGGGATAGTCAGCATTTGTTCCATCTCCATCCTCTAGAATACAATACAAGAACTGAAAATTTCCAAAAGTAAGAGCGGTTCTTCTAAACAAATCAAGAGACATACATTATGCAATTGCATGCTATGTGTTACTCAAGAATCAGGTACTCGTGTGAGACATGCATGTTTCCAAGTGCCAGACTCAATCATTTTACAAAAATGTGTATTTGGTTCAAGGTGAAGTGTCAAATGTCATTAGACTCCATACCCATATCTGAGTGGGGACTGTGGGGCATCTGACACAAATGCACAAGGTTTGGGGGGAGAAAGTATTGATTTTATTTGTAAGATAAAACCATTGTTGTTAACTGCAGCATCAGTAGTCAGTACAGAGTGCAGTTTCTATATCAGACTGCAGGCTTCAAGCTGGCTACTATATTATCGATACTCTGACTTGATAAGAATATAACAAAATTATAATAAGCCACCAAAACCAGAAAAAAAAAGGTTAAATAATCCTATCATTTTCTTACAATGATAACTAACAGTTGGCTCCGTTTTCAGCAAGTACAAATCCGGACAAAGATACTGATAATGGATATAAGATCATCACTTTGTGCTTTCAAATTTGTACTTCTACATTTCTACTCAAATCGACATTTTTGCAAACTTCCAACACTCTGCTTCCTCTGTTTCCAAAACTCTAAGCCCAAAACTTCACGATAGCTTGCTGCTAACTATACTAAAAACAGAAAACTTCTCAACCTTATACATATAAGATCCCAGCTTAAATATCCCATGATTTAGAGTACAGTCACGCGACTCGTGAAGATGAAAGGTTAAAAAACTTTTAAGTAGTTAATCACCAGATCAAGTGCATAGATAATTAAATCATCTAACCAAGACAGAAATTAACAGTAGTTGTGTTTCTTACAATTTCGCTCGTAATAATTGCAATGCACGACTTCTGTTTCGAAGTTGTGTTCTTTCTTCTGTACAGAAAATACGGATTCCAGTGGGTTTATGGAAAAGATCCACAGCTGTTTCAACCTTGTTCACGTTCTGACCTGGAGAATAAATTCATGCATAGTCTAATAGTTATAATTAAGAGAAAAGACTGCATAAGCACGGATAAACTTCTAAAATGGAAAAAACATTTATGAAAATGTGGACTGTTCTGCACCACAAGAAACATGTGTTTTGCAAGCCATACCTCCAGCACCTCCAGATCTGGCCGTTGTAAGTTCAATGTCTTTGGGATCGATAACCACCTCGACTTCATCAGCCTGATTACATCATATATTTGATTGCTTACAGCTAAATTATACGGGAAATATGGTATACAATATAGAAGAGTGATATGTAATGAACATATATTGTATAGAAAAAGAAAGTAAGATAGAAACAAAAAAGGGTGTGGAAAAACAGAAATTCTTAAGAAAGAAAAAATAAAAAAAATTTAAATGTATACAGCTAAAGCAAACACATTTTGAAAACCCTAGGCCCCAAATCTCGCGGCGCACGCACTCCTCACTCACCCCTTTACGCAATCCAACACTTTCTCCCTTGCCACTCCCCAATAATTCTCTTTTTCATCCACGGCTCCACCCACATTCTCCCCCAACAACCCAAACTCCAAACTCCTTAAACACACCATCATCCCCCATCACCCTCACTTCCACCAATGACCCATAACTACTCTTGCTCAAACGGCCAAACCTTACCCCTCAACCCCCCCCCCCCCCCCCCCCCCCCCCCCCCCCCCCCCCCCCTCTTGATTCCCCTCCAAATTCCCATCTTTGGTGTCTAAGAAATTACCTAAACCACTTGTTTCCTTCCCCATTTTCAACAAACCTAAGGTGGGTTTGCCATCATCTCCATTGCCACCATTGTTGAAGTTTGAGAAATGGTGATTGATGAAATGAGTAGGTAGAAATTTTGGGGATTTGACTGGTGCACCGAGTCATCACCGAGCTGCAGTTCTACTCACCTCCTAGCCTAATTTATGAGCTCAAAATTTAATTTTTTAAAAATATTTTTTTTATTTACAAAAACAGCTTATTCTAATATAAAGTCGGTTTTGGAGCCGAACCAAATACTATGTCAAGTTGACGAGCACGAGCTTGAGCTAAAATTATAGAGCTCATCGAGCTTTGAGCTTCAGCAAGCTGGATCTGTGACAGAAAAGCTCGAGCCAAGACTACCACTATTTGGGCTCGACTCGATGATTTGTCAACCTTAGCCAAGATGGCTGCAAGCTCCAGCGACATTGGGGTTGAGCTGCCCTAATGCTATTGACATTATTCAAATAATAGATAGCTTGTTCTTGTGCTCTAACGAGTAAACAAATAGAATAATGGTATAAGCAGCATCATAATTTTTACCCCAACTGTGCAACTGCAGCAGCAGCTTGGGTTATACGCAAATTAAGTTGCTTTAATTTTTGTAGAGCAATTCCTTGCAGGAGCATTTTTAAGCACTTGGCCAGGAAGAAACTCAAGGAATATTTACACGCTGTTGTTTATCTAAAATATAGGCATTAAGCATCCTATGCTGGTCCATTGGCACCAGCTCAGCTATGACGGAGTGATGGACTAAGGGGAAGAAAAAATTATTGAAGAGAGATGAGCTAGAAGCTAAAATGCAAAAACATATGAATGCACACAATCAAACTTCATTCCTCTCTACAAGATTACATGCATGTTGAGCCATGCAGAGTAGGAGTGTTCAAAAGTACCCGACCTGATGACCCGACAATAAATAGTCGGGTTTTTTTTAAAAAAAATTTGCTTTTTCGGGTCGGGTACCCGACCTAGTAAAAAATAGGATAATCGAGTCGGTTCATGGGCCGGATAAAACTATAATCGGGTACCCGGGTACACGAAATATATATATTTTTTTAGTTAGTTTTTTGTTGTTTTAGCCTTAGTCACTTAAGGTTTTTCTGATGCTTCTCATTCTCACTTTCGCACTCAGCCACTCAACACTTCATCAAATCAGCAGTCATCCCCTTAGTCCCTCACAGCCTCGCTCTCACCTCTCACTCTCGGCCTCTCGCCTCTCACACTCTCGTCGGAGTTCTCGCCTCAGATTCTCATCTCTCATCGTCTCACCGGAGTTCTCGCCTCTTGTCTCTCAAGTTTAGATCTGATTTTGTTTTTGCATAGATCTGATAGTTTTGTTTAGATTTAATTTCCAAACTGTACTCAGGTCCCCACGAGATTATACAACCAATCATTCATACTCTACATCATTTTTTCGAAGAACTTTTGTTTTAGAAAATTATAACTGTTTTAGTATAATACTTGATGGGACACTGTTGTTATTGTTGTATGAAATCATTTTGTTAAACATAGTTAAGGAGCCAATGGTTTGATTTGGCTTAACAGCACACATATCATCTTATTTTGGGCACTGTTTGCCTGTTTGAGACTTAGATCGAGTAAGTTTAGTAAGGCCACAAACAAAAGAAAGTCGGGACACCTTAGAGTATTCGTGTTATATTTCATTATAAATTCTACAACTATGTTATATGTTAGGAAATTATTGTACAAAAAATCCCTAATGTCATCTGTGTGTGCTACTTATGTACACTACAATGGAGTCTAATTAATCATATTTACTTTATTTTCGGCCTATATCAAACTTGTTAGATTTGTGATGCTGTGCTAGTTGACTAGTTGTCCACTTTTTCTATAGAGGACACTGGATTATACAACTTAAGTTTTGAAAGATGTTATTAATACTTGTCTTTGCATGTCATGTTGACCTTGTAATCTGATTGTCTTATTTACTTACAATTTTTCTGAGTGTCTAGTGTCTAGTTAATGCAACTTCTCTGATGTGCTCAATCTTGATGACTATTAATGGCCTATTCCGTGCAATATGGACCGGGACATGTTGAATTCTGCTTTAAGAATATGCTACTGATTGGAAGTTATAGTCACTTTTGTCTATTTAACCCCAAAGTAAGAGAAGGATATAATGATATATGCAGGTTTCTTTTGATTGCATGCAAAAGGCGTGAATAAATGAATAATTCAATTTATCTAGTTTTGTACAGTAGGCAGATTCCAGGAAATTAAGCTTCTTTAAGTTTTGGTTGCAAGACTTGTAAATGAAACTAATATGCATCTTCCATTCAAAAGGCTTACAATTTCTATTAATTTGTTTTGGATTTGAAAATTTTTCTTGGCATGTATTGTCATATTGTGTAAGGTTACAATGTATTATTTTTTTGTTCATTTGCGAATTTGAGAAAGTTGATGTTAATATTTTTACATATTGAATAATTTGAAACCTAGAATTTGGTTTTACTCACTTTGTTACTTGTAAATTTTTACAATTGAATAATTCTTTGGACATCTTACAAGATTGAATGTTTTACGTTTTGTAAATTTTTAAAAAGTAGACTGACTATTTAATTTAGGTTTTTTTAATCAGGAATATCATCATTTGGGGATGAATCTGACTATATAATGGAGGTGAATTCAAATAAAACAGTTTGAGATGATGAATCCGATGGTGAGATCTTGAAGGAGACTACAACAAGACAAAAGAAGAAAAGAGAGAGGAAGAAACCTCAAGCAGTAAATGAAAGAAGTAAAAGGAAAAAAAACCTATTTTGCTTGGGATCATTTTTAGGGAATTCCTAGTGATGAGAATCATGCTAAATGTGTTTAATGTGGGGCTAAAATTAGTTGTTCAACTAATGCTATGTCACGCCATACTAATAGGTGCAAGAAATCCCCTTTTAACATGGATAAAAAAAAGACAATCTTGGATTTTGAGTCTAGGACAAAGATTAACACTAATGGGACTGTTGAGACCTATAATGTTCCTAAATTATGCTAAGATGTTGATTGTAGATGAGTTGTTGTTTGCTTTTGTTGAACGTGAAGGTTTTCGTTAGTTTCGCAAAATTGCTTGTCCTGAGTTTGTTCCTCCCTCTCGTGCTACCATTACTAAGGATTGCTATGGTCTTTTCATTGAACAAAAGAAAAAATTAAAGAATTTTTTCAAAAACTTGTCTTCTAGGGTTTGTCTTACTACAAATACTTGGACTTCTGCTTAAAATTTGTCATATATGTGTCTTATTGATGATGATTGGAAATTACACAAGAGAATCATTAACTTTTGTCAAGTTGGTGGTCATTCTGGTGAACTTATTGGTAAATCTTTTGAAAAGTGTTTGTCAGAATGGGGTTTGAAAAGAGTTGACTCTAACGTTTGACACTGCTAGTTCAAATGATCTAGCCATTGAATACTTGAAAAAGATTCTTAACCTTTGGGATGGTTGTGTGTTAGATTCTGAGTTTTTGCATATAAGATGTGCTACACACATCTTGAACTTAGTTGTTAAAGATGGCTTAAAAGATGTGAGTGCTTCAGTTTTAAAAGTACGTGCTGCTGTGAAATATGTAACGTCGTCTCCTTTTAGGCTTCAAAAGTTCAAGTCTTGTGTTGAAGAGGAAAATATTTGGTCTGAAGGACTTGTTTGCTTAGATGTTGAAACAAGGTGGACTTCTACCTATTTGATGCTTAAGACTGCCTTGGTGTTTAGAAAAGCTTTTAAAAACATGAAAACGAAGTTTCTTCCTTACACAAGAGAGCTTAGGAAGCAACCAATAGGGGGTGCTCCTGATGATGATGATTGGGATAAAATTACGAGTTTCTTGCCTTTTCTTGAGATTTTTTAAGATGTTATATTGAAATTATATGGATCTCGGTATGTTACAGGTAATACTTTTGTGGAAGAAATATATGATATTGGGTGTACCATATCTAATTATGGTAGTGACCCAAATGATGATATCAAGAGTATGGCACAGCAAATGAATGTGAAATTTGACAAGTATTGGTCAAATGTTCATAACACCAGCCTTTTAATGTTCATTGCATTGGTTCTTGATCCAAGGAACAAGTTCAAGTACACGGAGTACAATGTTTGCAATTCATATGATGTTAGTAATTCCTACATCTCGTGCAAACGAATTAAAGATACATTGAACTCATTATTTGATTGTTATGCAAACACAAAGGGTTTATCTTCTTCTTGTGCCTCTATAATTTACAATGAAGGGGGTGGGATAGATCAAGGAAGGGGTGTTGCTAATGTATCTAGACTGAGGAATAACTTTGTGAGGGAGAGTGGGAATGAAGATACTTCCAAGGAAATCACTGAATTGGAGAAATATTTAGGAATTAAACTAGAACCTAATAAATGAGGATTTTGATATTTTGGCATGATGGAGTGCACAAGGAAAAACATATCCAAGTCTTATGGTAATGGCTCGTGATATTCTTGCTATTCCGGTTTCTTCTGTTGCTTCTTCGAAGTCCGCTTTTAGCACGAGATGGCGTGTTATAGATTCTTTTCAAACTTCCTTGAGCACTAAAATGGTAAAAGCCCTTATTTGTGGCCAAGATTGGATACATCATTCTAATGCACCTATTACAATCGAGGAAAACTTGCTTGAGTTGGAAAGCATGGAAGACGGTGACTTTATCAACATAATCTCTAACTTCTTGAAATTTGGTGTTATAATATATATAAGTTATGTAATTAATTAATACTAACTTATTTTATTGTAATTTACAATTTTATAGGAATGAAAGACTTGGTTTTGGAGCAACTGGCGATTATCATTGATGAGACAATTGAAGTTTCGGATCTCACAAATGAATGAAATGTCCCCTCCCATTTACATTTAGTTTGGTTTGTGCCATTAATTTAGTGGTTATGTAAAGTTTAAACTTCTAAACTTGTAATGTTATGTCACTAAGTTTGAATTTGGTACACTAGATTTTGAGGTTTTACTTGGAAGGACCGAAACAGTGGACTATTTTGAGAGTATTCTTGGTCAAGTGGTCATCATATCATGGGATCATTGGGATGTGGTGTGAACTTTTGATTAGTGTGTTTTTAGCAGATAGGCATAGCTGCCTACTACTTGCCTCAGTTACCCACTACTTCGGGATATGTATGAACTATCATACTACGTCTCCCAAAATTTAGGAGTGTATGCTTCTCAGAATCAGGTACCTTCAATAGGCTCAAGAGGAAAGTACCCACTACTCAGTGTTTTCCCAATATTCACAAATCTTATAATCATCTTTGAAAGTTCAGGCCACCACCCTGTTTCTGTAACGTAGGATAACTCTTATGGCAAGTCCAGTTGCAAAAACAAGAAAAATTATCAACCTAGTAGTGTTATTCTTGGCATGTAATGTTGTTTACATTTTGGACACCTCTAAAACGACACTATAATCTTTATGTGTTTCATACTCCCTCTGTCCCTAAAACATATCCCCACTCCCTCCTTATACTCCTTGAAGAAAACTACAAACAATATCAATAACTGTCCAGGAAAAAAACATTCTTGAACAAGGATAAAGTCCCTCATTGAAAGTTGTAAGATGATGGATAGTATACCTCAGGCATGATGGCTACAGTTGCAGTAGATGTGTGCACACGACCCTGGGTTTCTGTCAGAGGAACCCGTTGAACCCGGTGCACGCCAGACTCGTATTTTAATTTGCTATACACACATTTCCCTTTTATCTCCATCACAAATGTTTTGAATCCTCCTTTTTCAGCCTTCAGAAAATCAAAACTTTGTCAATGTAAATCAAGATCAGAATAGTAATTTGGAAACTGGCATACAAGAATTATATACCTCAGAATATGAAATTGGTGTAAACTTCCATGAATTCCGTTCACTGTACTTTTGATACATGCGCACCTACAAAATGCAAGAAAGTACACTAAGATAACAACAAAGACTGCATGATACTGTAAGTAATACCACAAACAAGTTTTTGATTCAGAGTGTTGTGGAAGGAAGGGATAATTCAAAGGATAGTGACAACACAAAACAAAATCCTCAAAATTCATACTGTAATAACAAATTCAGGGAGCTAAAAGTATCCAACAGCTTGAAAATACAAACTATTTTTAGAAACTTATATATAGGTTACAGCCATAGATTAGAATGGCTTTACTTCAGACTATAAAAATTTTAGAGGTTCTTTAATCTATTTATTCAATGTCAACTATGGATAGTACTCCCTTTTTCCTCAATTAATTTTCTAGATAACCATGGGCATAAGAAGAAAAAAAAGGGTATGGGTGTAGGCTACATGGAATATAGGGCAAAAATAAGAATTAAATGGAAGTGAGAGATATAGTACTGGCCCACATCAAATGAGATATGAAAAGAGTAAGGGTTAATGAGAAGGACCCACATCTTATGAGTTGGTTGAGGTACATTTTCTATTTTACAACAGCTATTTGAATAGGGAGGAAGTATGAAAATTTTTTGAGGACAAATTATGAATGAAAAATGACGATAAAAGTCGTTTTTGTAGAATTCTATCAGTATGGACAATTTTTATAATGTCTTAGAAAGGATACTAATATTTTCTTCGCATCCATCCATCCACCATAACAGTTTCAATAGCAAGGTTCCAAAATAAGCAGTCTAGCTATTATGTAGATTGGGGTAAGATCACGTGATTGTTAGTAATTGTTTCATTTCGAAAAGTTTAAAGCAAATTTTTTCAATAATCAAAATCTTAATGATATACTATTTGCTTAGTATTGACATTTAACACTTAGGTCAGTAATTTAAATATATATAAAAAAGCTTATTCTCCTAGGTATAGAGAGAATTAATTAACTTAGGTTAAAAGATAAAGAGGGAGAGATTATATCTTTCTCTTGCTAGTTTGAATGAGTGAAACTGTTTTTTGATAATCATAAACTAAACAAGCTCTGGAGGAGATATTACTTTAGCATTGAAACTGACATTCTTGCATACATTTTACAAGTAGTAAATAACTATTTAAACCGAGTCGGATAGAAATATGGTTTTTCTAAAAAGTGATTATGGGTACAGTATACAAAAATTATACATAATTTTTTTTCATATACATATAATTTAAAGCTCCAATTTTAAGACAGCATATTCTCTATCAAAGTCTAGGTACACAGAATCATGTCTTAGTAACATGTAATGGATTCAGAAAACAGGAAAAGAGATATGTACCTACAAGATCACCAACCCAGATTCCGGCTTCATCACCTCCTGTACCAGCCCTAACTGCAAAAACACAACACATTTAAGTGTGGCATTATTTTCCCCCAAAAAAAAAAACTAAATGTTAATTTAATATGAAGATTTCTGTAGGGAAACTCTTAATGCAGTCAGAACCAATTCATACACCAAAAAGGACAATATCACATATTAAGGGTGTTAGCCCATGACACGGTTCAATTTCATAAGATTTTTTCAAAAAGGAGAAACTAAAACCTTGATTTCCAAAAATTTATTACTCCCTCTGTACTGTATACACAATCCAACAATAGAAAAAGCCAAGCCTAATCCCAAAAAGATGGGCTCGGCTACATGAACCAAGAATATGTCTCATGTGATCATCCACAAAAATGTTCCTCCTCCACTCACCCCTATTTAGAGCTACATCTTCTTCTTAATCCACACAGACCAAGGAATAATATTAAGTTAATGCAAGCGAGTCTAATTTTTTACTTTAAGAGAAAGATAAAGAAATAGTTGTAAACATGAGTATTATAAAATAGTAAAAGTAGACCCATGTAATAGGATAAGTGATGATAAAATAATATTATTAAGTTTCCATAAAAAGAAAGTGAAAGGGAAAAGCTTTATGGAACATCCTTAAATGAAAAGAAGGAAGAACTTTGTGAAATAGAGGAAATAGAAACAAACATAAATAATAGAAGAACCCATTGGTAATACTTGAATTATTTCAACTCATTTCTTGTCCCCTTCCTTCCCAACTGCCAGATCACAACAACAAACTAGCTAACTACCACCAACCAATTCTAATCTCCTTTGTCGAGCATTATGTTCACTAATCAAAATGTAGAGTGATGATATAAGACTATTATTGGGCCTGTGTGTGGACATATGGAATCTTCCCCATATACTCTCCCCTTAAATTCTTTCATTTACTAAGTAGGCAAAGGGAAAAGGACATTCTTTGATTTGAAAGTCAGCATCTTTGTCAAATTCTTATTAAAATATAACACTATTATATTATCCAATTTTCCCATCCTTTAAAAACAAGAACAGGGGTTAAGAGACTACAAGATTAGAAGAAACACAATGAAACAGAGTGATGTGTTTGCGGATGTGTTTGATGTGTTTGTGGTTTAGGATCGTTTTGGAGTGGATTAGGTGAATTAGAAACAAGTTCGTAACAAAAGGAAACAAGATAAACACTCAATGTAGAATCGGGTCTAAATTGTGTGTAAGGGAAATAATCTGGACCAAACACGAAGTAAGCTAGATTATTGAGCTTATACTAACTAGCACTAAGCAAAGAAAGTATAAGTTTTGTGAGACACAAAGTAACACACGAAATTCACAAAGAAATTCAGATTCTGTTCTATTTCTTTCACTCTCCCCCAAATGAATTGGCAAGTGCCCTATTTATAGGAAGCTTTACAAATCCTTTAGCTTCCTATTTTACACGTCTAAAACAGAAGAAACAAGCCTCAATAAAGCTTTGTAACTCCTTTTACGAAATTCAAAACAGAATTTAAAACTGAATTAAAACTGAGCATGATTCAAGCCTTGAATCACGCTTTGACTAAGTCACTAAATGACTGATTATTTGAGCAGCTATTACGTGCATATTTGACAGAAAATAACCTCCCTAATTAAAGCTTTAAACGACTAAAATAAACAGCAAATAAATCATAATTATTCTCCCACAGAAATCGCCATGAATCAAGCATTAACCCCCTTTTTTAGCGGTGGCGTTAATTTGGCTGTTTGAAAACTTCTTCTTGACCGTCCCCTTTAACTGGCCATAACTTCCCCTTTGCTCTCCTCCCATTTAAGGCAAGAAACAAAAGGATTAATTGAAGAGAACCCCACGAAATTATCACCCAAGGACTTGGACTTTTCGTGGATGAACAAGGCATGGACCGTCGTTTGAACTTCTGGAACTTTATGGACTTTAGTTAGGACTTGATTGCTTGCTGCCATATCATTCTCCCCCTCTTCGGAAAAGTTTGCCCTCAAACTTTCATCATCTAGATATGGGCTCAAGTCTCCCACATTGAACGTTGCACTTACGCCACCAAACTCACCAGGTAGATCAATCTTGTAAGCACTTTCCCCAATTTTCTCCAAGACTTGAAAGGGACCATCTGATCTAGGCATGAGCTTATTTTTCCTAAGGTTAGGAAAACGTTCCTTCCTTAAATGTAGCCAAACCAAGTCACCCTTAGCAAATGTAGGTTGCTTTCGGTTTTTATTTGCACGGTCTTTGTAGACTTTGTTCATAGCTTCAATCTTCTCTTTGACTTTGGTGCATGTTTTCTGAAATGCTTCCCACCTCTTCTTAGGTTCTCCATGTATCAAATCTCCTTTAGGCAAGGGAATTAACTCAATGGGCAGCAAAGGATTAACCCCATACACCACTTCAAAAGGACTATGAGCAGTAGTAGAAGAAGGAGACCTATTGTACGCAAATTCAGCATGGGCTAACTTAACATCCCAATCCTTTTGAGTTCTACTCACTAGACCTCGTAACAAAGCACCAAGGGTTCTATTAGTCACTTCTGTTTGACCATCCGTTTGTGGATGATGAGAAGTACTAAATAGGAGCTTAGTTCCCACTAATTTCCACAAAATCCTCCAAAAATGACTAAGGAACTTAGTATCCCTATCCGAAACAATGGACCTTGGAACCCCATGTAAACGAATGATTTCTCTAAAGTATAAATCAGCAACTTTAGAAGCATCATCTGTTTTGTGACATGGAATAAAATGAGCCATTTTAGAAAAACGGTCCACCACCACCATGATACTATCTTTCCCCCTTTGAGTCCTAGGGAGACCCACAATAAAATCCATGCTCACTCCTTCCCATGGAACATCCGGAACGGGTAATGGAGTGTAAAGACCCTTGTGAAAAGTACTCTTGGATTTTTGACAAGTAGAACACCTTTCCACAATGTGAGTTACGTCTTTGATCATATGGGGCCAATAGAAATGTTCTTGAAGCATTTCTAATGTCTTATGTATTCCAAAATGACCAGCAATTCCTCCCCCATGGATTTCACGAACCAAGAGTTCACGTACACCATTCTTAGGCACACAAAGTTTGTTGCCTTTGAATAAGAACCCATCTTGAACCGTGTAGTCTTGAGTAGGTTTCTTGAATTTTCCAGAAAAATCCTCATCTTCTTCATAGTGATTTTTCAAGTGTTCAAACCCAAGAATCTTCGTATGAACCATAGCTAATAGATAGCTTCTCCTTGATAATGCATCAGCTACAACATTCTTCTTCCCTTCTTTGTACCTCGAACTGAATGTAAAAGATTGAAGAAATTCAACCCATTTAGCATGTCGGTGATTAAGCTTCTGCTGTCCATGAATGAATTTCAAGGCTTCATGATCCGAATGTAAAACAAACGGTTTTGGCCTTAGGTAATGAGACCAATGATCTAGAGCCCGAACAATAGCATAGAACTCACGATCATAATTTGAATAATTAAGCTTAGCACCACTTAATTTTTCACTGAAATAACAAATAGGTCTCTTTCCTTGAATAAGAACAGCACCAATACCCACGCCACTTGCATCACATTCAACCTCAAACAGTTTATCAAAATCTGGCAATGCAAGAACCGTTGTATTGCACAATTTCTCTTTGATTTCTTCAAAGGCTTTTTGAGCAGATTCACTCCAATTGAATGCACCTTTCTTCAATAACTCGGTCAAAGGAGCTGTGATTGTTGAGAAACTTTTGATAAAGATTCTGTAAAATGAGGCAAGCCCATGAAAACTCCTCACTTCATGCACATCTTTCGGCACTTTCCAAGTTGAAATAGCCTTCACCTTTTCTGGATCAACCTGTACTCCTTCACTAGATACAACATATCCTAGGAAAGTAATATGCTTACACATGAAAGCACACTTTTCTAACTTCCCATACAATCTGTTAGTCCTTAAAACCTCAAATAAAGATTTTAAATGTAACAAATGCTCGTCTATGGACTTGCTATATACTAGAATATCATCTAAATATACAACAATGAATTTGTTGAGAAAAGGACGCAATACCTCATTCATGAGTCTCATGAAAGAACTAGGAGCATTGCAAAGACCAAATGGCATGACAAGCCATTCGTATAAGCCTTGCTTAGTCTTAAAAGCTGTCTTCCATTCATCACCTTCACGAATTCTCATTTGGTGATAGCCACTTCTCAAATCAATTTTACTGAAAATCTTGGCTCCACTCAACTCATCAAACATGTCTTGAAGCCTTGGCATAGGAAATCTGTATTTGATAGTAATATTATTGATAGAACGACTATCAATACACATTCTCCAAGTTCCCTCTTTCTTAGGTACTAAAAGAGCAGGAACAGCACATGGGCTAAGACTTTCACGCACATAACCCCTTTCTATGAGTTCTTCAACTTGTCTTTGCAACTCCTTGGCCTGATCGGGACTACACCTGTAGGCTGGCTTATTAGGCAATTGAGCTCCCGGAATCAAGTCAATAGCATGCTCAATACCTCGAAATGGAGGCAGGCCTTGTGGCAAATCACTAGGAAATACATCAGAAAATTCCTCTAGCAATTTCTTCAAAGGCAATGAGTTAGTAACATTGGAAAAGGTTTCATCAACAGGTTTAACAACAAGGAAAAACCCTTCCCCTTCCATAGCATACTCACGCTCAAACTCACGTCTTGAAACCAGAAAATTAGGTTTCTTTTCCATCATAGGTTCAACCTTTGGAGGCAAAGGAAGTAACCTGATTTTCTTTCCCCCATGAGCAGTGACCGTATAAACATTAGAAACACCATCATGCAACGCATTTCTATCAAACTGCCATGGTCTACCCAGCAAAATATGACACGCACTCATAGGCAGAATATCACACCAACGTTCATCATGAAAATTTCCAATTGTAAAAGAAACTAGAGCTTGTTTCTTAACCTTTAAACCGGTGTCATTATCTAGCCAATTTAACTTATAAGGCTTAGCATGTTCACGAGTAGGTAATTTCAGTTTACTTACAAGTTCCTTAGAAGCCACATCTGTACAAGAACCACCATCTACAATCACATCACAAATCTTGTCTCGTACCTTGCATCTGGTATGGAAAAGATTCTCTCTTTGTTGCACATCCTTGAGAGGTTCAGAATGTAGGATCCTTCTCATAACACCACACAATGGAGTGGCGTCTTCTTCAGCTCCATATTCCTCATATTCCTCTTCTTCTTCCTCATTTTCCTCGGAATCATACCCTCCTTCATGAATGGTGAGTGTGTTCCGTTTTGGACATTCACTAGCAATATGTCCCTTTTCATGGCACTTGTAACACGTTCTCTTGGAAGCTTCTTGCTTGAAATCCGTTTTTCCTCCTTTGAATGAGTTAGGAGTAAAAGTGGATTTGGCAGCAACCTCACCTTTTCCTACGGAAGGAAAAGCTTTGTAAGGAGGCCTCGAAGTAGGTCTTGGCCTATCTTCTTTGTGTTGTGCCTCAACCTTTCTGGCTGCCTTAACAACTTCTTCATAGGTGGAATAAGGTAGGAGATCCACCTTATTGGCAATCGGTTTTGACAACCCTTTGGTAAAACGCGCAATTTTGAGTGGCTCTCTCTCTTGCATATCACATACCAAACTGAGTTTCTCAAATTCTCGCACATAATCATCAACACTTCGTTCCCCTTGAGCTAGGCGAGTCAATTTTACATATTGATCTTGCTCATACTCACGTGGAATCCAACGTTGCTCCATCTTTTTTCTGAGTTTTACCCATGACTCAATCTTACCCTTTCCTTCTCTCCTCCTTTTGGCCTTCAGATTATCATACCAAAGTCCAGCAAGTTTGGTTAACTTTAGAATCGCCATTTTACAACTCCTAGTATCATCATACTCCTTATACTCAAAGATACTCTCCAATCTACGTACCCAATCAAAAAAAACTTCTGGATCGTTAGATCCATCAAATTCGGGAAGATCTAATTTGAGACTTCTATCTTCTTGATAACCACGAAATTGTGATTCCCCTTGGGTGGGTGTGGAATTGGAATGTTCTAATTCCTCTAACCTTCTACCTTGTCTAAGGCATAGGTCAGCAATGGCATCCATACGTGTTTCATGCTTTTTCATTTCGTCATGCATTTCCTGGAGTTTTCCAAGAATGTCTTTCATCACTTCGTGAGATGTTGAGTTGGATGAACTCGAAGCCATACTCCAAAGCCTTTGCTCTGATACCAACTGATGTGTTTGCGGATGTGTTTGATGTGTTTGTGGTTTAGGATCGTTTTGGAGTGGATTAGGTGAATTAGAAACAAGTTCGTAACAAAAGGAAACAAGATAAACACTCAATGTAGAATCGGGTCTAAATTGTGTGTAAGGGAAATAATCTGGACCAAACACGAAGTAAGCTAGATTATTGAGCTTATACTAACTAGCACTAAGCAAAGAAAGTATAAGTTTTGTGAGACACAAAGTAACACACGAAATTCACAAAGAAATTCAGATTCTGTTCTATTTCTTTCACTCTCCCCCAAATGAATTGGCAAGTGCCCTATTTATAGGAAGCTTTACAAATCCTTTAGCTTCCTATTTTACACGTCTAAAACAGAAGAAACAAGCCTCAATAAAGCTTTGTAACTCCTTTTACGAAATTCAAAACAGAATTTAAAACTGAATTAAAACTGAGCATGATTCAAGCCTTGAATCACGCTTTGACTAAGTCACTAAATGACTGATTATTTGAGCAGCTATTACGTGCATATTTGACAGAAAATAACCTCCCTAATTAAAGCTTTAAACGACTAAAATAAACAGCAAATAAATCATAATTATTCTCCCACAGAAATCGCCATGAATCAAGCATTAACCCCCTTTTTTAGCGGTGGCGTTAATTTGGCTGTTTGAAAACTTCTTCTTGACCGTCCCCTTTAACTGGCCATAACTTCCCCTTTGCTCTCCTCCCATTTAAGGCAAGAAACAAAAGGATTAATTGAAGAGAACCCCACGAAATTATCACCCAAGGACTTGGACTTTTCGTGGATGAACAAGGCATGGACCGTCGTTTGAACTTCTGGAACTTTATGGACTTTAGTTAGGACTTGATTGCTTGCTGCCATATCACAGAGGGATGAGGGTAATGGAGGGGAAATCAGAGGGGGAAAATCCATGTTCCTCTAATCCAATGTATAAAAAGGTAAGGTGCACCAAGGAGATAGAGTCCCACTGCACCTAAATGAACCTCCTTAGAGACACTAAATGAAAATTTAAAAAGTTATGATTTACGCCTGAGGTGCACCTAAGTGTGCCATGCTAAAGTTGCCTCGCCTTTAAAAAAAAGGCGCTTCACCCTTGCACCCTGAGATTCGGTCATCTAGGAAAAGTAGAAGAGGGAGTGACTCAAGATTGCCTTATGGATATTCCCTTCCTGAATGGTAATTTTCTTATTCTTTCTTTGACACAAAATGCAAAATAAATCATCCAGACTTCCATTTTATCTTACATTAAAAACATAAAAAAAAAATATAAAAATAAGGTAAATTCAATGCAAGTAGAGAACCTGAAAGTTAACCAAAATCAGAGGTTTCCATGGGAATTCAATCTTTTGACCATATAGACTTGATCAAAACAAGAGTATACCAAATAAAATTTCCCTTTCTGAACAATCAATTAACTAATAACAAATCAATCAACCAATAACTGAGACAACAAAACATGTAAAGAGGTCATCCAACTCAATTATCGAAATTTTAGTGAAAACATCTCCTATTGCAAGCATATACTAAAACTGCAAAGCAGTTCCTTGCTTTCAACATTTATGAACAAAATCATCAGTTACCCATGAAGAAGCTGCTATTATATACATGTAACTTTTTTATTTTCTTTCCTGTCAGTCTTGCAGCCACTTCCATTACACTGTAAAGTCCTTCACCATAAAGTTCTAGCACATGAAGAAAGTCCAATCTAAAGGACTAAGCAATTACAATTAATCAAGGAGAATGCTAATGAAGAAGCTGAGAGAGGTTAGTTTGATATTGAGGAAGAGTATCATGACTATTTGTTATCTCGTCAACATGTTCTACCATTTGCCCTTTCCCAAGGTCCAGTAGTCACTCTAAACAACTCTAAATAGTAAGGACTACTATACAAAAACATATACAGGTAAATACTGGAAATACATCATATTCTACCTTCAAGCAATATATTCCGAGCATCAAGAGGATCAGCAGGGAGAAGCAGAACCTGTCCATGTTGCAATATTCAATCAAAGGTTAACAGTAAAACAATGTGTGTGTGAGAGAGAAAGAGAGATAATTATGAAAATTGAAAATGGAATTTCCATACAAACTATGCAAATAGAAAGAGAGACATTGTGGTGGAGAGGTGACTAGTACAGAAGATTACCTTTATACTCTCCTCAAGCTCTTTGAGTTCTCTTGTCAAAATTTCGACTTCAATTGCAATCATTTGTTCCATATCATCATCCATACCCTCCTCTTTCGATAATGCTGGCATAAGCAAAGTGTATAACTTTTAGCATTATACTCATAGAATGACAAGAAAGCAGAAAAAATTATCCTGATATGATATCTGACAGAAAGTTTTATAGAAAAGAAAGGAAAAGAATCAACCTTTTGCATCTTCTAATTGCTTCTCACACTCCCTAAATCTTCTATAGGTTGAGACCACCTAATAAATCATCCAATGCAAAGAATAGAACTTGATGACATATGACCACATGAATTAGAAAGCACAGTATAATGAAATCAGGAATACCTCATTAAGCTCTGATACAGATTGTGCCACTTTTTGGTATTCACTTGGATTTGACACGACATCTGGGTCAGCAAGCTTGACCTGTCACCAATAACGTAGTCAAAGCAAGAAATATACAACTTAATACCTGCAACACATCATCTTTCCAATCACTTTGAATATATTTGGGTTTCCTACATTTTTATATTGTAAAAAAATTGATAAGATATTCAAACAACAAAATCAAGAAGTTAGACACTTTCACGTGGGTAAAATAAGAAAAGAAAAGTATTGTCTGTATACCTCTATACAGGAAAATTTTAACAATGAATATTGCATTTTCACAGGTCAAGTAAGCACATAACGCATGAGTGTACGTTAGCTTGCATGTTATAGATTTCTTTCTTCAAGTACTAATGTGTGATTTAAATTTAAAACTTTCGCACTTCCAAAATCCCAAATTTGGTTGGATATTGCTCAAATTATAGAGTTTTAAGTTGTCTAACAGTAAAGCAAGAATCAATTGTTCAGTTTCCCTCACTGCACAAGAGATTTTATTAGATAACCTTTCAGACTAGCAAAATAATGCAAAGTCTTTTGCAAGGGAATTTTTCGTAATCTATTCCCTACAACAAAATTTTCAATAAAATATAAAATTTCGTGCCTTAATAAAAGCGCTATTGAAGCTCTAAAAATCCAGAAAATTCTTAGGCATCAAGTGAATTTTAATTTTGAAACCATAAATTCCTAATGACCCATAAGGCCATAACATGGGCTCACACTATTCCAATGAAAAATCTCGGAAAAATGCTAATTGAAAAATGCACAATCCCTCCTTCTAATTAAAAATGTTCTCTTTGAATCTGAAGGGCTCTAATTTGGGTATTGCTAGCAAAAAGGGGGAAGAGAGAGAGAGAAACAATCACCTAATACCCATTAAAGGAAAAGATTACATGCACCTTTCAAATATTACTACATATCGTAGGTCTCATTGACACTTGAGCCCCTCTTCAACCACTTACTCAATCCACAAACAAAGGACTTAGGAAAAGGAAAACAAAACAAGCATAAAAAAATTCTAAGAACTGCTCTTGTTTCTGCTAATAGTGAAGATTGTTATGCTTTGCAGCATAGGCTTTTAGCTGACTAGTCATTTGGAGCACTGGAGATGATATGCCTTTCAGAATTCCTCCCAGAGTTCCATTTCTGGAGAACTATAAAAGGTGTGAGATGAGGTGGTAAACTCCCATATAAGAAATGTGATATCAACTTATAAGCTATCTATTTTTCATGGTCAGAATTTGAAGGGAAACCCAACACTGTGTCCAACAAAATGGTAAACCCTCCCATCATGTGGGGGATAAAACTTTAAAATGGCTACCACCTTTGTCACCACTCCACACAGGAGGAGAGTCAGACCACTTGCAAGCTCAGATGAGACTTCATCTCGAAATCAATAAGCAACAGAAGGAGAAACCACCAAGGAATATAAAGTGAAACAACAGACATTTGCACACACTTATATGGAGTATGCAAAGTCCCCTCACTTTTGAGTCCCCTACAAACTTGAGCAAACAGGAAAGTAATCAAAGTATACAACAATCTTCATTGAGGGAGGGAGTGAGAGACATCCAATAGGATGGAAATCATTCTCTGGCAAATAATGGTTAGGGCCATACTTTAAACCAAGAAGACCTAAGAAGTTGTACCATGTTAATTTATAAAGGAAGTTCTCTGAAAAAGGTAACAGATAAACAAGGGAACCGAGCCTTACCAATTAAAAAAATTAACAATCAAGGAAAAGTCCCCTAGTTTATAAAGGCAATCATTTTTCTCTGTAATTCTCAAGTAGGAGACACCTCACTTGAGTACACACCTATAGGGGTATCACCATATCCTTCTAATTCGGAAAAAAAATCCTGAATTTCTCTCTAGTGTTCTTTGGCTACTCCCATTCCTAAGTTTTTTGAGGTTTTATACAATCAAACATTTCATTCGTAATCATCACATTTAGGTCAAAAACAACTTTGAAACCCAAGATGTCTCATTATCCATTTTAAAGGGTTGCACAATAATTGCCCATTATCCTATCATATCGAAATTCTTAAACTCTCTTTCTTAGAACAATTTTTGCCCACAAGAATCTTCAAAATCACACAATGACCTTTTCTTTCCAAATTCCCTTAGCCAAACTAACATTAGCACACTCCATTTATACAATCGTTTCTTGATAACAAACAAAACAATTCTAGAGCACTAACTCTTTAGTTTTCACATTCCAACATTTCCTAACTGTAACAACATTGCAAATCAGCATTTTACCGTTTCCATCCCGGTTTTAAACTTCAATGCAACATAAAATTCTAAGCAAATTCCTCAATAACCGCTTTGAATCACATTTCCACACTTATTGTACTTATAAAAAAAAGGAACCACATTTGCGTATTTCTACGTTCCGTTTTGTTAAAGCATAAATGATTTGACAACTAGCACACTTATCTACAACCAACTCAAAGTAACATACAGACAACTCTTTCCACGTCTTCTCCGCCGATTCCAGCTTCGCAATCAGATAAGGTTCCTGTAAAACAATAAAAAAAAACAATTAAAAGACCTCATTTCAGAGTTTGGGGAAAAAGGAAGAGTAAGGAGGAGAGTGAAAAGCATACAGCCATGCAAACGACGCCGGAGCTCCGGCGAGGCTTCGGAGACGGAAATTGAATAGAATAAGATGTTCTCTGGTGTGGTGCGGGGTAGGGTGTTGAGAGAAAGCGGTTTGAGGGCGCCGAGACACGGAGGTTGAAGCTTGTTGATAGGCCGTTCATGACTGGTGTATAGGGGAGAAGATAAGAAGGTGCTATTGCGCGGAGAGTTTAGTATGGATAAAGTGAGACTGTGATTCTTAGAGAGCTGCTTTTTTGCTCCTTTCTTGATATTGTGAACGTAAGCCGATGTTAATTGGCTTAATTTACAGCTGTTTAATGGTGATATTAACATAAGCCCGAAAATTTAGGGCTTTTTGGTTAGATGTCGGGTTGTGAAGGACGAGCAAAGCCTGGAAAAACAGGCTCATTTAATTTATCGGTGTCATATTGGATCAAATTCGATTTTCTTTGAGCAACTTTAGTTTATCCATCGATTATTTTTTTCGAAGAAGCAAATCAAGCGGCAAATTGAAGAGTTAACTATCTTTTTTTTTTTTTTTCCTTTTATGATCACATAACTACCTCTCTCTTTTCATTTGTAAGGATGTTATAGGTTAACTTATTAATAGGTTACATATTATGTCACTATTAATAAATAAGTACAAAGTATAAATGACTGCAATATTAATTAATCTTGGTGGACTCTTTTTATCATGGAAAAATAGTACATTGGCTTCTCAGTATCTTATATGAAAGCCTGATTTCTAATTTTCACCAAATGCAAATGTGTGAAGGGATTTTTCGTAATGCAAATACAGAAAATAATAGGTATACTTTAGGTGATTGAGTGTATCTTTTCTACCTTCTCCACTATTGGTCAATTTCAGGTGATCCAAACTATAAGAAAATGTTTCTCTCTTGCATAGTTTTAAAAGGAGGTTGATATTCATGGAAGCAACTTGAACTCAGCCAACCAATTTTCTCCACAAGCACATGTTAGGAATGCATAAGTGAATCTCGAAACATCTCTCGTTAATCTCTACCTATCACACGTATAAAATAGGTATTTTGCACATTATTTGACCACATTGCCCTTACCTCTATAATTATGTAACTTTCGTGAATGGGTAGAAGAAAAACAAGGGGGTGAAAAAATGGATAGTATACATGTAGGAATCGCCTGAAATATACGGTTCTTTCACAAAGAAAGCGTACATACGGTCCTTATTTTTATAATGTTCATTGATAAAAAAAATAGATATAAAATAAAACTAATAAAATAATAATGGAGTAATTAGTATTTGAGTTAAAAATCTTAGTATTTTGTAATTATTAATTATTATTGATACATATATCATATTTAATTATAATTATTAATACATAAAAAAAACTTATGGGGTGTGTGTTGCCTCATATTAACCCTTACATTTGAGAAATTATAATGAGATAAAACAAATACAAAGGAGAAAAAAGTACAACTTTGATTGTAATGCACCTACTATTTTCTGCCACATTAAAACTTTGCCAAAAAGAACTGTGTAAAATAAAAATTTGGACGAAGGAAAAAAATAATACAGATTATGTAGGTATCCCCATTTGTTTAGCTTAGGTCTCCAAAACGATGCAAACCAGTCAAGCGTGCAGGTTCTTGAAACCTTCCGAGAGGTATTGCCTTTGTGAATAGATCAATTGGATTTCTCGCATGATTTGATTTGTGTAATATCGATCTTCCTTCTATCTCTAAGACATAGTGGAAAAGAACTTATGATTGATATGGTTCGTTATATCGCATTTGATGTAGCCCTCTTTGATTTGTGAAATACAAGTTGTATTGTCTTCAAAAATTATGGTTGGTCCTTCTTTGGATGATTTTATACCACTTTCTTTCTATATATAGTGGATTAAGGATAGTTAGCAAACTCCTGCGAGCTTCATAGAGTGCAATTAATTCAACTTGATTTGGTGAAGAGGTTGTTAGTGTTTACTTCATTGATCTCCAAGAGAATGATGTATTTCCATAGCTGAAGAGTTGGCTTGTTTGAGATTTTACTTCGATAAGATCTGACAAATAACTTGTGTTGGAAGTTACGACAAGATTAGGGGTTCCATTTCTTGGATAGATTAACCCTAAGTCGGTTATCCCACATATCATATATGTAATGGGGTAAGTATTCTACTCTATTCTAATGCTTGCTTGTGGGTATATGATATATCTTGCAAGCAAGTTAATCGAGAATGCAATATTTAGTTTAGTGTTAATGGTTAGATACATCAAAACTCCAATAGCACTTAAATATGGTGCCTCGGGACCAAGCACATTTCACCTTCTTCTCGAGGGTGGAAAAAATCTTCGTAAATCTTTAATGAACAAATAATCATATTGAACCCAACATGTGTGCCTTGTCCATGTAGTAATATTTTCTTGGAATAACTTGTTTAATGAATAAGTACTCCATCCTTTAGATATTCAATTTGTAAACCAATATCAAACTTTTCCTTCCAAATTTTTTTTTCATACAATTTGTGGTTTCTTCTATTTCACTAGGTGTCCTAATGTTGTTTAAGTTATGAACATAGACTACTATTGAAGATATATGGACAAATTTGGTCTTTTCTTATAACCTTTGTTTAAAAGGTATTCACTTAAAAGGTTATACCACATCCTTCTAGACTATTTTAGTCCATAAAGAGATTTCCTTTATTGAATGAAGATTTTCAGGTTGACCTTTTTGCTATAAGTAGTTCAAGTCTTTTAGGAACAAGTAAATAAATGTGTCAAGTGACGCATAAAGATATGCAGTCACGACATCCATAAGGCGCATATGTAATCTTTTGAGGAATCTTAATATTTTATTCCCGACCTTTGAGGAAAACTACTGTGCATTGGGTTGGGTTAGGGCCAGGATGTGTCACATTCAAAATGGGTCGGTCGGGTCAAAGAAGATGCAAAACGAGTCGCATAGAGCCAAAGAAGATACATAATGGGCTGAGTCGAGACAGGCTATCCGAAGAGTATATAGTTTTTATCTGTAGAGGGTGATAGTTTAAATGTATCACCTCCAATCTTTGATAGTTGACCATCCCCAAGTAATGTGGAAATAATTCATTATCTGATAGTGTTTAAAAGTTTTGAAAACTATCGGCCCATAACTGACTATACTTGACCCATTAAAGACCCAATAAAACATGACCCTTTAAGAGACCGACCTATTAGGTCCATTATTGATTAGACCATTTTACAAACAGGTCGGTCAAGGCCCCTTAATGAGGCCCCTTCCATTTGAATAGGTCTAAGGAAAACCTTAAGCTACAAGTCTAACCTTTTACCTTCTAACTTCATTCTTCTCTTTTCTCCTTCTTACACATACCCATTAATTTTCAACTAGTTTTACTCCTTTTTGAGTTTATGTTGCTCGACTAAAGACTTCTTGTTTTACAAGGGATAATTCTACCTGGATTACTTCTTTCCAGTTTGCTAAATCACTCCTTCGTTGACATTCATCATTTCATATTGGTTCTATGTCGACAAACCAATAAATGGGTACGACAGTATATGGCAGACGACACTGTAGGTGGCGACGTATTCTCCCTTTGTCCGCGATTTGTTTTTCAACATGACGATTCATATTTGTTGTATACGAAAGTTTCTGGTAGATGGGACTATAGGTCACGACGACTTTAGGTGGTCACCACCGATCTTGACATTTTAGATGCTCTAGGCGTAATAATATTTGCGGGCCCCTTTTGTTCTAAGTGTAAATTCCTTATTCATTTCCCTGTATTAAACACATGATTATATAGAATATAATTATTTTATACTACTAATTTCATCTGTAAAATAATTCAACCATTGTAAAAGTAATTGAAAAAAAATATTAAAAAAAGGTATATACGAGGTCTACTAATGAAATAATATTTTTTTTAGAACCAAACTAATAAAATAAATTAGAATAATGATGATGATGATGATAAGATCTTTAAATAAGTGTTAATAGAATACATATAATCTACAATAATTAGGTGTCTCATTGGATAATAAAGGTATATTTAGCAAATTATAAAATTGCAAAACTCAAAAACCCAACTTTAATACCAAAGCATATATGTAATACATAATATATATTTTAATACCCAATATGCTACTACACAAAAACATACCATTATCATTATACCTAATATCTACTAAGATAAAATTTTGATTGTATTTTAGCAAAAAACTAAAACTAAAAATCTTAAATTTAAGATATTTGTATAGTTATCTGATATAGTTAGGTTGACAAGAGAGTAAATTTATTCATTTCAAGACTCCATAAACTTGATAAATTATAGAGCATAATTTTAGGAATCAGAAAAATAGAGAATAATAACTTAAAGTAGAGATACAGATACAAATTTTCATTAAAAACTAAAATATTTAATGTCATAAATACTTTAAATTAATTATCATAAAAAACTTAGTTAAGACTTTTAAAAAAATTTATTTAAACAATGGTTTTAAAATTATTTTTGGACCCCTTCCGATCCTTGGGCCCTAGGCGGTGGCACTTCATGTAATCGTGTTTATGCCCAGGGACGACATTGCAGGTGGTGGTAGACGGCAACGGCTCCTGGCAAGTGGAATAGGAAAGGATAAGAGAGAGATGAGAGAACGAGTGAATAAATGGAAAAAGAAAGGAATAAAATTGTAATTTACATGGGAGTGCTTAACAGTCTCCATTAATAATAGGACTTAACCGCTACATTCATAAGCTAAGTGATCTAATTTCACCATACTTCCTAGTGCACCAAGCAAGGTGCCAACATGTGCATCCGTTTCAAAGACCTCGCATCAAGTTGTAAAAAAAAGTACTCCCTCCATCCCTAATTATCTGCTACTTATTCTAATTATATCACAACAAATAATATATTCAAGTAGTATCTTATTGGATTCATTTCAATGTAAATGTTTAGATTATCAAGTTTTCATAATTTTTTGTCTTACGAATTTAGGTATAAGGACATTTTAAATTGTGTAAAGACTAGGAGTTAAGATAATAATTAGGACCCAAACTTTCATTTTTTCACTATATGGGACCTGTAACTTTTTTTGACACTTTTAAGAACATGCAATTGGCTTTTCAACTATTTAACTCGACGTTAACTCAACTTCAACCCGTTAGAACAAAAAAAAAATTATTTTTATAAATGAAAAAAATTATTGGAAATATTTAAACCCAATGCAATTGTTTCATAGTATAAAAATAACTACAAAAAACAAAAAATAACAAAAAATTCATATATTGTCCAAAAATATATTATTTCATAAATCCAAAAAATAATTAAGGAAGTCCAAACTCCATTGAGCAATCATTATCCGCTTTGAATCCAATGATAAACCTGCAATTTGCAATCAAACAAATATAGATGAAAGAGTGTCCGCAATATTGCTAACATCGACTAGCATTGCATAATTGTATAATTTAATCTCAATTCGTCTTAGCTGCTACTATTCAAACAAAATGACAACATTAACAAAGCTATCCACAACAAAGCACAAATCAATTTAATCACACACACACACAATATATATATATATATATAGAACCTTTTGCTAAATAAGAACCAAAATTTTACACCATACAATCTCCAAATCTAACGGATGAGGTTGAGTGAAAAAGAATGGCAAAAATATAAATAATGATAAAATTGACACATGTTTCCCCATTTTCATAAATATACTGAGATAAAAACCACTTTTTGCAAAACTCTAAGAAAAAGTTGTATTTTCTGATATCAATTCAGCTGTACTTTTCTGTAAAACATTTGTTACAAACTTATGTTCTATTGTTTTAAATGTTTGTTCTATTATTTTAAACTTCTATTTTATTCTAAAGATATGTTTCGTTGTTCTAAACTTCTATTCTATTTTTTTAATGTTTTAAACTTTTGTTCTATTGTTCTAAACTATTGTTCTATTATTTTAAACTATTGTTATATTATTCTAAACTATTGTTATATTATTCTAAACTATTGTTCTATTGTTCTAAACTATTGTTCATAAAGTTCTAAGTTTATGTTCTATTATTCTAAATTATTGTTCTAATGTTCTGAACTTTTATTTTATTGTTCTAAACTTCTATTCTATTGTTCTACAGATTGTCACGTATGTTCTAAATATTTATTCTATTGTCTAAGATCTAATACTGATATTCTAAAGTTTAATACTAGTGTTATAAGGTCTAATCTCGATGTTTTAAACATTAGAACAAACATTTAGAACAATAGAACATAAGTTTAGACAATATAATCGAAGTTTAGAACACTAGGACAATAGTTTAGAACAATTTAACATTAGAACAATAGAACATAAGTTTTGAATATTAGAACAAAAGTTTAGAACATTAAAATAGAAGTTTAGAACAATAGGAAGAAATTTAAAACATTAGAACGATCGTTTAAAATCATGGAATAGAAGTTTTAGAACATCCGTACTAAATTTTAGAACAATAATATAAATGTTTGGAACAATCTTTACTAATTTTTAGAATAATAGAATAAATAATTAAAAGATGAAAAGTTTCCAATATCATGAAGAACGAGGTACTGTATGTATATCATGACTTTTGAAACGTTAGGGGAAAGGTGTTGTACATTAATAGTGAGAGCACAAAAAAGTTCTAATAAATTACACTTTCGCCATAAAAAAGCTGAAATATTTTGGGCCATCAGATTTTTTTATCAACGCTGAGAGACAAGTTCTCATATAAAGGGAGGGTTCTCACATAATCCCGCCCATATATATATATATATATATATATATATATATATTTGTAAAATTAAAATTAAGATACTTAAAATGATAAGGATAATAAGACATATTGACTCTTCATCTCCTAAATTCAACGGATGATATTTTACATACATGTAGTGACCCTTTTTTAACTCATGGTAATAATTTTTTTACTTATAGTGACTCTTTTTATTGTTATAATGACCTTTTTTATTATTATAGTGACTATTTTTTATTATTATTATAGTAACCATTTTTATGTGAAATCTCTAGTGTTGAATCTTACTATTTGAATGACCAAGGTTTCTTCTTATTTTAAATACTCTTCTTATTGGATCTCTCTTATATATATATATATATATTCTAAAAATGAGTATGGTTGACTGTGATTAGTTACTAGTGTAATGAATTCTACTATTCACGTTGATTGTGAACTTATGAGCTAAGATTTATGATCTTACATCCAAAAATAAATGTATTGTTATGAGGGAGCTATCCTTGATATGTTTATAATATTGTTCTTACCAAGAATTATAGTTGGTTAAGAATGGTCGAACAACCATGTGAAGAGCTGGCTTGAAGAAACAGAAGAGAATTCCGATTATGACACCAAATTATATAGTTGCAAAAGAAACGTTGTTTTGTTATCTTGTAAATTAAATTAATTAGTTTTTTTATTTGCTATTTAATTTATGTTGGATGAGCCCCGTGCTTAATCAGGGTTAAAAAAACCACAAAAAGTTCATTGTTAGTAGCAAAAAGTGTAAACATAAGTATCAGATTTCAAACGGTGAAAAAATTAAAAATTTGGTCTGAATTGTTACCTTATCTCTAAAGATTAGGGCAAAACCATTAGAGATATGTGTAGAAGTTTTTCATTCATTTACGTCTGTTGCCAACAAGAAGAAAACTTAAAAAGAAAAACAAGTTACAAAAAAAAAAAAAAATTAAAAAATACGAACAAATGTATAAATTTATAACTGTATAAAGCTATTTCATCATCCCTAAAACGCGTGTCCAGAAACTGCTCGAATCTCCCTCAAATACTCTTTGCTATTCGAACCCAATTCCCGAACTTCTTCAACACATCACATTCATATTAATTCACCACAGAGGAGAGAGAATCAATCATCCAACCAATGGCGCAAAACCCTCAATTGTTCCCCAATGGAATGCCCGTTCCCTTTTACGGCGAAGTGTTTGTGTTGGCTAGAGATGGGGTCGAGTTTGAGGTCGACAAAATTCCTGGGTCAGCTCCAATTCCTCAAAATTTTCAAAATTTATATATCTTTAGTGTTCGATTACGTTGAATTTTGATGGGCTTGAATGCTTGATCTTTTTTCTTTATATATCTCGGTTTTATTGTTGTTTATTGGATGATCTGTTGATAAATTTGGTGGGTATGTTGTGACTTAGGATTGGATTTCGATTTTTTGGCTTTCTTGTTGTTTTATTGTTATGATTGAGTGGGTGTTTTCGAGTTTTTTGGATTTTGGGTTGGTTGATTTGTAGCGAATTTTTGTGGGTTTGTTTTAAAATTGGGAAATTTGCTGAATTGTTGTTGGATTGATGTAAATTTGGAATTTTTTGAAGTAAAAAAGTTGGAATTTTTTTTTAATAATTTTGGATGTAGGATGGAGATTGGATTATAGAGGTACAAGAAGAGGATCAAGTAACTTGACATGTGAAGAATTTGATACTAGAATAAATTTTCCCTTTGATGGGAAACTTAGAAAATTAATAATAGTTTAATTACTTTTATAAATTCAAGCATGAATGAATCCCCTTAATTTGGAGGGAGCAAATGGGTAGAAAACTGAAGGTGATAGGAGATGAGAGATGACAGTTTTACAGAAGGGTTACGATGAATTGTCTATTGAAATTATTTGTGTTTTCTGCTCTGGATTTGGGGGCGTTTCATCTTTAAAGAGCACTCTCTACTTCCCCTGCGAGGTTGTTGATTAGTGGGTAGTGTGGATTGGATTGAAATCTTCTCGGGCTACATTTTTCAGTTGGTCAATTGATTAGTTATCCAGAAAGGAAAGGGTGGAAGTTTTCTTACGGACTGTTTAGTTGGTGGTGATGGGAACAGGGAATGGATCTGCTTGTAAAATTGTAAGGACAGTCTTACACCAATGCCCTTGCCACATGGTAAATATCGTTATCATCCCTTGCCCACTCAGGATATGGTATTGAGTGGTAATGGAAATTTATGAAAAACCTTAAGTTTGGGGATGGGATTTCATTAATGTCGAGTGCGTGGACATCAGGCTGGTACTTTTCATGCAAAATTACATATGAATTCATTTACATTACTTCCCTTTGTTCCTACCTCCGAACAGGCCTTTAGGGTAAGAGATGAAAGAAAATTTTGTCAGTCATGATGCAGAGTGATACTGTATACTCTTTTGTCCTTTAATAGTTTTTTTTTTTCAAAAAAAGATAAAACTCACTTATAATTGATCTTTTTCTAGAATGTCCTTCATAAGCACTTGAAATCCAAGTTTATAGTAGTTTGGTGTGGGGTTTGTATATAATTTCCTGGAAAGACTGTTTTTGTGTTATTCATGACCTTGTTGTATGAAGAGTTTAGGTTAATATTTCCACCACTCGGATCTTAGTCATGTTAGTAGCCAAGCCATTAATTCATCAGAATGATTCTTGGCTATATTGAAGATTTGAAGCCATACAAATGCCCTGTTACGATATTAACCTTTCCTCCTGAGCTAGTTATTCAAGTGGTTAGTTCCAGTTGCAAGGTTTAATTTGAAGTTACATCCATGTAAAGATGCTCTGCAGCAGTACAATGTGCCATTAATCTATTACTATTTCAAAGATTTAAACAATTGCCTACTATGCCAAGGGGTAGCATGTGGGGAGTTACATCGCCAGATGTCTGTGTCATTTCCTAATACCTTCCTGATATCAGTAATGAAAGTTGATTTTGTAGTCCTGCCTTTAAACATCCCTTCTGTATATGTTAAGGAGTCTGTGTTGTGGCTTTCTTGGTTGATACTATATGGAATATTCTTAGGTGTTGAATTTGAGTTCCTGTTGTTGAAGATGTATTACTCTTTCCAATGCAATGTTTCCGAAAGTTGTTATGGCACCATGCTTGATTTATTTGAGACATCCCCATTCAGAATAAATACGGAATGGAATACTTGTCCATAACAAAATTTGCAAGTACAATCTTGTTAAAACCTTGAATATTTAGGTACAAGAAAACAAGCATTACTTATTTTATTTTTGGATGTAGATGAGAACATATTAAATTTGAGTTGAATGCGTATGCTACACTTATGCATAAATAAAGAATATATAGTTGGGGGAAAGTTCTACAGCTTCAAAACTCTAATTTCTTTTGATTCTGCAACTATCACCTGTCTCAATTATGTTTTACTCGTTGCTAGGAGTGGGAAAGTGAAAGCCAAGGGAACAATCTACTTGTCAAACGTGCGCATGGTATTTGTTGCAAGCAAGCCTGTTGGAAATTTTTATGCATTTGATATGCCTCTGGTATGCGAACTTTTTCTTGGTCACTTATTCATGCTGTATTATTCCTTTTTTCTGAGCAAATAAACACTGCACCAACTTCCTTTCTATATTTGTCTAGCAGTTCATTATCTTTATTTTGTCACTGCAGACTGTTTTTGGTACAGCTTTGTCATTCTAATTTTAAACCCTCTTTCTTTCTTCCCTTCCATTTGATATTGACTTTGAGTTTTGTGTCATCGATCTATGGCGCCAGATGTTTCTCCAATTCTCCTCACAGATAGGAAATATCTTGTGCTAAAAAATAAGCAATTGAAGCTTTTTTTCTTTTGCTTTTTTTTATTTTATTTTCAAATTGGTTAGTTCTGTGAAAATGGTAATCTGGAGCAGGAGTTGTCTTTTTTTTTTTTTTTTAATTACAGTTTATTTATTTATTTATTTTATCTCTCTGTGTGTGTTTTTTGCTTGTTTTACATAGTGGTGATTGTTAATCTATAGTGGTGATTGTTAATCTGTATTTCCTTTCTGCAGTTGCATGTTCTTAATGAGAAATTCAACCAACCAATATTTCATTGCAACAATATTTCAGGACATGTGGAACCGGTGAGTTTTCAAATTTCCAGTTTTATGATGGTCACGTTCTTAGGAGTTTGGACAGTCCTTAATATTAAAGCTCTAAACTTGCAGGTTGTTCCTGAAAACGAGAATCGGGCTCTGTACTCAACCCACTCATTTAAGATTTTGTTCAAGGAAGGGGGCTGTGGTACCTTTATCCCATTGTTCTTTAACTTAATCAATTCTGTGAGGCAGTACAATCAACACTCTGCAGCTTCCCCAGAGCCTCGTGTTGATCCGTTACGTGCAGCACAAACTCCTGTGGATGAAATGATGAGACATGCGTAAGTATATTGCCAATATTTAAGCCATTGAAACAGGTAAAGGACTTTGAGGTTGTTTATGAAATGAGATTTTCCATTCTGCAGGTACGTTGATCCAAATGATCCTACTAAGATCTTTCTGCAGCAACCTACCCCGGAATCAAACCTGAGGCGGCGTACATACCATTCGCAAGGAGACAGTACCATGTAGGACTACTTTGTTTTTAGTGGACGGCATACTGAGTAAAGATACAAACAATATGTTCAGTTTGTGTTCATATCTAAATTAATATCCTGGCTTGTCAATAACTTTTCTTATTATCTTGTCCTTTTCTTTTTATGGAGTTCGGACCTTGTACTTAATCACATTGTTGGCTCAATAAGAAGAAAGTCTTGTTATTGTTATAAAATTTGTTAGTGTTTGGTTTGTTGGATGTAAACTGGTCATTCTGCTTTGACTTTAATGCGGCAATGTTACCTATATATGTGATTATATCCCTACACATTGGAGACACCAACAAATTACTATTGCTTGGCATTTGGCACACTCGGCTGGGCATTGTGAGAAACTTGCATGAGGCTGTAGAGTCGGCAAATGCTTCTCTAACATACATGTGATCATCAATTGATTTATCAGGATTGGGAAAAACCAGTAATCTTTGCACTGTCTTGGCCTTGATGTGCATGGTATGTGACTCCATTTTCCACTGGAGAGAATTCTCATAAAAAACAAATGGAGGCAGGGCAATTGCTACTTGATATGAAATATAAGTGTAAACATGTCTACGTCGTTAAAGAGAAAAGCAATATGACCCCATTCTATTATGTGAAACAAGAGTTATTGCTCTTGTTGATATATACAGAAGCAGATGCATGTAGGAATTTTAGTATGGAGGGGCACTTATCAGTGCAATAAACAAATTAAACAAACCAAAAATATAATTTTCCTAACTAACAAAAGTGGTAGTTTTAATCACAATATACAATAATGTAAATTGGATTTTGGAGAATCCATGATATTCTAATTGGTTTGACCAGGAAGTAGTAAAGCCGTAAAGGTGGGGAGGTGTAGGGATAACAATGGGGCATAGCTGATTTTAATTTGAGTACCTCCATATAATTTGAGTACCTCCATATCTCTATTCCCCAAAATTTTCTAGATCCATAACCCACCCCACCACTTGTGACGGGTACAATTTCATACCCGCATTTGCTTAGACACGCACAAATTGTAACTCATACCTGCATATACCTGCCTCTACTAGTCATATATCCACCACTAAAAATAAACAAAAAAATATATCAAAATTACTCTTATTAATGATGAATTTTTAGCATACCTATATAATGTTATAAAAATTAGTAATACAATCATATTTTGTTAAATACATAATACAAACATATGTACTTGGTACTTGATCAAACCTAATAATGATCAAGTCATCTAACCTACTATAGAGCATGAGCTGAAAATAATCACATGATTCAAATATGAATTGAACTAGTGTGAATCCAACTTGACATGAATTGAACACATAGAGATAAATGAATTGCTCATATCTTGACTAAAATTGACATGAATGCACCTTAAATTTAAATGACACATTAATTTGACAATGACTCAATCTAAGCCAAATATAATTTTAAAAAATATAAAACTTTAATCAAAATACACATAATTCGAACACCTATTATATAAAATAACAAAATAGACATGGTAAATTGCAAATTAGGTAGACAAATTATTGTTAAGGAACCACTAATTAATTTTTTCCCCCTCTGTCTTACTAGATGGATCGGCCCACTTCTGACAAATAAGTAGATAGGAGAAACTCAGAAGAGTAGTAGGAGAAGTACACTGTAGTTTACCATCAAAACAAAACAACATTACATTACAATTTGGGGGCATTAATTATTTAATAATATTAATAGCAACTTATAATAAATGACAAAAACCAAAAAAAAAAAAAAAGAAAACAGAAAAAAAACGCGGCTGCTTTACACCAAAAAAACCGTAGTTCTTCTTCCATCTCTTTTGCTAATCAAATTCTAGCTTCCTCAGATCCTCAATCTCACCGTCGCCGCCTCAATTTCTCCTCAATTTTTAGTCAATCGTAATCTATCAAACCCCCAAAAAATTCCCTTCAAAATCCGCAATTTGTTCAACTTTTTCCCAATTTTTTGATTTTTTTTTTATAATTTTGAGGTTTTGATCTTGATCTGTTGGGTGTAATAAGGAATGGATTTTCCCAGATTTCGATTCTCTCTAATTGGTCGAAGAGAATTTGTGATGTTGTCATCTGTGGAATTGTGAAGTGGGGTGAATATTTTTTCGTGTTAACTGAAACGTTTTCGAAACGTTTCGAAGATGATTTCATTGGGTAGCAGAGATGGAGGGAGGAAAGGGTTAGAGCAAAGATTTGATAGTAATAAGAGAGATATGGAGATTGATGAGACTGAGCTTGAAGAAGGGGAAGCTTGCTCCTTTCATGAGGATGATTATGATAATACTAGCATTGACCCTGATGTTACCCTTTCTTACATTGTAAGCTTCTTTTAACTCTGAGTTTATGGGTACTGCTTGATTTTGTTGATTGATTGTATGTAATTTGATTGTGTTGTGTGATTTTGGTTTAATATGAGTGACCTTGTTTTTGGATCAAAGTTGCTTACTTGATGGTTTTGTGTTGGATTATAGCTTGTTTTGTTGTTTTGTCATTGTTATTGTATTAGCCAGGTACGGGTGGCGGTTGTTCGAGGTTGTAAATGGTGTATTTGTAATTCTGTTTTTGTTAGTGGATGAATGGTGGTGTTTTTGAAGTTATAATTGCGTGTTAGAGATGCTAGTTTTGATTGAATATGGATCGTTTTTGTAGATATGAAATATGGAACTAACCTTGTGTGATGGAAAATTAAAGATCTTTTTTTAGGTTTGAGTTGAAATTTAAGTATAGATTGGGTTTTGCCATGATTTATTCTTTATGGGTTCGGAATCTACCAAATCAAATAACAAATACAGAATAGTCCAACATTTCAAACCAAACAACAATTTGAATATCAACAAGACAATAAGTAATCAACAATTCAATATCAATTTGAGCAAATCCCAATTTTGAGCATTTTTCATGTTCATACTTTAAAAAATTCCAGCATAAAGTTTACACAGTCGATCACTTCATCTATGCAACTCCCACTTTTTACAATTATACCTTATTGTTTATACCTTAGAGGCTTAAAATAGACTGGGCATCACCTAATTACCAATTTCGAATGAAGGTAACCAATATATAATTGCTTCAATTCTTCTAAGTTCAAATGACTCAATAAGTGAGTTAGATACTTAGATAGTTGGATGGGCAACGAAATGAAGAAGTGGGTAGTTCAATAAATCAATAAATCATTACGTACCTGCAATCAGTTACGGTTTATGTACCCACACCTCCGTGGCTGTGCCGTCTGCCATTCTGCCGGCACTGGCAGACTGTGGGTAGAATCGTAGAGAATGAGAGAGGCAGACAGAGATGATTTGTATGTCTGTCTATCCTGCTGTCCGAATGAGTCAATGAGGATTGAGACAATGGGAAAAATTGGGAGAGTGAGAGTGATTGAGCGAAGGAACTATACCAGAGCTGTTCTAGGTGATCTGATCACGGTTTATGCTTTATGGACTTTCAAGATTGTTATCAATCAAAATCAATTATGCAATTGTCTTTGCTGAAAGTGCTCAGTTTTCAAAGGTGTTCAACTAATTTATATTGCCTGCGAACAGTCAGTTCCATAAATCTTTATTACCTACACGTTGGACTAGATTTTGCTTGGGTGAAAATTTTCTACGAAACATATGGAATAACTATGTTCACTAATTTAAGCCTCTATATATTTAGTTATGAGCAAAAATTCCATTGCTTTCAGCGTGAGAATGATGTCTTGCCTACCATGTTCACTTCTTGCAAAAAAAAAGTCTTTGTAGAGGCAGCAAGATTTGAGACTTCGACCCCCAGTTGGAAGGGTGCTAGCAACAACAAATTTATGTACTATTTCTATAAGCAATGGTAGATTGGCTGAGAGAAGGATGATGTAGAGAGCTGAGAGAACTTACAAGACATAATAGGTACATCTAGAATGGAATCATTTTTAGCTAGGACCATATTTGCCAATTAATGTGAATTTCTTGAGTTTAAAGAAGACGTAAGTTCATTACCTCACCATTGCTTGATAATATCTTGATTGAGAAGTAACTTTGCCTACAATACTACAACTTGATGAAAACTGTACTTTTTACTAAATGTATTCAATTACTTTTATGTAGGAAAGCAACAGTTGGTATTAGATAGCCTGTTTGTTGATGCTCATTATCTTACTTGCTATTCATATCTCTAAAGTTAACTTTGTTGGACTTATTCTAATTGTCATAATGAAAGAGGGTCCTAGATACCATAAACTTGTTGAGATTATTAGGTTAGTATATTGCAGAAAATTAAGTTATGTTTGAGCATGATTGACAAGATCCTCATTTCTAGCATATCTTGTTGCTGGATTGTGATAGTTTATAGTTGCATGATTACCTGTAGAGCAGATGAATTAACTTTCTACTTTTGGTACTTTCCTCAGCTAAGTTGGCACATGATGTAAGGCTGCAGATTGAATTTTATCTTGCTATCGCGGAGGCTTTTCTTTTTTAATTCTTAGCTAGACTTCTCTCTCTTTTAGGTTTACTCTCAGTTCAAAGCAAGTAATTGACGAAAGTAAATGATGGTCCTTCTTTCTTTTTCTTTTTTTTTTTGTAAAAAAAATAATGACTCTGTGTATAAGCTACTTCTCAAGTCTATCTGTGCTCAAGTAATGGCTATTTTTGGATTAAAGTGCATGCTTCAAACATGACCTTCTGGTCAATAATTCAAGGTCATGACAAGTATGAGATGTGATTTAGGGTAGATGAGTGGCAATTGTTTTGAAGATACCTATTTCAGTAACCAGATACTCTCCACCCCATTTGGTTTTTCACCTCTTGAGTTTGTGGCTAAAAAGATGATGAGTCACAAATTCCAGAGAGTACGATTTATCTGGGATGGAATGATAACTTCAGTTTTCTTTTCCACTTCAGCCCTTTTTTTTATATTTCATCTATTAATTACGCGTAGTGAGCAGGAGAGAAAGTTTCAAGGAGCTGAAAGGTTTTTACCCTGATTATATCACTAACTATATCCGTAGTGGATTATGAAGTATATTTAGATTTTTTTTCCCTCTGCAGAATTTGTCATTCATAGAGTAATGGCTGACTATTGGTTACTTTTGCTGATACGAGTCAATTGTGTACCTGTTCATGCAATCTATGTGGACTCAGTTTCTAGTCACTTTGTTTATGTGCTGTACAATCTGTTATTGTTGACAATGTTTTTAATTTTTTTTCAAGGATGAGAAACTGCAAAATGTTCTAGGACACTTTAAGAAAGATTTTGAAGGAGTGGTTTCGGCTGAGAGTTTGGGTGAGTCAAAAGCTGCTTACTACCTACTCTTCTTTCTGATTTGAAATTTTTTTTATGCAACTATTATCCTTGCATATAATGTGTTAACATGATAATTTTCCAGGGGCAAAATATGGTATATATGGTTCCTTTTTGCCAGCTCATCGTCGATCCCCTATTGGCCCTCAATGTAGAAGTCCTCCAAGAGTTCAAACCCATACTACTCCTCAATCTCCAAATATATTAGTGGAGGTAATCTTGTTATATTGTTTTATGAAATATCTTTTGCCAGTATTTGGTGAAAAAATGAGGGATTGCTGAAAAGGCCTGACTTTAATTTTGTCTTCAAGTCTTTAAACAAGCAATTCTAAGAAGTTATGTCTCAATAGGGTTTCTTAATTGTGAGACCTATCATGTCTTTAGGGTGGTCATCATAGTTCTCTTGCTCCGGCCAAAGTCTTGTATCCAATAAAACAGGGATCTGCATCTGTTGGTTCTACTTCATCTTTGGCTAACAAGCCACCACCCCAAAGTGACCAAAGTAGACAGAATGGGAGGACAAGATCATTTCAGTCAGCGGATGAGTGTACACCTAAATCTGAAGTTCGTGACCAGAAAACTCTGAAAGTTCGAATTAAAGTGGGTTCTGATAATTTATTAGTGAAGCAAAATGCTGCAATCTACAGTGGTCTTGGCCTTGATGGTTCACCAACTTCATCACTTGATGACAGCCCTATTGAAAGTGAAGGGCTATCTTGCAGACTGACATTTGACAGTTTTGAGTCTCCAAGTCAAATTATTCAAGTAAGTTCACGCATTTGTTTACTCTTGCTGCTCAGCATTTTATTGATTCTCTTATTCTTATTGATCTCTTTACATTTTTGTGCAGATGATGACGTCCTCACTGCTATTTGGAGGTTGCTTATTGTCTCCTCTTCCAGATGACTTGATTTGTTTGAATGAAAAGCCAAAACACATGCAAGATATATTTATTGAACCTTCCTCCAAGGCCAAGCCTAAGAATTCTGTCTCAGGGAATCCTTCTTCTTCCGTTAAAGATAAGAAGACGATTTCTAGTGACCACAGCATGAGTTTGTTGGATAAAAAAGGGTTTTCTTTGCAAGACAAGAGAGAGAGGAAGGACAGCAATATTGGTTGGGATTTTCATTCAAAAGAGACTGACATTCATGCTGTATCTTGTGAGGAGCTTGTTTCTAATGCTCTGAAGCTACCCCTCCTATCTAATGCTCATAGTAACATTAGAGGCTCCCCAAGAGCTACATTGAAGGATACAGTTTTCAATGATGCATCAGAAAAGGAGCCTTGTGAACCAGTTATTCTCAAGAATGAGAAGTCCATTGGGAAGGTGACTTCAGCTGGAAATGTATTATATAACAAAGCTGCTGAAAGCCGGAACGATATGGTGACTTATTCTGAACAATCAGGTGATGGAAAATTTGAAAAAGCTGACTCTATAGCTAATATTAAAATAGCTTCTTCTAGGGTTAGAAAGGCTTCAAAACTTGGATTGAAAGATCCTGTGAATCTGGGGACCAACAAGTCAAAATCCCGTGATGATGTCATTGTTGTATCTTGTGGGAAAGAGCAGTTCTCATCAGGGGATGAAAAAAGGCCAAAGAAAAGTCTAATTCATGGCTCAGCCTCTGGAAAGATATCAATGGAAAATGATGACGAGGGTGCTATGAGGTATGCTGATGCTGAGAGTAATTCTTATAGAATTGATGTGCAAAAGGATTTGAATATAAGCAAGGGTCAATATGCCGACTTCTTTGGGGAGATGAATGACCTAGAGGATGATGTAATAGTCTCCCCAACTGTGCCTTGTGGAGACATGTTGGAAACCTCTGAGGTTGATGGCAAGACTAACTTACTTTCTGAGAACACTTCTAGGGAGAAGGCAAGCTCTTTGGAAACATGCAAGGGAGCAAAATCAGGGGAGAAACTTAAAGGGTACTCTAACAATACTCCCGTGCCAGAGAAAGGTCAGCCTATATCTGAGCCAATTCCTATTAGCGTAGATGGAAAAGTTGATTGGGTTGGCTGTGACAAATGTCAGAAATGGAGAGTTTTTCCTCCTGGCTATAAACCATATAACCTTCCTGATAAGTGGGACTGCAGTATGATGACCTGGCTGTAAGTTTTGCTTTTCATTTAAATCATTGATTCCTAGCATGTAATAACAGAGTATTATTTACCACCACTTTCAAATATTTTTGATGATTTGTGATGGCAAAACATGTAGGAAAAAGAGTTTCTGGTGTTAATTTATCTAACACAGTACATTTGAAAAATATGCTTGTTCACTCTCTCTCATAAACTTTCATTCTTATTTGCAGGCCTGGTATGAACCATTGCAGTGCTAGTGAAGAAGAAACCAACAATTTCCATGTCCCTCCCCCTGCTATGCTTTCAGCTGATATTTTGAGCTCTAGGAAAATCACCAATAAAGTAAGAAAAACATCAAAGTCATCAGTCCAGAATTCTCTAAAAAAGCTTCCAAGCTTCACAAAAAAGAAGCAACATTTAGCACAAGAAAAGACCTTGAAAGAAGAAAACGAGTCTTGCCAAGTGAACGGACTAGATCTTCAGCCACAAGCGAAGTCTGGTAATATAAATATAGAGACAGGTCCATACAAGAAAAAAGAGAAGCACAGAACTGATTGTAATTCTGATGGAGGTATTAAACATCAAGTTTACTGGTCTTGCTGTTCTGATCAAAGACATCTTAATTGTTTTAGAGTATTAATTTCTTTGGTGTTCTGACAGGTCATGCTCTGTTCTCAAATGTGAGGAGAAGGGAATTTGGTCAAGAGTATTCTAGATCTTCTAAGAAAAGCAAGACATGGAGCATACAAAACGGGGATGATGATCGGCATGCCCATGATAATGGTGTTGAAACTTTGGGTTCTAGCTCAGGCTATGGGCTAGGAGATGGTACAGCTGGAAAAGATCAGGTGTCTAACTCTGAATTATTTGCTTCTCAAAACTACAATGACATAGACAGTGTTCCTTCAGATTATCTTGGCAAGTCAAAGTTCAAAGCTGAGAGCCTCCCAATGGTTGGTTCTGTGCATGTCAGCAAGTGTAACAGTGGAAATAAGAAGAGAAACATTGATAACTTCCAAGATCTTCCAAACTCTACTCCATCATCTGGCAAATTGAGGGATGATAATGAAAAATCTAGAAGGAAGAGGCATAGGACACCCAAGTCTGATAGAAAAGAATCCAGTGTAAGTAAAAGAAATGGTAAAGCAGACAAGAAGAGCAAAAGTGTTCCACAGCATACATTGGACATTAATGAGTCTATGCAAAAGGATTTATTAAGTGTGAATCCTGTTGTTGCAGCTACATCGAGCTCTTCGAAAATTTCTGGATCTCTGATTGTAAAATCAAAGAACCAGGAAATAAAAGGCTCACCAGTTGAATCAGTTTCTTCTTCTCCCTTGAGAATACCAAATTCGGACAAACTTACATCATGTGGTGAAGTTATACTGGCCAATGATAATGTTCGGGATGCTTCCAAAATGGCAACAAGTAGTCCCACAAGGTGCTCGGCTGTTGATTATTTTGGCAGTGCCAATCAATCTGGTGATGTAAGGAAGAATACAATCAAAACTGGAACTCATCATGGTTCTCCAGATCACTCTGTGGTGCAAGAAAAAAGTAAAGAACGTTTACAGCAGACTAATGGTAGTAGCTTCTTTAATAACATGAACCTGGATAATGGGTACCAATCAGAGGCACAGGCTTCACGTCGATGTGCAAATGAGACTACCAGAGGTGAAGTCCATCTTGATTCCAATGTGTCCAACTCTGGAAAGCCTTGGAACAATTCTCCTTCACTTTCCAAGGATAAAAATCAAACTTTAAAATCTAATTCTGGGAAGGAAAATATTAAGATATCTGAATCTTATGACAACTCACTGAATCAGACTCCAGTTTATGAAGAGAGAGAACGGGAAAGAAAAGTACAAGTGAATGAGAAAGATGGGTTAAATGCTGACAAAAATAAAGAACCTTTTTTTTCGAAGTTTGAAGGAAGACATGAACATGATCAGAGAAGATCTTCAAAGAAGTTTGATTTGGGAAAATCTGAGGACTTGTTGCCAGTGTCTGCAAAAGAGAAGCCCCGGAATTTACCGCGCCCTGATGGTGAGAAAAATGAGGTGTCAAATATGTTGCATCCTTGTCAGGGTAATAAGGCCAGTACTTCCGCTAGTGATGCTCGTCCAGATGGCCTTCCTAGGGAACTCAGATTGAATAAAAAAGCTGACAAACAGAATGGAACTCAAACTTCATCCAAGCATGCAATATCTAATGGGCACAAAATCAAGAACCAGGATGCTCCAAGTCCTCTGAGAAGGGATTCTTCTAGTCAAGCTGCAAGCAGTGCTATTAAAGAAGCCACAAGCCTAAAACACTTGGCTGATCGCCTTAAGGTGATAGTTTTTAATGTTTCCTCCTCCTCCAAGAAAAAAAACCTGTAAGATAAAAAAGGCTTTAAAAACCTATGTCTAAATTGGTATTATTTTCCATCTATTGCAGAGTAATGGTTCAACAGAGAGTATAGGAATGTACTTTGAAGCAGCACTGAAGTTTCTTCATGGAGCCTCCATACTAGAATCTGGAAAAGTTGAGAACATTAAACATTCAGATATTCTTCAATCTAAGCAAATCTATAGTAGCACTGCTAAGCTTTGCCAGTAAGTTAACCAGTCAACATGCAGCTTCACTCTCTCTTATTCTTTTCTTTATCACTTTGGGTGCATGTGCATTTTAATTGCTAAGATCTAACTAATTCCATCACTCTATTGCTAACAAAAAATGTAATAATGGTTTAGGATTAGTTTTGCTTTGAATAAACTTCTCTATCTCTTGACAATATTTACTGATGTCTGCGATTTGAAAGTGATTTTGAACTTGTAATCTTGTAGTTAGAGCATTATTATAGATCCCTGATTATGTTCGTATCCTTTGGTTGACTGTCTATCCGTTTATGTGACTATTTCAAATGTCTTGATTGAAGAATAGTTTATACTGCAAAATTTCTTACAAGTATGCAAAACTGGCTGTATTATTAGGACTAGACCTTATGTTGCTTTCCTTTGCATGAGATTTGTGACTAGCTGTTGCACAGGATCAGTTTGTTTTGTTTAGAATCAGTGTGACCTGAGTGGGTGTATTGATTGTTTTCTTAATGAAACCTGTGTTTCGAGTTTCTTCGCCCTTATCAATAAGCGGGGGATGACCCTGAAGTTGCCTATAGGGATAGTTCTATTGATCAAACTATATATTGGTTTTTCGTTGCTTATTATTCTATTTCAAGCTTGCTGTAAAGTTGCTCTACTATTAAACATTTAGCCATATACATTTTTATCGATTTAGTTCTCTGACTTTTTGCTTCTTCTCCCCCTACAAAATAAAGGTTTTGTGCCCATGAATTTGAGAAGGCGAAAGACATGGCTACTGCTGCACTGGCGTACAAATGTGTGGAAGTGGCATATTTGAGGGTTGTTTATTCTATGCATAATACTGCAAGCAGAGATAGGCATGAGTTGCAGTCGGCTCTGCAGATGGTTCCCCCAGGTATTAGAATTTACTTGTAAATATGACCTCTCCTTTCTTTATACATTTTCATAGTTTGTTTGTGTGCTTTTGCTGTTTAATATTATGGGACTTGCACACACACAACACCTAGCATTATTACCAAATGCATATCTTACATAGGTAGGTCAATTTTTTCATGTGTAACATTATCAGCAAGGTCCCTTTTTTGACATGTGTTTGGGGTTGAGGGCAGTGGTGGGGGAGGACTGGAGGTGGTACAACACTGCAGCCCCTTTGCTAGTGGCAGTTTACGACTTATGTTTTCGCAAGTCTCTAACATCTGAAGCTTTATAATTATTTAGATTAATGCCCTTCCAAACTGCAGTTGAATGGTTATTCAATTGCAGTTGCAATTGTGTCTCTATATATAAAGAATAGAATGTTTTCAGAAATCACTAGCTGCCAATGTAATTATGTCTTTAAAGTGAGGTAGTTGGACCTTGATATAGAGAGTAATAGTTATACTTATTAGAATTAATATATATATATATATATATATATATATATATATATATATATATATATATATATATATCATTTGTCCATTAAGATGCTGTATTGATCCTAGATCCATGACTAGATGTGATGGCACTGTTATACTTGATATTTATAGTAATGTGTATGTCCTGGTCTTTTTTATATGACAGTAGCAAAATACTGGTTTTGCAATTATTTATCTGAAGAACTGAAATTTTGTTGTATCTTTGCTTTTATCACTCTGCCTTCTCCTTCTTGAGCTGCATATTGAAAGCTGTGGGTTCTCCTGTCTAAAAAATCTTTTCTTACCAAAGTGTTGTTAAAGCTTGTCTGAGTACAACCATACTTCTAAACTAATGGTTATCTGCACTTTGCTTCATATCCTGGATTATCATTTGATCTAATTCTTTATTTTTGAAATGATTTTCCTCTTATGTAATGCTAATGGAAGCTTTCATATCCCTGCCCAATTTATTTCCTTGACTAGCTCCTGCTACTGATGTTTAAAAAACGCTACTGCTTATTGTGATAATATATTGTGTAGGAGAGTCACCTTCTTCATCTGCCTCTGATATTGACAACTTAAACAACAATGCTAACGGGGACAAGGCAACTCAAGCCAGAAGTGGTGGCTCTCCTCAACTTGCGGCTAACCTTGTCATTGCGGCCAGGAACCGACCCAACTTTTCAAGGCTTCTCAGTTTTGTAAGTTTCTTTTTCACCTAACTGAAACGAGGAGACATGTTTACTTATGCTATTGAAACCAGATGTTACTTTCCATATACTGGATGATATTTTTATTAAATAGCATGGATAGATCAATAGATTTTACTAACTGAATATTATTAATTCCTGCTTATAGACATTACTGAGAGCTATCATAGTCTTCCAAAATGAGTCCTTTCATTGTCACCATTTCCGCTGATAATTATGTAATTTGATTTAGCGTCCTCAATCTTATACCACGTTTGTGTTGAATTATGTAGCAGTACCATGATCTCCCTTTGTCCTAAAAAATTGTTACCTTAGGCTTGGGCACATATTTTATCAGGAAATATTTAGGTAGTGCAAATTTTTTTGGTAGATAATGGAAAAGTGAGAATAAAATCTCATGATGGTAAGAGAAAGAGTTAGTGGAGAGTCCTACATCTCATAAGTATGAGGAGAAAGAGATATTGTTAGTGGTAGAGCCCCCATCACATCGGTGGGGTGTGTTGGGCAGGACAAAATTTCATTTAAGGTAACATGTGTGTCTATTATTTGAAGATTAAGGGAGTATCATTTGTTTACTGTAACTTTATTACCAAATTAATGAAAATTTAATGATTGTTTTGTATAATGTGGGCTGAATTTATGTTTTGAGAGTTTGGGTTGAGTATGAGATGGTGGTGCATTTACATTTTATGAGGTGAGGGGACGAGATAGAGAGAATGTGTGGCAGAGTGGCCAGGCTTAGGAGATGAAGGGAGAGAGAATGTGCATAAGGAGTTTTGTGGACAGTAAACATTACACATTAGTCTTGGAGGCTTTGTCCATGTTGAGATTGTTGCATCAACTCAAAGCTAGGATTTTTTTTGCAAGAAGCTCAAAGTTGGTTTTTTTGTTCATAATGAATAACTGTTCCTGTATAATACTTGAGAGCAAGTAGGTCCAAGTTCTTGTTTGAACCAATATTGATGAGTTTGTGCACCTGCTAAAAGCCTTTAAGTCTAAGTATCTACTGCAACTTGGTTTTGAATTTTTCAGTATACATAATTTACTCTCTGTATGTTAAGTGAACATAAAAAATGTAGGACTCTTAACATTGCATAGTGTTTTCTTTAATTCTATTCTTCTATTTATAGAATTATATTTATAGAAGAAGAATTTTTCATTCCAAATTACCCCCCTAGCACCAATTGTTACCAGCTCACTGATGAAAGTAGAAGGCGGCTCCAACCATACTTTGAAGCAACCATAGAGTATACTTGACTCTTATCTCCCAGTTAGCTTGTAATTCAGCAATCTTATTGCAGTTTGTGCTAGCATAATCATCATAGGAGTCAATGCAAGGATCCAAAAGACCAAGAGTTTAATCTTTACAGTCTGTTTGATAGAAATAATAAATGGTAGTGAGTTTGTGTACTTTGACTGGGAAAGTATCACGCCAAATCCATGGGATGCAAGCAATTATGTCTCCAATTTATGTCTTTCCTCAAATTTTCATCACCACTCATTACCATTTATAATCGCTGACCATGGGCCTAGTGGCTTAGCTGATCCCATTAGACTGACTTTTGAGATTCTTTTTCTATAAGCTACAATTTCCTTGTAGCTAATACCTTGTGCTAATTAGTGTTTGGCCAAGCTCAACATCTATAATGGACTCATTACGCTACAAGCATTTACAAATCCTGATTTTCTACTTACTGACACAGCGCTGTATCTTGGAGAAGTACACTGTTTTCTTATAAGTCTATCTGACGTTAATAATGGTGTCAAGTCCTAAATGGTGGTTTGTCTTTACAGGCTCAGGATGTAAATTTAGCAATGGAAGCTTCAAGAAAATCACGCATTGCTTTTGCAGCTGCTAATGTTAGCATGGGTCAGGCAGATTCAAAAGAGGGAATCAATTCCATCAAGAGAGCTTTGGATTTCAACTACCATGATGTGGGTGGACTGCTACGCTTGGTACGGCTTGCGAAGGAAGCAATTAGCCGTTAAGCAGTTTAAACATATTTGGCAATTCATGTTATCCAGAGGATATTTTCTTTCTTGGAAGCAGTTGCCTTGTGGAGAGAAAATTAAAGCGGGTTCGAATAGATTCCCGGACTTGACTTTTCATGCGGTGCTATGCAGAACCTATCTTATCTTCAGCTGATGTCTATTATTGACAAGAGGCACAGTGCATGATGTTGAGGATGATGGTATCAAAGCTATTGGTTATCATATGTTTCCTGAAGATGCAGTCAATGAAAATACTTTTTGCTGCAAGTTAAGGTTGGAAAGGAGGGTAATAGTTATTCTTGGTTTTCCATCGTACTATGGAAAGAGAATTTCAATCCTGGTCATATTTTTTTTTATTTTTATTTCATGTATAATGTACATAAATAAAGAAAGTTGGACATGAGAAATAGCTTGTATGGAGTAAGTCATTTGAGCTTGCTGCTGGTGAACCACAACTCCCTTATCACTGTATCTAGTCGATCCTGATCTCAGAAGGTTTGGTAAATCTGCAAATTATGTTATCTATTTTGTTAGGCTTAAAATGATGACTTTGCAAAGATTGTAGTTTATTAATTCTTTTTTCAGATATGCTGATAATAGTGTTTTCTTTATGACAGTGCTGACAAGTTCCAAGGAGAGGAGACAAGTGGGATGAAGCACCAAGTTCATACATGTATAAGGTGAATAAAAGAATAATCCTTAGTTTACATCAAATGCTTGTCCAAGTTTACCTTTATAAAATGTTATAAACTATGTCTGGAATCTCGTTACTTGTATTAAGATATATTGACTTCTGTTTACTACTGGCAGACAGGCAGCAAAATCTTCTGTGTATATTTAAGAGAAAATACTGCAGAGTTTGCACCGCAGTCTTCTAACAACTTGACTGGTTTCACTCACATTCCAAAGTTCCAATTAACTCTTGCAGGTAAAGTCAGGCTTCCTACTTGGTGTTAGGTCTATAATTTATATTGTGTATCTGCTATTATTCGATCACAATTCTCACAACATTTGGGTAGCCTTTTTGTAACTTTTATGGAGAAAATAGTACTTCTGTGGCTGAGTATTCTGAATTGTTATTGTGTATTTTTCATTGCTGACTACCTAGGCATTTATATTAGTTTGAGACTCTAAAACTTCCTTATTCATCAACCTTGTAACCAACAACAAAACAACAATAGTGATATCTAAGATTAACTACCATTTTCGATATCAGTTTTTTCATTAAATTGTTAGTTTTATTCCTTAGAGAAGTTTATTTTACTCGTATTTTTCTTCACTGAGTTTCTGTAGACGTGTATTTTAATTATTGGCAAATGTACTTTGGTATCTCCTGTTTGATTCAGTATTTCCCTTCCATACCCCTTTCTCCTTCTGCTTAATGATCTAGACTGATTAGGATATTTAATTCTTTTGCAGGTGTATGGTGAAGCTATTGTGATATTTGTAAATACAAGAAATCTCCAGAGTAATTTTTTTTCCTTTTTATATTCTTTGATTTTTTTTCCTTAAAATAATATGTAATTATTTTGTTGAAACAGTATAGAATTTGCGTTTTATCTTCTCAATAATTTTGTTGATTTCTGAATTCACTTATAGCAGCAGATTTATTCGAACAGAACAAATTGTTCAAATTTGTACAACAGAATTTTGCCTCAATTGTTTCATATTTTCATGTGATAGTTAACAATTACTCGAAGTTGTATGTCTATAAAGTTGCATTGTTTTCTTTTTTTGAACATCTTAAAACTAAATTAAAATAGACTAATGAAAGTTGAAATTGTTGTTTAGCGGCATATTACCAGCAAACAAGCCTGGCCTTCTTCATGTCAAGGCGTTCTTTCATTGGGTACGAAATCGTTTAAAATAACCTAATTTTAAAGGTTTTAAACACTGATTTTGAGATATTTTTATATAATTTCGAAATTGAAATAAAGGGTATATGATGCTTTTTGGGCTTATCCATCACGGCTTTATTCCTTCTTTATTTATTTTTTTTAGGTTATTATAAACATTCTTTGCATTGTTATTATTCATACTTTCTATCGTTAGAACTCTCGGGTTTAGTTTTTGGGGAGAGAAATTAAGGGATTTTCATTGTTCTTCAACCATTAGTTCAAGAATGATATTTTCTCTTTCTCTTGTTTATTTCTTTTAGTACTTTGTTTTATTTCTTTAATCATGTTAGAGTGATTAGGTTTGCAACGATGATTGGTTCTAAATTGATTTTAAAACTCTAATTTAAAGTAAATAACTCATCATGATAATAGTTGATGAATTTTCCAAGGATTTTTAGGATGTTGTGTTTAATATTTTTAAATTGCGACACCACGTCAGTAGGCATGATTGCATAGTCAAGGAAAGAAATTGACACTCGATAGAGATCACCGGTATTGATATAGGGTGTATATATTATGTTGAACATAATTTGATCAATTAGGGACGGGTTAAGGATTATATTGGTATATGTTAGCGGAGACACTTAATTATAGAGTCTTAATTCATTGTTTAGGAACGGGACATTTAACTTATAAGATATGTGCGTTTGCTACTATATCGAGCAACATGATGCAGCATGGTCGTGCTCTCGTCCATGCCTCTACAAACCATCAGGCACGCTTGGACGTCCAGCTACTTCTCTAGTTCTCTTCTTCCTTTCTTTTTCTCTTTCTTCTTGGACTTATAGGGACACTCCCACTTGTCATGGTTAGTCGTGATGATTATTAATGATTGTCGATAGTGACCCTTGGCTTGGTCTCCTTAGTCAGTATCTACTCCTTGGGCTTCATTTCCTCCTTAATTAGCTCCTAATTGGTTCCTAAGAGGAAGGAAATTTCCTTTCAAAAATAAGGAATGATTACAAAACCAAGGGAGAGGGAAAAAATGCATGATTTTCTTAAAGTTAAGTCAAAATATTTTATTCTAAGATGCAAATGCATGCCTAAATACCTCTTACAATCAATAGAAAAACTACTCATAGGGTAATTAATAAATAAAAATATATAATAATGGGATATTATTTAACTATGAAAATATTTCCTGATTGATTATCATTAATTCTAGAAAGGAGAGAATTGAAAACGGATAGGACAATAAATGGAGAAAGAGCTTTTACAAATTGGTCAAATTTTTTGTGCAATTCTTAACCTTGAATTAATGGCAGGTTTGAGATTTAAAATTTACGAATAAGGATAATATTTTAGTTGTAAGCGAAAAATATTCACCATAAAAGAAACTTTTAAAATAATTCATTTTATAAAGTAGTATAAAAAGAAACGAAAAGAATATTAACTATTAAGGCTAATAAGTGGAGAATTAATTTTTTTTTTCTTTCTATTCTCTCTACCCTTACAAAACCAATTCGGACATCAATAACCTCCATGTTTATTAATTAGTAAATTCCCTTTGGATAATCAATAAAAGGCAATGGGAAATATCACATTATTGTTGCAAGTCATTTTAAAAAAAAATTATTTCAATAGTTTTCGTAACCAGTAAAAGATTAATTAGTATTGGGCTTTGATTTGCTTATTTAAAATTTTTTTTTTGGTTTTATTTTGCTTTAGGCAGTGCTGTTTTTGTTTGAATTTATATCCAAACAAATTTACCAATTATCTACATTTTTTTCGGTTAAATGTTTTATCGATCGTATTTCTTCTACAAGAATAAGAAAATAAACTTTCTACTTCTAGTCAGATGAATTGGCATATCAAAATGTGTTCCCGGGTCCGTGGTCGAAGCCTCGAAGGTCCATTGCTCAACTGTCCAACAAAATCTGCTCTTATCCCAACTTTTCCAGGTCCGTTTCGTAATTGAAAAATTTGCCAACCTATGCACAGAATAACAAAGGCATAGAAGCCAACATAGCGTCCTTATCGCCTCCGGTCACCACCATTCCATCGCCAGTTTACTCCAGCACCACCACTAACACCTTGCCAATTTTGTTGCCTACTAAGCCTATCAGGAGGCCCATATCCCCTTTCCCTTTGCTCTGGGTAACTCCACCCATGCCCATGATGTTGCTCTGTGGGGTACCTTGCTGGGCCAGGGTTATTCTCTGGACTCCATGATTCATATCCCTTGTGACCAGCCATGCGGTAATCGTTCCTCTCCCTTGTGGGGCCCGGTTGAACACCATTCGTAGTCTGATTATATACATTTCGACTAAAATGATTCCGGAAAGGCGAATTGTGAGACAAACCATGCCTAGCTTTTCCCATGGTACTCTCTTCAGAAATCGGATACTGCTCTGATAGACAGTGTGGATGATGTGGGTGTGCATGTGCATGTGCATGTGCATGTGACCGAGTAAGTGCAGGTGTTGGCCGGGAATAGCTAGGCATGGAAGAATTCATGCTTGGTTGATTTTGACTCGATACAGAGGCAAAATATTTCTGATTCTCCGGTATGTGAGTTTGAGAAGGAAGGTGGCGAGGCACTGATGTGATGACAGCAGGTGCAGTTGATGGAAAATGGGACTGCGAGCTGTAGCTATTCAGAGGTCTATCTGAAGTAATAACAGCAGTTGTATTTACAGGAACGGCTGCCACTGTATCCTGGACTGCCACAGTACGCAGGGAAGGATTTTTTGCTGCCTCTGCTACTGTCCACCCACTCTGCAAATTCAAGTAAACACACCATTTTAGAATACAATATCTATCTAAATAATTATGTGCAACCCATATAAAAGATTAGTCAAGAAAATCAGGCAAATCTGGAAAGAATAATATATAATACAGTCAAACAATGAACTGATTAGCCCCATTGATTTTCAGACCGTGAAATGACACCCACCAACATTTAACGAGGTACCAAAGATTAATATCACAGTTTCTATCATTTATAATTGCTCCTAAATAGTTTGATTCCTTTTTCATTCTTTTGGAATGAAAGGGCTGTTTATGTTTGTTAAAGGTGTAACATCAGGAATTGCTGTCATTCTCCTGATTTATACATCTCCCACGGTCCAACTCCATGAGATTGGTCCGAGTAGGATCTCTTTCTTTCGGGAAAAAAAAGGAATAAACCAAAGACTGAACTCACCTCGAATTTTTATTTTAGTCAGATAAAATAAGTAAAGAATCCCCAAGAAACAAACAAAAAAAAAATCCCTAATTTGAGGTTAAAGAACGGGATGAGTGTGGTTTTCTTGACATATTTGCCAAGTACAGAAAGAGCTAGATGAAGGCATATGGGTCAATCTGTTTAAACCAAGATGGGAATGATATTTTGAGGTGGAATGATTCCCAGCCAAAGGTTGCCAAAATCCATGGCAAGATAAATGTGAGAACATTGCAATATGAATACAATTTACACGCACCGGCCCAGGATTGGTAGAAGGCGTCGGGGAGGGAAGAGAAACTTCAAATCTGCTTGGTGGGGTCGGAGATGGTAGAGAGATTTCAACATTTCTTGTAGGGATAGGGGTAGGGGTAGGGGTAGGGGTAGGGGTAGGGGTAGGGGTGGGTGAAGGAAGAGAAACTTCGACTTCCACCTCCTCAGGCTTCTCAGAAGCTTGCCCATTTAATAATGCTGCCCCTCCACTGGACTTGAGAAAATCGAGGAGTTTAACAGTATCTTCACTCGACAATCCGCTCGCTTGACCAGAAGTCAGGGCAAAAACTAATTCTGGGTTTTTGAGCAAAACAGCAAGGAGCTCAAGATCAGGCTCAGCCTGTGACGAGGTGGGCTGATTAGTTGAAGCAACTGAGGAGTTTTGACCTTCAGCTGAAGTAACTGAGGCATCCACGCCATCAGCATCAGGCAACTCCTCAATGGGTATTTCTGGGGTTAATGTGTCATCATAATCCATCTCTACATCCCAAGGCTCCTTTGGATTTTGAGGAACCTCTTGAAGAGTTCGATATATGGTTTCCTTCTCTCGGCGGATACGGTTCATCTGAACCTCTATTTCCTTGCTGCTTTCACCGCTGCCAATTTCCATCGTAGGATAAAATTCTGCAAGAGTGGAGTAAACAATAGAACAACCAATAATTACCATGAGTTCACTCGTAAAGCCAAGATTTGATAAAAAATAATAATGATTTTACAACACAAATCACCCGCAAAATCATCATATATCCCACAAGAGGATATATCAGCAGCAATACCACACAACAGGAAAGCACATTTTGTTGTCTGATGAGATCATAGACCAAATAAATTTTGGACGTCTATTTTTAACTTGAATGCACGCGTTGGGGAAATAAATTTATACTACTCTTGTTTTCTTCCCAGGCAGACCCTCCACCTCTTTTATTTCTGCCGTCATTGTTTTGCTACAGTTGACCTTCATTTTTTTTATTTCTTTTCCTACGATTGTAGAAATAACTGCATTAATACTTCTACCCCGCAATAGTTATGTCCCACACTCCATCAATGTTTAATTACAAGAGCATGGAGTACTGTAGTTGATCCAGGCTACATATTGCATGAGCAGATCGCTGTCACCGTTGTCATCATTTAAGTTACATAGAGTTTTTGACAGAACTGACAATCTCAAATCCACAGTGGTCATTCGCTTGGTAAATCTCAATCAGAAATGTAAAAAATGGAATTCTGCCACATTGGTCATGGAGCTAAACCACAAAGAATCATACTTGTCAGAGGATTTGCACAACAATAACGCAGGAGATAGGTTTAAGGTCAGAACCCGGCCTTCATTTGTCTGCCAAAAGACACTCAATACCCCATCTGGCCACATACTACAACAGTATCGGTAAGCTAATGACTGATTTCAGGCACATGGATACACAAAGCTTGCCATGAGTAAATTGAAATACAGCTTAGGCTTCCAAGGCCAAAAGCAGATTATTTTGCCACATGATCAACTTGACTAAAGGCATGCATCAAGAGCCTCATAACATAACAATCAACAACGCAAGTTATGATGATGGGATTATTACAAAGAAAGATTCCTTCAAATACAAGCTGGCTGCCAAAAAGGGAGTTTGATATCAATCGCCTTTTATTGATCAATACTCTATAGTAATGAGAAAAGGAACAAAATTAATACAGCGCAAACCATTTTCAGAAACAATATGTCAAATGATATATAATCTCTGTACAAACCACATTGAAACTCTCTTCATGGACCACAACATTGCTACCAAGTTATTTACACATCAAGCAGAAAATAAACATTTACATCCTGCGCAAGAAAGAGGATCAGCAACATATGGATCAATCAATAGTTTTTCATATAATATACATCTGTTTACGCAAATATGGTAATAAACTCGAATACCTCCCAATGTAGAAACAAATACCTTTACCTTAAGCAATTTCAGAAATGCTACTTCTGCAACAAAGTTGTAATCTTACCTGTATCACGAAGTCCTCGTTTCACGTACAGTTTATCCTATCATTTTGAAATTCCTACTTACACTGTAGGAAATCTTCTCTTGTTTGTTGGAGATCTACTACAAACCCCTTGCACTATGAAGACAGCATTTGAAAACCTTTTACAATAGACATTACTCCTAGAACCAAAAAGAGATTGGAAATCTTATCTTGTTTGTCATAGATCTACTACAGACCCGTTGCACTATTTAAAGACAGCATTTGAAAACCTGTTACAATAGACATTACTCCTAGAACCAAAATGAGCATCAAGTCACAACCTACAGCACTGCACGCCTTTGTTTTTGCATGGCTAAAAGAAAATATAGAAATACTAGATAGTAGACCTCAATTTTCTCCAACTAAATGTGTTTCATCTTCCTCTCTTTTTCCTCTTTGTTTTTAACAAATTTCTTTTACACATAAAAAGCTTAGGCAGCCATAGAAAAATATGAATCATGTTGTTGAAAACTTGAAATAGGATAATTTATTGCAAGTTATGTTCTTTATTAGCTCTTTAGTCAAACTTTAATTAGTTTATATATATGAACTTAAAAATTGTTTTCTGTCTACAATAATTTTGAGACAAATCCTGTAACTTTATTCATACACCCCGAGGCAGGGAAAATTTTGATACAATAATGGTAAAATCAAAGATTTGGGACAATAAAAAAAAATAACGCGAATTATTTTTGGACATTTGTCCCTTGCAACATTCATGTGGTTAGAATATCTTCCAATGAGCAAAGCACAGACAACAAAAAACAAGGCAAATGTTAGAATTGCAACCACAAACGGCTGATGAGGTTATCAGGCATTATGCCATTCTACAATTCCATGAGCTTAACTTCTAAAAATTAAAAATAGAAGACCTTTGTCCACAATTCTTTGCCAGATACAGCAAGTTGAACACCAATGACTGTACAATATTTCCATGTTCAATACTCCGTACAACTAAGAGACACTAAACCTAAGGAAAATTTACTATGTCACAAATTAGCTTTTTCCATTAATTTTCAATCATCGTTGGGGGGGAAATTGTAAAGCCATTATTTATCATCTGAATAGTTTCCCAGATGACCAACATGATGAACCTTGCCAAAAAAAATATGATGATTCTTACTTCTTCTATACGAAGGAATTCTGAAACATTTCCTGTCCAATATTAAGTGTCCTTCAAGAGCAATCATCTCAAAAGGAAATAATGGAATACAACAAAAATATGAAGAAGCTATACCTGGGGGTGCCCACCAAGGGATTTGGACCCTCCAGCACTTTTCCAAAACAGATTCCTTCTGGTCCAAGACTGGCTTCTGATCAGAAAGAAAATCCTCCTGTTTAATACTCTTTGGAGGAAGCAACTTTGCTTTTTTCTGCGCTTCTATCTTTGGTCGAAGATAAGCTTCTGATGCAGAAAGCAAATCATTAGTGAGGACAGAAGGTTTTTTAGGACCTTCAGTTTTCCTTTTGTTGCTCTGCATATATTGCGCACGCAGTTTAGCCTTTTGGATTTCATCAGCAGTAATAGGACGCCTTTGATTGGCAGGCACCACTCTAATGGGTAGGCTGTTACTAGCTGCTTTTTGTCCTGGTTGTTCAACAAGCTGAACCTTTCTACGCTCTTTATTATCTGTTAATAGCTAAGGAATGTGAAGATCTATAAGGCACATGTTTGACTGAAATTGCTACTCAAGATAATAAGAAAATACTATAGAGCTACATCATGACAGGAATGATTTGATCAACCTGATAGCTTCCTAATAACAATATTCAGCAAGACTGCTATATATATATATATATATATATATATATATATTATATTTTTGAAGGATACAAGCAGCTGATGTCCCTAAGATGAGCTTCTTATTAGATTCATCTGAAGACACAGTGAGCAGTTTCACTGTTTCTGGAGTTTCCACATTTCTGACAACCACCATAAGTCAATACAGTCAATCTATGACAAGTTAGAAGTTGGGCAAATCAAGAAGTTAAGCGGATGCATAATCAATAACCACCTGTTATCATCTAAACCAACATAAGTGGTGACTAAATAGTCATCCTGTGAAACACAAAATACGCCATAAACAAGTCAGAAAAGTACATAAACAACCTTCAAAGCAAGAAACAAATTTTGTATACATTATACTCACAGAGTTATCAACGGACGACTGCCATGAATAATCTCCAACAAGTTCACCAATCCTGAACAATATTCAAGTTCCACGTTATAAAGGGAAAAGTTAATATAAAACAATAGACTTTCTTGAACCTAGTGCAAGAAACATGCCTTTGGGTCAGGTCTATATCTTGTTCACACGCAGAACTTATGACATTAGGTCTCTTTGAAACTTGGCTTTTGACAAACATTTTGCTCCACTTTGACAAGAGAACTCTGGCCCTGTTTGAGATATCTGATCTTCAAATTAGATCAATTAGAGTTGAAAAGAACAAGTGGTGGGGGGGAAATATAAAGCACAAAGAAACACAACAGAGCAGATTTCTACAGAATAACAAACATCCACGTAAGATACACAACCATGTACATGTAAACTTGGACAATTTAATGTATTCTCTGAAACAATGACGGTGCCCACATCCCCAGTACCCATCCATGTCACCAGATTCTGACTTTCTGAATCCTGACCAACTATGGCTTACACCAACTGACCCCTAAATGCTGAAGCTCATCACTCTCTTCCCAAAAGCCACTACCATGACAAAGATTTATACAGAGAACCACCATGTTAATATATTTACTTGATGATGATATCAATATGCTGACGTTCATACATGCTATATTGCCATTTTGCAGGAATCCAGATATCTTTAAGATGTAGCATGAGCAGAAAGTAGAGGGAAAGACTAGAGCAAACCTGGAACTTGGTAGAACCGCAATTTGTTAACACCTTGGAGTATTGCAGACATGTGAGTAGGAAGAGCTTTATTCAAGGGCAAATGACAAAGAGCCTACATAATAGTCAACATCATAGGAAGTTAGACTAACCTCTAAGAAATAACCAAACAAGTTCACAACAACATATATATTGACCTTCAGAGTGACAGAAATGACACTTGTCTGCTCTTCACTAGCAGCTTGACTCAACCAAGTGGCTAGAATCATGACACCTCCCTTTGTCAAAAACCTACAACCATCCAGAAAAGCAGATGAATCACTGCAGACCTATGAAAATATAAACACAAAAGCATTAACTAGCTGTTGGTTGATAAGCAATTACCAGCACAAGACTGAATGATTGTCTATCTGCAAGATCCACTCCATCAACTTCACCTGGCCAGAAAAGCTTTCTTCTATACACATAGAGCTGAAAATATTTTCAATAAAATGTATCTCAGGATCTCCTAGTCCTGGCAAAACATCATCTTGATTTGAACATGAAGGCGCTTCCTCGGCATCAGCAGGGCCCACAGAGCTCAATGGAGTAGTGTCTACGGGAAGTACAAGTTCAGGATCAGTAGACACGCTATCTTGTAATTCATTACCACAACTCTCCCTAATCGCTCTTTCTCTAGATAACCGCACCAATGTTCTCACCCAAGAACGCTGACTAGCAAAATACTCTTTAACCTATAAATTCCATGAGAAACACCAATTACAAGCCAGTTCAAAGTGATCTCAAGAATGAAGCATAGTCAATGCTAAAATAATTACACCAAAACTATACCTGCATTGCTGTTAGACCAAAAAGAGCACCAATCTCCCGAGTTTCCTTCTTACTAACAGCATCTTTTATAGAAAAAACTGCTTGCATATATTGCAAAGCCTTCGAGTTCAACAAATCTCTAGGCCTTTTCCCTATAATTCAACAATTTAAATCTCACATTAACAATTTAAGCTCAAAAAGCAACTGAATGATCACAAACAGAAACTTTTAACTAACAGCTCATACAATAACAAGAACTACCCACAATCAACAAGCCTTTCAAGACAATACCTATTCAGAACAGTCTCATCATATAAATACTAATTTCTTAAAATTGTTCAAATCAATATCACAGCATGCACAAACATGTATGTTCTCCACACAACTCTTTCAATAACAACAAACACACAATCAACAATTCTTTCAAGAAGACAAGACCAAAGAATAGTAATACAAAGAGAAAGTTTAGCAAGAACTACACAATTAAACACAATCAACAAGCATTTCCAAACCATCCGAAAGCAGAAAGTTCCATCATAAAAATTCTAACTCCAAAATCCGCATAATCGGAGCAACATTACTGACAAAAAGTGGTTCGACTCGATAATCACAATATTCACTAACACATACATTTTCCACACAGCTCTTTCAATAGGAACAAAATAGACATAATCAACAAGTATATTGAAACGATACGACTCGACCAAAGAACAGAAATCAGTAAGCTTACCGATATTAATAGATAGAGCAGCAGCAGCCTGAAAACACACAAATACAACTAAAATGAGACATTGACACATATAAGAATCATCAAATTCTAGAAAAACTAAAAAAAGAGGAGAGAGAAAGTACCATTTCTTGAGAGAGAGGATTAACGCCTGTGAGTTTGCACTGAGTAACGACGTTGTTACGGAATTGATCGATCTGTGAATGAAAAAGCTGCTTCTGCGAATCCATTGCCTTCTGAAACGAGTCGATTGAACTCCCGATTTCGATTCCGGAAGAATAATCCTTCAATATCTCCATCATCGGCCAAATTGGGGGAAAATTGGAGATTTAGGGTTTGCTAGTAGAGTTAGATTGATGAATAGAAGACATTGAAATTGGGGGAAATATTAGGGTTTTTGGTTAACTCTGAGTATTTGTTTGTTTGTTGCGATTTGCAAATGTACATCACTTCGAGGATGTTACACTTGGTTTTGTTTTTTCTAACTTGTATCCATTTTTTTAGAAATCCCAATTTCACCCATCCTAAGAATTTATATTCCATTTTTTCTCGAATTTTAAAACCTCATTCATATATGAATCAAACAACTTCACAATAATATAAAAATATCTGAATATGAATTTATACCTCTATGGTATAGATCTCATACTATTTTATTTCATCTTAGTAAACCAAATAAGTTTTGTTAGAGGAGTGCCAAGTATATATTGTTACAATGATATTGGCATTTTTGGCAATGTCTTGAATTGAATATAATTCTAAATCATATCCATACTTCCAAATTGAAGGAAAAGTAACTTATAATTAGCGAAACACAAAATCTTTATACAATAGGGTTTGTATCCTAAACAAAAATCACTCTTTAATATAACAAAAGGTATCATCAAAGTTGATAAAGACTCACATACATTGTATTGAAAGTTAACTTTTGTTATATTGAGAGTTAACTTTTGTTGGGATACAATAATAATTTGAATAGAACATGATTTATGCCCTTATACCATGCCTCATATTAACAAATTTAGTTTTTATGCTTGATTTGTTTAAAAAGGACTTATTTGAAAAAAAAAGTAAAATTGTCTATTTTGTAATGTACCAAGTAAATACTCGTACCTAGTGTTTCAACAAATTACCATTATATTATATAAAATGTATATACAGGTGGAATATTATTGAATACTTCTCTATATAAATTTTTAAAACATTAACTTTTCATAATTTTGAAAATTTCTAACTACGACTGCTTGAATGTAATGAAGCAATGTACTTTTAGGTTCGTGTCTCCTTTTAGTTACTACTTTATTAGAGAGTAAGTGGGTGATTTTAGTGTGGTAATGAGGTGATATTGAGCTATTTGTCTCGGGCTTGTGCAAAGCTTTCCCTCCTAACCCTAAGTACTCCTAACCGTCATCTCCCTTTCTGGAAACATCTCTCTCTTCTTCCCTTATCCCTCTCTGAAAAACCTAGATCTACTCAAATTATTCACCAATAGCTCTCAAATTTTGTCGCCATCGTATCCCTTCACTTTGATTGAGTTAATACCTCTCTCTAGATCTTGATGTTTGCTTGTGGAATGATGGGAGACTCCGAATTTACTGACACTTGTGAATGGTCAGATTTTATATCTGAAACTCCACTTACACCATGTCCTCCTCCTTTGTGTCGTACCCTAACTATGGGCCTAGATCTACTCCCACTCCCTCATTTCGTTCTCCCCCCCATAACAAGAACACCGCATCCTGTCCTTCCTCCTAATTTGGTGGTTCCTGAAACCCCGGAGGCTGCCTGGTCCACACCTGAATATAGGCGACAGTATGGACCAAGGGCTAAGAGGGAATTGGACTTGGAGCTTCATGCACACCCTAGGGGTCTTGATTTTGACGGCTCTAACGTTTATGAGTCTGAGGTCGATGACGGTAACATATTTGAGGCCTTTCTTGTGGTGGGTGACACTGAAGAGGCCCATCGGGTCCTTCCTAATTTTATCCCTAGTCCTTGTGATGATATGTTGGGGTTATTGGTGTCTGAATTCTTTGAAATACCCAAGATAAGATCTCTCTACTATCGTTAATTTCATGTTTTAGTTGATTTATGGATGAGAATTCGTATGGATTCAATGTATGAGTTTTTAGGTGATTATCGTTCGATTTACCTGTTTTATGCTGATTTTTCTTGGTTTAATTGTCTTATTTTTGGTGATTTGTTGTTTTATGTTCGATTTATGTGTCAATATATGTTGATTTATGTGATTTTATCTAATTTGTGCCTGCACGTGGTGATTTATGTTCGATTTTACCTATTGTCTGGTTTTATTGTTCGTTTCTTTGTTTTACTGGTTAGATTTGCCTTGTTGTTGTTGGTTAAGGTGAAGCGTATACAAATTTTGACATCAACTCTTATGTGTTGTATTTTGTGGCTTTTGCACATGGAATTCGGTTGGTATTCTTGCATAGTAAGTGTTGATGTTGGCATTTTACCTATGTCTAATGTTATTCTTACATAATTTACCTATGTCTGATTTTTCTTGGTTTTAATTGTCTGCTTTTTTGTGATTTGTTGTTTTATGTTCGAGTTATGTGTCAATATATGTTGATTTATGTAATTTTACCTAATTTGTGCCTGCACATGGTGATTTATGTTCGATTTTACCTATTGCCTGGTTTTATTGTTCGTTTCTTTGTTTGGATCTGCCTTGTTGTTGTTAGGTAAGGTGAAGCGTAAAAAAATTTTGACATCAACTCTTATGTGTAGTATTTTGTGGCTTTTGCATATGGAATTCGGCTGGTATTCTTGCATAGTAAGTGTTGTTGTTGGCATTTTACCTATGTATGCTGTTATTCTTACACAATTTACCTATATCTGTTGGTATTCTTGCACATAAGCTTTGATTCCTGCCATATTACCTATGTCTTGCATAGTAGGTATTATTGTTGGCATTTTACCTATGTTTGATGGTATTCTTGCATATTAGCTATGGTCCTTGGTATTTTACCTATGTCTATTGGTGTTATTGCATAATTTACCTATGTCTGCTACGGTATTCCAGCATATTCTTGCTTATTATGTACATTATTGGTATTTTGATATGTATATTCTCATAATTATTGCATATATGACTATATTATGTATATTGTTGGTATTGTGATCTATATATTCTCATTAATCTTACATATTCTTTCGTATTAGGTATATTTTTTGTATTGTGATCTATATGGTGTGATCTATATTCTTGGTATTGTGACCTATATGTCGTAATCTATATTATGTATAATCTTGCATGTTCTTGCATATTATGTATATAATTGGTATTGTGATATATTGATTCTGTATATTACAGCATATTTATGCATATTAGGTATATAATTGGTATTGTGATATGTCGATTCCGTATATTGCAGCATATTGATGCATATTAGGTATATTCTTGCATTTATGACGGTATCATGTATATTCTTGATATTCTGATCTCTGTATTCTAATTATTCTAGCTTATTCTTGGTATTGTCATTTGTTTTGTCATTATTCTTATTTATTTTTTCATATTAGGTCTATTCTTGATATTGTCATTTGTATATTCAAAAATTATTGCATGTTCTTGCTATGGTGTGACTTCATTATCTATATTCTTGTATATTAGGTGTGTTGTTGGTAATGTGACCTTATTTTGTATATTCTGTATTTTTGGCTTGGGTTATTGATGTTGTATGTTGTGTTCTGCTCATTCAGTACTCCATCTGTCCTTATATAACTGCCTCTTTTGTTTCATTCCTCTATGTTGTGAAAATTGAACATAGCTACATTTTTAAGCACTAATTGCTTGATGCATGATCCCTTCCCTTATTCCTAGTATTGATTGTTGAGGCATATGGGGAGTCAAGTGCATAGGGCAGTAATTAGTGTTGCTTATGATGAAAAATGTTATTTGAGAGATTTATTCTCTATAAAGATTGAGTTGTCTATGGTTTCTAAGTTAACTAGTTATGCCCTAAATGCATTTGGTGCTATATGCCACCAATTAGTCTAGGGTATAGGGTGCTTGTGTGTATTAATGCAACATATAATGGTGTTTAATTATGTGATGATAAGGTAAATTTCTTGAGAGGAACATAGATTACTTATTACATGCATCATTGAAAAACTTCTTATATTACATACATCATTGAACAACTTCTTATATTACATGCATCATTGAACAACTTCTTATATTACATACATCATTGAACAACTTCTTATATTACATGCATCATTGAACAACTTCTTTGACTTACTTACATTATGTGCACAAAATATTACATGCATATGAACTTAATTCACTTGGAGAAAAAATGGACTTCAAACAACAAAACTAATTCATATTCAAACCTTGCATCAAATCCTCCAATTCTGTTGCATTAAGTTCATCATCTTCTGCTTGAATTAAGTATGTTGCATTGAGATGTGGTTCACTATACTCAATTTTATTCACTATTGGTTGTCCATTGATTGATGCTTCTTGCTCTAGCACTGATGTTTGACACTCTATGAGTAGTTTAGTAGGCAATTCAACTGTATTTAGGTACGTAGAAGTCCTTGTCTTTCCTTCCTCTGCTTCCCGACATGAGGTAGTTTGAAGTTCTTTCCTCCCTAGCATTTCATGATTTTAATCGTCATATATTGTAATGATAAAAAAACATAATTAAGTAATCTTGGCTTAAACACATTAAAAGCATACTCCACTGCCTCTATTAGTTGGTTAATTGTCCTTGGTGCTTGCTCATGTTGAATGACTCTAAAAAACCCCAAATCCAACACATTAGTATCTGATGAGTTAGGTGGCTGTGACACTAATTCAATCCTAAACTCATATGAGTTTGCTGCCTTTTTAAAATCTTGATCTGAGTTCAAAAATGTGGAGGGTAGCATTATCTTTTTAAATGAGTATATGCCCTTCTACCCCCTCTACTTTTGATGGCTATTATGACTTTAGTTATGATCATGTTCTTAATGACAACTTTGTGATGTTCTTTATTGGGTTTGTTTTCATTGTGCCTGCCTCTCTATGCACACTTCTTTTCCTTGTTGGTATTTTCTCTACAAATGGTCAACACCCTATATTCCCATAAAAAATACAACTCCCATCTTCTTAAAATTAAGGTCTGGCTACTGCTGTGAGGAACATGATATTCATTATAAATCTCTTTGACTTAGTGTGTCTATGTGGCTCTACTTCTGTTGGGGCCAAATATAATGTTTGGCTTGTTTTGGACATATAGAACCATTTCTCATCAATATGGACTATGGCGTGCATGTCTTGAAACTGTGGTGTATTGTTGATGTGTACTACTTGTGAGATACACCACTGCAACCTCTGAAGCTTATTCTTAGGGGTTAATGTGGGTTTGATTGCATTACTATGTTTCGTTATATGTCCTTTCTTGATGAATATGTGGACTGAAGTCTTGTTTATATTCAATGCTTTAGCAAGTGACCTTATGTTGGTTCTATTTTTGAGTAGGATTGCCAAAAGTTGCTCATCTACTAATTTAATTGGTTTTCCTACCTACCTTCCCTTTGTAAGTTTTCTGCACTTTAAGATTATGTTTGGTAGTTATGCTTTTTTGACAACTCTCTATATCCTTTAAATTGTCCATCTACTACAGTTGTATGTTAATGCAAGTTTTCCTATGTCACCATGTGCTACCCTGAGGTTTTTATTGTTTTGTAATAAATGTATCATGCATGAGAGTCTCTCTTCTTCGATCATGTCCTTTCTTTTTCTTATATTGCCTAAGGATGTATTGTGTATACCATGTTCAAAAAATGGTAAGTTATCTTGGGTGGTTGGAGATTGGTAAGGTGTTGTCCCTTGTACAAGGCAAGGGTCTCCTCGTCCTTCCTGCCCTTGCTATGCTTTTGGTCCATGTTGAGAATTTGTCGCCTCTTATTCTGTCATAGTGGCCCTTAGAATTTCTAGTGAGATGAACACCAAATGACAGCTCATTGTCCTGTGGTGAACTCGATAATGTATGTAGGTAATATTTAATTGAATTAATCTCCATGTTGGTGGAACTGTTAGTTGGCTAGGATATGTATTTATGACTGTTTTGGTTTGACATAAATGTATTGAATTCAACAGTACACTATAAATAGTGGCTGTTGGATTTTCTACAGTAAAAAGTTGATTTTTCATTTTGGTGGGAAACCACAATTCTATCACAATAGTAAAATTTGGGTGGGAGCCAAATTTGAAAAGTTGGTAAACTTTTGGCTTCACATTTGAAAATACGTGAAGAATCTGTCCTTGAATTTGACAGCTCAGCAAAAAAAATTATAAAGTGTGGGACACCACCATCTTTTTCTCTACTAATCCTCTGTATACTTGGTTTAATTTGAGCATAATTTCAACCCATGTGACACTTGTATATCCATTCCCTTAAAAAAGTGAAAAAAAGCAAATGGGGCAAAATATATGAGGTGAGAGGGAGTACTTAACATCATATTTACATATTTGAAATTCAATACTCTTGTACTTGGTTTGCCAAAAGGACCTTTTCAGAACAGGATTTGTTAAACACCGCCCTGGAATCTCCAACTATCTCCCATATTTCATACATAAATTACCAAATTTTCCCTTACTTTGTATATAAATACTTTACATGTATTTTCACTTTCATTACTCAATGTAAGTTTATTTTATTTCTTACTCTCAGTTTTTCACTTCATTTTAATTTTATTCTCAATTTTTAGTGTTTTACACTTCAATATACTTAACATGTAATATTAACTAGTACAAATCTTCTATTATTATTAACCAACATATATTAATTTATATAAAAAAGAATTGTAATTATTAACTATAATAATATTAACCTAATAACATTAATATTTTTAACTACATCTAATTATTAACTAAGCATAGTATATGATTTAACTACAAAACACAAATATTTATATATGTATTATTAATAATATTAATTAATAAATATTAACTAATTTAATACGTAATCTTAACTAATTATACAATTAATCATTTGTCATGATTTAACAATGATTTAACTACTTAATAATGATTAGGGTTAAAAAACTAGATTAATTAAAAAAGGTTCTACCAAGTAAAATCGTCCAAATTGGACGGTTCCACCATGGTTGAACAGTCCAATTTGGACGGTTCCACCATGGTTGAACCGTGTGTTTTACACGGTTCTCCTATTTTTTTTAATTCAAATTTCAATCAATCCATCTTCCTAACTTAAATATGAAAATCAGAACAACACACAAAATACAATACATAATCTTTCTAGTTAAACATCAAAATAAAAAATATAAATTCATGCAATTAACTTTAAATTATTTAGAAATCAAAATAAACTTTAAACTATTTTTTTTTGTAAGTTGTTATACCTTAATGTATAGACGAAAAACTCATTTGTATTTAGATTTTCATGCTATATGTTGTGTTTATACAGAATTAACCCTTACAAATCGAATTTCATGGATTATATGCCGTTAGAAGTTTTTTTAGAGAAAATAAGTGGACAAATTCCCTGTTGGAGAATCTTTCGTAAGTAGATCTCGAAAAAATACCCAACTTAGACATATTACTATACTCCCCATTCGGAGTCACATAGTCAACTTTATGACTTATCAATTTTTTTTTCAATATCTCAAATAAGACGCCACTGAGGTCATTAAGGGGCAACATGGTTGTGTAGTACCTTAAAAAATAGGGGGTTTCAAAAAAGTTACGTCATTCAGACTATTGGGCTAAGAGATAAGCATCTCCAAATTTTCCAAAACCTTGAAATGCACCCGAAATCTATGAAGAATTAATTGGTTGTGTTGTTTTGAGTGTAAAATCTCGTAGATTGCGATTTTGCGTGCCAAAACAAGTGGTCATAATAGAATATTGAATTTATTTGCTTCACGGTTGATAATTTCGTATTTTTTCTCATCTTTTAGAACACATTTTTTTTAATACATTATGTATAATCTTCTTAGCTTAGATTGGATTATGTTCTTGATCGAATGTGGTGTAACTATATACAATAAGTCTATTACTATATTAGATTTGCAAATAGGTGACAGAAAAAGAGTTAAATTAGGTTAGTAAATTAAAATATTAGGTAATTAATAAATTAGGTTAGTAAATGCGTTAAATTAGGTTAGTAAATTAAACTATTAGATAATTAGTAAATTATGTTAGTAAATAAAAATGGTAGATAATTAGTAAATTAGGTTAGTAAATAAAAATGTTAGATAATTAGTAGATTAGATTAGTAAATGGGTTAAATTAAATTTTTAAATTAAAATATTAGTTAATTAGTAAATTAAGTTACTAAATGAGTTAAATTAAGTTAGTGAATATAAATATTAGATAAATATATATCTAAAGGCAATGACAATAGGTAGTTCCAATTTCATAACTGTGGAGATTTTCGAGTGTCGTTCCCACCTTTAAACCCAATCAAAGAGGCAAACTTTAACTCCAAACCGAGCGCCACAGGAACTTCATATTGCATCGCTGGAAATTTCGCCCTCGCTGAAATCGGTCAACATCTTCTGAGCCAATGACAATAGTTCGTTCACAAAGATGGGGCTACTTCCGCATCATCGTTGGCACCATAGTTGGTGGAATTCTAGGGTTTTACGCCATGCACCGCGCTGAAATCAGCTACAAGGTTGGAATTTTATCTTCCCATTCTCTCTCTTCCATTGTTAATTACTAGTGGGTATTATTTATTTTTGCTGATTTTGGATTGAATTGGGGGTTTTGAATTTGGGGGGATTTTCAGGCGAAATGGGATGAGAGATTGAAGAAGTATGAGGAGGAGAAACTGAGGAGAGAGAATGCACTATTGCAAGCTGATGGTGATACCCTTTATTTTTCCGATGATCAAAAAAGTGGTAACGATTATAACTAGTTTTGATAGCATGGATACTTCACTTGATAGCCGTTCCCTGCACCCGACACGTCTCGGGGTACTCTACTCAATAGCATGCTGTACCCAGTGTTTAATATTTTCAGATTTTTCGGGGACGTTCACCGGTTTTTAACCTTGTCCCCGTCGTCTTGGGGCAACCTATATGAATAATTTTTGTTGAATTTGTGTTTTTTAGGATGAAAGTTGTATTATTATCAAATGATTTGAGCTACTAATTCATGAGATATTTTGACTAATCCCGGGATGTTTGTTGATGGTTTTTATACTTTGGTTGCACTACTTGTATTGGAAGACCGTGCCCCGTATAATTCAACAAAGATTACACCTTGATTATACCTGCACCAGATGTGAAACATGCTATTTTAAGAATGGGGTATAACCGTGAGGCTTATTGTTGAATATCGTGAAACCGTGTAGGGTTTGGTAAATTGATCATAATGATGACATTGTTACTGCATAAACTAGTGTATAATGCCTTGTTACTGCATCTTAGTAAGATTAGATTGATGAAGTTATCATAGCTGGATATAATACATTGTTCTTGGGAGGAAAAGCATCAGGCACATAGCTGGAGAAATGTAAAAGTTTATTATCTGGGTAATTAGTTTACTGGGAATAAGTAAAAATGAGGGGAAATTGTCACTATTGATTTGCAAAATCTGTTAGATACTATTGTCAGGCATGCAGACAATACACTGGTGTCAACTTGGAATTAATTATGAATATGGTCTAAAGCAAAGTGTTGGGAGTCCTAACCCATGTTGAAGTGTCAAGGGTCCAACATGGATACTTGAGGAGAAATGAAGAGTCCAGGTATCATTTAGATCCTCTCTACTCTGGTACATCTGAAGCAACATAAAATGTGTATGCTTCCTGATATTATAGTCCAAGCCTCGTGTTCTTGTTGATTACTTTTATTGTTGTGCTATATGTTAATTGATGAAGTAAAATTAATTTTGTTTTCTCATATGTTATTGGAAAAGAGATTTGGTTATTTATGGTCCATTATGGGCTAGAGTAATATTTATGAGCGGTTGACTGACTACTTTCCCTCTTTCTGACAAAGTGGCCTGTTTGAAGGTCCATATAAACTGCTTCAGAGGTTTTTGTTTTTGCTGAAGATATTTGGAGTAATCCCCCAGGGATATACCTTGCCGCTTAATGTTTAACACAGATTTGTGTCTTCCAGGAATTGATGATAGATTCACACGAATATGCTAATTGCCTTAATGAATGCAGATAAGTTATCTCTGTCTTGGCTTGTCAGCAGTTGGTTATTGGTATATCTTTTCCCTCGTTATACCTGCACCTGAAAATGTGGAACATACCCTTCTACGAATTTCACTCAGGATTGGGAACATACCCTTTTTTTTTTTGCTTTTGTCTGAGGAGGGGGAGGGTGTGTGTGTAAGGGTGGGTATATTAGATATTATCTGCATGAAGTCTGTGGCTAGTTGTCTTGCTTATAAGGATTATGTAAAACAGGTAGTTGATATTTTTAAGGTATTAACTTTTGGTGAGAGAGAAAAGGGAATTATGGCAGACATATTTGGAGGAATCATGATGAGTCGGATGGTAAGATATAGGTAAAAATGGCAAATGACAAGCTTCTCGTAATTTTTTTTTAAGTTTCGTTTTGGCTGCTGTTATGCATCATGGAATTTTACTACCCTGATAATACACCTGTGTGGCTGTAATGTGATCGATCCCTAATCCTAACTAAAACATAGCCTAAGGTCATATGAATTAGGCCTTGGAGCCATAGGAAAAAGTCGTTGATGTGGTTGCAATCGCAGTAGGAATTGCATTATAATGGATGCAGCCTGTAACAAATGAATAGAACGGATTGTAGCCAGCCGGTCAACGCGGTGTGAAATTTTTGAGAAAGTTTGTTTGCATTTTTTGCGTTAAAAGTATTCTTTCAATGTAATATAACTTATTTAGTTAATTTGTAGGTGGATTGTATAATTTGTGATCTGAATCTTAAAATATCATATTTTGTAAACTAAATAATAGATTATTAAAATACTTTTAGTAATTTTGGCAAAAGAACGGATATAACAAGTTAAAAAAATAGTTGTAATCTATGTATCGGACGAGGCTGGGAGAAAAATGTGATTTTTGTCGTGGAGTTACATGATGGGTTTTGTGGAACTGCAAATCCAAAATCCATCGCAGAACATTCACTATGTAACTGTACAGTCGAGTTTTAATTTTACCACAATATTAGTTTTAATGGACATTTACATTAGATGATAAAATCGGAAATGCTGGCTTTGTATATGTCAGTTGTAACTTATGGATGGATAAGTCGACTGAATTAAGCATGAGTTTACAACTACAATAGTTGGACTTTGTTTTGTTTATCTTGATCAGAAATTCTCTCTTTATTGGTTCCCAAACCTGCTTGACTTAAATTTGTTGATTTTGTATTTTTTGGTTGAAAATTATATTATTATGAAATGATTTGAGCTTATAATGCAAGAGATTTTGCTATGGTTAGTTCTCCAAATATATGAACATAATTACTTTGTTCAATAATGATAGCAAAATGTGTATGTAGTAGAAGAAATGAAGAATGATGGAGATTGGTGAATAATTATCTAGTGTAGCTCAAGGAAGATGAGTTTGTGTGTTCGTCTGATGGATCCCAATTCAATGATGAAGAATATATCTTTGAGAGTGTCATTGAGACCTCGGACATAGTTGGTCGAGAATTCATTTCTCTATCGACACATCTGTTAGCTAGTTGAGCCATTGTATATGCCAAATCCAAGGGGTATTCTCTTCCTAGATTAGTGTCTATGAACTCCATTAGCTTTTCCCTCACGTCTTCACCCTCTAATACCTTCCTGATTACCATGAATAATAGATCGTCTACTCCTTTGTTGGTACTTGATGGTTTGACGGCTGGTTTTCCTGATAAGAGCTCGAGAATTACAACCCCAAAAGCAAAGGTATCTAGTTTGGTGGTCACTGCTCCGTTTTCTATGTACTCAGGGGCTAAGTAACCATGTGTTCCAACGACATGTTTGGTTAAGTGTAACTCCCCGTTTTCACTTTCTTCTTGGATAGTTCTTGCTAGCCCGAAATTTGTGATCTTTGCCCGGAAGTTGTTATCTAAGAGTACATTGCTACTCTTTAGATTCTTGTGGATGTAAGGAGGGTGAATATAGCTATGCAGGTAGTTCAGAGCATCAGCTATGTTACATGCTATTTGGACTCTTTGTCTCCAACTAAGAACAGGTGGGGAGAGTGAATCGTCATTTTCAGATAGGGACTTCTGTTGGTGATAAAGCCAGTTATCCAGTGAACCCTTCTCAGCAGACTCAAACACCAAGTAAGTGTTTCCCTCATGAATGCAATACCCAGACAATCGAGTTATGTTGGAGTGATTGATATGATTCAAAATATTAATCTCGTCGTTAGGAACATTACCTTTCAAGATCTTGACTGCTGCTTCATCACCTTTGAACTCACCTCTGAACATGGAGCCCTTTATCCTATTACTCTCACTAAAATTTCTTGTTGCTTTCTCTATTTCCTTGAACTTGTAAGCAGTCAATGACCCGATTGCAAGCTTCAACCCATCTAAATCAACAGACGATGATCTAGTGCTGATGTGGCTAGTTATATAAGATACAGGCGTGGGTGTGTAAAAAGATGATTCAGAAACCTTATCACCTTTCTCCACGCTTTTGAAGACAGGAAGTGGCTTCATCCTTGAAGGGCGGATGAGGAAGAACCATAATAGAAAGGAACCAAGTCCGAGTACCAAAACTGCAGCTCCAACCCCAATTCCTATTAACACCCCTATGTTTGAAGAACTACCTTCAGTACCAGGAGTTTGAAGACTAACAGGAGGAGTATTATTTGATTGAGGAGGCGGAGCAGGTGAAGGAAGTTGAAGGTTTACGTTAGTAAGAGCAGATGTTAGAGGCACTAGAATTGGGGTAAAAGGGAAGATAACATCATTAGCTCTAAGTTCATTAGCATCCAAAACACTCTGTTGATCGACCCCAAACATTTCTGCAATCTGAGCTATATTATCACCCCAGGTAACAAGGTAGGACAGCAGATACTGAGAACTGTATCGTCTCTCCTGCTGAGCGGTAGGACAAGCACACATGAGGGGTACCTGAAACTCATCTCCAGGTTGGAGGCTGGTTATGTTGAAATCGTTCTGAGACATCATAGCTTGGCATGTGGTCAACCCCTGATAGGTGTTATTTGCTGTAGAAAAATAGGTTTCACCTAGAGTCTGCAGCCTATACCGTGCATTATGCTGGTAGTAGGAGATGTTTGGGCTGTTGCGGGTTGTTGTCCTAGTGCAGGAGCAGGTGACGGGAACAACGATCAGTCGGCCTGCTGGGATGGGATCCACCTCAGATATGTTGTTGAGCTGGCTGATGGCAGAGACGTTGGAATTGAGTAGGAAGGCGATGTTTGGGGGAGTGGCGTAGGAAGGCGGTTGTGACCTGAAGGTAAGGTAGGCTGTGCAAGACCTGTTGCCATTGCACTGAAACCCGTATGTGTTGTTGTAGTTGTTGTTACAGTCTAGCTGGTTGTTGTTCACATATGTTTGCTGTGAATTGGATTGCCATATTTGGGATTGTAGAGCTATGAATAAGATTAGCAGCAATAGCGGAGATTTTCTCATGGTGTGGTGGTTTGGTGTGGGGATGTTTTCGAGGAATGGAAGTAAAACATGGGTGGTCTTGCTACTTGATAATAAAGTAATCATGGTATTTATTGGTGTGCGTTGACTTTTAACCTTGTTGAAAAAGAGACTTTTCATCATATCTCTTATGGGAGACCTAACTTGTAACGATGTAAATACTCCGTACTCTCTAAACTAAATTATTCAAACATTGTTTGGTGCTATACGCAAATCAATTGAAAATGAAAATGAAAGTGAAAGTCAAAAGTAAAATTATTTTTGTTAAAAAAATTATGTTGTAATTCAATAAGTGAAATAATTGGGTATAATGGATTAATGGGATGGAAGGAATCAAATTCATCACGCTCCAACCACACTTTAAAAAATGAACAATCACAACATTTTGATATATATTGCCCAAAAAATTAAAAAAAATCGAGACAGATAGAGTATAAGAAAATGAAAATAAAATAAAAATGATCCTTTTATTTCTACTACAGCATTTTGAGTAGAACGTTATTCTATTCACAATATTTTTTGTTGGAACTTTGTTTTTATTTGTGAATTTTAACTTGTTTTACATGGTGGGTGAAAAGTGTTTGAAACACTTTATATAGAGATATGTTACCCACTTTTGTGGAAGGAGTAATGCTCTGTGAATCCAACCAACACACACCTGCGCGTGTTGAGATAAGTTGGCTTGGATTGGGTTAAGACTTGTGCGCAACATATTGCTTAGTAGACTCCTTGTCTTAGTCTGCTTTAGACGCTAATTTTGATCTGCTATGATTACAGTTTTAATGTCGTTCGAATTTTAAAATTAAATCTTTTTTTAACGTTAACGGTTATATTAAACGTGATTTACTGCTTCTTAATAGTTAACGTTTTATTCTTATCTATTTGTAGCATTGTTTGCAACATTTTCATTTCATAGATTTACCCTTGAAAATGTTTCATACGTGGAAGGCATTATCATCGGCATATTCAACATAAAAACAAGTTAAAAAAAGTGATTTGGTAATTCTAAAAACATGGTGCCATTGTTTATATGGAAAATATTAATTTTCTCTTTCAGAATGTGAAGAAAAATTCAAGGGTTAGTAGTTGACACAAAAATTGAAATGGCCAAGTGAAATTCTAAGGGTTTATGTAAGTCAAAATCTAACCACAACTATTTATACATTTCGTTCCAAATCAATGAATTTCATATTGGAAAAAAAATATTAATAAACTATGTTAGAATCCTGTTATCATGAACTAGCTTATGAACTATGAGTAATAATAATAATAAAGCATGCCATTTTAATATGGCATGGAATAAATTAGGTATTTGCAGAGGGGTTGTGACGCGTTTTGTTGCCATTGATATGGACTTCATCTTCCAAGTCCCAACCCAGCAGAACCTCATCTCACTCTCTCTCCTAATTTGATTGGCTGGAGTAACAGTGATACAGTGCTTGTGGGCCCTTATATTGAATACCATATTACCAAGACCCTTGAGTTACTAATTTATAAATTATAATCAATGTTTCGTTAGGAAAATGCTTACAATTTTTGGTGTCAAATGGTATTCGGTTAAACGTAGTTCTTGCAGTTTGTTTGACAAGTGCTAAACTATTTAACAATCTTATTAAGTTTATAATCCATAAATTTTGCTTTTAAAAAATTTTCATAATGTTCTATGATATTTCATCTTTAAATGAGTTTCCTTGATGGATTGAAACTAGGGTTGTTTCAAACATTCTAACTGCCTAATGCTAGAATGTTTCGATTATTATTAGGCAGTTAGAATGTACCCTTCTTGTTATATTAAGTTTATAGATAAAGATTATAATAAAAATGATGCTTAATTTGAGAAGGATGAGAAAGTATCTTGATCCTTTATTTCTTGTAAATGGGTTTAATTGTGTTTTTCATATGTTCAATGTTCTGATTACAAGGGCTTTTATAGTTGAAAACTTCCCTAAACTAATTATGTAAATATTCTGATTTCCTAATATTACAAATACTGATTGATCTTCCTTGCACTTCTTAGTAGATTCATTTGCCTTGTTTCCTTGATTCATATCTTGGTAATCTTGGAATGTTTACACTCCCCCTCAAGGTAGGCAATGAGATTCCCAATGCCTAGCTTGCTCAATATCTCTTGGAAAGGTTTTATAGGTACCGCCTTTGTTAAAATGTAAGCTAGTTGTTCTTCTGATCGAACATATGGAATAGTAATGACCTTGGTTTCAAGCTTTTCCTTGATAAAGTGTCTATCGATTTCCACATGCTTAGTTTGATCATGTTGAACTGGATTTTCAGAAATGCTAATGGCAACTTTATTGTCACATCTCAGTTTGCAACTGTCTTTAGGAAAGAACCCTAGTTCACATAACAATTTCTGCAACCATAGTACTTCTGTGATACCTTTGGTTATACCTCTAAATTCTGCTTCTGCGCTTGAGAGTGCTACTACTCTTTATTTCTTGCTTCTCCAAGTGACCAAATTGCCACCGATTAGAGTGAAGTACCCTAAAGTGGACCTTCTACTCATTTTATCTCCTCCCCAATCTACATTGGTATATGCCTCTATTTCTAAGTGATTATTTTTCCTGAAGAGGATTCCAATACTGGCTATTCCCTTCAGATATCTGAGGATTCTCTAAACTACCTCCATATGATTATTCTGGGGTTTATACATAAACTGGCTAACAACTCCAACTGTATACACAATTTCAGGCTAGTGTGGGATAAGTAAATGAGTTTTCCTACCAATCTCTGGTATTTATTTTGATCAGTTACCTCAGCTCCTTCAACTATCTGCAGTCCATGATTCACTACCATAGGTGTGTCAACTGACTTGCAGTCTAACAATCCTGTTTCCGCCAGAAGATCCATAATATATTTCTTCTATGATATAAAATTTCCATCTCTAGATCTTAAGACTTCAATTCCTAGAAAATACTTGAGCATCCCAAGATATTTCATTTCGAATTCCTTAAACAACTCCTTTAATTTTTCCATCTCCTTAGTATCATTACCTGTAAGAATCATATCATCTACATAGATAATAAGGCAAGTTATGAGTTCTCCCCTCTTCTTCAAGAACAAAGTATGATCGAAATTACTTTGATGATACCCATATCTTTTCATTGCCATTGTGAATCTCCCAAACCATGCTCTAGGAGATTGCTTTAGACCATAGAGAGCCTTCCGTAGTCTGCATCCTTCTCCTGTAGAAAAATTTTCTGAAAACCCTAGAGGAGCTTCCATATACACTTCTTCTTGGAGTTCTCCATGAAGAAAGGCATTTTTTATATCGAACTGATATAGAGGTCAATCCTTGTTTGCTGCTATTAAGAATAATACTCGTATGGTATCGATTTTTGCTACTGGTGAAAAAGTCTCAAAATAGTCAATACCATAGGTTTGAGTATATCCTTTAGCAACAAGTCTTGCTTTGTATCTTTCTATCGTCCCATCTGCCTTGTATTTTGTAATAAATACCCATTTGCATCCAACAGATCTTTTTCCTGGTGGAAGATTGCATTTGTCCCATGTGTTATTTTTCATCAAAGCTTCAATCTCATCTTCTATAGCCTTTTTCCATAACTTGTTCTGAAGTGCTTCCTGTACTTTTTTAGGCAATTTTTCTGAATATAGAGCAAAGTGATACGAACTAGCCCTTTATGTCAGATTTTTCCCTCTAGCTATGTTTGCTATTGGATATCTCGACTGTCGAGGTTTATACTTAGGTTCATAATGTTTTGGGGGTATCCCTCTTGTGCTTCTCGGAGGTAACCTGTATTTCCCTTGGTGGTTATCTGCTTGTCCTTGATCATCACTTTTCTGTTTCAACCACTTCTTGTATTTCTTGAGACTAAGTTTCTGAAACATCAAGGTTAGTGCTAGAGATAGGTAATGGGTTACTTACCTCATGATATTCATTCTGATTTAGAGATGGAGTCACAATGATAGTTGGAGATTGTACTATATGTTCTAATGTTTGCTTGGTAGGTATACCTACATGTTCTTATGGTACAGAATCAGACAAAACTAGGTTAGTTAACCAGCTAAGAGTGTCATACTATTTCTCCCCCTGACACTGAAGATGGTGGGAGTAGTAAAGTTCTGTTTCAAGAAAATCACAGTCCATAGTGGTATAGATATGAATATTCCGTGGATCAAAGCACCGATACCCTTTTTGGTTTACTCCATACCCAATAAAAACACATTTAACAGCACATAGATCAAATTTTGATCAATTCTATTTTGGTATATGCACATACACTGAACAACTAAGCACCCGAGGTGGAAGAGAAAGCGAGTGTGGTATAGAAGTATGGGAAGCTAAACAATCAAGAAGTTTTTTGTATTTTAGGATTTTTGTAGGTAAACGATTTATGAGGTATGTGGCTGTTGCTAGGGCTTTAGGCCAAAAATTTGTTGGTACTCTAGAGTAAAACATAAGGGCCTGGCAATGTTTAACAAAGTTCTATTCTTCCTTTCTGCTACCCCATTTTGTTGTAGAGTGTATGGGCAAGTTGTTTGGTGTATTATTTCATGGTCAGCACGGAATTCTTTCATTTGAATGTTTACATACTCCCCACCATTATCAGACCGAAGAATATGTATGTGAGATCTTTATTATGTTTGGATTAGGGAACAAAAAAGGGTAAACTTCTCAAAGACTTCGCTTTTCTTTTTCAAAAAATAAATCCAGGCCATTCGGGTGCAATCATCAATAAATATTAAGAAATAATTAAAACCATGACAATCATTATTCGGAGCTGGGCCCCATAAGTCTGAATGAACTAATTGGAATGGTATTTCTAATTTGGTTAAACTAGGTTTATATGATTGCTTATGACTTTTTGCCTTAATGCAAGTCTCACAGACAAAGTATTTATTTAGTCTAGATAGAGAAGGAAACAAATGATCTAAGTACCCGGGGGAGGGATGACCTAAACGCCGATGCCATAGCCAGATTTTTTGATCGACTGTTCCTCGAACATACATTGCTTTCCTTTGGTGAACTACATCATCAACATAGTACAATCCCTCCTTTTCAGTGCCACGCCCAATCACCTTCCCAGTCTGAATATCCTGTACCAAGCAAAAACCCGTATAAATTAGTAAAGTGCAATTTAATTCCCTTCTTAATTGACTCACAAAAAGATTATGAGACAATTTAGGAACATATAAGCAATTATTCAAGGATATTTCTGAGGATAGATGAATTTTCCCTTCTCCATCAACTGTTGTTAAATCGCCGTTTGCGGTCTGAATTTGAATCTTCCCTGTTTTTTTAATTTCAGAAAAATATATACAGTCAAAAGTCATAGTATCTGTGGCTTCACAGTCGAATATCCATTTTTTATTTTTTATCGAGGATATCAGACTATATCGATTATGTTTCCGGGTTTCAAGTTCTGGCTTCGAGGCTTTATGATTCTTCTGGCTTTTAGTACTCTCCTGGGCCTCGTGCATAAACTCGGTCCAAGTGAGGGGAGTGAAGACATTTAGGGTTTTAACCCTAGAGATCTCACCTTGCTCTCTTTTCCTTCCCGCAGCCATGGCTTGTCTCTCTTGGTTTGGTTCTTCATCCTTCTTCTCTTCTCTACTTTTCTCTTCCACGACCTTGGTCACAGCACCTCCCATTTTTGCTCCCCTCTTTTTCGAGTCAGGCAACCACTCAGGGAAGCCAATTAACTTGAAACACCCTTCACGGGTGTATTTCGTTCCTCCACAGAACGAACACTTCAGATTTGTCCGGTCGTCCTCTTGCCGGTTTTCCTCTCGTCTGTTGTCTTCTCGTCGGTTCTGGTGTCTGTTTGTCCGGTGCCTTAACGCCCCAAAGCCGCTCCTGATTCCGGTTGAAGCTGGCTTTGGTGTAGTGTCCTCCGGTGACATTATGTCCCTTCGGGCCACCTCCCTCCTTATAGCCGAGTAAGCTTCTTCCACCGTCGATAAGTGCTCCCTATTGACGAGATCCCGACAATCTTTGTCAAAAGTGTCATTCAATCCTGCAAAGAACTGGTAAACCCTTACTCTCTGGTTTTGTTCGTTGTAAATTGTGATATCATCGGGGCATTTCATGGGGTTTGGAACTCGTCTGTCGATTTCCTTCCATAAGGCTACCAGTTTCCCATAGTATGTCTCGATGTTATCTATCCCTTGTCTGAGTGTGCTTGCTTTTGTCATTAAATCAAATATCTGTAGACCATCTTGGCCACTGTTGAACAATAGCTCTAGTCCCTTCCATAAATCTCGTGCAGTTGGATAGTCTAAGAAATGATTGACCAAGTCCGGATCTATATTTTCTAGAATCCATGAAACCACAATTGAATCATGCTGAACCCACCGATTGTATTCTAGGTTGTTTTGGGATGGGTTTGAGGCGATGATATGACTGAGCTTCCCCCTCCCACTAATGGCCAGATGCATGAATTTCGACCATTTTGTGTAATTGTGGTGATTGAGCTTTTCTGCCAGATTTATTGGCTGGTTGTTTGAGTTTTTTGTGGGTGATTTTTTGGTGTTAAATTGTTGGAACATTCGCATACATTGTTCCATCGTATACAAAGGTTCTGCTTGATTTGTGGTTGATGATTGGGTGTCATCGAAATCCATGGACAGGTAAGTGGTATTACTGGTATATGATGGCTCCGATACCATGTAAATGTGTTTAATTGTGTTTTTCATATGTTCAATGTTCTGATTACAAGGGCTTTTATAGTTGAAAACTTCCCTAAACTAATTATGTAAACATTCTGATTTCCTAATATTACAAATACTGATTGATCTTCCTTGTACTTCTTTGTAGATTCATTTGCCTTGTTTCCTTGATTCATATCTTGGTAATCTTGGAATGTTTACATTTCTTAGAACCGAATCATGATATTTTACGTAGACAACAACTGCGACTGCAAGGAATTTTGCAGGAAATAACACTAACCTTAGGATTAATCTATCACTGTGTATCGCAGTAGAGGAAATGGTGGAAAGTATGGAAGTCAAATAGAGTGATTCTGCTCTTTGGATTCAGATGCACAATCAAGGAAATTTTGGAATATACAAAAAACGATGAGGTATGAGTGTGACTTATGAAATGATGTAGTCATGTACAGGCTCATGTATAAAAGAGATACAGAGGCAACAGAGTAGGAGGGTTGATACAGCATTACGCATCGCTTTTGAACTTGCTTCTCTTATGCTCATGCATTTTTCTTCAAACTTGCACTCATTTCACTTGCATTTTACACTGTAAGCAAGCTACATCCATGATAATGAGATAATCCCAATGGTTCCTTACAGCAAATTCGTGAAATAAAGCCGAATTTATAGGACTAAGCAAGGTGTTATGTAGTGATATTTTGCATTGTTAAGTAAGATCACTTCAGATTGTTTGAAATCGTCTTGCCTGCCTGCTCTCAGTAAGACAGTCTCAGCTTTACTGTTTAACAGTGGTGGAAATAATTAGATTTGGAATGATGGATGAAATGAGCTAAGCATTGCGGGAACTTTGAAGGGAATGAAGGCATTTACAGATGAATGAACTCCACATGTAACAATTCAGATCTACTGATTTCATTCATCTCACTTCATTCAACTCCTAAGATTATTAGTTATTCAATATTATTCCGAGAATGTTTTAAATAGGAGTGTAAATTTGGATCCTCATCTTGAGTTTAGTTTGGCCTATAATGCATCTAACGAGTCATTACTTAATAGGTCAAGTTGAATTTTCCGCACTTCCTCTTTTCTTGTTTATTTGCTATATTTTCATTTTTAAAGTTAAAGTTTAAAACTTTAATTATAAATTATAATTATATTATAATAAATATTATATTCAAATAGAATAGTATTGATTAAGTTATATTCATATTGGGTGATTAGCGGATTAAGTTATATTCATATTGGGTGATTAGTGGATTAAGTTATATTCATATCGGGTGATTGGTGATATGAATAGAGTCAATTTATGTACAATTTCAGTGTAGCCTAACTTGACTCACTTGCATCTCAAAGTGAATCTCGAATTGATTTAGGCTAAGTTAACACGGAGTACTGAGTAACTCGCAAGTCCCAAAAATTTAGAAAATAAAAAGAAAAATGAAAGATACGGAGCCATTGAATCAGATAAATGTAGTATGTAATTTTAGTCGACATATATTGAATTTAGATACAAAAGTTCATCAATCAACGGCTCCATTTCAACTATCAAAGCATCCAAAATTTTTTTGAAAAAATAAAAGAAGAGACGAGAGAGAAAGCTCAAAAGGATCCGTTGGTAATTCTAAAATCAAATAAATAACAAAAATTCTCAAAAAATAGGTAGTTTAGCATCACTGCTAATTCTCTCTCCTCCTTCGACCAAAATAAATAAACAAGGAAAGTGAGATGCAAAAGGAAAGATTGAGAGTGTGGGGAAGTGGGGATGAACATTGTTGGTTGTGTTCATATACGAATGGAGCGGCTGCTATTAGGATTTAGGGATTTAGGGGTAGGGTTTATCTCTCTGGTCACATGGCTGCATTTGGGCTTCACTTTTCGCTCTGTTTAACATTTTCACATTTCTATTGTTTTTTACTCCCTTCGTCCCTATTATCTTTTTACCGTTAATATCATTTTAGGACGTCATTGTTCCAATTCGTAACAATTGACCCACTTGTAGTCTAATTAGTGACCTAATCTAATGTGATTTAAGGGCTTAATATACAAAGGTCCATTTGATGTGGGTGTTCTAAGATTTGAAGCCTGTATGTACGGTAATATTGGAGTTTTGGACATTTGATGTAGGTGTGTGATTAAGTTGTGCATGCCAGCCTAAGAAATAAATTGTGGGGCTTCATTTAACCCTACTTAGAAAGTGGTGACTAGAGTTAGCGCTCCACTGCCCCAATGTGATGTCATTATGGTCTAACCTCAGTTAAATATTCATTTTAATCAATGATTACTATATATTTGTTGATTATCATATTTATAAAAAAAAAACATTTGACAACTAGCCCGCTAAAGTCAAAATTACACCAAAAAATTTGACATAATAAAAGGAGAAAAATAAGAGAAATTCCTAGTTTAGTTTATATATGATATAATTATATCAACTACTATTTTCCTAGTTTTATTTTTATACCTGAAATCATAATGTCTATACCTTGTATAAATTTTATGTATTTCATATATGATATAACAATAGCTATATCTAGTATAAGTGTATAAAATTACATAAATCTAAGATAATAATATCATGATATATATCATGTATGAATTAGGAAAATCTCGAAAAATAATGTTGAATCGAGGATAGATTTGTTGTTACTTTATAGAGCAAAGATGATCATAAGCTAAACTTTGAGAACTATGAGCAACTCTGTAGATGAGATTGTATTTGTGTCAAAATTTGTATCATTATAGCCTCCTCCCCAATAATTTATGAAGACAAGGTGTAGTTTCTTGTTTCTTTTCCTTTCTGCAAAACCAACCTGTAGTCTTGCACAGTTTTGTAATTTGTTGCGACAAAATGTAATTGACCTGTTCTTACTTGGAGAAAGTGATCCACTCACAATTTGAGTGGTTAAACTACATGTGTGACAAAGTCCAGCATTTTTTGGTTGGCTCAATTTGCCATTTGCGACTTTCAACGGTAAATTAAGCATACAATGTGGTCCCAAATAAATTCAATTGACCTAGAGTTTTGAGGAAAAGCTTAACATATCTCAATTGTATTAAACCTTCTAATTAATCGCATTATGTACATAGGTTTTATACCTTTATTGCATAATCAGACCAACATAAACATTACTTAGGTATCCAAGGCTTAGCATATATTTGGGAATCAACACGTAAGCGTGGTAAGTCTATACGCCTACTCCACATTCCACAATCATTTTTTTTTTACCTACAAAATCTTTTATATATATATAATACAATAAAATTATTGTATTTCGAATAAAAGTGATTCCATAAACTAACAAATGTTACCCCTCAAAGATGATAATTATTTATATATGGTGTGTTGAGGAATAACTTTTGTTATACTGATAGTAACTTTTACTATGTGTATACAACATATGTTTTTTTTTGTGTGTATTAACTGAATTTAACTTAATGATATCATTTATTATTGTTCGATAAAGCAGTGGTGAACACTATTTGACAGAGTCGAAGTTTTTATATTTCTTAAATACTATCACAATTCACAATTAGCTTATATTGGATCTGATAAGTATTGTGAAAACAATGTATACTAAAGTTTCAAGATAGTATTATTTCATATTTCAAAATTAAATGTATTTCTTTACTTTGTATATTATTACCACCAAAATTTATTGCCCGAAATTTGCATCCAACAACCACAAGTTTTTTTTTTTTTGGCTAGCCTTTAACACTTAACAACTAAACGTAACAAATAAGATAGTATATCATGAGTCTTTTGCTTTTATACCTGTTGAATTGAAGGATGTTGGATACGGATAGTTATTTGGATTGTAAGGTGATTTCAGGGGAGAGTTTAGTGACACAACATAGATTACTGGCCTTGGATATATTTCTATCAAACCTAAGCATAAAAAAGAATAGACAACCAAGGGAGAAGATGATTAGAAGTTTAAAGGGAGATCAGACAACGTCAATATTGTGGTTGAAAGATTGATTAAAGAAGACAATTGATTTCTTAAGGAGGCCTTTGACTCGATCTACTTGGCTAAAGATGAAGGCATGTATTTGTAGAGTTGAGAATGGATTACTCGGAGAGTCAAGTGGGAAACCACTAGTGTACAAGTATATAACATAGTGGAATGAGGATGTTAAAGTAGCCGTCAAGAAGAAGAGAGAATGCTACTTGGACATGAGAAAATCTAGAGATGAAAAAATTATTGTAAGATGCGAGGAAGCTAAAGTTAAGGCGAGAGAAATTGTTTGAGATACTAGAGAAAATGTTTATAAGGATAATTATGATTAATTAAACACTAAAGACATAAAGGAAATATATAGGATAGATAAGAGGAGAAAAATATTGCCCAATGATCTTTGTATGGTTAAGTGCGTGAAGTATAAAAGCCAAAAGATTCTTGTCCAAGATGACGAGATGCAAGGTAGTTGGAGGAAGTATTTTAATGAGTTGTTCAATGAAAGTCAAGTGGGGTATGTAGGTGAAACCGCTATCGAGGATAATGAAGTTAACTAGGAGCATATGATGAGGGGATACAAAAGTGGAAGTACGTAGAGGAAGTATTCAAGAGGGTGAAATTAAGGAAGGCTATTGGGCTAAATGATATTCTTATTCATGTTTAGGTTACCTAGGCAAGATTATTATTGAGTATGTAGTTAACGGGCTTTTTAATGAAACTTGAAAAACAAGTAAGATGCAATAAAATTGGAGGAAAATCACTTGTCTATTTGTAAAAATAAAGGAGATGATAAAGAGTGATCAAACTATCTAAGAATAAAAATTATTAGTCACATCATGAAATTATGGGGGAGAATGATTAACAAGGTTTGAGGAAATTAAAGTGCTAGTGTTTTGGAAATAAATTTGGGTTTATGATAGGTTTATCTACCACATAAGTTATTCACCTTATTAGACAAATGGTAGAGCACTGGTGTGCAAGGAAGAAAAATTACATATTGTGTTTATTTATTTAAAGAAAGTATATGATAAGATCTCAAGAGAAGTATTTTGGGGAACAAAAACTAAGGACATACCATGTAAGTGTGTCGACCTAGTTTAAGATATGTACAAGATGGTATAACAAATGTTAGGAGGTATGGTGGAGTGATAGAGTACTTTCCTATTATAATTAAGATACACCAAGGATCTATTCTAAGCCCATTACTTTTCTCGGCAGTATTGTACGAAGTAATAAGGTCAATACAAGATGAGATATTGTGGTGTTTGCTCTTTACAGAAGATATTGTTTTATTTGATGGACAAGACTAACACTAGGGTGAATGTGAAATTATAACAATATACATATGTTGGAATCTTAGAGGTTTTAGAGTTTGTTGGAATAAATTAGAGTATATGACATGCTATTTTAGCATTGGGAGGAGACCAAGTGAAGATAGTGTGATTTTTTTTTATAGCATGGAGTTACTTGTAAGTGAATATTTCATATATATACTTGAGACTTGATTCTTCAAAGGAACGGAGATATTAGTCAAGATATTACCCACAGGAAAAAAATTTAGGTGGCTCAAATGAAGAGCCGCAATTGGATTATTATTTGATTGCAGGTATCTTTAAAGTTAAAAGTGAATTTTTATAGGATGACAATTAGATAGACACCATCATATGGGTCAGAGTGGGTTGGGTTTTGAAGAAGGATCATGTTAAAAAGATAATCATTGAAGAGATGCGTATCTTAAGCTGGATGTGCCGGAACATGTTTAATGATATAAATTAGAAATGTGGATATACAGAAGAAAGAAGAGTAGCAGATATTGAGGATAAGATAATGAGTAGTCGATTACAATGGCTTAGGTATGTAATATGCTGAACACTAGATGGACACATGGGGAAGAAGGAGATTTGGGGTAACGGAGACCAAATGCGGTTCAGACACATAAAAAAACAATTTGGATGGAGGGAGTTACCAAATATTTATAGAAAATAAGGCTTTTAATTAGAGGGCATGGAAGAGGAGGATTTTTATGGATGGTCATCTTATATAAACTCTAAAGCTTTGTTGTGGTATTTGAAGGATTCCTAACTCGTCATTCACTCATCACCATATACAAAAGCAAACCCAGAGCATGGAGAAAAAAAAAAAAAAAAAAAAAACCTACCCAATTAAAACCCACAATATGCATCAGACCCGTAATCAGTGTTCAACTATTAGTTCACTGATTTCGTTCATTTGTCATGATCAATCAAACATCAACGTACGGCACACGGGACATTATAATAGAGAAATCATCACTTCTTAGTCACAATGTTCTTAATAAATTGGTAGTAATGCAGAAATAATCACATTGAAAAATAATAGTTTAACCTACTCGTTAATTAACTCGTTTTTAATCCTATCGATCAAGTTTAGTTGGAGGATGTCACATAGACAGTTGGTCACAGAGATAGTTCCCAATACTAAATTGTACTACAGTACGAATCTTCTACTATTAGTAACTTTCTTTATTTAGTAGTGACAGCATATGCACCTACTTATAGGTTTAGCTTGACAAAATAAATGTCCTATAATAACAACGATGTTCAGATCGTGCAGTGGAAGAATATGAGGATCACTAAGAAGTGAACGTTACACTTATTTGTAATTCGGTTAAATGAAAATACTTACATGAAATTTATTTAAAAATAGGATATATAAAACCATAATCTTGAAAAAGAACTTTCTAATTTATACCTGACATTAATATGTCGGGGGCATTTTTGTAACGCCGTTTCTATACCTGACATCATAATATCTATACCTGATATATGTTATTTAGTATTTTTATATCTTTTATATTTCTATATCTAATATAACAATACTTATATCTGATATAATAATAGTTATATATGATATAACAATGTCTATATATGATATCTCAATATTGTGATATAATTTATATCAGGTATGAATTATGAAAGCCTCTCTTAAAATTGATGAACAAAATTACAAATACAAAGGACATGTACAACTCACCAAATTATGGCCAAAACCTATTAGCTAGCAACATCTTTTTCTTCCAAAGATGTCCTCCCGTATGAACAAAGAGAGCCTAATAGATCTTGTAATTAGGTTTAGCCGCTTGGGTACAAGGTACAACATTATACTAATGTGACAAAACATAGAATTAATTCACAATTGATATTGGTGTATGACAATTAGTTTAGTTGGTTAAAGTCTTGGATGGCGGTATTTAAGACCTGGGATGATCAAATCCCATCTACATTAGTTGTTGTCTTGCCGTTTGCGACTCTCTTTACATAAAAAAAACACAATCGATATTGAATTGGACTAGTTTATATACAAGTCAGGTACGACTCTTCTCCAATTTCGACCATTTCCTCTTGTCCATCATCTTCAAATATGGTTTATAGATTTCCAACTACCCGTGTGTGTGTAGTTGGTGCGTTAGAAAAGCTAATAAAAAAAAATGGTTAATGCTACTAAAATAACCCCTGCCATACGTACTTAATACTAACAGATCATATTAACTACTATTGCAAGTAAATATAAGTACAAGTAGATAGATTGGTGATGAGGCACATGCTTCCAGCACATGAGGAGAGGAATATCTTCTAAAAGAAGACATTAAGCTACATTTTCATGTACTCGAAACATACGTAATCCAGTCAGTCTGAAACCCTAATTTATGTTAAACAATTTTTAGGTTTACTTTTTTTAGCTAAAAATGAAAAGAATCAACAATCTCACTTTACTAAAAACGAAAGGAATCTTTGAGAATTATTCCAGCATAGATATAATCAAACTAGTAATACATATTAATTAATTTGACCAAGTCATGACCTAATTCGACTAAGCATAAACAAAAAAAAAAAAAAAGGTTATTCGACTAGACTTTAAACTAACCACTTTAAAAAAGAAAGAAAACAAAAAATAAGCAAAAAATTAAACTAAAAATGTGAATTCTTAATTCTATGATATATATAATATACGTGAATAGGTTTGTATGCCGATGATATGACAAATAAATTTACATATAGTTCTAGTGGTGGAATCTTATACCTAATCAAATCGAATCTGGTCTACCTATGTCGCTTGTGTTTTCTACCCCCTTCACATAAGAAATCTAGAGGGCCAAGCAATGAAAACACCAAAGTTCTAAGTATTTATATTTGATACAAATTATATCATTATATTGAGATATCAGATATATATATATATATATATATATATATATTATAATATCATATATACCTATTGTTATATTTGATATAGGTATTATTATATTAGATATAAAATTACAGAAGATATAAAAATAAAAAAAAAATATCAAATATAGACATTATGTTTTCAGGTATAGAAATGCAATTATGAAAATATCCCAACATATTTATATCATGTATAAATTAAAAATTTCTCATAATGAAAATTATAGCATCAGCATAAAAACAAGCAACTAAAAGATCATAGAGATGAGATTGATTTGAGTGCTAAGTATCATCTTAATTATAACCCTAACAAAGTGATTTATTACTATTTTTAAAATTAACAAACACATGAGATCTAGCTAGTACAAACTATATTTCTCAATCACAAATTAGGTTATTTATCTCATAAATTAAACCAACCGTAATCAAGCTAAACTTAAAGAAATTAATCATGAATATTATCCCTATCCTTGTGTTGATTAGCAAATCTTTCACCTTCAAATTGTCGGTACCGAAGAAGGTACCTCCTCAAAGGATCAGCGTAGTCATCAAACCCTAGAGAAGACAAAGCCCAGCAAATATCATCGCCGTTAACAGTCTTGCGCTTCTCCTTGTGACATTTATCGGAGGCTTCACCCGTAACAAAGCTAATAAACTCGGAGACGCATTCTTGCATAGTTTCCTTGGCTTCTTTCGAGATTTTTGCGTTCGGGGGTAATATATGCTTCATGATTCTGCCAACGTTGGCTATAGGGAGCAGACGATCTTGCTCCTTGATCATCCCTGACCCTTGATCTTCGTGTTCATCATACGCTTGCTCGTCGTGCTCACTCGTGTTCTTCACGTTACTTTCGTGGTAGATGTTTTGCCAGTAATTGGCTTGGCGTTGCTGGGAGGATGTTGAAGTTGCTGTAGGGTTACAGTTGGGAAGAATTCCTCTGTTAGAGTAACAAGTTATGTTATCAACCATATTTTTTTTTTAAAAAAAAAAAAAATTCTTTTGGGTTTGAGTAAAGGGGATGGGAGAAAGCTGAGTAAGGAGAAACTTGCAAGATCCTCTCAAAGATAGACACGTTGCTATGGTTTCAATTGCTCAATGTTGTCTTATATATATATATATATATAAGAAGGGTACTTAAAATGAGAAGATAAGAAGACATCTTGACTCTTCATATCTTAAATCCAATGGATGATATTTTACTTATACATAGTGACTCTTTTTTAACTCATAGTGACCAAATAATTTTTTTTTTTTACTTATAATGACTCTTTTTATTGTTATAGTGACTTTTTTATTTTACTATTATAGTGATCATTTCTTATTGTTATAGTAACGCATTTTTTTACGTGAAATCTCTAGCATTTGATCTTATCATTTAAAGGGCCAAGATCTCTTCTTATTCTTCTTATTTTAAGTACCCTTCTCATTGGATCTCTCTCCTAGTTAAAAGTTAAAATAATAAAATACTTAAAATGAGAAGGATGAAAAGATATCTTGTCTCTTCATCTCCTAAATCTAACGGGTGATATTTTATATATTCATAGTGACCCCTTTTTAACTTATAGTGACGATCAAATAATTTTTTCACTAATAATGACTCTTTTTATTATTATAGTTACTCTTTTTATTGTTATAATGACCATTTTTTATAGTTATAGTAAGCATTTTTTTACATGAAATCTCTAGCATTGGATTTTATCATTAAAATCTCTTTTTATTCTTCTTATCCTAAGCATCTTTCTCATTGGATCCCTCTCATATATATATATATATATATATATATATAGTCCGACTCCATATATAATATATGAAAATTAAATTGTTCGAGACCTAGCTTCTTGACATATTTAAAGCTATAATATGCATATCTCCTTATTAACTTTACAAAAAGTTTATGCGCAAGAGGATTATTTCAAGCTCAAGTTTCTATTATCCTTTTTCAAGAATTTATCAAGTTTGTTGATTGACTTTATGTTATTATTCGTGACGTTTTTTTTTGTTTGAAATCAGTGAAAAATAATATTTAGTCGATGGTGACGTAGCTTTAAGTGTAGCATATTATTATTAATTATCTACATAGGTAATGTAGGTTTTTCCTAAGTCTTATAGACTTCAATTTTTTCTTTTTATTGATGAGGTCATTCTTCTCAAATTCAAACCTGTCAAATCTCAGTTAAACATGAGACCAATTCCTTACAATTCCATCGTATAAGCAAATCAAATCATAAGCACCAATACAATGATCTTGATCTATAGTACACAATCAAATAAACCACATTACGAAAGATGTTAATTATCAAAGTTATATGATTTAATAAATGCGAATTCTAAAGTGTAAACAACAATTTAAAAAATAAAACAAAGGGAGTGTATATATATATAGTCTAGATTATATAATTCGACATGAAGTGTATATTTTTCCTACTTCATAAGTTGTTTGAGCATGAAATTATTGAAAAAGTGTGACATTTCTTTTCCATATAACACCTTATTATACTATTTATGAACCTGATAACAGAGTATAAATTAGGAATTTCACTCTAAGAACGCACTTTCAACTTCAAATATACGAAGTATTGCACTTCTATTAGGCTTTTAGTCCCACCAATTTTCTTGCGTACACCCTATTGAAATCACTGTGTCTACCCGTGTTACGTTTACTAAATTCTACGTATTTTAGAAAATTCTAGTGCATGAGAAATGTAATTTGTATGAGTTGATAGAGCTTTTATCTTGCTGTTGATGTCATGGCTTGGGGTTTAAAAGGACCTCCATCATATAAAGCAAATGGATTTAACGACATTTTATATCATTTCCTAGGCATCAAAACTTTGTTCGCACCCTCCCCCCTAAAGGCAGGAACTAGTGATGATGATCGATTCTAAAGGCTTTCCCATTTTAATATATATATATATATATATATATATATATATATATATATATATATATATATATATATATATATATATATATATATATATATATATATATATATATATTGTCTAAATTACAACGTAACTTTAGGAGAAGTACTAAAAGGCCAAATGAACTACTCGTTTTCAATCCATTATATGTATTTTTGTGTTTGAAAAATTATCAAACCCTTATGTATGTGGTTCAAACTAAGCCATTCCCACTACAATATTAGTATCAAACTTTCCACAGAGATCAGATATGTTTGTTTTTTTTTTAAAAAAATTACTATAAAGAGTAGCTATGTGTACTAGTTTTTCATATTATTTTTCTGGTTTTGCTTAATAAAACCCACCAATGAATAATGAATATAGGTTGGACAAAGATATGACGAGACTTTAGATGCAAAAATAATGCGCTAATTGATATTATACGAGTTTGACGAAATGATGGAATAACTATCTTTATAGTTGAGTTTAAAGAAATTAATTAGAAGGGTACCTTGGAACTAACTAATTAACTTATCGAGTGAATTTTTATAGTTGATGAACTTCAATTTTTCATTCCTAAAATGAATTTAAAATTAAAGTTATAATTTCTTCAAAAATTTTGAATTTACACATTGCCTTAAGGCCATAAACAGCCATATGCAAATTAGAAAAATAGTATATAGATAGCGAGAATATTTCGCTAATGGCACCTAATAGAAAAATTTGCGAAATTGAATTATATATGAAAATAATGGAAGATTGATAGCTTAAACCAATAGTGCGCGAGGAGTGGAGGCATGAGCGCCTAAAGCTATGTCTCGAGCAATTTTGACCAACTTTTGAGCACCTAAAGCTTTTAATCCAAGGAGTTGGAGTTAGAGTTGGAGTTAGAGTTGGATTTGGATTTAGATTTGGATTAGTTTGAGTTAGGTGGGAAATTTTGCTTTCTACACATCCACTATTGTATAACTTACTAAAGCCTACTAATATTTAATTGTTTAGAATTGTTTTAAGGTAGACGTCACCAATAAAACCAAAATGGGTGAGTACCTACGGGGGACAAAATGGCAGGCCAACCTCTAATGTGTGAGGTAGGTACCCATTTCTTGCAAGTATGTGCTGTATGAATGATTAGATTAAAGATTAATTTGGATTAAGAAAACTCTATACACTCTAAAGCGAGATTTAAAAGGGAATTAAGTGAGGTTAATGATTAATTAAATAATATAATAGGCGGATCGTAGTACTCGTAAAATAATGGTCCCCCTAAGTAACCTTGGTCTGAGTTAATTAGTCTCTAATCCTTTCAATTAGTTTGGACAAGAATTGTATAAAATATAGTATTAAGATTGAATTTATCAAGTACATGATAGGCACGTAGTCCTATTATAGATATATGCCCACAGCCTACTGATTAAGGAATTGGTATCGAGCCCTAATTAATGTTGGATTACGTGATTAATTTTTCATCCTTAGTTTACCAACTTTTTATAGGGTGTTTTACTCTCAGCTTGGAAAGATACAAAACAAATAACACTGAATTTTACTCCTAATCCAAAATCAATGGTCCAAATGTTGCAACTTGCAAATAGGAAGGTCATAATTTCTGATTATTTTTCTTTGATTTGATACACTAAGTATAGATGGATACTAGTTTGTTTATATATATATATATATATATATATATATATATATATATATATATATATATATATATATATATATATATATATATGGAGGTGAAAGTTAAAATGAGAAGGACACTTAAAATGAAAAGAATGAGAAGACATTTTGACTCTTCATCTCCTAAATCTAACGAAAGATATTTTACTTACTTATAATGACTCTTTTTTAACTCATAGTGACCAAATAATTTTTTCACTTATAATGACTTTTTTTATTATTATGGTAACTCTTTTTATTATTATAGTGACCATTTTTTATTGTTATAATAACCATTTCTTTACGTGAAATCTCTAGCATTGGATCTTACCATTTGAAGGGTGTAGATCTCTTCTTATTCTTCTTATTTTAAACACCCTTTTTATTGAATTTCTCCCATATATATATATATATATATATATATATATATATATATATATATATATATATATATATATATATATATATATATATATATATATATATATATATATATATATATATATATATACACCATACTTGTGTCTTCTTTTTCCATAATTAATTAATGTCTTTGACAGTATTGAAAATTTGATACCAGAAGATATATGTTACAATTGGTATTTTTAAACAAAAATAGACGCTCTCGTATTAGAATAAGCCATATTAAAAGACACACTTGTACATATATATGTATGTTTTTTTAGGATATAGTAGATATAATATAATTAAAAGAGTGTATAAAGATACGTTTACAATTAGATGCTTTGGAGAAGGAAAATATTTTTCCAAGAAAATATGGTGTATTATACAGGTAATATAATGCATGTGTATGAAAAAAAATATTAGTTTAAGGTAATAAAAAGAACAGAGTAGTGGTATACAAAACAAAACAGTATATTGAGAAAAATACGCTCGAATATACGAAGTATTAAATCAGAACATCCATTTGTAACAGTATAAAAGATATTTGTATGTATAGAAAAACTAGTATTTATTTGAAGTCTAGTGTACCCTTCTCAAACTTAACTAACTAAATACTTTGTAGTTGATATCTACAAATTCTTCAAAAGTAATATACGAGGTATGAAGCACTACTTTGATGATTTCATTCTTATTGCCATTGGTTCGTCCACCATTTTAGGTCGTCTATTCATTATATATTGTGCTAAATTAATGAAATGGAGTATGACTCTCATCTAACCAATTATACTAGAATAATTACCACAAATTTGAGAAAGTATGTAATTCTCTACGATTAAAAAGCATAGATCAAGAATTTTGAAGCACTTGAGAAATTATCTTTATAGATTCTCAACGTAAAACTAGCTCATCATATACTCGTGAATGTCAATTAAATTAGTTCGTTATAGTTTTGGGGTGTTACTCAAAACTTGAGATCAAATTTCGTTTACATCAGTTGTTATCTTTGCCGTTTACGACTCCCTTTAAAAAAACAAAAAAATAATTATTGTATACGTAGATTTGTTTTTATGGTCTAATGAGTTGACATGTACACTTGTAGAGTTTTATTCTGTTGTTTCTGTATTTAAGAAAATGTTGACAATGTCCTAGTTTTACATAATTCATTAATCATTGGTACTCTGCATGTGATAATCTAACCAAATATATAAAAGATGAAATTTTCGAGAGCATATAGAGCGTCATATAGACAAACTTATTTTTGATTTTCTTGAATTATACAAAAATTAGCTTTAAAAACATAAATAAGATTTGGGATTAAGAAAGAATACAAATAGGTAATACTCAAATAAATTAAAAAATAATAGAATTTGGACGGTGGGATCCTTAGCCAAGTTAAGAGAATAATACTTACATTTGATTTCAATACTTTGCCAATTGTTTTTTTAAAATATAATAATAATGTGTAAAAAGACACAAGGTTAAGGGAATAATTTGATTATTTACATTTTGAAGAATCGTTAGGTACGACAGTTTCTAATTAGGAGATGGGATTAAATAGAAGTAGTAAATGTTTCACTGAAATATGACACTTGCGTTAAGCCGTAGCCACTAAATTGTGTTCATATTCTAACTGTCCAATGACAAACCAAACCTAACAAAAATTCTTGGACATGCTTGAGAATGAGTGGATCAAATCCCATACACACTTAGAACCCGAAACCTAAATAGGCCCGTAAATAAATGCTTCCAAAAAGCCTTAAACCTATCTTGCAAGCTCAAATGCTCAGCGTCATAATTTTGAATGTAAGTGTCAAGTGCCCAAGAACAAATTAAAGCATCAAATGCTAAGGCTATATCTCTCCTCAGGTGGATATGAGCCGAGCTAGCTCGCGAGTTACTCGGGATCGGATCGCCTAAAGCTCGGCTCGAGTTCGGAATTAGCCGAGCCCAAGCTTTACAAAAGCGAGCCCGAGCTCGAGCTCAAACAATTCTGGCTCGAGAGCTCGACGAGCCTAAACGAGCCGAGCTTTATTAAGGGAGTAATTGAAACTAATCTTTAAATAGAATCGAGCTTAATTACTCGAATAAGCATTGACAAATCTAAGTTAAGTAACGAGCTTATACCGAGCCGAGCCACGAGCTTTTATCGAGTCGAGCCCGAGCTTAAATTTTAAAACTCGGCGAAGCACAAGCCCGAGCCCGAGCTTTATGAGTCTCAGGCGAGTCAAGCCATGAGCTATTCTAGCTCGGGCTCAGCTCGACTCGTTTCCAGCCCTACTCATCGAAATAGCGAGAGGATTGGGTTGTAAAAAACTAAGCCTTTAAGTTATTGCTTACTCATCAAGCTATTCACCTACGCAAATAGGGAATTTATTTGCCCCTACATAAGCATTTATATTTTTGTAAGGTATGCATTATATGATAAAGGAACACATAGTAAGGGAACAAATTATAAAGGAACACATAAAAAGGGAAAAAATTGAATCAAGGAAGAGTATTGCGATTTTACTAACTTGTATCCTACTTTTCAATATGACCACCATGACTATTTATAAAATGACCAATTTATGAACAACTTTTCTCACCAAGTACTTTGTAAACAAATGATATGCTTTCCAAAAGCCATTTCCAATGATATCACATAACGTTCTCTGGTTATCTGGGGCTCCTCCAACCTTATTCCATTGAAAATTAATCAAGTTTCTATCAACCCAAGTATTTCTTCTTCTCTTTAATTTTTTATTATTATTATTGTTATTGTTCTCTTTCATTAATCATTGAGTTTATCTAATCAACATGTGTGAGTAGTTTTATAACTCAAGGGTTAAGTAGAACCCTAATATGAACGAATGCAGTTCGTCATTATCACACATTTACAAAATGTGCACCATACACGATACATGAAGGCAAATTTTGGTGCATCAAATGACACATAATAGCAGTTAAATTTGCTTTATAAAATAGTTTTCTTGATTTAAATGTGGTTGACCTTGTTTAAACAGATCTAATGAGAAGCCTTCACCACCAAAAATGATGATACTTGGCTTCACTTGTTTACAAGATTCTGGAAAAAACTGGGGCTTTAACCAAATCTTTAGCAGAAGGCCACCTTGTAGGATCAGGATCCACCATAACCTGTCAAGCCACACATAAATTGTTACCCACACCGTAAGCAAAAAAATATGCATTATAATAAAACATTAAGTATTCAATTCATTTCCAATTCATTAAACAATAGCGCTTAAGGATTGAATTCATTTGTCTCTGCATATTACATTTGTGGTAAGTAGAATACATTGAGGGCAAACAAGGACTTTGGTAGGGTGAAGCTACGATAGCTTTTATTTGATTAATAAGGAGAAAAGAAATATGAAAAAGAATGCTTCATAACTGCACTCAGAATTGAGAAATTATACCTTAAGCAAGTCTGTAACTGCAGTGAGTTGCTAGGAGCAGTGGTAGTTTCCCCTCTCTGAAAAGCTGATGCACTGCATCTGACAACGATAACCCTCACAAAAGTTCATATACAGAAACTCCCAGCGAAAATATATCAACTTTATCAAGATGATCAGTCTTCTTGTTCAACATTTCCTGAGGCATATATCGTGCATCACCTTCTTCAATAGGCAGACTATTGTCTAACATTGTGGCACAACCAAAGTCACCAAACTTATAAGCACCATTCTTGACATATAAGTTCTCTGGCTTTACATCTGAATGAGCAATTCCTCTTAAATGGATGTATTGTAATGCTCTGGCGACCTGCAAACACTCATTTTAAGAGAGGGACAAAGAATCATACTAAAACCCACCCACAACATTCAACATCCCCCCCTCAAAAAAATAAAATAATTCAGCCCCAAGCCCAAAAGAAATAAATTAAAATAAATACCCACACAAAAATTGAAAAGTGCAACATAAGTAACCCCCAATTCAAAACAGTTTGGATACTGAGTTTCCAGAAAGAAGCTGTGTACAGTTGTACACTGTTTCAAGGAAAATGGTAAAAACAAACTTCATAACTGCATTGATACATATATCATGTTACACAGCTAAATCATGGGAAGGAAAAAAAAAAAGCCAATTTCGGTCCGAAGAAACATCTAAGGTTGGACTACTCATCAATTCAACTGAGATTAACATTCTAAAGCAAGATTCAGCAAAGTAAGCTACTTGGAAAAAAGCCTCCAATAATTCTTCCTCAATAAGTGAGCAAGATGAATTATAACTGGAAAGGCTATAGTCACAAATCTCAATTAGTATGTACAGTTGCTCCTTTTCAAACCAAGAAGTACGATAGGTTACTATGTTTTTGTGAAACCCTACACCAAACAAAAATATTTTTAAGACCATAGTAACTCGAAGTCCACAATAAAGGAATAGCTAGAATCAATGAGAAAGGTCTCAGTTAACAGACCTAGAGCAGCCAGTGCTTGAACTTCCATTAAAGCTTTCCTTCTGCAGTAGTCATTTCAAATAAGCAGTTGCCAACTAATAAGGACAGACTATCAGACAAGAAAATCACTTTAGATTTTCATAAACAACAAAATTACCTTTCCGTATGACCGTATCCAAGTACAATTGCCTACTTCTAAATTTGACAGCATGCAGACAACCATCAATTCTCTTCAAGACTTCATAGACACGGCTGAAGTTGCCATTTCCAATTTGCTGAGAACAAGTAAAATTCTCATCAGTATTTTTAAAACTTATTTTCATCAGAAATTATTTGCAAATTTTCTGGTAATTGCTAGCAATACCTCTATTTCTTGGAAATCTGTATGATAGTGCAACATGCTGTCAGCACTCAGCACCATCAGATGCAGAGAGAACCCAATTGGAACAGTACATGATCAATCTCCTTTTTTATTAAAATAAGCACCCTTGAACCTATAGAACCTCCACATTCCCAAAAAAATTCAAGAAATTAGGGAGTGAACATTAGAGACCAAAAAGGACCGAACAAAATGGAAGACTAAAGCAACCAAAAAAAGCAACAAAAGGCAACCTGAACATTTTTTTCTAAAACTTCCAAACGGTTCCACATCCATTTCCACAGCATCCCTTATATAAGGGTTCTTCAAACAGGATGGTGGCATAACATGGCAGCGTAATGCAATAGCTAGCAGACTGTGGCACATAACTAGGAACTTTTCCTGTCTTGTTCTCATCCATATGAAGATGATCTTTTGAGAATTCTACAGTTCGATGATCCAACATAGAAACTGGAGAGTTTACAAAGATGCAATCTGTTAAAATCAAGAAATTTCAAATACGTAAGTACGGAAGAATATACTGAGTTAGTGAAATGTTAGTAAAGATGCAAAATTATGAAAAAAAGAAACATAAAATCAACAAAATGAATAGAAAGAACATTATAAAAAAATTCAAAATCAGTCAAAGAACAGCGAATAAGACATAAAATTTCTTATTGAAACACTCAAAAACCCCATATTGTAGCTGGGATATTATTTCTTCTGTTCCATTTTGAAGCAAAGTAAAATATTTTAAGACATATGGTTCAAGAATCAAGCAGTCATCTTCCTTCATACAAACTACTGATCCAGGATAAGTAAAGTCAATCGGTGATGTGATTGTTACAATGAGCAAATTGATACATGCCTTATGATTAGCTTCTTGGGAATCCCCTAAAGACCAGGCCCTCACATCAAGTGCACTACCTAACCTGATAAATTAAAGGGAAGGTATTTCAACAGCATATTTCAATACATTACAAGCTTGGGAGTCCCTCAAAGATTGTTGGAGATAGAAAGGTGACCACAGACTAAAGATCAGTGGTCACCATACAAAGCTGGCATTCTTCATAAAGAACATCATCATGACCAACTATCAAGCTAGGCTATCTCTTCATCTCACAATATTTAGAAAAAGGAGCATAGGAAAGTTCCAACAAGGCATAAGCCATACTCCACGCAAGTTCATTTATATTCGGTAAAATTGTGATAATATAAATTTGGATAAGTTTTATTCAGCTGAAAGAAACACTCAAAAATAGGTTTTCCAATTCAATGCCATACTGCAATCACATTGGCAGAACAATTAGACATTATAAACAAAAAGAAATGAAAATGCCACAATGCTCTGAACTTACAGATAAACGAAATCACCTTGCTTTAGTCGTTTACTCTTGACAGTCTTCAACCTCTCCGGCGAGGACGAACATGATATATTGTCCTGCCAATGGATTAAACTTGGTCATCAATACAAAATTTGACAAAAATACAATCTTGAAATTGATATTAAACACCTAGTACTCCGTAGAAGTACTCACCTTATGACCATCAAAATTATTGAACATATATGACATTCCGGCGTTATATAATCAGGCGTACTGCAAACAAGATCCTCAAATCACCATAATTAATCAATATTATAATAAAAATCCAATCTTTCTCAATATAACAAGAAAACCCTAACTAGCATATTAATAAAAGTAACAAAACAAAAAAAATTCAAACACCCATCAAAATACAGTAATCATGTAGTAGTAAAATCAAAGAGCCATCAAAATATAATAATCACATTGCAATTATATCAAATACCCACTGAAATACAATAAAATATTAACTATATCAAACACCCATTAAAATACAAAAATCATAAACAGTAGAAATCAAATACCCATATTAATGCAACAATCATATATATACTAAATCAAATAAAGATGCAATTAGTATAAAATCATGCATTGAATTAAAATAAAGCTCAGTGTACCAAAAGAAATCTTGGTTAAGAATCTCAGAGCAGCCAACATCAGGGTTATCAGACTCTAGATCTTTCTGAAAGCAAGAACAATCTCCTTGCTGTTGCTGCTGCTGTTCTGTTGTCGGAGACCATGGACGAGAAAGACTTGGGTGAGGATAGGCTCGAGGGGGCGAGTCAGGGATAGCTTCAGTTGCTTTGGGTTGTGCGGGGCTAAAAGCGAGCCGAGCCGAGCCGGCTTAAGACTCGTAAAGCTCGGACTCGAGCTTGTGACTCACTGATCTTTAAAATTTGCGTTCGGGTTCGGCTCGACAAAAGCTCGTGCCTCGACTCGGCTCGATATAAGCTCGTCACTTAGCTCAGATTTGTCGAATGCTTATTCGAATAATTAAGCTCGATTCAATTTAAAGATTGGTTTCAACTACGCCCTTAAGCTCGGATCGTTTAGGCTCGTCGAGCCCTTGAGCCTTAATTGTTTGAGCTCGAACTCGAGCTCGGGCTCGCCTGATTTCGAGCTCGAGCCGACCTTTAGGCTATCCGATCCCTAGTAGCTCACGAGTTAGCTCGGCTCATATCCAGCCCTAATACTTGCGCATTTGCCCCTTCACTTCGTTTCTATATTCCCTCGTCAAAAATGAAAATGAAAATAACATATCCTATATTCCTATACATTATTTATTTATGAGCATGTATGAACGTGAGACCTTCAAATTGCAAATGGAGCATTCTCGTTGCTTTAGCTTGTGAGTGTGTATTTATTGGATATGATGTCCATAGTAAATCATATAGAGTCTTTGATTTAAATGCACGCGTGGTTATTGAATCTAATGATGCTAACTTTTATAAGCACATATTTCCTTTCAAATCTATAAATAGGGAGGGTATATCATCTTCTATTGCTCCCGAAGTTAGGTTCAATACACAAGAAATGAAAGTTGAACCAAAGCTAAGAAGAAGCAAACGGGCTAGAGTAGCAAAAAAATTTGGTCCAGGTTTTGAATTTCTCAACATAGAGGAGGATCTGTCAACCCTCTAAGAAGCCTTAATCTCAGTTGATGCAGACTTATGGCAAGAAGCTGTAAATGACGAAATAGACTCACTTGAGTCTAATCGAACTTGGAACCCAACTGAACTACAATCGGGTTGTAAGACAATAGGTTGCAAATGGGTTTTAAAATGAAAATTTAAGGTTGATGGCACTGTTGAGAAGTATAAAGCTCGTTTAAAGGCTACAGACAAAGGGAAAATGTTGATTTCTTTGGTACTTATTCACCTGTATCTAGAATAACATCTACAAGAGTACTAATATATCTTGTTGTAGTTCATAATCTTTTAGTACATCAGATGGATGTTAAGACAGCGTTTCTAAACGATGAGCTGGAAGAAGAAATCTACATGGACCAACCAGAAGGATTTGTGATCCCAAAACAGGAGCACAAGTTATGTAAGTTGGATAAATCCTTTTATGGTCTTAAACAAGCTCCTAAGCAATGGTATGAAAAATTTGATAACTTAGTCATCTCACATGGTTTTAAGATTAATGGTAGCATATATATAAAATATGAGAATGACATTTGCACTATCATTTGTTTATATGTTGATGACTAGTTAATTTTTGGTTCGAATATTCACGTTGTGAATACTGTGAAGTTATTGCTGAGTTTAGAGTTTGATATAAAAGACCTAGAGGAAGCAAGTGTTCTTGAAGTTAAGATTACCAGGTATGAAAATGGAATTTCTTTAGATTAATCTCATTATATTGAGAAAATTCTAAATAAATATAGTTATTATGACTGTAAACCTGCATGTACTCCTTACGATCCTAGTGTAAATTTGTTTAAGAGCACTAGTGATGTAGTAAGGTAGTCAGAATTTGTGAGCATCATTGACAGTCTTCTGTATGCTACTTATTGTACTAGACCCGACATTGCCTATGTCATGGGACTACTTGGTAGGTTTACATGTTGTCTAGGTATAGAGCATTGACACGTTATTGAGAGGGTCATGAGGTACTTAAAAAGGACCATGAACCTATGATTATATTATGAGAGGTTTCCAGCTGTCCTAGAAAGATATAGTGATGTTAACTGGAACACCTTATCAGATGAGTCGAAGGCTATTAGTGGATACATTTTCACTATAGCTGGTGGAGCTGTATCTTGGAAGTCTAAGAAACATACTATTTTGGCTCAGTCCACCATGGAGTCAAAAATGATAGCACTTGCTTTGCTACTGCAAGTGAAGAAGCAGGTTGGTTAAGAGGTATGCTAGGTAAGATTCCCTTATGGGAAAAACTGTTTCCAGTTGTGTTGATCCATTGCGATAGTACCACGGCTATTGCTAAAGTTGGGAACCGTTATTACAACGGTAAGAGATGACAAATACGTCGTAAACACAACACTGTGAGAGAATACCTCTCAATTGGTGTTATTAGATTGGATCATGTACACACTGAGAATAATCAAGCAGATCCTTTGACGAAAGAATTAGCTAGAGAGAAAGTCCATAATTCTTCTAAAGGAATGGGGTTATCGCCACTAAGATGAGTCACACATAATGGTAGCCCAACTTATAGACTAGAGATCCCAAAAATATAAGTTTAATGGGTAATAACGAGATATAGAATGATACGTATGGATTATGCTATGGGATTCAAAGCAAAAATTCCCGAAGCGATTAAGTATGAGTTAATAGGAACACTTAATGAGATCTATACTCCTATTGGAGTGGAGTACCGAGCTACAGGAGTACTCTTGATAGACTCACCTATGTGAATGTGGGAGTAAGGCCGCTTCTTATGAAATGTTTTGTGGCAAAACATTTCTAGAACATTCACTATACTGGGATAGACATGCATGGCCGTAATTGCATGGGTCTAAAGGCAACACCAATAATAGATTGTGCATGGTATATTGTGAGAGATGGAGTTCAAAACTACAAGTTCCTCTAGTTGAATGTGAATTGTACACACTACCCAAAAGTTCAAGTTGAAAGACACTTTTGTTTATGCGTGATCTATATATATATATATATATATATATATATATATATATATATATATATATATATATATATATATATATATATATATATTAAGAAACTGCTTGATAATATTTTTAAAATTCAAAGTGGAGGATTGTTGGAACTTATGTGTTGTGTTTTTAAAGTTTATAAAAACAAGGAGTCCTACATTGGTGGGATAAGAGAAGTAGGACCTCTTTAAATAGAGGCTTATTCACTCACTTGGGTATGACCAAAGGGTTACCCACTTTTGTGGAAGGAGGAAGGGTTTAGGAATCCAATCAATACACACACACGCATGCCATGCTGTGTCGTGCCGAGCAGGGCTAGGCTGGGCTGGGATGGGTCTTAATTGAGTCAGCATGATATACTTTATATATGGAATTTTTTTGATTCAATTTTAATCATGAATTAATTACAGATTACGTAATCCGTTTTCAGCAGTTATGTAATTAAGTGTCAACGTTTTAATGACTGATTTTGTGCCTAACATTCATTTTAAACTTCTGGTACATAATTACACTTAAAGCTTACTGTTTTAACTTCTGGTCTGGTTTAATTCTATAACCTCTACTTTAATTCTGGCTTTAATTGCTTAACATTTTTCTGCTTCCTGGCTTGGTTATATATGCAGCCCTTGCTCAACATTTTCAATGTACACAAAAACTCTTCTCTGTTCTTACTCTCTTTTCTCACAAAATTCGAGCAGTAGTATTCTTCCAGTTGGTCTTTATTAGCCCGGTGATTCTAGAGGAGCATCGGTACTTTACTTTAGAGACTGTTTTATCCTAGGGAGCATCTGGTGATTTGTGACTGTTTTCACATTTCTAGAGGCAAGTCGTGAATGTTCTAAAGAGAACGACATAGTCCACGACTCAATCTATTCCCGATAACATTGTTTTATTTTCTTGTAGTACAAAGTATAATTGACATGTTTGCTTACAAGATAATTTTCCTTTTTCGGGTTATTTTTATTCTACTTGCAAACATAGCCAAAGATGATGTAGGTTTTCTAAAATTTATTTATATGATGAGGTTCTTTATGCTTAATTTGATGATGGGCACTAGTTCTAATGTTTGTGCTATTTGATTTTGGAATTTATAGTATTTTTGAAATTGGGTTTAGTATAATGACATTGCATTTGTTCATGGTTTGCTTGAATTATATATAATGGGGCTAATTGATTATTTAAACATTAGTGATGAAGATTGACATACATCGAAATTAACGATGTGGGTTTCGACATTTACGTAAGAAATTGAAAAGTGTCAATTATAAAACTTTTTCCTAAATAATATAATAGGATACCTATATGACTATATAATTATATTAGATTTTTTCGTTAATCGCTATATTTTTTCAATATGATGTCCAAAACACAATATATTTAAAAATATTATTTTGATGTCAATTGTAAAACTTTTTTCTAAAGTAGTTAATAAAAATATATTAAATTCATACTTTTACAAGTTTCTCGTGCATTGACACGGGCATATACTAGTTACTTCTTTTTTTTCCCATTTTCATTTATTAAAAATTTAAAAAATTTATTTATAAATTCTCATTATATTATAAGAAATAATATATTTAAAATGAGATTTTATTGTATGCATTATAATATAACTTTTTATTCTATATCACATATTTGAAGATAAATATATTTAAAGTCGTAATATTGATGGGATGGGAGAAAGGAGAGTATCCGACATTTAGGTGCGTTGGATGGGCTCCAGGGGTTCATCTGACGATTTGTATTGGTTTGGTAAGGACTAGCGATTTTTTTTTTTGCCTGCTTAGCTTTTTACTCTCTATGATTCTTTGTCGTTTTTAATGGGAATTTTTTTTAATGAATTATACAAAGTACCAGTTTTACTATGCTTTATTTGAATTGTGTCTTATGTTATTTACTTAATTAAATTTATTTTATCTATTTTTAATTGATATGGAGACGAGAGCAAAAATTGACACAGAGATTAAAATGAAAAACGAAAAATCTGAAAATTATTAAACAACGGGTACAATCAAGTGATATACTTGAAATATCCCTCTCTCTGAACGTATCAGATACAACCAAGTAAACTATCTCCAAAACAAATTTCTATTATACTCCCTTCGTTCTTTTTTGTTTTTCCTATTTTTCTCATCCGCAAATTTTAAAATATTATTCTCGATCATTTGGAATCCTTCTATATTGGTTTACTATTGTGATTGGGTGAAAAAGTTTGGTAGAGATCACTATCCATTTGATATGTAGCCCATTGATTGCTTTTTTTTAATTGTTTAATACCATAAACTTTAGAAATTCCACTACTTATTTAATGATCAACCCACTTGCATAATTTTTTTAATAGAATTTATTCTTATTTTTAGATCAATTTAAATTACTTAATAATTAATGATTTTTAATATTCACTTGGTTTCGACTAGTTGTCCATGGTTCTACATAACCAAAAATAAGGTTATGATTAGGAGATGCACTTATTGAATCCCACCTGCTGCTAAAGTTATTTCCATCATCTAAGCCAGCCTATATTTCATGTCATGATGACAGTTATTAATGCAATATTCTGTGTAAAGGGATTATTCTTGCTGACTTGCTGTTATCAGATTCCATGTTTCAGCACTTTTAGATAATCCAGTTATACTTTTTTTTTATTAGTTTTAATTTGTTCCATTATTGTTATTCTCCCTTTGGGGTCCGTGGAAAGGGGGTTAAGATATTTTGCGTAGACTTAGGCAAATTGTACGACTTTGCATTGAATTTGATTGCGATTTGCGACCACCTATTTCCAAAAAGAATGGCCTTGAATTTTCTCGAGTAATTTCTTATGTATTTACGCCACCAATTATAAAATTACAACTTGAACAACGCGTCAAGAACGAGTACATATTTATTATTTATGTCCCTCTCGCCTTCATTTGAAGTATTCGTGTATATCATCGACGTCTCCTGACCTTCAAAAGTCAACAACTTTGTTCATCTCATCATCCTCTCGATCTCTTTATCTTTATCCCATACAGTTTCAGCCCTGCCATAGTTGATTGTCATACATAAAATGGTTTACAAAACCTTGGAGATCACTCTCATTTCTGCAAAAGATCTTAAGAATGTCAATCTTATAGGCAAGATGGATCCTTATGTTGTGGTTCACCTATCTGATGAGCCTAAAAACAAGCAAAAAACTCCCGTGCATCAAGACGGGGGCACGAACCCGGCATGGAACTACACCGTGAGGTTCACCGTAGATTATGATGCTGCGTCGAAGCCTGGTAAATATGTTATCTTTACTCTCAAGCATGAGCACACCTTTGGTGCCGATAAAGATTTGGGGGAAGTCCTTGTGCCCTTGAAGGATCTGTTAGATGGTGTGAAGGATCCTGGTGCTGCTCAGGTTATGACTTTTCAGGTTAAAAGGGTGTCGTCTCAGAAGGCGCAGGGGGAGCTCAAGTTTTCTTACAAGTTCATTGACATGGCTAATAACATGGGCGCTTATGGTAAAGGTGACTATAAATCCGGTCAGTCAAGCGGCAGTTCGAGTTCTGCTGCGCCATACCCTCCATCTGGAGGGTATGGTGATGTGTACCCACCATCACACCATCAGACAGCTGGAGGGTACCCCCCTCCGCAGTCGCATGCACCACCTCCAGCTGCAGGGATTCCGTATGCTGCACCGGCAGGGTACCCTCCGCATTCACATGGGGGAGGAGTTCCTTATGCAGCAGCACCAGGACCAGCCCCACATGGGTATCCTCAATATGGAGGGTATCCTCCCCCTCCTGCTGCAGGGTATGGATACCCTCCACCTGGCTCGTACCCTCCTCCTGGTGGGTATCCTGCTTATCCTCCAGCTGGTGGTTACGCGCAAAAACCACAGAAGCCAAAGAAGAGTGGTGGAATGGGAATGGGATTGGGAGCTGGACTCCTAGGAGGAGCTATTGGTGGACTTGTTCTTGGAGAGATGGTGGATGATGCATTTGATTTTGATTGTGATTTCTGATTATGATCCAGTTTTCCGTTGTTTGGTTACTGATCCATCTTACTGTGATCTAGTTTCAGTTTTGGACTTTTATTTTCAATATTAATCATGTCTTTGTTGTATATTACGGCTTGTTGATTGATTCTGACTTTGATAAATTAGTTTGTATATCTTTCTTTCCGTATCTTTTGTTCCTTGAATTTTTTTGTTTGACCTTTTTCGAGTTAATCGGCATCATCATCTTAATCACAAGTTCCTGTGCAAGTTTAAGCTTAGAATTTCCTCTTGTTTTACCATAGCTTCTTGTTTCAGCTAAGTCTCGCGGATTTATCTTATTTGTTTTCTGTGGTGGATAAATCATGGTTAAGGAATGCAAGTTTACACGGAGAAGGTCAAACGGTTATGATCGATTGTCAAAGGCTAAAAAACCGTTGCTTAATCATTTCATGGACATTAGTCTATATAAGATTACATGGGTATACTTCTGTGTAATCAATTTGAAAATCTTGTAGCCACTTATTAATGCAATCAGTAGGTGTTGTACACAAAATGGGGTATATCTGAAACGCATGGCTTCGGTCAGGGTCATTGGGACGATTTGTATCCTGACCATCTTAAATTCCAGACTGTCTGAACAGTGAAGACACATGGCCTTCTGCAGCATATTAAGCTGTAAGCTTCCCGGGACTTCACCATTAAAGCGTTCCCAAAGCAGTCCTGCAAGTCTTTTTCTTTAATCTTACTCAGCTTCCTGACTCAGCTTGTGCTATTTCAGCCCTTTCTTTCAATGCTGCAGGGTCAACAAGCACTCCAGCAGTTCCTCGAGCTTATATACTTGCAGAGGCATGCTCAAGAGCTCATGGCATTTGTCTTCTCATCAGTAAGAACAATCTTCTCTCTTACATCTTGCTTCACTAGGAAATTCCTCACATTGATGCATTTATCTGTGGTGTGGAGAATGTTCAAGTGCCATTGGAACTTCGAGAACATTGACATTTATAAGCTTATTGAACAACAGTTTTGCCAAAACATAAGGGTGCAATCCACCCTTTCTTTTTCCTTTATCATGCAGTTCAGAGGATGTTGATCCCTTCAACATGTAATCATTCAAAATCAACTGAATGAGCCAAAAGTATGTACGCTCTATGCCTCTATATTAGATTTCACTGAAGTCAAATTCAACTGTCCAGAGTCCATTTTGTCCTGAATAGAATTTCTGAAAGCAGAAAACTTCTGAAGGTTATGATGTTGTTTTCGGTCAAATACCCATTATATTCTTCTTATGGCTAGGTTATAAAGCACTTTGTAAGGTAGGCTAAAATAATAACCTACGTACTCAGTCTCTGACTAATAGTAGAGGATAATTTTGCAAACCTTCTCAATGCATAGTTACAGGACTAAATTAACATGAAGATATACTTCTGTAACCTGATTTTTTTTTAATCCCTTTTTTGTCTATATACAGGGAGCTGAAAAGGGAGGAGTCAACAGTTTTTCTCAATTTTGGTTAGTGTCCAAATTTTGATAACAAGCCATACCCACAGATCAGACAGACAGAAAAGTAGGTTTTTGATCATATAGCAATGCTTGTTGACAGAGACTTACCTTCCACGAATGGCTTTCCCAAACAAATCAGATGAATCAAGATCTACAGAGAACGAAAATGTGAGGATATATGGTGAGAGATCAGATAAGAACCGAGAGAGGATAGATGGGAGTATCAAGTATGGAATGCAATGATGTGGGTTGAATTTTGTGGTCTTAGTCAGCAAAACACTACAAGATTGGCTCCGATTTCAAGCAAAAAATACAGGATAATTCGGAACTAATATTTTCTCACGAAGGTTATTTATGTCAAAAATAGTTGGATATAAAGGGTAAAGATTCTAGCTAGAAATAACACTTAGAATTGTCCCTTTCACAAATTAGGAACATCGAAAGGAACGGAGGGAGTGATTTTGTAAAAAGTTGATAGGTTGGAAGTGAAAATCAAGACGAATCAATTAATATACGAATTGAATATATTTTTCTTTATGTATAAATTATGATAGATGGTGGAAGGATGACGTATGAATAGTGTAAAAGTAAATATGTTAAAATATTTCTAGAATGGAGGAAGTATAGCTTCATAATAAAAGGAATAAAATTTAGAAAAACAGAAAGTGAGGAGAACTCAGGAAAACAGAGGCAATATACTGTTAATTGTTAAGATAATATGATAATATCTTGATATGTAAAGATAAGATTTAGTTCCTAACCATTAGGGATATATTTAGTTTCATGTCGATCATCTTTGTTATCTTTATTCGTTTAGTGATTGTGAATTTGTCATTAATCCTATAGACTGAAACTTATGAGTGTTATAAAGAGTAGCAGATGCAAATAGTTTGTCAAAAACGAGAAGCAATGAAGCAAAGAATGAAGAAGTAAGTAATTCAGAAGACCCCAATATAATTACGTAACAGCCAATCAAAGAATCCTAATAAATCACAATCACTATCCTAAATCAAATTGGCAGAAGGACTAATAAAACTTGATCAGCAAGCATACTGCATATAACTATATAAGGACTCCGTATGCCCCCTTCTCAATGATACTAACCAACTTTCCATTCAACTCTCCTTCTCGTAGTCATCAAATCGATCAAACTACAAACAAACCAAGTGGCAAACTTTTCCAGCAAACCTTCGTCAATGGCTACCGTCTCGCCCTGGCCCAGCAATCCTAATCCGAACCCGAACCAGAATGTGTCACCGTCTACACCTCCACCTTCGTCGCCGCCCTCCACGATGTCGCAGCAATCCGATCACCTCTACTTCGATTCCAATACCGAAGAACCCGGCTCTCGCTCTCCTCCTCCGCTAGCTCTCCCTCCAATTCGCACCTCCATCCCCGAAAACCCTAACCCCAACCCTACTACCCCCAACTCTCTCTCCTCCTCCCACCCGCTCTCACTCCTCCACGTGTCCTTCAATCAAGACTTCAGTTGCTTCTCATCCGGGACTGATCGCGGCTTCCGAATCTACAACTGCGACCCATTCCGCGAGATTTTCCGGCGAGATTTCAACCGGGGCGGTGGAATCGGAAATGTGGAGATGCTTTACCGGTGTAACATCCTCGCGTTGGTTGGCGGAGGACCCGACCCGCAGTACCCTGTGAACAAGGTTATGATTTGGGATGATCATCAAAGCCGGTGTATCGGGGAATTGTCGTTTAGGTCGGAGGTTCGCGGTGTTCGGTTACGCCGTGATAGGATTATTGTTGTTTTGGAGCAGAAGGTGTTTGTGTATAACTTTGCTGATTTGAAGCTGTTGCATCAGATTGAGACAAGTGTGAACCCGAAAGGGTTGTGTGAGGTTTCGCAGTCGGCTGGGAAGCTAGTGTTGGTGTGCCCTGGGTTGAGGAAGGGGCAAGTTAGGGTTGAGCATTACGCTTCTAGGAAGACTAAGTTTATTATGGCTCACGATTCGAGGATTGCGTGTTTTGCTTTGACGCAAGACGGGGGACTCTTGGCGACTGCTAGCTCGAAGGGGACGCTTGTTAGGATATTTAACACCTATGATGGTACATTGCTGCAGGAGGTAACTTCTGTTTTACGAATTATCTTTCGTATTCGAATGCTTTGGTGTTTGTTGTTTCGTGTGGATTGATATGTTTGGTTGTATTCATATACTTGATAGCTGGTGTGATTGATGATTAAAGTTACTGACTTTACTTTGAAATATGGAGGATACATTTCCACATAGTATGTAAATCTAAATCCAGTTAGTTATAAAGGACTGGAGATTTGTCGTAGGAGGTTAGTTATAAAGGACTGGAGATTTGTCGTAGGAGGTTAGTTATAAAGGACTGGAGATTTGTCAGTGATTGGCTTTCATGAATCTATTTTAACTGCTTATTGTCATTGGTTGTGCTTTTTTGTTTTTTACTTATAGTTTCAGAAGATTTTCATTGTTTTTTGTACCTATAGCACTTACTAGATTTATCTGGCTTATTGAAAAACTGATCTAAAATATAAATACATATGTTAACTGATAACTACTAAAAGTTTTGCTTCTGTTTGGCTACACATCCTGTCACAATCGTGACTACAATTTATCATTATTGACAATTGACAAAGCATCTGATCCCATTGGAAATCCACACAAGAAGTGTAGAAATGTAGGAGGTGAGATCAGGCTTATTGTCCTGACTTTTGATCTTTTAAACGCACAGAACTGTCACAAAGGAGGGACAACAATTCCCATATCCCATCATAGAGAAATGATTACTTTAAGAAAGAGCAGTTTCATAAGACTAGCCTCTAGGGTTAGAGAGAGAGGGAAAGGAAAAGAAATGGAGGAGAGAAGAGGCAGCATGCTTGTTTTTTCTTTGAATTGGCATATGAAACCAGTATTGAGAAAAGCACTCATCTCATAAACTTATAAACATCATCTGGTCATCCTGGTTGGTTATACCTTTCTTTAATATGATTACTGTACCTTTCTTCAATTGCATCTAAGATTTCCATTGAATCTTACATATCAGATTTAATGGCTACTGTAGGTAAGACGAGGTGCTGACAGAGCAGAGATATACAGTTTAGCTTTCTCTACAACTGCTCAATGGTTAGCAGTTTCAAGTGATAAGGGTACTGTACATGTTTTCGGTTTGAAAGTTAATTCAGGTCCCACAGTTAATGACAATCTTAATCCTCCACCTGAAAGCAATCCTGCTGGGGCACCAGCTGGTTCATCTCTTTCTTTTATTAAAGGTCAGTTTCAACTTGCAATTCCTATAAAAAAATTTATGTTATTATATCTCTGTTGCTTGCTACATGTCTGCCACTTGATGTGGATTATTGACAAGTGCTGAAAGCTGTTAAACTTGTTTCATAATTGGTTTTTAGTGGCAACAATCAAATAACAGACAAGTATTTCTCATGCTTCTTGGCTTTTATCTTTGGCTAATGATTAACATATTTGTAGATCAGGGGTTTGTTCTTCTGTTAATGTTTAAAGTCCTCTCTTAGTATCTTCTTTTGTATATCTGCTCAACTAGTTGGCTATGGCTGCTGGCAGGTGCTCATCAATGATAAAGTACTGTAATGCTTGGGCTTTATCATTTTCAGATTGAGAGTTAAGATGGAAAGGTCACATGAGTTATTGACTGAGATGCAACATAGTGATGGTTTTGATTTTACTTTATAGTTTTTTCTGTTCCTGATTTCGAATGACTTACATCTCTCTCTGACAATCAAGAATATATATAAAGAATAGCTCATTAGGTAGCTATTTGTTGAAGAAACTTAAGTTGGGGTCGAGAATCTTATAAACTCCGTTTGGATCAGTAGTTTATGATATTGCTATATTTTCTATGGTTAGTTGGAGTAGCTTGACTAGCTTCTGGTTTGGCTCAATGAATACAAGTATGAGAACAACGTTTTTGGGCAAGGGGGTTGAGTGATTAATTGCTCAGTATAGCATCATCACATGTCATGTAGAACAGCCTAGTACAGGGAGGCTAGATATAATTTTCTTGGGAATCATCTACACTCTGGTTCTTGGGACATTGGTGCACCTTTCTGAGAGTTTTTATCTATTCTTTGTCCCAAAAGAAGTTAATATTTTTTAGGAAAATAACCTTAACTTCTGGAACATTGGTGTAGCATATACTACACACTTTCTTTATGAGCATGTGCCACACACTTTTAGTGTACCTACATAGGTGTAGTATATGCTCATAAAATAATTTCATAATAATGCATGCTCATTAAATTCTATTCCCTAATGGAAATGCTTTAAAACATACTCTATATATGATTAAGATAAACCATTGTGCTATTATTGTTCTTTGGAGACAAAGACATGCAAATTTAGCATTGCCTTATAATCCCTTTGATGTACCAATCAAGCTGCTGATGCAGGCAAACTGAATCTTATATGGGTTGCTGTGCTGCTCAAGTGTTCTTCTTGTAATTTAAATTCGGCGTTCATTGATGATTTTTTTGCTTGAGACTTTTGGAGAAGTATTGCACGTTTTTGGTTTTCTTTTAGAAATAAGGTTAAGTCATGCATTACACGATTTAATGCTTGGAAGGCATGCTTCTTGCTAGTTTTGAGAATTCAAGCTGGAAACTGATATACTCCTTCGGTTTTCTTTTGTTCTTCCTATTTGTAATAGGGGGAGGAACCAAGGAAGAACTAAAGAAGAATATGATTCCACATATTTCCATGATTATTAAATATAAAAAAAGATTCCCCTCACATTACCCTTTTAATACAATATAGACAATTGTAATAAAAATCACTTCATTTGAGGTGAGTTAGGAAAGTACTTAATTAAAAAAACAGTTAGTTGCATAGGGAAAGGGTGTACTCAATTAATATAATAATGAGGATAGGCTTAAATGAGTTGAAAAAACGGACATTATAAAACTAAGGTTATTTTTCTAAAAAATATTCGAAGTAGGAAAAACTTTATGAAATTTCTAGATGGAGAATACAGGAAGAACAAAAGAGAATGAATTTATATTGATTTCTTTTAACTTTCAAATTCATGGATACTTGCATAAGTTGCTCATTTTGTTGACTTCTTGGTTTTGAATATGTTTGAGGAGCATTTTAAAAATAGTATGATCTGTCAGTCTTGTGCATTTTGGTCCTTATATTGTTTCACATGTTAGTGTATTGTGCTTCTCTTAGTGTAACCGATTTTCTTCTGTCCTGTGATATTAGGTTATGTATGGGAAAAAATGTATGATTCTGGAAAGAAATTGAATGCTATTAGTTTATTTCAGATTACTTGCTGACCTGAGACTTTTTTGTTGGGCAGGAGTGTTACCTAGATATTTCAATTCAGAATGGTCAGTTGCTCAATTTCGTTTGCTTGAAGGAAATCAGTATTTTGTTGCATTTGGGCATCAAAAGAATACAGTGGTTATTCTAGGCATGGATGGAAGGTCAGTATCTAATAAATGGATGGAATACCTTCTTTTTTATGGTATATAATAATATTCGAAGCTTCTGATTTATGCTAGTAATATGTGCTATTGAGTGTTGATGAGTTTATCTTAGTTACATTTTCGCTGCTGCAGTGCTAATGATGTGGGGGATGTAGTAGGGTTACTTTCTCCTTTAGCCCCAAAAATTTTAGGGAGCTGGTGTGTGATTTTTTTTTTTTTTGGGGGGGGGGGATTTAGGTTAGAGCTTTTGTATGTGGCTCATCATTTCTTCATCTCAAAAGTTAGAAGTGGTTATGAACTTAATAGTGTTCATTATACCACCTCTTTTCATTTGTGGATAGTCATCTCTATACTTTCAACACTAAATATCAGGCTAAAAGACATCACATTAGTAGCCCTTGGTTTTATGGGTACCTATCCATCAAGTCTCTTTCCATTTTCAGCTTTTTGAAGGGCAAGTTGAAATATTTAGAAAGTTTGTTTACGTAGTTTATAATTTGTTATCGTTTATTCAATGCTATTCCCCTTCTTTCCCTAAATTACTGGCCACTTTCCAAATTTATAGAAGTTAGAATATTAACTTCTCTAATTACCTTTGATCATACCATTGACTAGAATTCCATAGAAAGACAACATTGATATGGTGGAAAGATATGTGGTATTTTAATTCTATTATTTAGGGACAAGTAGTATACAATGTTTTCTTAAAAAGGCTTAAAAGCGAGGGTAATTTTGTTTGGCTCTTTGAGGCACACCTCAAATGCCTTAGGACATCTTAATTTCTCCACAACAAATTCCCTTGTGTAGAGAAACCTCAACTATGGATAATGTTGAAGAATTAACCATCCTTGTCTCTCCATTTTGTAGGCATGGAATTAGAGTGCGATTGAGAGAATGGGATGATTGAGAGGGAGGATTTTTTTTTTCTTTTCATGAACTAGTTTGCCATTAGAGCCATTACCAAACAGTTGGTACACCTCAGCTGTCAGTTCACCTTTTTTATTCATTGTTATTGACCGATGTCAATAAGCCCTTATTTTGAGTCTGCAAAATTTTAAGTTGACATTAATCTCCCTGTTGGTGAGTTTCAATGTGCTCTACATTTTTTGAAACTCATGATACGAGAATCAAGAATCCAACTAGGAGTTCCGATTCCAGTCATCATCTTGGGACATCTTATTTTTTCACAATCTTGTTGTCAAACTGCAACATGGGATGCAGATGCATTCGCAAATTATTCACCCTGTTCTGCATCAGTCGAACCAGCAAATATCTCTTGCTATTAGTTGCTTTATTTGTTAAGTGTTCCATGTTCAACTGGACTTATGGTGCTTTTATTGCTTCAACTCTAACCATACACTTGTCCTTGTTTTTCTCCTCTTTCAAGTGATTTAATTTTTGTGATCTTGGTTCACGCACAAGGTAATTTGTATGGTTAGGAGATGTTGCTTATACAAATAATTAGCGACTGACTATGCTATCTGCAATGCAGCTTCTACCGCTGCAAGTTTGATCCTGTAAAGGGTGGGGAGATGACCCAACTGGAATATAACAACTTTCTGAAGCCAGAGGAGCCCTTCTAACAGAAGCACAAATATGAAAGAACTTAGCATTCCTCTTTATTCCTCTCCCTTTTTATGTATATTGTTTATGATTTCTATTCACCATATCAAGTCCTCTATTTTATAAGCCCTTCAGTGGTACTACGCATGTTTATTGTTTATGTTGTAAATATTAGGCTATTTTCAAATGAATCAGTGTAAGTGGATGTTCCTTGATCGATAAAAATGTACGAAGTACAATATGAAGATGCTTGCTTACGACCCTTACTGTTACCGTTTTTTTTTGTTGAGAATAAACTAGTTGAGCATTCTCATTGCTCTAACGCAAGCATGCGTGTCTAATTAATATTGTAGATATCAGTGTGTATAGTAAGTTGCTACACGAGTGGTAGTTTCTCAAACTTACTACTAGCAAGTGTTAATGTACGCTGGACTCGTCCCTAATACGTTGTTGATAATGGTTTTGAACACTTTTCTACTTTTCTAGTCCTAAGAAATTTCACGAGTATTAGATAACGTAGCAATCTTTTTTTTTTTACCTCTTATAAACTTGCATAAAGAAAATGGAGTGTATATAAATTTAAGTAAAGCTAAACTATCACACATTAAATTATACAAGCTTGAAGAACAAGAATCGAGCATCGCAGTCTAGAGGTCAGAATCAAAGGGTTGCTGCAAATGTTCAAGAATCTGAAGGAATTCTTCACAAGGCTCCTATGGAGATGGATACTCAATCTGAATTGGAAGGCATTCCTCATAAGACATATCCGACAATGGGTTTCGCAGTATACAAGGAGGTTATACGAATGATGCAGCAACAGAAGCAATCTGAGCTTGCCCCTGATCCTCTATAAGCTTCAGTTAACTTTGTAGGTACATCTACTCCCTCTAACTCAGATTCTATGCATGGAAAATTTAATTATAATGCATGGATCATAGATACTAGTGCATTAGACCACATGACAGCAAATCTGGCATTATTTGACAACTTGATGATGCTTAATAAACCCTTAAATGTTGGATTACCTGATGGAACGATTAAAACTGTAAAATACAGTGGCCAAATTATCTTATCTCCTATGATCATTCTTCAGAATGTGACGTATATGCCTTAGTTCAAGCACATCTATTATCAGTTGGAAAACTTCTTGATCAGAACCAATTGATTGTTGTATTTAAGAGAGGACATTGTGTGTTTCAGAGCCTTGCAACTAAACACACAAAAGGCATTGGCACAAGGCATCATATTTGTACAAGTTCTTTTGTTTAATTTCAGTTAGATGAATCTGATGACAGTACATATAATATGTCTAAGTCTCATTTTCTAGATAATCCTTCCAATCTTTAATTGGGTTTCATGCTAGATTAGGCCATGCATCCATGGGAAAATCGAGACATCTAGTTGAATTTTCCATGAATAAAGAGACTGATTTCAGATGTGAAGCATGTATCTTAGACAAGCATCATAGAGTGCCTTTTCCTATCTCTACAACACATGCTGTAAAGAGACTGCTTTCAGATGTGAAGCATGTATCTAAGGCAAGCATCATATGATTATGCATCATATAAACACCATACACTTTCTGGTGCACACTATTTCCTTACTATTCTGAATGATAACACAAGAACCACTTGGACTCACTTGATCAATGACAAAACTCAAGTATTTCAAGTAATCTCTGGCTTCTTGGCTTATGTTTCTACTCGGTTCAATAGTTCTGTGAAATGTGTTAGAAGTGACAATGGGACTGAGTTTATTCTAAGCTTTTATGCAACTTTATTCTTAGAGAAAGGAATTGTTCATCAAAGGTCAATTCCAGGAAACCCTCAGCAGAATGAAAGGGTAGAAAGGAAGCATAGGCATTTGCTTAAAACTGCTAGAGCCATAAGGTTTCATGCTGAATTGCCAATTAAATTCTGGGGTGAATGCATATTGGCTGCAACATTTCTTATCAATCTAATGGTCCTAAAATGGAAAACACCATATGAGATACTTATGCACAAGAATATATTATGCACAATTAAGGGTAATTGGGTGTTCATGCTACCCTGCTCAAAGACTTGGTGATAAGTTTGCTGCAAGAGCAAAAAGGTGCATTCTGATAGGTTATCCTTATACTCAAAAGGGTTATAAATTATATTACCTGGATACCTACAAGATAATATTGAGCAGAGACGTTCATTTTAAAGAGAAAATCTTTCCTTTTAAGGATCATTTTTCTTTTTCAGATTGCCATCAATCACTACAACCTGTTTTCAACCATGATTAGTCTCCCTCTCAGTTAAACACTAATCCAGTTGCTTCTGCTGCTAATGATTATATTGTACTCCTGCGATTACAGTCGATTCTAAACCAGCCGAATCCTCTTCTCTAAGATCTCTTGAGCCAATTAGATCATATACTATACAAAGGCAATATCCTGCAAAATATTTAGACTAAGTTCTTGATCCTAAGCTTCCTTCAAAGTATGCATCTTCCAGCACTTTTAATGCCATGATAGAGCCATCACTTTTTTATGGACAAGCAGAAGATTGATGGACTGTCCACTATGTTATCCAGTTTGAACCCTCTTCTTATTCTCAAGCTAAAGAATTTCCAGAGTGGATTGATGCCATGCAAAAAGAGATTCAAGCCCTTGAACTCGATGACACTTGGGATCTCACTTATCTTCCACATGGCAAGAAGGCAATAGGTTCAAATGGGTATACAAAACGAAGTTTAATCCAGATGGATCTGTTGAGAGAAGCAAAGCTCGTTTGGTTGCTAGAGGAGACAATCAGATCAAAGGCAAAGACTATCTGCATACTTTTAGCCTAGTGGCTAAATTTACTACTGTGAGAATCATCAATGCCTTAGTTGCTACTCACAAATGGGACATATATCATTTAGACATTAATAATGCTTTTTTACATGGATATATTAATGAAGAAGTCTATATGACTCCTCAAGGATACATCAAAGCACAGCCTGGGCAAGTTTATAAGCTAAATAGATCTCTTTATGGCTTAAAACAAGATTCTAGATGCTGAGATATTGAGCTCTCAAAGTTCTTCATTTGCAGTGGCTTCAAAAGTCTCAACAAGATTATTCCATGTTCCATAAAAATTCTGGTAATTTGTCCTCATTATTGTGGCTTATGCTGATGATTTACTTATTACTGGTAATGATTGTGAGATGATTATTGCTCTAAAGTCTGCATTACATGATGAATTTAGAATCAAAGACTTGGGAAATCTCAAATATTTCCTTAGCATAGAGGTTGTAAGAACTAGTTCTAGAATCTTATTAAATCAGAGGAAATACATACTTGACTTGCTACGAGATGCTCACATGGAAAATTGCATTCCTGCCCATTTTCCTTTGCAAAGAGGACTAAAACTCAGTATGCTTGAAGGAGATACATTACAAGATCCTGAAGTTTACAAAAAAATCATTGGTAAACTTCTATATCTGAACCTCACAAGACCTGAAATTTCATATGTTGTCCAGCAGCTGAGCCAATTCTTACATACTCCTAGACAACCTCATCTTTCAGCAGTAAATCATGTCCTCAAATATCTTAAGGGAACTCTAAATCTTGGCCTCTTTTTCCCTATTGATACTCCCATAATTCTTACTGTATATTTAGATGTAGATTGGGGAAATTGTGTTGAAACTGGAAGTTCTATGACTGGCTACTGTTTATTTTCTTGGTAATTCATTGATATCATGGAAAACTAAGAAGCAAAAAGTTGTCTCTAAAAGCTCCACTGAAGCTGAATATCGTAGCCTGAGTCAAACTGCAAGCGAAATCGTGTGGATTGAGAGATTACTATACGATCTAGGGATTGAGATTCCTACTCCTATCACTCTCTACTATGACAATGTTGCAGCTCAGTTTATAGCAGAAAACCCATGTTTTCACGAAAGAACAAAGCATTTGAGAGCTAAGCATGTGAAATTAGATGTTCATTACATCAGAGAAAATGTACAATCTAGTTTAATACAAACTTCTCATGTGAAATATTCTTTGCAGCTAGCTGATATTTTGACTAAATCCCTAGGAATTGATCAGCACATGTTTCTTTCTCTCAAGACTGGCCTTGTGTCCCAGCCACCAATTCATACTTGGAACCCAAGTCCATCTTGAGGGGTGCTATTAGAGTTAGTTATTTTTAGTCAAAATTGTAAAATATAGCTAGAACTACCCTCCTATATTTTAGGGAGGTTTGTTACACATGTAATATATTAACTGCAACATTGTAATGAAAACAAGAAAAAGAAATTCTGATCATTTTCTTTTCTCTCTCAAACTCCCTTGATTCAATTCCTTTCTGTTAATTCTTCTTTTTCTGTATTCTTCTTCAACCTCGTTCATCTTCCCCTTCACACCTCATTCAAGACCAATGCACTCTCGATTAGAGTCGAGCATGGGCCAGGTGAGGTTGGCACGATATACAGTCTATGGAGTGGGCCGTTGCCAGACTGTAGATAACAAAAAAAAAAAATTTAGTATGGCCCAAAGCATGCTATTATTATTTAGTACTCAATCCCTCTGTCCCTAAAAGAACGCTCTAATCCACTATTTGGAGTCAAAGTTCGAACACGAATTCTCATCTTGTTGGATGCAATTCAATATAAATTTTTAGAATATCAAGTTTTCATAATTTTTTGCCTTACAAATTTGGAGATAAAAAAAGTCTAAAGTTGTTTATAGAAGACAATGAAACCCAAATTGTGGGCAATTTTTTAGGGACAAAGGGAGTATTATTTAATACTACTACTATAAACATGTATTATTAATAATACTACTATAATTAATAGTACTATTGTTTTTAATATTATTATATTTTTATAATATAATTTAAATTATTTAAAATTATTTTTTTCGATTTTATTACATAATTTTTATTTTTTTTGTTTAAAACATAAAGTAAACTTTTTCTCCGAGCCGCACTATGAATAGTTGCAAGACGACAATTTTCCCAATGTTTCAAAGTTTGTTACGTTGGCCACAAAAACTTTGGAATAGTCAAAGGAATGTAGCTGATAAGTGGAATAAGAGGGTCAAACGGGTGGGACGGTGGGGTTATCACTTTGAAGACTAGAGAAGTAAAAGAAAATGGAAAATTCTCTGAAACACGGGTGGCTCCTATAAATATTATTCATAGTTGAGACCTAAGTTGTCATCATTTTTTTTAGAGTCTAAGTTACAGTCAAGGCATAAACATGGGAATCAAGGTTCATGGTATTCCTCACGGTGCCACCCTTCGTGTCTTGCCCGCTCTTTACGAGAAGGACCTCCATTTCGAATTGGTCCCTGTCGATATGAAATCCGGGGCTCACAAGCAACTTCCTCATATTTCTCTTCACGTAAGCCCCCTCTGCTCTTTTCCTCATCACATCACCGTCGTCGTCCCTTTTTTTTTTTTTTTTTTTTTTTATGAATTGTTACTCTTTGCATTATATATGCATTGTGTGTGTTGTGTAGCCACCTTTAAAGGATACACGATCTTTGCTTATTTACTGTTTTGGTCATGTCGTTTCAGCCATTTGGACAAGTTCCTGCTTTTGAGGATGGTGATCTCAAGCTTTTTGGTAAGACACCTTAACTTATATTAACTTAGTCAAATACCTCACTTAATTAACTTTTAAATGTGAGTTTCGTCTATTTTAATTATTGGTTAAAGTTTTGAAGATACTCTGTATTCAAGACTTGAGATAAAACGAAGTTTATATATATGCTACTTACCAAATGCACCCGATTCAATTCTCTTCCCAACAAAAAAATCTAAATGATGTATTTTTTTTAAATGATCAAATTGAACATCTCCCCCATAACAATTATATATTTTGATCATATATTAGGACTCATGTCGTAACCAAATTTTTATAATGGCTAACAGAATCGAGGGCAATTACAAAATACCTAGCATACACCTACGAAAGCCAAGGAACTTCTCTTGTGTACAAACATGGAAAGGAAATGGCTGACTTAGCCGTATGGATGGAAGTGGAGGCTCACCAATTCGATCCAGTAGCCAGTAAGCTCAACTTTGAGCTAGTAGTCAAGGGGTTTTATGGCATGGAAACTGACAACGCGGTAGTCGAGGAGTACGAACCCAAGTTGGCTCAGGTCCTCGATGTTTATGAGGCTCGTTTGGCTAAGTCCAAGTACCTAGCTGGTGATGCTTTCACTTTGGCTGATCTTCATCACTTGCCTGGACTTCAATACTTGAAGGGTACAAAGGTGAACTATCTGTTCGAAGAACGCCCTCATGTTGATGCCTGGAGCAAGGATATCTTGGCTAGGCCTGCTTGGGTCAAGGTTTTGGCCTTGCAAAACCAAGCTTAACTACTTACCGTGGTTCTGTTTTAATTTCTGTAATGCAGCAATTGTTTAATACTGTACTGCACCGTCATGAGTCAGTTGTTGGTGTTTCAATACTTGTGAGAGTTTGTGATTGTTTAGCGTTCTCTTTCGTATACATACTAGTGACGTTATATTTTTGTCATTGTGTTCGTAGTTTTGAAAGTTATTTTTCTAAATTTTTCCTGGCAGTTTATTCAATTTGCAAAATCATATACTGAAACTTAGAATATTAAAAGAAATAATGGATAATTTTAACGTGGAAACCTTTGTGCCAAATTTAAAGGAAAAAACTAAGTTTGTCTTTTAAGATGTCCAACTCCAAGCTATGTTAGCTAGAAAAATTCCCGATTTTCCAAGAGTGGATCACATATTTTGGAACCACCATCCGCTGGGGAAATATTCCATCAAAACATGATATGCTTTTCTTCTCTTCCATAACGAAGCTTTGATAGCAAGGACAAATCCTTTAAGCTTATTTGGAGTCTTAACATCCAACGTACCACGGTGGAAGCTCTTCATTTGGAAATATTAAGAAATGCATTACTTGTCAAGACCAAACTAATGAATCGAGGGATTCACTTAGACCAAAGATGTGTCCTTTGTGGTAGACATGTTTAAATGAGAGTAGTCCCATTAAGGGCCATAAACCGGTCATTTGTAAAAGATTTAATTAATTATGTGCTTAATTGAGTCAATATTTTAAAGGGTCACGTTTTATTTGGTCTTTAATGGGTCAAGTCAGGTCAATAATAGACTAATAGTTTTTAAGGATTTTAAAGCATATATGTAATAAATGTCTTTCATTTACTTATCAAGGGTCCACTGCCAAATATTGGAGGTGATACAAGCAGACTATCATCATCTATAGAAATAACTATAATCTCTTTAGACGACCCGGTCCGTTTTACATCTTCTTTGGCCAAGCCCAACCTGACCCAATTCGTATGTGACTCATTCTGGCCCTAATCCGATCCAATGCACAGGTCTACTTTGTGGTGAAAAGATTGACAAAATTCAACCCCTTATTCAATTTTGTGGAATTCCAAAAGCCTTTGGAGTTATTGTAGGCTTATCCATTGAAAGAGTGGATTCTCAATTACACCTGGTTGTACAACTTGAAAAGTGATGGTCAAGATAACCTCACTTTGTAGGTCATCTCTTGAGTAATTGGAAATTTCGGAATAATATCTATCATCTTCAACTTAGGGGACAAAAGACTAAGCCAACCATCATTCGAATGGTGTGAAGTTATAAAGGTAAATAGAGAACAAGTACAACAAGCCCACGAAATAGCTAATCGTTGTAGAAGATATCTAATTCTCTATTAGATATTTTCCTTAATACTTTTCCACAAGTCAAAAGAAAAAAATAGACTCAAAGTAATAAATTATAATAGCTACTTAACAACTTGAGCGTAAACGAGAGACTCACATTTGGTATCCTTAATTTTACTTCATTCATATTGGAAAGATATTAATCTAATATGTATAATTTTTTTTATCATATCTAATTATCATCAGCTAACAATGTTTCCATCACAAATCTCAACTCAATTAGTGTTTCCTTAATACAAATTCTGACTCAATTAAGATTGCATTAATATAGACTAATAATTAAAATGAGTAAACCCAGGTTAGGCACTATTTTAGTACTCCATTCGTTCTTTTTTTTCTTTTCATTTGGAATTAGAGAAGAAATCAAAAATATATTAAATATCATTAAGATTATATAAAGTAATTTAAATTAATCTAAAAATAAGAATAGATTCTATTAAAAAATAATACAAGTAGGTTGAGCATAATTAATTAAGTAGTGGAATTTTTAAAGTTTATGACATTAAACAATTAAAAAAATCAATCAATGGGCTACATATCACATGAATAGTGATGCTAACAAAACTTTTTTCATTCAATCACAATATTAAACTAAAATAAAAGGATTCTAAATGAGAACAATAGTTTGAAATTTCCAGATGAAGAAAAAAAAAAAACTAAAGAGAGTATTTAGTATTAAATTAACTAGCACTATAATTAGGAAAAATCTACAAAGTGTTGCTATAAATGCTCTTGACAAATAAAACACCATTCATTATTAATCATATATACTTCGATATTTACACTATGTATTCCGAATGTTGCTCTTTCTCATTAGGGATTATTTTATTGTACATTTTCCATTTTTTTTTTTGCATACTATATTAACAATTACAAAACTCTTGATATATTATTTATCGATCGTTAGTATCATAACAGAAGAAATAAACTAAAGATCTTAATATTGTATTCCAATGTATGTAGTTTAATTTCATGCGATGGTTTTCTCACATACATCTACATAATTCTTTAGACTTTGAATTACAAATATTGCTCTTCTCTTTTGAATGTCTGTCTGATTATACTCTCCCTATTTTCTATTTTTGACATATATCTTAGCAATTACAAGTTTCTTAATTGTATGACAATTACCACTGACATACAATATTGAATTCTCATTAGTAATAAAGATATAATTCATATCTATGTCCTAATTTTCTAATAACTAGCTAGTATATATATATTTGAAGCAAATACGACACATAGAGCATAGTAAATACTTTTGGTCTTTTTTAAGATCTAACTTTTTTTATATTTCGTATTTACTATTGTATATTGAACCATATAAATTATTAATTTAATCCTAAACTCGTTTTCAATAATACGTGCCTCTATATTTTTTTGTTTTTCCTATTTGCTTTTTGTGCAGAATTTAATGCAAGTTTTAAATTTAAAATTTTTTAAAAACTTTTTAAGGGTGATATTTGAAAAACAAATATTAAGATGAATTTTTTTTTTATATAAATTAGGAAAAATTCATTGTTAAAATTTTACTCTCAAATCTAAAATATTTCGCACATGATTAATAAAAAGAAATAGAGTATGATTTTTATATTATGACATAATACACTTCAAATGTAGAAATTAAAATTTAATGGTCTTTACATAATCCTACTGGTATGGTTTTCTAAAGGCGGTAGGGCTCTTATGCATCAATTCCCCAATGTATAGTAAAAGTATGTAATAAATAAGAGATCATAATTGAATTGTGATGGAAAGCATTACCAATTACGTTTTAAAAAAATTGGAATATAATAGAATAAGCAGTAGCTCTTTACCAAACCACATATAATATATACAATAGAATAAGCAGTAGCTCTTTACCAAACCACATATAATATATACAATAGAATAAGCAGTAGTTCTCGACTCTTTATCTCTTAAATCCAACAAATGATATTTTACGTACTCATAGGGATCCTTTTTTAATTCATAGTGACCAAATAAATTTTTTCACTTATAATGACTCTTTTTATTATTATAGTGACTCTTTTTATTATTATAGTGGCCATTTTTATTATTATAGTAACTATATTTTTTTACGTGAAATCTCTAACGTTAGATCTTACTATTTATATGGTCAAAATCTCTTCTTATTTTAATCACCCTTCTCATTTTATATATATATATATATATTATTTCTGTACTATATAAAATAAAATATATATATATTATTTCTGTACTATATAAAATAAACCAAACAAAATGAAAACAATGACCACCGACAAAAAAAGAAAGACAGGACATTGTAACCAGAGAGTTTAATATTAGATCAAGACATTGCTAATAACCCGGCCATTGACTTTTTGTCGAGTGAAGTCATGGAGTACGTATGTGTGAGAGAGTGTCATTGCTTTAATTGCGCCATATGCCGGCTAATGGCATTGTTAACATGCTAATCAACTTCGAATAGGGAATTACCTTAGAAGTCAGTTTTAACTTTTGAATGATCGTATAAGCTAAGTGATAGTCAAGAATTTATGCTTCCGCCTTTTCTTTTCATTTGTCCTAGTTCATTTAAAAAATAAGAAACTTAAACATGACTTTTTAAATACTCTGTATATATATGTTAAAACATATTTATGTGGTATCTTGTTAGATACTTAGATTTGTCCCAAAGTATTTTTTCAATATGTAAATTTTATATTTTTAATAATACGTATTTATAAATATTATAGTTATAATATCTGTATTAGAAATTATGCAAAAAGTAAATATGACAAATAAAAGGAATGGGGGTAATATATTTTTGTTTAGATTAAGAAGAAAGGGATGCAAACAAGTACACTACTTCATACTATCGGGCATATTTCATTTGCCATAATTTGATTTTGTTACCATAATTTCCTTCTTATTTGTCGTTCAAAGATTGACTTCTTTTTTATACCGTTTAAGTATTTAACAAAAATTATTTTGTACTTCTCGATTACACTACACAACTTAAGGAAATTTTAGTTTTATTATATCAACAATACGAAACTTTAGGAAATTTTTAGATGCGAGGTTGGCTTAACAAATCCTAAGTTTTGGAACCTAGGAAGAAAAAGAAGAGAGAAAGAAAAATACTTGATAGATTATAACTTAAATTTACTTAAGAAAAAATTTAGTATCTCTGTTCCTTAAAACTTGCAATATTTCATTTTTACATTTTTAAGCTTTAATTTACTATATATATAGAAGACTGGTAACCCCACCACAGACATATCCAACCCATTAATATCAAATAGGACATCATTTTCTTGTTTGCAATTTGAATCGATAGCATCTAAAAAATTATAAAGTTGATAATTTTAAAATACACATCAAGATTAATCTAATAAAATAATAATATAGTTTAAGACAATTTTGTCAATCATCTTTCAATTCCTCTATTTCATAAAAAGTGCAACCTTTTAGTTTTGACTCTATTGATATACTAGCTTTGACCAAATTTTACTCATATATCAAAAAAAAAAATTGTTATCATAAAAATGCTCATTAATTAGTTTTAATAAAATAATTTTAAAAAAATGTTTATTACAGGGTAGTCTATGATTAAAGATATTAATAGTCAAATTAGTGAGTTGACAAACACAAAAATAAAAAATGGCAATTATTTAAAATGAAATATAATTTTCAACGTCACTGAAAACGTAGGCGCTAGTATGGTTTAAAAAAAAGGATATATACTTCTAATAATAAAGAGGATGTATATTTCTAATTATTTAAAGTAGTGAATTAGATTGGACAATATAATTAATGAATGAAAATAAAGGAAATGACAACGAATGAGCTGAGAGGAGTAATATATTAATGAGGCAAACATATATAGCTCGTACTATATATATGAATGACATGGGGTTAATTAAGATCTCATCAACAAAACACCTATTAATGGTCTAACACATTCAATTCATCTCTAAATTTCCAAGCATAAGGTATAGTCAGGGGGATCAAGATCCATGGAAGCCCTCTCTCCGGCCCGACCCTCCGTGTTGTGATAGCTGCTCATGAAAAGGGGCTTGACTTTGAATTTGTTAACGTTGACTTGAGCACTGGGGCTCACAAACAACCTGCCTTTCTCGCCCTTAACGTATGTTTTTTCGATTCACTTGCCTTCATTTCATCATTTTCATCTACAAATCTTGTCTTTTGTAGCTTTTTGAGTTTTGATATGATCTCTGTTTTAGTTTCTTAGCTTATTTTTTACCAATAATTTTGCAAATTATTTGTTATGACTACGATGTATTTGTTAGATTTCGATTTATTTTATAAATGTCTTAACATCGTACTATTTTTAACTGTTGAGAGCATGAAAGAAAATTAATAAGACGATGTTAATTTGTATTATATTGTTAGATCACATAAAAAAAACAGACTTTGTAAGTTTTGGGTGAAGATTATTAATAAAAAAATTGATATTTATGTGATGCACACGTCAATCATATTCACTTTTACTAGATTTTGTGAAAACCTATTTATTTGAACCATATAATTTCAGCCATTTGGTCAAGTACCAGCTTTTGAAGATGGAGACTTTCAACTTTTTGGTAAGTTTTTTTTTTATCTAGCCAGTTAGTAAAGATTATAATCATATACTCACTCCGTCCGATTTCATTTAAGTTTAATACCTCATATCTACGGACTTTTTGTTTGTGTTCATTTCATAAAAATCTTATATCAATAAGCCTTGGTTATTTTAAAGTATAACCATTCTATTGTATGGTAATGGAATTGTTTTCATGCCCAACTAATCAACAGAATCAAGAGCAATCACAAAATACATAGCATGCGCTTATGAAAATGGGACTGCATTGTTTAACGACAAGGACGTAAAAGAAAAGGTGAACCAAATGGTTTGGATGGAGGTTGAGGCTCAACAGTTTGACCCAGCTGCCAGCAAACTCATTTGGGAGCTTGTGGTCAAGGGTATGTTTGGCTTGCAAACAGACACGACTGTAGTGGAGGAGAACGAAGCTAAGTTGGTTAAAGTCTTAGACATATACGAGGCACGTTTAGGTCAGTCCAAGTACTTGGGTTGCGACACTTTCAGCCTGGTTGATCTTCATCACATGCCTCAAGTGCATAGGCTCTTGACCACCCAAGTCAAGAAGCATTTTGACGAGCGTCCACATGTGAGTGCTTGGGTCAAGGATGTCTTTGCTAGGCCATCTTGGGGGAAAGCTTTGGCATTGCAAAATCAAGCTTGAGGGATTAGAGATGGGCGTATGCCCACTATTATATATATTAGCAATTGCTATGGGTTTGCTAAGCTTTTTACTTTCATAGTTTCATTATTACCTTTCTATGTCTTGTACTGGTTTTTAAATTTTAGAGCCTTATGAATAATTTCTTACTAGCAGTTTACCAAACCTACATTCATGTGTTACGTTTTGTAACGTTATGCTAGGTAAACTGTTTCATGATTCGCTTTCTACTTGATGTTGCCAATGAAACTCCGCTCTCTCTAAGGTTTCGTTTAGTAGGGTGTAAAATATTTTTCCTTAAAACTGTTTTTTTCATTTTTATATTATTTGGTTTGGAGTAAAATATGAGATGTCAATCTTGGAATGTATAATGTACATTGCAGTATGCTATTAATAGATCAGAGAAATATATTGTACTTTTATAAAAAAAATATTTATCGTAGCATAACAAATTTAGCTAGAAAATACAACAGAAAAAAATAGTTAAAAATGACTAGAGAATACAATTAAAAAAGTTAATAAGAGTAATTGATTTTCAGTTCAACCTAACAACGAAAAATATTTAAATATAAAATCATTTTCCATGCAACTAATTAAACAACGGAAAAGTTTCATAAAAATGAGTTTTTCACCAAAAAAAGATTTTCCATGGAAATTTTTTTCAATTGAAAACGTTTTACATCCTTCTAAATAGAGCATAATTCTTTTTAATTTATACCCATGTAATGAGTTATATCTTTTTCGATTCGTTGTGAATGTTTTCGATTTTCGACTACCTACACTACAGCATGTTAATGACCGGAATGAATATATATTTAGCATTACTTCACTGTCAACTTCGTGTAAAATCCTATCAATAACAATCGTATTTTGGTGATAATTAATTTGATCTAATTTTTAATGAATTTAATTTGTTATGAAATTTCTAAAGTATACATGGTACGACTTTTAATTGATGGGTTTAGGATTTTAGGATTTAGAGTTAGGGAATATAGCAAGTTTTTACAAATTCATGTGTTCGTTATCAGAATATAATTGAATATCAAAATTATATTAATGCATAGAAGATATAGTTGCTTTGGTCACGGGAGAACTTATGACATTATTTTTACCATAACTATATTGTAAATTGTTAACCATGTCGAAAAAAAGAATGATCATTCGTCCATATAAGTTTGTTTCGGTATAGCACGAGAAAATTATTTGTAAATGTTTTGAGCGGTGATTCAAGTAGTGAATATAGTTAGTTCTTCGTCCGTTTTTTTTGTTTTTTCCGTTTGCTTTTTACACAAATCTCTATGTAAACTCAAAATTTAAATATTTTTAATTATGCATTTGTAAAAATTATAAAAAAAACTCATATTTGAAAAATATACATCAAGACAAATCCATCAAGGTCATAATTGAATATAATTTTTTTATCTAAATTGGAGAGAATTTGTAATTAAAATTTGACTATAAAATCTACAATATTCTAAATAGGAAGAACAAAAAACGAAGGGAGTATTTAACTATTCTGTACGTGCATGACTTCGTCCCTATATGCAACGTTTATGCATATTTCGGGTTGGCGGACAGAGTTCGATTTGAGTCATGTTTATTTGGACGCTACCATGCCCATTGATCATGTCTGGTCAAGTTAATCCTTAGACTCGACTTTTTTAAGTAAGAGCCTAGCTAAATTAGGTTATGTTAGAGTAGTCATGTATAAATCCAGATCGATTCGATTTATTTTTCTATCAAATCAGATAGAGTTTGGGTGAATTAAAATTATATCAAGTAGGAAATACTAAATGGTGTATTATTGGTATAGAAAATACGTATTACAAGGCACTAGGAATAATACCTACTACTATTAAGAAGACTTAATGTAAATTAAGAAAAAAAAAAGTACTGAGTATGTAAGTCATGAAAAATAATTACAAGAATTTATATTAGAATAATGATCAAACATCTGGATTGAAAAATATGTTAATTATAAATAATAATGTCAGGGTTGAATAAAAATAATAATAATAATAATAATAATAATAATAATAATAATAATAATAATAATAATAATAATAATATAATGCGAGGATGAGAAAGTTTTTTGTAGCGAAAGTGACCATTTGTCGGTGATGGGCGGCAACTACTAAACCAACGCAATGTCATTCTAGACGTAAGAAAAAGTCAAAGTCAACATTATCCACCTGTGATTTATATTCAACCTATGAAAGAAAGAAAATGAGTGGAGCAATCAAAAGTGAGAAAAGAAGATGAAAGATGGCGTTACATGGGGAAGTATCTAGCTGTAATGTATTTGGATGCATCATCGCATCTGATATATTGACGAGTCTATATATTTACCAAGTGTGTTGAGGAATTAAAGCATTATTAATGCGCAAAAATGATCTTACACCCGAATAATTTCACTGACAATTTAATAAAAACTCACTGAACATTTCCCATATTTCACTGATCATTTACAAAACTTCACTAATCATTTGCCCAATAAACATATTCTTCATTTCAATGACCATTTCCCAATGAACATGTTTTTCATTTCAATGACCATTTACTAAATATCAGTGAACATTTACTCACTAAATATTTGATAAATTTCACTGAATATCTAATTAAATTTACTAAATTGTGTTCATTTTACACTGGGTGCATGATGTGCATGATGTGCATCATGCACCCGAGTGCAGGGTCCAAGCGATGTTATTAATGATGGATTAATATATATGAATGACACGGGGTAAATTGAGATCTCGTCAACAAAACAACCAGTAATTGTCAAACACATTCAATTCATCTCTAAATATCTAGCTCAGCTCCTATAATCAAGCATAAGGTATAGTCATGGGGATCAAGATCCATGGAAGCCCTCTCTCCGGCCCGGTCCTCCGTGTTGTGATTGCTGCTCATGAAAAGGGGCTTGACTTTGAATTAGTTAACGTTGACTTTAGTACTGGTGCTCACAAACAACCTGCCTTTCTCGCCCTTAACGTATGTTTTTTCGATTCACTTGCCTTCATTTCATCATTTTCATCTACAAATCTTGTCTTTTGTAGCTTTTTGAGTTTTTATATGATCTCTCTTTTAGTTTCTTAGCTTATTTTTTACCAATAATTTTGCATATTATTTGTTACGGCTACGATGTATTTGTTAGATTTCGATTTATTTTATAAACGTCCTTATATCGTACTATTTTTAACAGTTGAGAGCATGAAAGAAAATTAATAAGAAGGTGTTAATTTATATTATATTGTTAGATCACAACAAAAAATACAGACTTCTTATTTTTTGGGTCAAGGTTATTAATAAGAAATCGATACTTTTATTAGTTTTGTTAGAACTTGTTTATTTGAACCATATAATTTCAGCCATTTGGTCAAATACCAGCTTTTGAAGATGGAGACCTTCAACTTTTTGGTAAGTTTCTTATCTAGCCATTTAGTTAAGATTATATTTACTAATTATATACTTCATCCGTCTATTTCATTTAAGTTTAGTACCTCATATCTATCGACTTTTATTTTGGTTCATTTCATGAAAAATCTTATATCAATAAGCGTTCGTTATTTTAAAGTATAACCATTCTATTGTATGATAATGGAATTGTTTTAATGCCTATCAAATCAATAGAATCAAGAGCAATCACAAAATACATAGCATTGGCTTATGGAAGTGATGGGACTGCATTGGTTAGCAAGGACGACATAAAAGAAAAGGCGACCCAAATGGTTTGGATGGAGGTTGAGGCTCACCAATTTGACCCAGCTGCCAGCAAACTCATTTGGGAGCTTGTGGTCAAGGGTATGTTTGGCTTGCAAACAGACACGGCTGTAGTGGAGGAGAACGAAGCTAAGTTGGTTAAAGTCTTAGACATTTACGAGGCACGTTTAGGTCAGTCCAAGTACTTGGGCTGCGACACTTTCAGCCTGGTTGATCTTCATCACATGCCTCAAGTGCATAGGCTCTTGACCACCCAAGTCAAGAAGCATTTCGACGAGCGCCCACATGTGAGTGCTTGGGTCAAGGATTTCTTTGCTAGGCCATCTTGGGAGAAAGCTTTGGCATTGCAAAATCAAGCTTGAGGGATTAGAGATGGGCGTATGCCCACTATTATATATATTAGCAATTGCTATGGATTTGCTAAGCCTTTTTACTTTCATAGGTTCATTAGCAATAATTTTTTAATAGCAGTTTACCAAACCAACATGGTTCACTTAATTTTCGTGACTATAAGCTATATTTGGTCTTGTACGTGAAAGAAAGTTCAGTTTTGCCTATAATCCTCCTTTAGTGTTCAGGGTCTTGAAAAAATTCTCCTTTAATTAGTTGAAAGCAACTCCAAATTAGTTGGTAATGTGTCCTAACTGCTTTATAGGTATCCATGTTGCAATCTTATAACAATTCCCTTATAAACTTCTTCTGGGTCAAGATAATTACTGAACTCAAATGTATGACTTCCATTCCTATGAAGTAATTCAACTTACTCAAGTCCTTAGTGCTGAATATTGAGTGAAGATGCTTCTTAAAGTTTGCTATTTCATGTGCATATGATCTCGTAACAATGATGTCATCCACGTATACAACTACCACTCTTATGTGTTCATTTGATCTTTTAAACTCAACTCTAGTAATACAATACTCAATTTTGCAAACCACTTCCTAGATGTCTGTTTTAAACTCTAAAGTGACTTCTTTAATCTGCAAACCATATTTTGTGGGATGAGGATGATCGGTTGTTACTTTCATATAACTTTCTGAGGATGAGGATGATTGGTTGTTACTTTGATATAACTTTCTCTGCGAGATTTCCATTTATGAATGCATTATTAACGTCAAGTTGATGCAATATCCATTTGTTACTGGCTGCTATACATAGTAAACCTCTGACAGTAGCCATTTTAATCACGGTAGAAAATTTTTCAAAGTAATCAATCCCATAGTTTTTAGGGAAACGTTTTGCAAGTAGTCTTGCTTTAATCGTTCTATTGTTCCTTCAGCTTTGAGTTTGATCTTATATAACCATCTGCATCCAATTGCATTTTTACCTTTTGGAAGTAGCACCAAATCTCAAGTTTTACAATGAAAAGGGAAGATCATATACTCTAGAAGCCTTTTGGTCTGGTAAAATAGAGAGGCACATCCTATTTTTTGTGTGTCCATAACAGCAGTGCCCAACGCCCAAGGCCCAAGACGACCATGCATCATTTTATACCAAAGCCCAATACCTAAGCATAGCAATCCCATGATACCCCTAAGAATTCTAGACGCTTCAAGCTCACGCTATAAACTATAAAGTATTATAAATAGTAAATTGTATTTGGTTTCTCTCACATCCACAAGACAACCAAAATCTCAAAAATAATCAGAAGATGGGAATCAAGGTCCATGGCAGCCCAATCTCCACGGCCACTCTCCGGGCCGTGGCGGCTCTTCACGAGAAGGATCTTGATTATGAATTTCTCATCGTTGACATGCAATCCGGTGCTCATAAGCAACTCCCTTTTATCTCCCTTAATGTAAGTTTTCTTTTCTTTCTCTTCTCCCTTTTTCTATTCACTCTTTCTCACGACTCCATCATTTTACTAGCTTTCCATGGCTCCAACTATTTTTTACAGCAATTTTTTTAAAAGAAAGCATAGTTAGTAATATAGATTAGTTTAAGCTGATATAATTACATTGCTGTTAGCATTTTCGATTATATTTTATTTGTTATATTTGACTATTTACAGTATTCAAGACACGACTTAAAATATATTTTTTTTTAATTTATTTAATAGAAAATTATAAAAACTTAATATTAAAAAAAAAAACAAAATCTCACCTAAATAAACGTTGAAGGATTTACTTACTTTAGGTCTCTATAATCATTTTCTATTAATATTAGGGATATTATAATATATATAAGCTAAATAATTGAGGGCCTATATATTGTACGGTTGTCTAGGCCTTCTAGAAATCATATTTTATTTTATTTTTTAGTTTTCTTTGGGAGTCAATAATTACTTTTTGTTATTGTCGATTTCGTGTTGTCCCCATGAGCAGATAGCTACTCCATATATTATAATAGTATTAAACTAATTACGTGGGACTTGACTAGACTCCTAGTTGTATTCTATCGCTTTATTTTTAAAATTTTACAAATTTAACTATAAATATTTTATCATATTATAAAAAATAATAATATAAGAATCTTTTAAAACCTATCCTAATTTAAATTTTTAAATTTTTTTTATCTTATAAATTCAGAGATAAGAGTATTTAAAATCTTTATATATTAGTTTGAATGAGCGTGGAGTCTCTAAATTACAAATAGAGCATATTTGTTGCTTTTGGTGAAAAAAATAAAAATAAAAACCAAAATATTAACTTCGGCTTTCAAAAATAAATGAGAGGATATTTGGTGAATGTTATCTCTTTAGATAAACATTGAATATTTTTTAATTAATATTTTTATTCTCTTATTTTGTTTTTTTCATGTGAAATTTTTTAATCTCTTTATTTCTTGGGATTCTTTCATAATTATTTGTTGCTCTCCACTCCTTGATTGTGGGGAATCACCACCCATAGCCTACTCTACCTACTCCTATTCTCATCATTGTCACTTTCTAAAGTCTACCCCTATATCCTTATTTCCATTCAAATCTTCTCTTCATATCCTCATTTATTTTGGATGTCTTTCTAATTACTTTTATTCTCTCATTTAAAACCCAACAACTCCATTTCTTCACCTCACCAAAAAACTATATTCCACTGTTGTTCTACACTCATTTGGCCTCTTCAACCTTTGAACCTCCCAATTTTCTCATAGGGCTCCTAGCTCTAAAAAACGAAGCTCCTTCCTCTTCCAAATGTACAAGAAGCACATCTTTAAGAAAATCAAGGCCAAACTTTCAAGATGTTTTGTACTCCATGTCTTCTAGTTCGAGTTCTCCTAATCCTCCGCCATCTCCTCTTAGACCCTCCCTCAATGTAGGAAATTCCTCTCAATTTCAGATAACCAATGGCCTTCCCTCCTCTTGGTTTCGTAATTTCCAGATTTTGGGTTAATGGAAGGATGGTTATAATGCTAGAATATTGTGTTTTTGTGAGCTCTTTGATTTAAATTTTCTCGAGTCCCCTAGCCTACCTTGTCTTTCATTGTTTAAGAATTCCTTTCTCTCAAAAATTCTGAACCCAGGTGATATAACTTACCCTTGCCTCACTTGATGGCTTTACATTAACATGGTGGCAAAAAGAGATTGTAGAAATCTCACCCTTGACACCCTTTTCAAACGACATTTTATCAACTTTTCCTGATTTCTCTCGTGCATCTCATCCGTCTTTGGCAAGAATAAGAATGTGTTATCAAGGCTAAAGATTTGTTCTTTATTGATGATTGGCCTAAAGGTTTCCAATTATCCCATTCCTTGTGCGTTTTGTTGTCCAATGCACTAACTCTAGGGAACTCCTACCCAATCAAGTCCTTGAAATTTTTGATATACAAAAGAGATATACATGAAATTCAACCTCGTATCTTTGGTCATTGGACAAATATGCCAACCTTCATTCTATTAAACTTCAAATATATTTGATATTTACATTGTTTATTCACTAGCAAAATCCATTACAGTTTTATTGAACAAACACCCAAAAAAAACAATAAAAGTAAAAAAAAAACAGTAAAAAAAGGACCTAGATGAAAGCAATAAAATTGTTTGGAGTAAATATACTAAAACCGGATATGACCTAAAAAATTAAGAAATGTAGACTAAATAAGTTTAATCGAAAATGGGGAAAAAAAAATGGAAGTGTGCGTGACAGAGGGGAGAGGAAAGGGTGATGGGAAGATTACATAAATACTTAGCTAAGTAGTTTTTTTCTTTTATGTTTTTGGATGGGTTCAGAAAGTACATCCATTAAAGACATCTGTTATTGTTGAAATTTATGTTTATATGGTGGATTTTTCGCTGATAATGTAATTCTAAAATTTGTCAAGTTTATTAAAATAAATACAAAAACTAACTTAAATTTATTTTATTATTAGAAATATGGAGACATCTTCATTTAAAAAGAAGCACGAAAGCATCTAAATTCGTTCATATTCATAATAGTAGTAGCAATTCTTCTGAATAAATGGGAGGAAGAGTTCTTTTATCTTAAACAATATAGGAACAACTCTAATTCTCGAAATTAGACATTTGTTGTGTTTATCATTCAATCTACATTATATGTTAATAATACTACTTCCTTCACTTTGTTTTACCAAATTTATTACCGTGTTATTGCGCGGTCATATACTAGTCTTATTTTTATTGACAATAAAAAGTTAGATGCGCAAGAAATTAGTAAAAGTAGTTTGTACTGTTTTCCACGAGTGTTCATGTTTTTTGTACTCTTCGCCATATAATTGTGCAGCCATTTGGTCAAGTACCAGCCCTGGAAGATGGAGATGTCAAGATATTTGGTAAGATACACTCTTTATTGTTGAATTATGAAAATATTTCCTTTTATCTTGTTAGGCTTTTATATTGATCAATTGAATGTACTCTAGCTAGGCTACGGAGTTTCTGGTAATCTTACATTAACAAACATGGATGGCAGTACTTTAATCAGTACGTAGTTTAGGTATTGATTACGATTACCAAATATGTTCTCTTAAACAGAGTCAAGGGCCATTACGAAATACATAGCATACACCTACGAAGGCAAAGGAACTCCTCTTGTATACAAACAAGGAAAGCAACTGGCAGACTTTGCCGTTTGGTCGGAAGTCGAGGCTCACCAATTCGATCCAGTGGCAAGTAAACTTGCTTGGGAGCTTCTTTACAAGGGTATGTTCGGTCAGCAAACCGACGATGCTGTAGTCGAAGAGAACGAGGCTAAGTTGGCTAAGATCCTTGATGTTTATGAGGCCCGTCTGTCCAAGTCAAAGTACTTGGCTGGTGAATCCTTCACTTTGGCTGATCTTCATCACTTGCCTACTCTGCATTACGTGTTGGGTACGAAAGTGAAAAGGTTGTTCGATGAACGACCTCATGTGAGTGCTTGGTCCAAGGATATCTTAGCTAGGCCCTCTTGGGTAAAGGCCTTGGCCTTGCAGAAACAAGCTTAAACTTATGTTACTGCGATTATTAAGCTTGTCGTGCTTTCATGTACGTATCAGTGCATCACTATGTGGTGTACCAATCTTGTACTATGTTTAATTTTAGTTTCTATATGGCTTGGTGTTTGTGTTGTGTACCAAGCTCGGCGTGCTATGACGTACGTAGCTGCTGTATAACAGTGTTGTGTAATATGTGGTTGTGTGGTGGACGAAGCTTGGCGTGTTTTCATGTACGGAGTACTCGGCAATTCTCAATCAGTTGTAACCGTGTCACCGCCCTGTAAGTGGCGGTTGAGTTTATGAATTGTGCTCTGCATAATTCATACATATGTTGTAAACGTTTAATAAAACCAGTTGCTGATCATTATACTGGTTGTGATTGTCACATGTGATGTATGCGTAATCTATCGATCATAATCTCAATGTTGAAAAACAAAAGCACTCAATGGGTTTTGCCGTGGTGGATTCCACCTAATAAGATTCCTTTTTCTACTCTTCCTGAGGTTAACTTTAATTAAAGGTACTTTTATATACTAACACATTCTCGAGCACACAAAGCCGCTTATTTAATTAACAAAGAAAATTACAGTAAAAGACAAAGGACAGATAATGAAAGAGAGTTCCTTATTGAACAAATAGAGACGCAGGGAAGGAAAAGTCGACAATATTAACGATAAAGGGTGTCTTTACATATCAGAATAAAGGCGGATACACGTCAGAAAGTTTTAAGTTTTAAGGAAAATGATTTTCTAGTCCTCACAACTGATACAAGTATACATATTCTAACACAAACTAACAGAATAGCCTTGGAATCTTGGATAATACCTTACAACTAAGCAAACCTACCTATTGTATTAACAAAAACTTATTATATATAATATGTATATATATAGATTTGCCTTTTCTCTTTGGCGTTTGACTGTCTAGTGCACTGTAATATAATTTTCTTGATTCTTCATGGAGCAACTATGGTACTATACTACATGAGACTACATTGACTTGCATTGTCATTGTAATAGTGGTCATCATCATGTACCCCATTGATAGGATTCGACGGTGGAGGAGGTGGAATATGCATCATGGGATATTGTGGATATTCATATGCGTAGTATGGTGGAGCATAGTACGAGGTACTACTGCCGGGTTGTGCCATACTGTAACTGATTCCTAGTTGAGGAGGCTGAGGATGAGCTGGAGGGTACATGTAATCTTGCTGTATCAGAGATCCAAAACTATCAGTAGGCCTATGATGTGGCCCATGTAGGTAACCTTGATTAGGAGGCCCAAAATTATTTTCTATGGGATTGCCATGGTGCAAAGGATGACCTAAAAATCCATTTACTTGTGCTGGTGTTGGGGCTTGTACTGGTTCTGGAGCTGATGCATGGGATGGTACTCGTTCTGGCGCTGATTCTTGGGGTTGTGTTGGGTCTGTTCCTGATGCATGTGCTTGTGCAGGGGCTTCTGCTTGTGCCCGTGATTCTGAAGGCACAGGTTCTGGTGTGGGTGCAGTTGGTGCAAACGCCGGGGTCTCAGGGGCTTCTGGTATTGATACAGGTGGTGTAGTAGTTGAGGCTGGAGTTACCGGTTTCTCATTATTTCCAGCATTACCATCGTTTCCTTTACTTTTCTTTTTCTTCTTTTTATCTGTATTATTTCCAATGCTATTTCCAGCAAGTTGGGCAGCACTGCCTCCATCCTCCAAATGCAATGGTTTATTGCTGTCAAAAGGAGGAGCCTTTTCAGAGTTTTCATCGCCTACAAGAGTTTTTGCATGATTGTCAGCTGACTTGTTTTCCTTTCCCTGGCCACCTTCATTTGTGTTTCCATTTGCTTTCTGGCTCTTTGTACCACCTTTTTCATCGCTTTCCTTAGTGGCCTTGGTCTTTTCTTTGGCGTTACTTGGTGCTTCCAGCATGTTCTCTGACTTCATAGACCTGTCTACCCATAATTCTGCAGGTTTACCAGATTTAGACAGTTTCTGTAGAAGAGTCTGAGCTTCTATATTCCCAGTCACCGTAACCTTGTGTTGTTGAGCATCAATTGTTGTCATATAAACACCTGCAAAGCAAAACTTTATGTGAAATAGAAACTAACAATATGACAAAACCCGAAAAGTTATAGCAGAACATGTTATATACTCATTCAACATAAGCCAAACCCAGCATTTCTTGAACTACTAATTACTGCAGAATCAAAGAAAAAGGGTAGGGATCGGTTACCATCCATTTTCTGGAGGATTTTCTTCACTTTCTTCTTGCAACCTTCACAGTGTATTGGAACTCTTAAGGTCCATGTCTGTTAAAACAAAAGATATAATATTATTACAAGAAACACGAAAAAGGTAGGATGCGAAACTTAGATTCTAAAACACGGTATACGCATATACCTGGTATGTTAATCCAAGGTGGTTGTCAGAAGGCGCAGCCATCTCTTAAGGGTTTAATGTGGAAGGGAGGAGAAATATTGTTAGACAAATGAGGTTTAGGCTGAGCTGAATGAATGCTTCATAGGAGAGGTTTAAGGTAGTTTTTGGTCATGTTCATTAGGCTGAATATAAGTAGAGGGATTATAAAGTAGGAGGGAAAAGTAACACACCAGGGCCAAGAAACTAAAGGCCTAGTGGGAATTTTTTTATTTTTTACCAAAAGAAACTTTTTGTCACAAACTTCAGGCCCTCAGTGTCCACTATGTGCGAGATGTCCATATGTTAGACTCGGCTACTTTATCATGGATACAAAAAAAAAGTCGATGGAGGTAACCTAGTCCTCATTGTTTAAGTATGAAGAAAACATGAATATCAGTTGGTCTTAGTCATGTGCAATAACCACTGAGTTTTAGATATCAGCATGGCTACCATATCAACATAGTGGCTCTGAGGCTTACAACCTGAATTAGGCCAACCAAAGACTGCACAATATTATGTGCTATACACTTCAGAATAATATCTCTGGAAAAAGCAGCAGCACTAGATGAAAATTCTACATTGTCTGATGCAAGAAACAGAGCTATCCACAGCAGTTGGTGGCATTATTAATCATATACATTTCTGTTTTGCTTTGATTGCAATGTATACCTACGGACCTACCCATATGGTGATTTCTGAATCACATGACAGAAACAGGTTGAGGCTAGTGGCGACCTCACTGATTGAGCAAACATAAAGGTTTAAGGATAACAAACACTAGTAATAAAAAATGTGCATGAGCAGTTTTTCTTCACTTCTCTTTATAAGATTAATCATGACATTGCATTGCAATACAATTCTTGGATAATTAGCCTCCATGGGGTAGGTGGTCACTATGAAGAAGTCCAAATTTATTCAGGTATGCAAATCATAAAACAAAAAATATTCCTTGGATAGTGGGAATGCCCCATATTCTTCCTTCTCATATTCACACTGTTCGTCCACCAAAATATCACCTTTAATTAACACCTCATACGAATATGATACCGATTAAACTTCTTGTTAATCGACTCAACACAAACTGTATTCCATCTTTCCAATCAAACCTCGCAAAATTTTTAACCTTACTTTTCAATCACAATGTCAAGCTAAACTAGTACCCTAATGGTAGTCTTTTTGGTTCATAATGAATATAGCAATGCTATTTTCATATGCATAACTACATAAATTAACTAGTGAGTGATTTTTGACTGCCAAAATTGTACGAAGTACAATATTACCACATGATCGAAATAACTGCTCCAATTTGACCAAAAATCTCTCGCAAAAGGGGTCAAATGGAGCAATTAAAATGAGGAAATATTATTTTACAATATGGTAGAATGTACATAAAAAGCTGACAGTAACAATAGACAATTAAACTATAAGGACTAATATTTTGAACAATTAGAAGCCAAGATCAATTGAGAATCCCATAGAGTGGTGCTCTCACCATCAATGCTTCTGTAACCAGGTTTGATCCCTACCCATATCTTAGCAGGGGCCACCTTTCATGTCCAAAAGATGCAAGGAGTTATTGAAAGCATTTTGAAAAGATGTAAAGAAAGGAAAGATTAACACATTGATCAGAAAAAAGGGTTTTGAAAGCCATTAAGTAAAGCAGTAGGCATTATTAGATTAAGACAGGACTTCATTTTCACCTTTACTACTGTCTAGCAAAGTTCCCTTAGTTGATGAAACATTAATAAAACACTATTTTTTTATGTTTAGGTGAAAAAAAGATGGCTTTTTAATGGTGTTTAACTAGCTGGAAAGGAATTTTTGAGCAAAGGAACTAAAGGGAGAGGGAGATGGAGATAGCGGCCATCATCCATTCCTGTCAGTTCCTGTAAAAACCAGGAAATTATCCGACTAAAGAAGGTACATAGAACAAGGAACTTTAGGGAAAGACTAATGTGTTTGGTTTGAAGGAAAACATTTCGAACTGATATTCATTATCAAAGGCATAATGTATGTCGATGAAAATTGAATTAGAGAGAATAGGATGAAGGATATGGAGGGGAAATCAGGTATGGAAAGGGCGGAATGTAAAGAGGTTGAGAGACAGGAAGAAAAATGCAGCATTCCTCATTCACAAATGGAAAATATTTTCTTCCCTCATAAAACTATGTACAACTCAAGAAATAGTATTTACGCCCCTTTTTACAACACAAATCAGCATTAGGACAAAACCAACAACCAACACAACGTTGCTCTTTTTCACGTCTAACACCACAACTATAGGAGGTCTGAGGATTCCGTCGAAGTAGCTGATGTTCAGACTTCACAGCAAAATTGGGTATGTGTGCTTTCAGGTGTCAAAATAAGGCAACTTTACGCCATTTTTTTAAGTGTCCGGTTTCTGGCAATGACTGCAGGCAGCCCAAAACTAAGATCGTTACTTTCCGAACAAATATATATATACCCAACAGAACATAAACTTGGTCCAGTTTTGGCCACTAAGTCCCTGCTACTTACTCTATCAATCTATCTATCTATCTATCTATCGATCTATCTATACACATACTTAAAAAAATAAATTCAAGGTAGGCATATTTAGTGAGAGGGAGAGAGTAGATAATTCATAAAATATTAAACAGTAGACTGAATAAGAGATAGGATGCATAACCTCACAAAAAAAAAAAAAAAAAAAGAAAAGAGAACAAGATAATATGCATGAGTAAGCTAACAATGAGAGTGGTAATACAAGTCAATCATCAAATGAAATCCACTGGAATAATCAGGAACACCTTTTGCATCCATTTCATGGATTCTACAGTATTACCTAAAAAATGCAAATCACATATACAGGCACTATCATTATTAAAAAATAAAGTGGAGATCAACTTTTGTATACATGCAACCATACTATTATTTTCAAATATATGCAGCACACAACATAACAAAGTAGTTTCCTTGAATAGTTGGCAACCTACATTCCTTAGTTGAGCTGCTAAGTTCAAACATCTACAGATTAAGACAGCAATCGAAAGCAGCCAAGAGAAGGAAAGTCGTATGACAGTGGACTTTTGAAATAAACAATTGAAAGATCAGAACGTACTACTTTTACAATCTCCAGGCTGTTTAGGAAGCAATTAATTTATAATTCAAAGTTACACTAAAACAGCAGATATACAAAGATTACACTACGGAAAGAAGTGGATATTTTCATATAATATAAAGCAGCATATGTACCTTATCTCATAATTTGTTGGGTTTCCTTCCATCAAATGCACGTACATTAACTTGCATCGAATCCATTATAAACGTCCATGAGGATGTATATCCACTTCGAAATATGTAATCTGCTTTCTTCTTTTTCATTGCTGAGTGCATTGACATCTAATGAGTGTGCGCCTGTTATTTTACGAATAATCTGTGTCAATGTACATGTCAATGAATCCTTATGCCCATGTATGCGTGATGCGTTACTGATTATTATCAAAGCTCATCATGGACACGACCGGTTGAATTAGTTGTAACAATCAGTTTTTAGATAAAACGCATATACTCAGAAGTTTTGCATTTCCATGACATTTTATACATAATATTCCGAACTTTTTTTTAACCTTCTTTTTTTTTTAAAAAAAATTCGAAGTTCAACTCCTGACACCAAACTATTTCGAAAAATGATCTTGAGACTAGGTTCGGTATAAAGTTGTTCTCGACAGCAACTCTTATGTGAAAGGGACACCGACTTTATATATTATTTATAAGCATAAATGAATGTGAAACCTTTAAATTGTAAATGGAGCATATTTGTTGCTTCGGGTAAAAAAAATAAAAAAAAATTTGCTTTAATTACCTAATTAATCATAGGTTTGGATGAAAATAAATTTAAAAATTATAGTTTCGAAATATTTAAAAAATATAAGAAAAATGAAGATAGAGATGAATAACTGTTTACAAACCTTACAAAAATAAGAAGAAAAAAATGGCAGTTACCAAGCAAATCCTTGCGTCTACGACAATGAGCCATGAATATAATTGGTACTTTTCTGGTTTTTTTTGTTTCACTGAAATGTCCTTGTAAAGAATTTGAAGATAAGTTTTAATACACGAAGTCATCTATTTGCTGCCCTTCCTTTATTCGTTAAGGGAAGTTTGGTTGATCAACATATCACATGGTAGAGGACTGGGACGACAATACGAAAGATCTCAGTCAGTGAATTTAACCACATCTTCTTGTTAAATGAAAATAACTTTTTTTACCAAATTTTTTTTCCTGTTTCAAAAATTATTTTTTTAAAATTTTTTAATGAAAATTTGAAAATAATTTTTTAGATTTACGTAACCTAGCCTAGAGTCATATTTTGAAATACTTTGATATAGAGGTTGCATTGTATTTCGAAATTTTTTTTTTTTAAAAAAGGTTAAAAAATCTTCCTAATATTTCAAATAAAATAACAACAATTCCAGTACCATATTCTCAATTGATGAGCTTGTAGCAACTAGCAAACAAGCCATTATGGTTCTGACAAAAAAAAAAATTAATTTGCACACCTAAGACTTAATATAAGATTGCAAGTCACTTTGTTAATGAGTCATTTACCTGACAGTTACTATTGAATATCATTGATGAGATATTCCATGATATAGCAACAATCAAACTATATATTCCTGGAGTTTGTTAAAGAAAAATCAAAGAATTTAGTTAGTAGTTAAGAACATGGCATCCAGAGATCATAAACATTGGACTACTTAGCAAAAGGTGTATAATCTTGCAGCTCGAAATTGAACAGCACATAGCATCAGAGAATATACCTTGTAAATATACTTTGAAGTAATATATACTACCAACTTATTATTCTGAAAGCAGCTAATAAAAGTATTTTTCAACTTTATATTCAGGTAGACAAAATGCAATATGTAAGCTTTCTGAAGGGGAAAGGAGACTGCATCACGTCTTTTCTTGAAATACTGTCAATTATTCAAGGGATCTAAAGAAAAGGCTCAGGGAAGATTGGTAGAAGTTAAAGTCTTAAAGACCATGAAGCTCGGATGTTAACACAAATTGTTTGGTGCAGAAGCTGGCAAGAGGCTAATGCAGAATATCTTATAAGGCAGATTTCCTTCCAAAACTGTAAGTATATGATATATGTTTCTAGGATTCGCTTCTTAGATATAGAAGGGAGTATATGATTTTTTGCTGAGAACTGGACTCTGAGCGAAAAAAATTTCTGTCAAGTAAAATGAAATTCATTGCCAAATCAGCTAAACATCATACACTATCATCAATATCAGCAGAAGGTGTGACAAAATCAGTATCATTAGTATTAGAATGGGGAGGAGAAGAAGAAAAAGTCGAGGAAACAGGCAAAGAAGATGACTGCAACAGTGCCTCATTTTCAACAGGAATATCATCAGTATTTGATGGAGGCCAGGTTCACCAAAGGAAAAGAAGGAATTATAGGAATTGAGTCAGAAATAACATTCTGATCATTCTTAAACGGAAACACCTCTTCCAAGAAATGAAAATCTCGGCTCAAGACAATTTTGTGACTATCAAGATCATACAGTTTGTATCCTTTTTGACCAAAGAGATGCCCTATATAAAAAACACATTTCTTTGCTCTAGGAGCAAACTTATCAGGCAACTTCAGAGCAGAATAACACAAACAACCAAAAATCTTCAAGTGTGAATAAACAGGACATTTATTCATCAACACTTCACAAGGAGACTTCCTGTGCAAAACAGAACTTGGAATTAAGTTTATCAAATATGTAGCAGTTAATAAGCACTCACCCCAAAACTTAAAAGGAAGATCGGCATGGAATTAAGTTTATCAAATATGTAGCAGTTAATAGGCATTCTGAAATTATGTACTTTGACTACAAATATTCATTTCAACCGATTTCTAAACTCATACAATTAGGTCCTAAACCTTTTTTTGGGCCTTTGAAAACCAAATATATGGATTTTGATTGTCTCAAACCTCCTCAAATTACTTTAATAAGCATCCAGTATTTTATTTTAATTTTAAATTATTTTTAAAAATATCCGAAAATAAATGTAAAATAACCTTCAAAATTTCAATCACATAAGACAATTTTGAACGTGGCTAGGGAACGCCTTCTCATATTTATCACATGTCTAATAGGTTCATTTATAAGTCTTAAGAATAAATAAAACCATCTAGTTTGGTGGTCGATCATACATTACAATTTGTACAAATGAGCTTAAGAAAGCTGATATTATTGATGAGACACCAACATGACAGGGTTCTGAAGTTGATAAAGCTTCTATGGAAAAATATACCCACTATAGTTTCTGAATGCGTAGTACCTCCTCATGCAGTCAGCCAGTCATGTATCACTTCCAGATTGAATTGCATGCGCATGTTGGACTACCCTCAGGCATATATTAGCACAAAAGTCCAACTTTAAAACCTTAAACATGGGTTATCATCTTCGATCAGTTGGTGGGTCACATAAAGAAACTATCAGGACATTTGTTGTTCTAGGGGTTCCCTCCATTTCGACTTCTTAGAACCACAATCAGTCAAAGATGTAGCCATACACTTTATGATTGTATAGTGTACCTAAAGAAAGATGCTCACTTATCCTTAATCATCAAAATGTACATCAAATTAAGTCACAAAGTTTCATAACAAGCTGTGAATGTATACTTGGATAGCCGTAACACTGTTAACCATCAATCCCTCATGGCTTTGAGTAACTTAGCCCCAATTCTAAGTAGACCTATGCATTAGGTCGGGTCAGGGTCGAGATGAGTCACAAGCAAAACGGGTCGGGCCGGATCGGGTCAAAGAAGATCCAAAACGAGTCGAGTCGGGTCAGGCAGTCCAAAAAGAGTATATTTTTTATTTATAGATGAATATAGTTTACATGTATCACCTCCAATCTTTGGTAGTGGATAATCGGTAAGTGGAAATAATTTATTACTTGATAATGTTTAAAAGTCTTGGAAACTATAGACCTATTATTGACCCGACTTATCTCATTAAAAACTCAATAAAACATGATCCATTAAGTGACCGACCCATTAGGCCCATTATTGCTTAGACACTTTTACAAACGGATCGGTCAAGGGCCCTTAACGGGCCCCATCCATTTGAATATGTCTAATTCTAAGTCCCTTAGTCATTTTCTAAGTATGACTTGGTACTCCTTGGAATGGATATATTTCAAATCTAGCAATTAGCCTATGTTGTAGTAGATGCACCATAACAAGAGCATGTAAAGAAGTTAAAGGCTCATTTTGAAGCAACAAGTAAAGCTATATAAACATTATAAAATTAGGGTACCGAGGAAAACCATCCCACTAGATGTGAAAGATCTAACATCAGTTCCACTAAAGAAAAGGACCAACATTAGATCATTATCCACTTTACTCGACGTAGATAGGAGCACGGTCTATATATTCATTTTACATCGTAATGAAAACTTTTTCTATCGTAAATTCATTTTACATCGTAATGAAAACGCTTTCCTGCAAAGTCGAAAGTAAAACAACTTTACACTGTTCACTCCAAAAAAAATCATCTAACAAATAAGTAAATGAGAGCTTATGCGGCTTCGTAAGAAAATTAAATTTCATTCAAGTAATACTAGTCCCTCCGTCTCTTTATTATTTTTGTCCTACTTTTATTTATGGAGTCAAAGTTTGAAAAGTTTGACCGTAATTTCTTATTATGCATGTTATAAGATATAATATATTCAAGTGGGATGATGCATTTTAATGTAAATTTTTTAATATCAATTTTCATAATTTTTTTTTACGAATCTGGAGGTTAAAGTGTTTTAAGTCGTGTTTTAGAGATTGTAGAAAGTTCAATGGGGCAAAAAATTAGAGACAGAAGGGTATAAATAAAGAATCCATGACTAGTTTGAAGTTACAACAGTAAAAAAATATATATATATATCTTGGTCCAAAAATCATTTAATTTCATACTTTTGCTCTCAATGTATAGAAATGGAGAAATGTGGGGAAATTTAAGGATTGAAGAGAAGACATGACAGTCATAACAGAATAACACTAAATAAGCAGGCATTATACTAAGAAGACTCAGATCCCACAAAAACTATAAAGTGCAGCAAATGTTTGCCACATAGAGGTTACAATCAACCCTTGAATTAAGCATAGAAATCTTATTTCACTAGATAAGGTATCATACAGTACGTCCATTAAGCTTTAAGGAATCCATTTCGGATCCCTGGGGCTTAAGAAGCGTCCTTTGACATTCGCTTCAAGCAGATTCAGTGCGGCTTTAGAGTTGATACACCTTGGTGTTTTGTACTGGTTAATAGACCCTCCTTGGCTAATGTAGAAATCCATTAGGGCCTCAAAAGTGCCAGGCTCAACAAGCTTTATCTCTAAGGGTCCTATGGCCTTATCATGGGACCTGCACCTTCTGTATGTGTAATCAAGCTCCTCCTCGACAACAATGCAGCATTCTCGAAGGACCTCATCAGGTGGAGGAAAGGCTGTTTTGGACTTCACATGTCCAACTTCCCAGAATAAGACATAGTGCCCTGGCACAGAAGAGGTGTCTGCAAAACTTGTGTACTCCAGTAGGACAGCGTTGTGAGGCTCTAAGAGCTTTTTTGCTACTGTAATACTCTTGTGCAGGTCCTCCTCACTCGTCTTATCATTGTCTAAGCTCAAAGCAACATTTCTTCGACATATAAATCTGAACTGCGGAGCCTTGTTGTAGAAGCCTGTCACTTGGAGCACATCACCAATGCGATATCTATTGAGACCTACGCAACAAAATTTAAGAACTTCATTATACATGGAGCATGCCAATTCTGCCTTTGATATACAAAAGAAATTCTGTAGAATTTTTCTCATACTTAATTTTTTCAGGACATACATTGTGTCTTATGTAACAGATTTTTACGTATCAAACAGATGTTTGTTTATAGAAAATTAGTTCTGTTGAAAAGGACAGTGCCTAAACTAGAGAGTTGCAATATTAAAAAAAAATTAAGCTAGAAAAAATGAACTTACCAGCAAAGGTGGTGACAACAATCTCATAATAACATCCAAGCCTGACTTGCAATAGATCCACGAGCTTGTTAGATGGTATCTCCATTTCTTGATCAAGTGACCATGAATTTTCGCCAAGTGGAATAAACTCGTAGTAACACATGTTGGGCAGCAGGGTAAAGGATACCTTAGATGGATCATCCAAGGGGTTCAAGTTAACACCAAAAAAAGACTCCGTAGAAGCATACATTGTGCTGATTAATGGCAGTTTCTTATCGCTGTAGTACTCGAGTGATGGGATATATTGTGCCATCGAACCTGTAACCACGGCCTCAAGGTACTTAGCTTTAGGCCAGAGTCTGCAGAGAATCCCTTTCCATGATGAGCCACCACATATCTCCTCAATCTCATTAGCTAAACTTGGATTAGGCGATGAAAGTATGCTTGATATAGCTAATCGACATTCAGGGTCTGTTACTGAGGCATCCAACTTTCCCTTTCTGATATCATTGCATAGTTTGACCCAATTTTTCTCAAGAAAGCTTATTGAACGGAGAAATGCAGAGGCAAAAACAGCTCCAAGACGAAGAACTTGGTGACGGAGTACTAGACCAGCAAGCAACTGACAGTACATGCTTTGGTTGCTGTCTTCACAAAGGACAGTCTGGTCAGGGCTAGTGTAGTCAAGAAAGGGAACGTTTCTTGCTCGTCCTCTGTAGTGCTTGCTCTTGTAATAGCTAGTAAGGACTGCTCTAGCTGGTAGGCCACATGGAGTAGTCATTTCTGCTTTCACAAAGTTGAGGTACATGGCCTTTCCTTTATCCAAACCAGGAATGTACCTACAACATTAGAAAAAATTATATGAAATTCAAATTAATGAGTGAAACTTGACTACAACAGTACAACCCCATCCCCCCTTTATTCTTAATCCTTATCTATGATTGAAATTTAGCCACCTAGGGTCAACATGATATGACGGCTTAAAAATATGACGGAGATATAATGATTTGATTATTTAATCATCTTAGCCGCAAATGTATTGGTGAAAGAACAAGCTAGTGATTAATCTTCGATATACTGATAGATGTCTACTTGGTGGTGCATAATTGATGCATCAGTGTCTCTATCAACATGGCTTTTTGCCTTATTGTACTCATCGCTATATTTTATTCTTTGTGAAATCTTAGTGGCCTCCACCCAAATTATTGAGAATCTTAATTGGATAAAGGGTCATATCCATCATAAGTACTAGAGAAATTCCAAGTAAATTGAAGAATTTGTGATCAATGAAAACATCATAAACTTGAGTTACAAGCAAATCAGTGAGCAATTTTTCTGTCTGAGAATAACCAGCAGATCAAGTACGGTATATGTGAATTTTAAGCCTTACTGATTGACAATCGGCATAGTTAGGTTGTACAGGAAAGTTCTCCTGTCAAGATCCTCAGCAATTGAAGGCATCAACTTAGGCTCCCCATTTGAAGTCCCTGAGCTGAAAATACAAGAAAAAATTTAACAAACAGATGAATAGATCAGTAAGAGGAAAATGCTGTACTACTACTTCAGAGATGATCAACAAGACCTGCAGAGCATCTCCACAATAGTATGGCCAGAAATAAGGGAGGAATCCTCTCCATTTGCAATCCTCTGAATGTAAGGCTGAATGCCATTATAACTTATGACAGGAACACGATGCTTGAAGGTAGAAACATCTTTCGAGCCCTTGAGATACTTACTCAGATACTCGGTATCACCATTCCTAGTGACTATCTCTTTCAAGAGATTCTCTTGAACCTCATCAGCCTTCGTTGTAAGCCTCTCCAACTCCTCTAAGGCATCCTCACCTTTGTACTCCAGCTTCTTCCCATCCATGATAAACACACGCAACCCACGCTGCTTAGGAAACGAAAGCCACTAACAGGTGTATTTCATGCAAGAGCTTACGACGTAATGCATCTATTTATAATGAGGGTGGGCTAAGCAAAGGTCCCTCCTACGTCAATGCATCCTAAAACGAAGCACTTTCCCTTGATTTAATCCACAATGTGGCCTTTTGAAAAAGCTCCTTTTTTGATTTGAGATCAATAAATTTCCTGTCCGAAACCCATGCCAATAGATGAAGCTTTTATGAGAATATATGACGCGAAATATCTGACAAAGTTTATATATATATAAATATGGATGAATGTCCTTATCCTAGATTACTTATGTTGATGGAAAGTGAGACGTACATCAGATGCTGTAATTGTGGTTTTAATTTTCTTACATTGCTATAAACATACATATAACTTCTGCAGTGTCAAGTGGCTTTTCTCAATTGCTTATGTAGGAATACTTCTCTAAACTCACTAGCTCAGCAACCTATTTGCAGCTAATTCACAAGTTAATGCCAAGCTTCCTGTATATGCAAATGTGATGTTGACAGAATTACAAACTTCATTTTCTCTGATTTTTTCTGTGGTCTGCCTGTTAGGAATACTAAATGCTTCAGGCATACTGTCTCTTTAGTGCACTACTAGCTACTCATATCAGATTTGCCTAGTAGGCACTTAGTGAGGTCATTACTCGTAATTTAGCGTCTGAATGTCAAACTCAGCCATGATATGAACATCTTGTGATACTTTTGTTGGATTACTAAGTTCCCGACATGCATAGGTACTTGAGGTGATACGCAACGAGCCAAAGAGTCCTGATAACTTAACCTGTAGACATAACTTATCTAACCATTCCTCTCCATGACATTGATCCAATGTACATTGTTACCTCCTGTCCAAGGTCTTATAGAAGTAGAGATAACGCCTCTTAGCTAGAAGGTATTTGTGCACAAGATAAGAATTAGTATATACCATGCAATTAATTGATGCAGCCTACGTTAGTGTAGATATGAAAACTTCATTCTTTTGAGCTAACTAATTCGTTAAGATGAGATTACAGATAGATTTGCTTTTAATTAGTGTACTATCATATATAATTGCATATACTCCAAAGTAGTTAGATAAGATAGCACCAAGCTAAGCATAACACTGAAACTGCTCCTTATTCTCGTTCAGTAAGGCAGTGTTTGCATTAACTTACTTAGTGTGTACATTTTGAAAATGAAATTGTACAAGTTTCAGATTTGTTTTACTATCAGAGAATCTAAGAACATATCTGCATGCACAAGACTTTCATTGATTATGTGGCCGGGGAGTGTCCATAATGATAGGAAAACGCATAATATTAACATTTTTTGGGGGTCCTAATAATGCAAGGAGATTGTAATTCTACTAGAAGAGGTAAAGCAATATAATAGTGTGCTGTACACAAGTAAACTGAAGTGACCGTACCCTTTACTTTTGTAAGTGGCCGCCCCTCCTTTGGATATGATAGACTTTCACCCCAGATAAAGTGCACTTTTACCTGCAAGGTCTTTTCTAGTATATGTGTAAAACCTACTCTAATGATTGGGAATATTTTTTATAATTCTATTTTTATATCTGAAATCATAATATTTATATATGATATGCATTTTTTTATATTTATATATATCTTCTGTGTTTTTATATATGATATAACAATACATATATGTGAGATGTCATTATCAATTTAAATCAAATATGAAATAGAAAAAAAAACTCCAAAAACAAAGCTACTCAGTGATGTTGTATATAAACTAAGAGTGTAAGCCTTTATATAAATTTGGCATTTTGATGGGTAGTATACGTACAAATAGGTTATCCAAAATGACATGAAATACACATAATATTTATATTTTATTTACTGAGATCAGTTCCACTTTCATAACAGCTAAAATATCCTGATCAGAATAGTATATATAGCCTAACTGAAACTAACTAACATCAACTTACGTGGGGTTAACAATATTATATGCTAATTACTTGTGTGTAAAGTTGAATGTTATTAATTTTTAATTTTTTTGACGTTGGAATTTACTGAGTTGAATAGTAGTAGAAGTAAATAACTTTTAGGTGATTATTACCAGACAAATAGCAATAATACATACTTTAGGACATAAAAGTACCATGACAAGATAGAAATGCTGGCATCTGATTCAATCAATATAACGGATTTCCACAGATTTTACTTGTCAGAAGACTAAAATCAGTAGAGCAGATAAAACCACAACTTTTGATCAAGGAACATTACATCAAATCTGTTTTCGATCCTCTGCGGCATCTATCCCTCAAAGGCTAGCTACGGTGTACATGTGCTCGAAAAATCGAAAGGGAATTAAATCATGGCTTCTAGACTTACCTTAGCTAACAATAGGAACACCGAAAGAATAACAGTGACATTGATGTGATTCTACAAAGCAAAGTCAGTCAGCAAACAACTTGAATTCTTGGATCTTATTTCTTAATCACTTGCATGAAAAAGGTAATTAGTTAGACCGAAAAAATACTATAAATAAGCATGTATGATTCTGTGTAACGTGTACACGGGTAAAAATTTCGATCACAAGATGCATGTTATGTTTTAAACAAGAGAGATCTGAGGAGAAGGGTGGTTAAAATGAGAAGGATAAGAAGAATCTTGGCCTTAAGTGATAAGATCAAACGCATGAGATTTCACGTTAAAAATAAAGTCACTATAACAATGAAAAGGATCACTATATACAGAAAAATAACTTGGTCACTATGTGTAACTGAAATGTCATATATTAGGTCTAGGAGATAAAAATGATTAAGACGACTTTTCATTATTCTCGTTTTAAGTATTCTTCTCATTTTAAATTATATATATGACACGTTTTATCAAAAAATATTAAGTGATTCAACGTGATGTCATTGGAGAGTAACAATTAAATCATGCAAATTTACTTTGTCCTATACACATGATGTAGGGCGTATCACCCTTTCACAACCGTAAATCCAAACTAGGAAAGTGATGTTAGCAAAACATCCCCACATCTTACATCTTTAGGCACTGTCAAATCTCAAAATCATACGTACTTATTCTTTAGCACTTGTACCATTCAATAAGGTTGGTGCTCGCCGCATTGGCTATCTTTTTTAAGGCTCTTTTCAGATATATAAGTGTATACATTACAGCATTACGCCTGTGTCTTATTGCCTACTTTTGGCCTATCTGCCTATATTGGTTGAACATGAGTTTGAAAGCATCAGAAACTGCTTTCCTCTCATTGCTAAGCTTTAGTGTGTTGCCTAAACTAAGGTGTATCGAAGCTACCCACTATTAACCCACGTGTGAGTTGTCTTACGTTGAAAAAAGAGAAGAGAGTACATTACTTTATAAATTTATAGAATAATTCCTAATACTACCAAATATTTTTAGTAGCGAACCCCTTTTGAACTTATATAATGGGATGACTCTTCTTTTCTTTATGTTTGTTTTGCCCGGGCCCATAAATTCTATTAAGGTGTAAGAATTTGGTGGAATACATAAGTGTGCCACCACACCAGGTTGTTTCATAGGTGCAGTGTCGTCCAACTGTCCTCGGTCGTTTCAAGTGTACATTCTCCGTACGACGTCATCTATACATCGTCTGTTATCTATTCATCTCATCCACAGGTTGGGAGGTTTCCATTTGCAACAAAGTATGAATGTCATTTCCTACAAACCTTCACAAACAGGATAAACATCAGTACATCGATCACCTCCACTTTTGAACAATAATTAATAATCTCTAGTACCTAATGTAGTAGAGAATAAACACAGTAGAGAAAAATGGAGGCAAAGGTAAGCCAAGAGATCGTATATAAGCCATGCACATACATGCTTGGAAGCATGCATTAGAAATAAATAATAAAAAAAAAAAGCATAGTCCAATTTGCAGAATATTTTATTTTGACCTCTGTTTAAAAAAAATCGAAAACTATCCTTCCCACCAAACTATTTCGAAAAATGACATCCTGCCTGGTTCGGGTAGAAGTCGCTGTGAAAGACAACGTCTTCACTCAAATAGAAATTGTTGCCTTTGACAACGACTTTAAATGAAACTGGGATTGAGTAACTAATGGGGTACAACCCAAGTCAAAGTCGCTGTCAAAGGTAGTGACTCTTCAGCTGGGCTGAGAACTAGGTGAACTTGTTGAAATGTATATGAGAGGCCAGATTTGGTTTCCAGACCAGGTAAAAAAGGCAGAGACTTTGACCTGGACTGAAAACCAAATAGGCCTCCTTCTGTTATCCAATTTCGGTTTAAAGTCGCTACCAAAGGCAGCGACTTCTATTTGAGTGAAGTTGTTGTTTTTGGTAGCGACTTCTACCCGAACTTGGCAGGAGGTCATTTTTCGAAATCGTTTGGTGGATAGGTAAATTTTCTAAATTTTTTTAAAAAAAAAGTTCCAATTTGAATTTATTAAGGAAAAAAAAAGCATGTAAAATCTAGTTTTAGTATACTAACACAACCTAGAAGAATGTAGTGTCATAAATGTGTTACATGAAAGGAATCGTATCATATACTTTGTATAATATGTACAGCCTACAAATATATCTATTTTTTTTATTGTTTGATTTACTTGTTGAGTAGGTAACAACTTCATAATTACTCTAGCTGTGTATAAAATAGATAAGCCAACATAGTTTTACAAAAACCGATAAAATTAATGTAATTAGGCAGCTAAATTGTCGTAATCATCATACTTAGTAAAGAGAGACAACTTTTAGGTATGATGAAACACATCGGCTTCTTTTCCAAGATTACTAGTTGCATAACAGTCACTCAACTATAGTAGATTGTAGATATGGTTAATGCTTAAGCAAAAGTAGCAAAAGAAGGCTAATGATGGAAATTTCGTAGTGGGAGCAGTGTCATTTGCATAATATGTGGCCTCTGAAAAGAATAGATCAAACTCAAACCAACTTTTGAGACTTCAAGTTGAGGAATTGTGCTTCTTTCCTTTACTGATATTGAGTTAGTGCCACTTTGAGACATACATTGAACCAACAGGAACATCAGTTGCTGGCATGTGCATTTCCAGAAAGTATCGTACTGCATGACAATTTTTTCAGCGTTCACATTCACGTACAACATCACCACCAGTCACTACATCCTCCTGCTACCGACGAAAATCTTACTGAATTCGAGATATATGTTAGATTGCGTAAGAATTCCTAGGTTTAGGAATACAACATATATTCACCTAACATATGTTGGTTGTCGCCCTTAATTGTGTATTGGACTTCTGTTCAACACATCGGTACTTTCTGCATAAATTGCATCTCTAGATATTGAATATGATGAGCCATTTTTGCATGTGTACACTACATTGTAATGTCTTAAGCCCACTTTGTTAGGCCATATTTATTAATTAGGCTCCTCCTCCTACTGATGTTGGTTGTGGGTATTATATCATTCATATACGGTGAAAGATGATTATGATTTTTTTTTTCCTACACAGGGTCCTTGGTTGATTGGGAACGGTTATTTAACCATCTAGAAATAGGCACTGTAGGAAAGTAGAGCCATAAAAGGACTCTTAAGAACATAGGAGGACCGAGTTTTTAGGATCATGGTCTTAGAGATAGTAATACAGTTGTTGTTACACCTGTAATCAAAATCATTCAATCAAGAAATCTTAAACACAAAGCTATTAGCATTAAACCTAGTTGTTTCCTAATTGTCTTGGTATTTGAGCCGGATTAGCAGAAGGGGTTTCTCTGCTAAACAAAGGTGCTTCATCATACATTAAAGGCTTACCTGACCCCATGGATTTACCACCAGACCCACCGGTAACGATGACCCAATTGTTGGAACTTTTTGAGAAGTTAAACAACAACAAATCGGGTCATGATACTCATAGTACTTCGATGAAAATCTCAGAAAGACTTAACAACCAAAATTACTCTAAGTGGGATCGACTGATGCAATTGGCCATCGGAGGATGAGGACGGCTCAACCATATCACCGCCGGCCCTCCATCCACAGACTCCCCAAGTTACAGTCAGTGGGCACAAATAGATTCCATGGTCTCATCATGGATAATAGAGAACATTGAACCATAATTGGTAAACAATTTCTTGGATTTCTCAGTGGAAAAAGATATGTGGTATGGAATCGAGACCGTATACAATAGCAGAAGAGATGGGCTACAGGTATTCGACTTCACCACAAAGGTAAACACAATTAAGCAAGGCAGGGACTCAATCGAAGCATACTATGGAAAATCAAGTATGCTATGGAAAGAAATCGATCGACGTTTGCCCAATCCGATGAAGTGTTTAGAGGACATAACAACGTATAATCAAATCACTCAACAGAACCGTCTGTATTAATTTCTGGCCGGTCTAAATGATACTTTGGACTAAGATAGAAGAGATCTAGTGAATCAAGAACCATTACCTTCAATAGATGTGGCATATAGCACAATACGGCGAGAGGTGGACAGGAGGGAGATCATGAGGGGACCCTTACCTTACTTACTAGAGGAACAAGCATCAGGAGTCGAAAGCGGTCTAGCCACCAAGATAACATACCGGAAGGACGATTGAAAGGAGGATGAAAATCTCACCTCAGATGCTCCCATTGTGGTGGGTCACGCCACACAAGGGAAGGTTGTTTTAAACTCATCGGGTATCCCGATTAGTGGAGGAAGGAAGCTGGAAAAGGAGAAGATGCCAAGAAGAAAGGGAGTGTTGCTCTTGGGATGGAGACAAAACATGCAATAGAGGAAGAGAGTAAGGTAGCAACGGCAGAGAGAGAAGAAGGTAATGGGGGGAAGAGTGAAGATTACCCTAGCCCTAAAACCAATCGAGGCTCCTCCCTCACTTTATTCTCCACAAACAACCCTAGCCCACTTCCAATTTCCACCAGCCCAAACTCCCACTAACCACTAGCCTTCTCTTTTTTAACCGTGTCTAAATCTGGCTTAAACACCTACTATTGTCTCGATTTATCAGACCTAAACCAGAATATAAATTGGGAAAATCATATAGGGTTAGGGCGTTATACAAACCCGAGAGTCAAGTGGATTTTTTTATTGTGGTGCAACTGACACCATGTCAAATGATAGGAGCGATTTCTCAAACTAACATATCAAAAACCCAAAAAACCAAATCCAAACAGTAAGCGGAGAGTATATGGTTGATGAAGGGGCCAAAATTGCTCACATTAGGAATCAGTTTCTATGAATAATTGTCTTTACATTCCTAGTCTTTTGTATAAGTTGTTGTCGATTAGTCATCTTACAAAAGAACTAAAGTGCAATGTTCTAATTTATTCTGATTTCTGTGTTGATCAGGATGCTCAGAGCGAGAGGATCGTTGGTTGTGGTACTGAAAAACATGGAGTGTACTTTGTTGATGACGTATCTCAAGGAAATGCAGCAGTTGGGAATGTTTCGGCAGAGACTCTACTACAAATGTGGCACCGTCGTTGTGGACATCTATCAGTTAGGTATTTAGAACGCCTTTTTCCTTCTCTTGCTAGGTCTAGTTTGATCTTGAACTATGAAGCATGTATTCTTGCCAAGAGTCATAAAACTGTTATCCTAAGAGTACGAGTCATAGTACTAAACCTTTTTATTTAGTACATTATGATGTATGGGGACCAGCCCCTGAATTTGGTAGTCATGCGTTTTTGCGTACTTTATTTTGTTTATCGATGATTGCACGCGTATGAGTTGGGTTTACTTTATGAAATATAAATTTGAAGTATATGATATCTTTATGGACTTTTATTGTATGACTCTCACCCAATTTCAGACCAAAATTACTATCCTCAGGTCCGATAAAGGGAGGGAATATGTTAATCAAGACATGAAAACCTTTTTCTCTACAAATGGCCTTCTTCACCAAAATACATGCCCTAACACCCCGCCATAAAATAGTGTCACAGAAAGGAAAAATCAAACCCTTCTTAAGATGACACGTGCCATGATGATTGAGTCTCGTATCCCCAAGTCATTTTGGCCCGAAGCAGTACCAACAGCCAAATATCTAACTAATCGCCTTCCTACTAAAAGTTATATTACCAAGCACCTCTAGATGTCCTTAAGGCCTATATTAATGTCCTAAAATTTCATTCATTACCACCTCGAGTCTTTGGGTGTGTAGTTTATGTGCATTTACCTAAAAATAACTGATATATAAACTTGAACCAAAGGCAACCAAGTGTGTGTCTATAGGTTATGAAACTAATCAGAAAGGCTATCAATGTTTTTATCCATCTTGAAAGCACTTATTCATCACCAAGGATTGTGACTTCATTGAAAACACCTATTTTTACCCCCAACTTAGTTGTTAGGGGGAGAGTTCCAGTAACAGTGACAATCTAAGCTGGCTGACATCGTCAAAAGACATTAGGGATACGCCAGAAAGCACAGTTTAGGTCGTCATACCATCAGTACCTCCACCACTTGACATTCCGACATCTAAACATCCTCAGATCAGACTCTACTAAATGAGGTGGCCTTAAAACTCTGAATGACGAGAATGTGAATGAAGCAAATATTGGTGGAATAGTGCAGGAAAATGGAAGATATCAACTCCGATCACTCCTAGAAGTGCGCATGGGATTCCTCCAAGAAGATATGATCCATTGTATGAACCTTAGAGGTCAAGGTATCCCATACAACCCATGACAAATGAGGATCTATCTAGTACAGCAGTAGTGTTCAACACTGCTATATATTATGAAAACGTCTCATCGACAGTAGAAGAAGCACTAAAGGATAGGAATTGGAAAAGAGCAATGGAAGAAGAAATTGATGCCCTAACCAAGAATCAAACTTGGAAAAAGTGTTCTATTCCAAAAGGAAAGAAAGCAGTTGGATGTAGGTGTTCACCATCAAACATAGGGCAGACGGAAGCATTGAGCGATATAAGGCAAAGTTGGTTGCCAAAGACTATACACAGGTCTACGTGATTTATTATTCTGAGACGTTCTCACCAGTAGCTAAAATAGATACAATCAAGGTACTCTTCTCGTTGGCAGCAAACAAAGATTGGACACTAATCAATTTGATGTAAAAAATGTCTTCTTGCATGGAGAAATAGCCGCAGAGGTGTACATAAAAGCTACTCCGGGATTCTCTCATGATTTCTTGACAGGAGAAGGATGCAAGCAACATAAAACTCTATATGGTTTGAAGCAGTCACCAATGACCTGGTTTGGAAGGTTTACTATAGATAGGTTAATCGTGCTATTGATTGGTTTGCCAACCATGAAGTGAACATGAATGAAAAGTTAATTTTATTTGGGACGGCCTTATAAGATCTTTGTAGCACTAGTTAGGAGAGTTCCATACAATTTAATTTGGTTTTTGAATTCCCTTCGATAGTTCTTTAGTTTCGTTTCTTGTCTTTGTGTTTGTATTTCTTTCTTTCTTTTTGGATTCTTCCCTCCTTTGCCACAGAAAAAAATAAAAAAATCTACTCCGTAATTGACTTAGGCGTGTCTATATTTGTTAAACCATCTTCTCAGAGAGCCACAGTTAATCTAACCACAAACCGATCTAGTTAAGACTTAGAGACTAGAATGAGTGGTGTCCTGTGAACTGTGAAGTGACCTGACCCCCACACCCCAACACACCCCTATTCAACTCTGCAAAATTTCTGGGTTCGTTCAACCAAATGGCAGTGATTTCACTCATCCTCCATCCCCAAATTTTCTTCTACTCAAACCCAAAACTCAACCATTCAACAGCCAAACGAAGAACTACAAAATGGATGAGTTCAACTTCACACAAAATTGTTCGCGTGTTCGTCACTCGTTGCTCATCATCTTCACCACCTTCGCCGGAGATGGCTGCTCAGACGGCGGAGTCATGCGTCAACTTGGGTCTCTCCCTTTTTTCCAAAGGACGGGTGTGTCTTCTTTCCTTCCCTATATTTTCATTTCAATGAAAATAATTTATGTTTCAAACTTGGGTTTATGAATTTTGATTTTTTGAAGATTATATGAAGTGGGTTTCTTGAATTTTGATTTCTTTGGGAGGTATATGAAGTGGGTTTGTTGAATTTTCATTTCTTTGGGAGTTATTTATTTTGGGTATTATATGAAGTGGGTTGGTTGAATTTTTATGTTTTGGGTATTGTATGAAATGGTTTGTTGAATTTTGAAATTTTAAGGAATACATGAAGTGGGTTTGTTGAATTTTGATGGTTATTTGATATATTGATGAAAACCTTGAAGTGGGTATGTTGTATTTTGCGGATCATTTGATGCATTGATCAAAATTATGAAGTGGGTATTCTTTGATTTTGCCTAGTTCTAGTAGTCGAGGACTTGAATGTGGTTTTCTAGGTTGAATTTTGGTTGTTTAGTGGGTGTTTACTTAGGTTGGTTGATGATTCTGTAAAAGAATGTACGTTGGTTTTATGATTGCGGAAGAAATAAGTTTTTCTAATTTAAAGTTTTCGAAAATGAAAATTGAATTTTTGGTATTTGATGTTTGATTACATGAAAATGTGAACAAGACACATGATATGCGGAAAGGCTTCTTTTGCGAAATTTAATAATTACATGAATTTTTGAGTTTTGGTTGTTTATTGCAAAGTTGAATAACCTTATTGCATGAAAGGAAACAAAAGTTTCATGCACCTCTGCTGGTTTCCTTAGATTAAAGAATGTCCCATCTTCCGATAGCTTCCTACAAACTTCTTCCCTGATGGAAGGTTCTGGATTATGTGAAATAAGAACAGAGGGTATTGACTTATTAATAACTCAAGCTCATTTTCGTAGTGAACCTTCTGGCTCATCCAATATCACCGGAGTCTGTGTACCATTTTATTCGCTTTTTCTACCGGGTGAGTTTGTCTTCTCACTCCATTATTTATCAATTAAAGTGAGGTTTCTTTTGTACTTATCTTCTTAATAGGTCATACTTCCTTGATTCTTATCCGAATGTTCTTTCTATTCCTCTTCTCAAGCAGCAATAGATTCAACCACAAGGAACAAACTGTAGCTATCCTACTTCAACTCAATATTTCCCTCCCAAGCTTCATTATTCTGACTCATCCTCCCTATGTCTTCTAAACCTCCATTAACCTTTGGCTAGAAACCTGCACTCACTTAACAAGGTGACACTGAGAACTCGAAAAGAGAGATGAGTAACTACTCTTCATGAACGGGGGTTCCTAGCTCTAAGACTTAGGGCTATGATTCAAGCATTTCGATAGAAAGATGAGTTATAAAGACTTAATTAAGTATATTTTCACATTTGCCAATCTATGAAATAATTATTTGACAGCTTAATTATATGGAGTACTTGTTATGCTTGTATATAAAGCATCAAATGAGGCTAACCTCTTTGTACATGGTGTATCGAATGATTAAATATCAAATTATATTGATGAAGTAAAGTACTTTGAATCAAGACTCATTGCATCAAAGCAGATTTCAATCAAAAGTTGAAGCTTTCTAATAGTTTGCTCAAGCCACCTAGGAAGTGAGTGTCATCCTTCCATTCTTCATGCATGTGATAGACACCTAAGATGGCTTATTCTTCATTTTGTGTTTTGTGGGGAAAGTATGATATTCTCCTCAGAAGTTGCTTGATTATTTACTCACAGTATGATCATCTCTAGTGTATATTCAGGCTCTTTAAAATCAAGTAATTACCATCCTGCTCAATCTCGTATCCAAAAATAGTGAATTATGTAGTTTCTGGCATCAAGAGTCATTGATATGTGAACTTTTTAAGTGCTTTAGCATATTTTTTTAAGTACGTGATCTGGTATTAGAAGCCTTGTATTCCTTACACTATCTTTTAATGTAAGACATATGCACCTTGTTCCACCTAAAATCACAATGGTTCCTCTTGGCTATTGCCAAGGCTCTAGGATCACTATATTTGCAGTGTCTCTGCAATATGCTGGGCATAGATAAATCACACTATCGGACTATATCTCTGCTTCAAATTTCCTTTTTTTTTTTTTATGATTGTGTGTTTTGTTCTTTCTTTAGTCTTTCTTGGTAATGCATCCTATGAACTTGATCTTTCTAGGAGAAAATTATGTTTCTAGCTTGCTAGCTATTTCTTCCCTGGAAGTAATTATTTTTGGTGAAACTATGTAATGTATTTTTCTTCTTTAGTGCTGGAAGAAAGGGGTGCAAAGCAGCAGTTTGAAACTAAATTAGATCAAAATTTTCTGGGTATTTCAGCTGATTGGCAAACCAAATTAGTATCTAGATCAAAACCTCGAGTTTTGCGAATGGCTTCCCATATCTTATGTCCTAATAATGCAAATTCTCAAGAAAAATATCAGTACTAGACTTGGATACATCTGGAATGATAAGGCAACTGATACTCACTACAAGAATCGGTGGAATTTCCTTTATAAAGAAGGTTTGCAGAGATAAGTAGACTTCATGACTCGTAATTCTTATGCAAGTTCATCATCTAAACAGTTCTTCCCTATGTAGATAGCCCAGGGAATCCAAAACTTTGATTGAGTTTAATTTTTTGTTTGCTTTACCTGTTTGGATATCATAACTTGAATGATTAGACCTGGTAGATGTGATTTATGTTGAGACCTTGGGGACAAGGATACAAATTTGGCTTCCCTAATTTTTGACTCAACTCCGAAAGCATCTCTGCATGCCTTGAACAGATTTTTCAAATCATGATACCAAACTGTTTTGATGTTAAGACCTCATTATATAACACATATTAATGAGAATTTTATCGATACAAAGGTTCTCAGCTCATTGGATTTGCTCCTCAGATAAATTATGAGGTAAGCTGAACTGTGGCCGTGGACTCTGCTGTTGGCCTTCTTCCACCATGCAATGCATGATGCCTATATTGGAATTCTGAGGGCAAAGAATCATCAACTTTGCAAATGAATTGGTGTTGAATTCATAAACTATTTTTTTTTCTACCATGCAATGAATGGGAAGCTTAATTCTTCTCTCAATGATACAACAATGACAACCACCCTTGATAGATTCCAAGCAGGTTGGGTTTGGGGATGTCTAAGTGTACTTAATTTTACCTCCAACCAAAAAAAGTCCAGTAGAGAGGTTGATTTTTTCTTTTTGGATTAAGCTACTTTTCCAAGAGCTGTGTCTTTAACTCCGGCAGTCATTCCGGCCATGCCCTATGTTTAGAATATATTGAGGCATCTGCTCAGTTTTTGACATTATAATCCAAGTTCTTAGTCTGTCTTGAAATGATGGTTCCTCAAGAGAAAGAGTGTATATTTATTTATACTCTTTGGTACCCAAGGCTTGACTTTGAATCCCAAAACAATCTTTTGATGGTTATCCATAATGATACACCTCTGCTCTTTTTTTAGTCTTGCAGTTCTATTTTAAGGCTGTTTCTTGTTGTAACATTTGATTCTCATATTTAGTTCATTGATTTCAAAGTTGAAATATTATTGAACTGAGAGTGCCCACTTTTATTTTGCAGGTTAGAGAAGCTCTTGTACAATTTGATACAGCACTTACCTTGAATCCTAATATTATGGAAGCTCAAGCAGCACTCTACAATAAAGCATGTTGTCATGCTTACAGGTACTGTATTGTTTATCCCAGTGAACTAGATTCTGATAAGAGTGCTTTAGAACCTGTTGACTGGCGTTTTTCATAATGCAGCATGGATTATTTATAAACTAGAGAATAAGAATTGAGCTCATTGTAATGTAGTTCTCTATATTATGTTTAGTTTCAATTGAATTACAAAACTCTAAAGAGTTACAATTTTCATTATTTAATATTACTCCTATACAAATATTTCACTTTATTTCATTCTATAATATTCACTTATTGTTTTATTTCCTATTATTTCTCCTTATTATCCTTTATTTTTTATTTGTTTATTAGTTTTTTTTTTAATTCCAAGTGAAGATGAATTAGAACCAACTTATGTTTAGAAGGTCCTCTCGAAAACACTAAAACCCCAAAGATACTCGAAAATGCATTTGACATATTTAATTGGATATGTTTTGTCTTGTGCATACCATAACAAACTTTGACTGCCTAATGCAGACACATAAGAAATTTACCTTATTTCTTCTTTTTTATTCTCGCTCATAGGATACCATTGAACACCCAACTTAAAGTGGTCGGCTAGTGGAAAAGTTTGTGCAAGTATAACCTCTCAAGTAGCTTTTCAATGTATCTATCATGAGACAACCATAACTTCTTGTTTCTTGTTATAGGGATTTTCATTCCAACTGTCTATTTTGATATCCTGTCCTTTATGGCAAAGAATTTATTCATTACCTTTTTTAAAATTGGTTGTGGTATTGGTATCACAACCAGTTATCAAGACATCATCAACATATAGGGTAAGAATAATATATCTCCTCTAGCTAATCTTTTGACCAATGCACAATAATTGGATGTCGTGTAACATCCCGGTAATTCTCATTTTCCGAAAACCAAACCTTTAAGAAACTACCAGTGTGCTACCGCCACGTGTTCAAACGTTAAGGCTATAAAATAGAGTTTTGCAGCGGAAAACCAAAAGACTTTTGAAATATCATTAAACGTAAATCAACTCTTAATATAACAAACTGGAACCTCTACGACCCTTACTATAATGTACCAAATAACGTTCACCTCAAATCCAACAGTTTAAACCAAATCAAACAAACATAACTTATTCTGAAATTTAAATTAAAATAACATTTCTCTCAAACCCGCTCATGCATGAATGCTCGTTCAGATATCTGTTAATAATCTCTGCTCCCCAATAATACAAATGTAAGTATTGGATCATCACAGTGTCATTTATAGGCAAAAGCCATGACCAAAAACACATAAGGCACGTAATCAGCAAGTTGAGTACATACAAATTACAAAGTATAACAGTTGAATTGATAATTAAATAAGAATAATTATAAAATGTAAGAACGTATCACGCAACATTTTACTCGACTGACACAATAAATTGATTAATGATTTGAATTAAGCAATAGACTAGGTTGTCTCCCCCATGTCCTGATTTGGACATCAAATAATTAAATAACCCATGCACTCCCGTCGGAGAGTATCAAAATACAGTATAAAAATCCAGATGATAAACGGGCGCGACTCCGTTACCATAGCTAGATGAGATCTCAACTAACCCCAATTTTAAGTTTAAAACTTTATAAAAGAGAGACTCGTAGATCACACGGCCTCCAACAAAAGCCACGGATAATACCCCGTGAACTCCAACCCCTGATAGTCAATACCACTAGCCCAGAGTTTTATTGCTTATCCTCTTTCTCTTTAAGTGATTTACTGCTTAAACTCAATAAACACAATCACCGCAGCTCACATATGCAAACATTACAGTTATACAATCTATCTCTGTTATACTGTAATTTTTAACTTTTTAATTTCAATCTCAACTGATAAAACTGTTGAACCAAGTCAACTACCCTCGTCATTAAGACTTATAAAATACACCTTTACTCCAATCATACTATCAGTAATAAAGGAGTAATAATAAACAACCTTATGGATTAATTAACAATTTATACCAATTTAATAAATCACGGTTTCTCACAAATAATACCAAAACATGCCCCTAATACAAAGAACATGAATTCTTTCAAATGGATAACCAAACAATCTCATTCAAAGGGTTCTCTAAACATGATACTAAGTTTATGTTTCACCCTAAATCATGCTCCTAATTAAAAGTAACGTTTTTCGTAATTTGTACGTAGCTGGAGTAAAATACACGGGTGGCCACTTTCCTTACTAGATAGCACCTTTTATAAAGTGTTCTCCTACACCAAATTATACAACCTAAATCAATACACCAATACCCAAAATTTACAGCCTTTCTAAGATTTTAAAATAATTCCAAAACATCTTTTTAAGTCTCCCAAAATATAATCTAGTATCTCCAACATAATACTACAAGTATTATTTGAAAACTCATTAAAATATATATTATAAAACTCCATTTTTATAACTCTTAAAATCTGAAAATTTGTATTTATGTAGTGTACTCAAATTACTCCCAATTATATCCTAGAATAATCTTAATCTAATGTGTATACTAATAGTATACACTTTCAAACTTTAAAACATGAAATCTTTAACAATTAAACTATGATCTATTATGTATATTATTCTGAAAATTTATTTCAAATACCTTAATATTAAGTTTTTATCAAAATACATCATACTATAGTCAAAATTTCATAAAACAAATACTAGTATAAGAATCTAAGCTTTAAATCATGAAAACTAATATTTTTATACCAAAATATATGATCATAAAATCTGAAAATTGATTTAAATAACAACCCCATAAAATTTAACATAGATGATTCACAAAATAATTAAGATTTTATTTAAAAATCAAAAGCCTAATATCAAAAACCCTAATTCATGATACTAGCATACCTAGCCCTATTATTTATGCATGAAAACTTGTAGGGTGTATAAAAATAATTTATAGAACATACAAATGTATATATTTTCAATATAAATTCAACCCATAGTAAAATTACATAGGTATCATATAATAATTTATAAAACAAGCATACTAGGCATAATAATTAAGGGGAAAATAATGAAAAACAAGGGAAGAAAAAGAGACCGACGATAGTGGCGGCGACCGGTGGACGGCGGCGTGGCTGGGGTTCACGGTAAGGAGGAGGGTTTTTGTGCTTTCCCTTTTTTTTTATACGTGAATGATGAGTGGGGTTTGGAATTTTTGTTTGAATAAAGGGGTGGGGATTTATGGCTTGTACGTGCCTTTTTTCTTTCTTTCTTTTTTTTTTTTAAGAGTTTAGACTTAGGTAAAATTATTAGGTTTAGGAAGTATAGGATTAGTAAAAGTGTAGTACTAGGTTTAAGGTATTTTAGTTTTAATGAAAGAGTAGTACTAGGTTTAGGTATTTTAGGATAAGTGGGTTTCTTAGGAAAATAAATAAAAAAATATATAATTTATAGAAAAGAGTTTTAAGTTTATGATTTAATTAAAAAGAATAAAATATTTTGCAATTTCTTTTGGAAATATGTATGTACATATATGTATGTATATATATATATATGTTTATATGTAAAGTATATGTATTATATTAATGCATAGAAAATATTTTCGATAAAATGTAATCGAAATCTCCTATTTTTCGGGGGATTACATGTCGTCTTTAGAAATTTGTGATCTCTTATAAGAACTCAAATTTTCTGTACCACTGGTACCTTATTTTAATCCATAAAAGTTGTAAACAAGCTCATTCTGTTTGCTGGAGTAGAGATGTTTTAATCTTATAAAAATCTTGTTGGCAGGCCTATATTTTTTTGCATTGGCTGTTTGATTTTCTCTTATGCATATTTATTGAGATGGTTGTAATATGCTCATTGTAGTTATCATGTGTATTTGCTTACATCATAAGTTCTAGATTTTGCAAGCTAAAAAGTATGTATGTCCAAAGTTACTAACTTTGTGGAGTTGAGTTGGATGGGTGTCATTAATTTTCAGTAGGAATAAAATGCCTTTGTCTGATATTTTTTTTTTTTTTTGAAGTTCTTATTTTTAACATCTCTGAAGTCAGAACTTCACCCCCTGTTACATTTGTGTACTTCATTAAGTGTGTAGGTCTTTTTGGAATCCGGAGAGTCCTTTATGGATAAGGGTCTTTGAATAAAGGTAGTGATAAAAAAAAGGATATGATTTCTTGTCTTTGATGGATATTTTTTCCACGTTGATTATTTGACACTTGTTCTAGTTTTCATATTTCACTATCATCAACTTTACTTCAATGCCTACGAAAGAGCTCCAGCTCATGGCATTTGTTGCCCAGTCAAATGAATCGCACATACAGCTATTGGTTTACTCCATCGCTGGATAACGATTATTTTCCTTTATTACAAATGGTCAAAATCTTTTGCATTTGATTTCACAGGCTGGAGTTCCCAATCTTGTCATAATTTTATAGCTTTGATCTTCTTCGTAGCAGTAGACTAGATCCAATCTTTTTATGTTCTGAAGTTTGTGCTGGAACCAGTGCTGCCTGATTTGCTAAGCCCCTCATGAACCATGACCTGAAACATGTGAATTTGTAACTTGGTACAATTTAAATTAGCATAACAAACTTGATAGGGAACTTTGTTTCTATTCCCATTTCACGTGCCAAAATGTGCCACAACTTAGGTAAAATTGTTTGGAACTATACTCATTCAAACATTTCTTGAAATTTGTCAAGCTCTATTTCCACTATCATACTTCTACAGGTACTATGGAATTTGGACCCCTCGTATTATTAATAGGAACAATTTTCATGAGAAAGACAGTGCTAGTGTTGTAAATACTAGTCTTAGAAGCAATCAAATGTTTTGATGTGTATGGAATGCTAAACTCACATGAATAGATTAATTGTGGTATAAAAATGAAACTTCCAAAGGTGTTTGCTGAATGAATCTTGTTAGTTGCATTTGGCCTTTTGTGTACGCACTGTGTAGTGTAATATGTTTCACATTTCAGGTTTATTTTTATCATGAAATCCAAGATCTTTCTCATCACCAAGCAGTGGTTCACATAGACACATGCCGTGGCTCATGCTTCACTTTTCTTCTTTTTGGTCCTTTCATCCTTCATATAGTGATGATGGATTTTTTCTTTACTTTTGTGCTTCTGGGACATCTTGGTTTGCTTCTTTTATAAAATGTGCAACATTTTCGGCTCTTTATGTATTCTCCAATGTTATAGTTGAAGTTGACAAGGTTTTCTTTGTTGGCAAAAAATTGGGGGTAACTTTATTATCATACTTCAATTGTTTATATTAGTGGAAGAATTTGAGCTTGTCTATCCTTTGTCTCTTTACATTTAATGACATGTCCTGGAAGCCATTTAGATGTTTTAGTTATCTTTCACTCTCTCCTTATATTCTTGCAATCCTAATAGAGAATTCTCATGACTACTCTGACTTTTTTAATCTTTCTTGATAAGACCAGAAAATTGGGCCAGCTGCTAATATTATCATGACAACCTTGAAAACTTGAAGTTTGAACATTTTATGCCTTTATCAATTTGATGTAGAGATTTTAATTCTACACCTTATAATCACATAAATGGGTGCAATTCAACTTTGGGAAACAGAAAGGTTCATGAGACCTATGGATTTATGATGGAAAGTTAAGTAAAAGGAATCTTGAGATGTGAGTGCAGTGAGTCAAAGGGTCCTCAATCTTAGCTTCTGTAAATACAGGAAGAGCAAGAATACACAAGGAGATGATATAACTTGCCAATTGTAATAAGTGGTGCACTAATTTTGTCAGTCCAAAACTTTCTTATGTATCAGCATGCTCTTTAGTTCCTTTAGCAAGAGCTGGAACCCTCTAAGGTGATGGTATACCTCAAGGATAAGTACTTCAAACCTATGATACTAGTATCATATGGTTTATATCCAACTCGAATTTTTTTTATAAAGCTTGTATCTTATGACCTTGTGGGCTTGGGATCGGATTCCCCTAAATCTCCCTTACCTTCTTTATTATATAGCGATGTTCATTAAGCATTAGTGCACCTTAGCCAGAAAAGAGTTGATGCATGTATAAGTTCTTGTTCTCTTCAAGATAAAATAAATATATTATTTATCAAAGCTGTCTAACATTGTTTTTAAAAAAATCACAGTTGAAATTATTTTTTACCCTTAAAAATCAGCAGCCTAACACTAGTGGCTCATCATAAATCAATAAGGATTACTACCCCTGTCCCTAATTTTTTGCTCCGTTTAACTTTTCACGGTTTCTAAAACATATCTTAAAATGTTTTTATCTTCAAATTTGTAAGACAAAAAATTCTAAAAACTTGATATTCTAAAAATTTATATTAAGATGCATCCAATAAGATCCCACTTGAATATATAATTTCTTATAATATGATGAGAATTTATGATCAAACTTTTTAAATTTTGACTCTATATATAGGGATGGGGTAGTAAATATAGTTTCAATCAGTAAAAAAATTTAGTAAAAAGACAAGTTCCTTTCATAAGAAAAATCAGGTGGCCTAAGTATCAGAAACCTTGATTACTGGAAACCAAAACTTAATGCTAAACTTGCTGATTGATCTCCTTCAAAATAAGCATATTTGTTCTTTGTTCCTCCAAATATGGACAGAAAAAGGCTTTTGCTTATATTTTGGTTTCTAGAAGTATCCTGGAAATACAATAGCTTTGGGAAAATGTTTGGGTGAAGTAACTGTACTGTATCAGAAGCTCTGACTATTGGTAAGACATGAGGCAGAAAAACTAGGATTGGATGAGAATTGGATGAGAATGTGAAGCTCTGATAGATAGAAAATTTTCCCTCTTTAACTTCGAGTATGCTGTTCTTTTTCTTGTATAATCTTGTTAATGAGAATTCCATTGTTTTTACTTTTAAAGATCTCCAATATAATTTCTGTCCGATCTGTTAAGCTAATCTTTTTTGTTCCCTTACTCTTGAGGCAGGGGGGAGGGAAAGCAAGCTGCTGAGTGCTTGCGCACTGCTCTTAAAGATTACAACCTTAAATTTGGGACCATCCTCAATGATCCAGATTTAGCGCCCTTCAGAGCTTTACCAGAATTCAAGGAACTGCAGGAAGAGGTATAATGACTTTAGTGACTTCAAGTATATAATGACAATTTTCTTTTTCTCTTTGTTTCCTAAGTTTATTTGACTACTTTAATTTAATTTTTTGCCCTCCAATTTGAAATCTAGGCTAGACTTGGTGGTGAGGATATAGGTGATAGTTTCAGGAGAGACCTCAAGCTCATTAGTGAAGTCCAAGCTCCATTTCGTGGAATTCGAAGATTTTTTTATCTGGCTTTTGCAGCAGCTGCAGGAATTTCCACTTTCTTTACAATACCCCGGTTGTTCCGTGCAATTCAAGGAGGTGAAGGTGCTCCTGATCTATTAGAGACTGCTGGAAATGCTGCTGTAAATATTGGAGGTAGACCTGACAATTTATTTGTATTTGTGGCATGCTTATTCTGCACTTGTTGTCATCCATCACAAGGCTTAGGAACTGAGATGTAGTCATGTTCATGCTTCAGTCTTCAAGGAAGCAAGTATGCATGAGTGTTCATTAATATCATAACACACTGCTTGAAAGTAATTTAGCTATAGAACCAGCAATGTGCAGGTATTGTTATTCTGGTGGCACTGTTTCTCTGGGATAATAAGAAAGAAGAAGAGCAGCTTGCACAAATATCTCGTGATGAAACTCTGTCAAGGTTACCTTTACGTCTTTCTACTAATCGGGTTGTTGAATTGGTGCAGCTACGGGACACTGTTAGACCGGTTAGTGTCCATTCCCTTTATGATTGGTAGTTGAATTACTTATAAACACCTTCACTCAAGGAAAATTGTTGTGATTTGTTGTTATAAGCCATGCAAACACATTTGCACAAAAATTTATTATGCACTCTGCTCATCACGCCCTTATTTAGTCCTTTCCCTATTTGCTCAACAGATCTCTCTTTCCACTTAACCACCAGTTACAGATATTCGTTATGATATATGGACTTTAGTAGATCTCACTTGTATCGCCAAATTAAGTATATCCCAAATAGCATGTACTAAGTAGTGAGTGATTTCCAGTATAAATGTGGCCGTGTTCTCTCTGTGTACGTAGGTGATAAGCAAAATGGCCTTGACTCTTTATCCAAATGTAAAAAAAAAAAAGAAAAAGAAAAAGAAAAAAGAATAACGGCCTTGACTCCAGTTTTACAATGGAATTTTTCAAGGTTTTCCTCTTTGTTTATCATCCATTTGTTTCATATGGAGTATTGTTCTTGTTGATTGATATGTGATATTGATGTTTCTCTCTTTAAGTACCTTCATTTGCTGAGATTAAGTTTAATACTAGGTTATTTTGGCTGGCAAAAGGGAGAGTGTTTCTTTTGCTATGCAAAAGGCTGAAAGGTTTAGGACTGAGCTCCTTAGAAGAGGCATTCTTCTAGTTCCTGTCATTTGGGGTGTGGCTGAGGCAGTTCCAGTTGAAAAGAAGGGCTTTGGAGGTCCTGTGAAGGCTGCTTCTGCTCTTCCCTCTATTGGGGTATTTTTTTTCCACCCTGAGGTTTATATTTACTTCTATATTATGAAAATGATGATATCTGTATGTACATGTAAGTTTGGTGTGCATGTTATGGTATTTTCTGGTTACTGCTTGATTCAGAAATGATCGTGCAATTTTCATCTATGTTCTGTGTAACTTGACCAACTTAATAAATCTTGAAAGCCTTTTTTTGACCTGATTTTTAGGATGAATTTGAGAAACGAGCTCAATCTATTACAACAAAATCAAAATTGCAAGCTGAGATACGATTCAAGGCTGAGGCTGTCTCCCCAGCAGAATGGGAAAGGTGATTATGCTGCCTATTGTTTTGTTTAGACTACTTGTTACCAGTAAGAAGCATAGATAGAAATATGGAAAGATATGCTAGACTTAATGTTATGCTATTGTTTAATAATTCTTCAAGATTTAAAGAATTTATTAAAATTTTCTAGTTTTCTTTAAATGATTATACGGAGTAATTTTCTAGTGAAGGGAAGAGGATCATTGTGGATGATCACATGATATAGACTATCGGGTCATGATGCCGATCCCATCTTTTTGGGAATAAGGCTTGAGTATGTTGTGTTGTTTGAAGGTTGCTCAATTAGTATTAGTGATGCATGCTCTGATATGTGCATTTAGTCCATTAATAGCCTGCATAATGTTTGTCATGCACCGCAAGTGCAACAGTTTTGCCTTTCAGATAATCTTCTATGTTTCTTTTATCTTGTCTCTCTTTTTTACCCAATTGTTGCACGATGGTACTATAAGATCTATGATTAAGATCAATAAAATTGAAGTAATTTGCATAACCTCTGGAACTTAAAAGCTGTAAGATTTTCTGCTTCTTTTATAGCAAACTGAGCCACTGTCATTCCAAGTATTTCTGTTCCTGCATATCTTTCTTAAACTACTTTCTCCCCATTATCATCAATTCCCAGATTATTTTTTAAAAAATGTGAAGATGGAAATAAAACTGAATCATCTAACATGGAATATATGTAATTCAGCCTCTAGTATAATTGGTCTGCTTTATCTTGTTCTAATTTCAGATGGATAAAGGACCAGCAAAAATCTGAAGGAGTTACTCCTGGTGAGGATGTATACATTATACTACGCCTAGATGGTCGTGTTCGTAGATCAGGCAAGGTTAGTTTCCATGACGAACTTTCTTCATCAACTCTGCTTCTGCATTGAAATGTTTCATTATGGGTATATAAGCCCTCCTGGGATCTGTTTAGATGTTTGAAATTATTCTTGACTTAAGCGGCAAGGGAATCAAAAGATTTTGGTCTTTCAAGATTTTTTTTTTTATTTCATTGTTTTGCTCTGATATGGGAAAGGAAAATCTCGTGATTGGACTATAGTTACGTTCGTCTTGGGATGGGAATTAAGAGTTACAAGAAAGAAGGGGTTAATATCTTCTAATTTGGGGGGGGAGGGGGAGGAGAGATAAACTCGAGCTTTGTTTGGTAATGTTTTTCCTTACTTTTGGGTTTTTACAAATGATCAAGTAGCCAAAAAATACATGCTCTTTTTGCTAGGTTAAGTTCTTTTTACCATGTTAGTTGGATGCCTCCTTAGAAATATCTTTAATGTTGGTGTGAAGTTATTTATATTGTTGATGTAATAGTTACCTTTTCTGCGTTTTTATCATATTCTCCTTATGGACGTTTTGAATTAGTTCTTCAATTTCCCTTTTTGTAAAATATTTTAAATGAAAACACTACCCTTTCCTTATCCCCATACTTCCAAAGTTTCAATGGAATTGTCAAAAGTAAGTTATGGTCTCTCTTTTTTGGCTGAACACTTGGGTGGGTTTGTTGTTCAGCTTAGAAGGATCACTTGTGTGAGTTGTGTCCCTATGATCTATGATTTTATGAGGAATGTTATTGAGAAAAAAAAGGTAGTAGTTTCTTACTACCTCCATTTTCCAAACAGTTCGTCACTTTGAAATAAAAAAACAAGGGATTAATTGTTTATTTATATGTATTTTTCATCAAGAGTTTGTATTTGTTGCTAAAACAAATATCTATCTATGCATTTCATTATAACTTAAGGGATGTTTGGGAACAATTTTTGTAAGAAAATTGTATTGATGTCATGCTATTACCATATTGACTTAATTTTTTCACTAGCAGTTTCTAAGGTGATGTCCTTATTAGCCATCCCTCTGGATTTTTAAGTATGACATACAAGTTTTATCTTTACTTTGTATGCTATGAAGCTAAATATTTTTAATACATGTATGATTTCAGGGGATGCCTGACTGGCCACAAATAGTAAAGGAGCTTCCTCCTATGGACAATTTGTTAAGCAAGCTCGAAAAGTGAGGTTCGTGTCCATGTTCCACATTTTTTAGCTGGGAAACTTTGCTATGAGCAATGGAGTCTTTTGATAATTGCATCAGCATTTGATTTAGATCTCTGGTTTGTTCGTTGGATGTGGGGTGTTACAACTGGTATATGCCAAGATTAGCAAATTAGAGAATTATGCGGGATTTAGAAGGTGTTGAGTTTTCAACTCGCTGCCTCTCATCATCTTATATTAGCGTCTCCAGTAGAGGGGACAAGATCTTGTTAGGTTTTTGTTTTTGTTTTACTTTTCTTTTGTGTAATTATGCTTTCAAATTTTTGTTTGTGTGCAGATATAGTTTTCTGTTGTACACCTAATTTGAAAGCCACTCCCTCAGCCTCCTGGATGCTAAGGGAATTGATTCTTCATAGAAAGTATGAAGTATTTGATCAGAAAGCTATTTGTGTTTGAGCCATTAAGGCTTTGAGCCTAGACAGATATAACGATACCATTACATAATAAGTTGACTGAAGCTAATCACCTTGTACATTTATCCGAAATTGGCTCTCATAAAATGGGTAATGACCTAAGCTCTTTTAACCACTTACAAATCCTTGACAATGATGAGCACTAGGTACTTCTGTAATTAAGGGAGAAGAGCAAGCTACTTTTGTAACTTGACTGAACTAGATATTATCAAGTATTCATTATTTTTTGGATTGGGAAAATTGAGTTCTTGTATGATTCAAACTTTTTCTTAAAAAAAAAAAATAGACTTAGTTTTCACTTTTGTAAACCAAACCAAAGTTCCTCCTTTGAATTCATTCTCTCCCAAACGGAGTAATTATAAGTTTAAAAGCAGCAGGCAGCCTAGAAGCGTCGTCCGTGTATGGCAGCTGAGCTGCACTTCTTAGTTACACCAGTATTGAAAGGGTAAGCTTTCAGTTTTTCATAGATGTCTTGGGATGTGTGATTGATTTCGTGTTCAAGGAAACTGAAATCATACATTGCACTCTTTATATTCTAAAATGATAATATTAGTTTTGGTTACGAATTAGAAGCTTGGGAATTATGGTTGAGTCATTTCCTTATTTATGTTGTTACCACTCCCACCATCTGGAGAGATCAAGGTAGTATATGCTTATCATAATGTGTTGCTTTGGAGTTTGGAATATGCTTTAGAAGCTCGAGGTCAAAATATTCTTCCTACTTTTCATTCATTTTGCATTGTCTCCAACATTTCACTATAAGTATCCTAAATTTTATTTAAGTAAATATTACCAAAAAGTTGATATTATAAATTTTCAAATTATAACAATTACAATTAAAATAATAATAATAATAATAATAAACGGATGGAGGATGGAGTATTGACATTGACATCGACTAATTTACCTTAAACTATCGCAAATGTCCAATAATAATGTTGTGATCCTTACATACCTTTGCTATGACAACCATCCATAATTAATAAGAATAAAAAACTGAGTGAAAAAGTCTCAAAACCATCCGAATCCGAATCAGAATCAGGAGTATTAATCTGTTGGTAAGAAATACTAAAAAGCTGTACGAATTTCTTCAAAATGTATGCAAGCAATGATTCCACTATTTTAGTTTAAGATGTCAAAATGCAAATACTCCCATATTCGTGCTCCCAACTATGCTAATTGAATAATCCAAACCCATCCAAGATTTTTCATTGAGGAAATTCCCAAAATTCTAAACCAACCAAAAGTAATGTATACACCTATCATATTGGAGCACCCTTCGTGCCTCCAACTATGTAAGTTCATTGAGACCAAAATACTCACCAATTCTACTAGTACAAAATACACATCATAAGACAGAATGCGATTACAGGAAAAAATATTATTAGAAGAGAAGAAAAATGGGCTTGAAAACGTCCAACTCTTCTCTTGTCCTTCTCTTAATTTTCTCGCTTGTGCTTACTATGTCGTATGGCTCGGAAGACGGCGATTTCGAGTACGCCATGAGTTCAGAGACTAACCGGCGGGAATTATTGGTTGGTTACGCAGCATTTATAGCCTACGGGGTCCTATCAGCTAACTACGTTCCCTGCTCGTACGCAGGCACTAGTTACTACAACTGCCGCCCTAGTTCCACTGCTAATCCTTGGATCCGTGGCTGCTCTAAAATTACTCGGTGCCAAAGATCTTAGTAATTTCCATTATGATTATTATTTTTTGGTACTCCTTCGTTTATTCTTTGGCATTCCAGGCCTTCTCTTATATATGATGAATTTTATGTGGTATAATATGCTTTATATGTGTTGCACTAGTATTTTGTGTTTTTCATTCTGTTGTATTATTTTTTAAAGTTTAATCTCAGATTATTTGTGCGACGGAACTATGGCTTATGATTTTGATCCTCCAAGCTTCTTTCTTGGTATGCCAAAGCTCAATTGTATTGCAACTTATCTGGCGATGATTAATTGATAAATTCAAATTACAAGCAGCCTAAAGCATGGCACAAAACGAATGTGGACAGTTTCTTTAGTTCTCATAGCCCGGGTAAGGGAGACTACTAGAAGTGTTCAAATGAAAGGGACCGACCCTTTTGTAAAAATGGTCTAATCAATAATAGATCGGTATCTTAAAGAATCATGTTTTATTAGGTCTTTAATGAGTCAAGTCGGATCAATAATGGGTCAATAGTTTTCAAGACTTTTAAACATTATCAGGTAATAAATTATTTCCACATAGTTACCGATGGTCTATTACCAAATATTAGAGGTGATACATGTAAACTATCACCCGCTATAAATAAAAACTACTTTTTTAGACGGTCCGGTCTGACTCAGCCCGTTATGTATCTCCTTTGACCCGACACAACCCGTTTAGCGTCTCCTTTGGCTCGGCCCCGTTCGTTTTACATGTGACACATCTCGACTCTAATCCAACCCAATACACCTACAAAAACATAACAATGCAGTATACCTTACCCTTCCTCAAAGCTACTTAGAATTAATCACTTGTAGCCTACGCATAATTCCCCTCTCTAAAAGAAGACAGACAAAATCTCATATTAACACTTTCTAGAAACACCCACAAAAAATATGGTTTTTATTCTGCGATCCTGAGGCAATAATAAAAACCCTCGACCAAAAAGAGATTTATAAATCTCGTGGAGAAAATTAGATGAATTGGGTCACGACCATACTTATTTACTGGTTTCATTAGTCACACTAGTAGTGTATACCAACTAAGGAAGAAGTTCTTGATGAAATTCATCCACCACCTTCCACCTACAGAGTAATTTTTCGCCAAGAGATATGCCAGCTTTGGTTAGTTTTTCATCAATATCAATACAGTGAAGGCAACAGCGAATAGTTCACTAAAGAGCATCACAAACATTGATAAAGAACTACCATGAAACTGCCAAGGCCTTGACCAAATTTATGGAGCGATAGTGATTAAGGTGAGATAAGCATAAGCTGCTGGCATCTGAAATATATGTCCAATCAAGGATAAAAATACCATGGGGTGTAACCTTTCTAGCCGTACACACGCCAATAACTATCACCTCCTCACACATAAAGTTAAGTCAGTAAATTAGGTAACAGCTAAATAGGCAACTCATCTACTTACAGCAAATGTCCAATGAAACAAACATAAGGAAAGAATTCATAGTGTTGATTTCAGAATTAGAAAGAGCCCAAGAGTAACCATTGGAAAGTAGGCACCTAGATGGACTTCATTCAGCGGTAACGGTAGAAGAATCCTCTGGTTTGGACTCATCATGCTTCGATTTTGATGGTGGCACAGGAGAGGGAGAGTCCTCTGGTCCCATTTCTGCTTTCAGGTCCTTAATGCTCTGCTCCAGTTCATCAATGCGATTACCCATATCATCTAGTAAAATTCTAGTTAAGGATACCATAGTCTAGAAGATGACAAGTCATTGACGTAACCAAATTCTGTAATTCTGTCCTCTAGGCAAGAAAATGATAGTTAAATATAAAAACAAAAAAAACTAATGCAAACATTTGAATTATGGTTTTCTGAGATAGTATTTGGATAGGAAAGTTATGCAATCTTTGCCAAACAAAACAGATGCACATCGATGAAGGAATTCATTTCAAGTCTCAGCAATTATATCTAACACAATATCATCAGGTTTATTATGCATGCGGTAAGCAAAGTTAAACAATGAACTTATTATTGACTTTTTCCCAATTAAGGGATTTTTTTCTGTTTGAAATCCAACTCCATACTTCATATTACCTCAACAGGTGCACCAAATACTATGACTAAACACATAAGAGATGAGCAAAAAGGATATTTTTAGAAACAATACTCTCAGACATAGCTTGAAACCTGGTTTGCTGCAAAAGGAAAATTGAAGTCAACAGAATCAACAAACATATATTTCATATGAAGGGGTACTGAGCACCCTTTACCATTTGCTGAAGAAGATTTTGTACCTGAAATACAAAGCAAAAAACTAATAAGTAAACAATTCTTTAAACAGAATTATTCGAACATATGGTCAGTAATGAAAATAAATCAATGGTGGTGATATAGACGAATATCATTGGAAGTCAAAATATTCCAATCAATCAACATCTACTGTAATGCATTTCGCTTGAGAATAATAAGGCAACAGACCAAACACAAAACATTTATATGACCAAAGATAACTTGCAGAGAATTTGGTGTATAAATAGAACACAGCCAAGGGGCAAGTTCAAACAAAAATAAAGACAAAACTAATTAATACTCCCTCTGTCCGTTAATTTTCGACACATTTCTATTTATAGAGTCAAAATTCGAAAAGTTTGACCATATATTCTCATAATGTTATAAGAAATAATATATTTAAGTGACATCTTATTGGATACATCTCAATGTAAATTTTTAGAATATCAAGTTTTCATAATTTTTTGCCTTACGGATTCGGATATAAAAACGTTTAAAGCCTTGTCTTAAAGACCGCGAAAAGTCAAATGGGGCAAACAATTAGGGATAGATGGAGTATATCAAAGTCATAAAAGTTATGGTACAAATAACAAAAAAAAAAAAAAAAAGTCACATACTCACATGAAAGCATGAAGAGAACAAAAATTCACTTGCATATGTAACATCCAGGGGATTCATAAAAATCAAAATATAAAGTGCTAAGACTGCTAATGTCTATAACTAAGGATATATGTCAAGCAACTTACAAACGCAGTCATATCAGTGGTATTTTGCTTAGAATCATCTGAATCATGTCCGTCCTGCCACAAGATCAGTGAAATACTGTCCATTAAGTCACTTGGAAGGCTTAACTTAAGCATGATGAAAGAGGAAGATAGAATCACTTAGTAACTAGGCATGAAAGCCATATGCATGACATAATATTGTTAAACAGAACTAAAGATAGAATTCCAACTTGAAACTCATGCAAGTATGCAACACCAAATAACATCATAGGAGGATATCCAAGAATCCTACATTGATGCATTGTTTTCCAGCTTATAATCAAGTCAGTGAGCAATCTATAGATCAATATAAGAGTTCTCAACAAAAGATGGACCTGCCACATCACAGTGTTACACATTGCTTGCACACATGACTCCTATATCCAAAATTGTAAGGCATCTATCATCATAAATCCCAATCATAAAGTAGATAGCTACTCAACACTCAAAAACATTGAGCTGGTCATGTCAACACAATAAAAATAAAGACCTATAGCAATGAAGATGATCCCTACACAAAATTTATTTTTACAAAAGGAGGAACGAAAAGAGCCAAAGCTGAGGTGACTTCTCTACTTATCTCAGTGATACATAGACAATTCAAATCAAATTTCAAATTGAGGCTCACATTTAGCTTTCATATGAAAGACATTCATCAGGAAATTCATATAATGTTGCAATCTCTTGAAACAAGCACTAAAAGATTTTATCATACTAGCCAACCTTAGGCTATTTCAAATCTGAATTAACTTCTTATGACATATCTGAATCTGAAACTCAAGCTAGGGGTCAGGAGGTTGCTATAACCAAATAAAATAAACCATCCCCTTCCAACACAGTTTACTTCAAAGCCCATAACAATCATGCCTAAGAAGTCATTGTGCAACCACTGATACAATTGAATAGTCATTTAAAAAGCATATCACAGGAAATCAAGTATAAGATATTACAGCTCTACAGAATGTAATGTATCTCTCAAGCACAGCCAACAGCCTGTAAGGCTATAATGCCAGTAACTGGTGGGAGAAACACTTTACATCAAATTTATTGGATTACACATGATTTTTATGTGTAACAGTATCGGAAGAAGGATTTAGCAGCTACTTCAGCTGCTATCTCATATATGATCTGGCATTCCGAAAACAAGGATCTAATGCTTTATGGGTAGCGGAGGCTGTCACTGGCATTATCATTTGTCAAGTTAATTGAACATACAAAATAACTTTGTAAAAACAAGTTATTAGGGAAGATAGAAAATAGCATCAAGAGATTACATCGATCGTTTAGGTTAATTTTTTTTCAATAAATCATACGATAATCTCATCTGCCAAAAGAAACACAATCAGCAATACATCTGAATTTCCATAATCCTATGAAATATACAACCATAATCTACTTTAATAAACACAAAAAATCTTCACGAATCACACAGCTTAATTTCACTATAAAGTAAATCTTAACTTCATCAATTAACATAACAAAGTAGTTAATGATGTAAGAAATTCAAAAATAAATCTTTAACATTCAGAAAACCTGACAAAAACCCACATTTTGCCAGCGATTCTTCAGATGCAGAAATGTGCAAGCGTAATGAATAAAATTTACGATAATTAGATCAAAATGGATGAAATTGTGCTATTATCAATTGATTAATGAGTCGGTTCGGTAAAACCCTAGGTGAGACAGAGAGATCGTAATTAGGGGGGGATATTGAAGAGAAACTGGGGGAAAAGAGAGTACCATAGTTGTTGTTAAAGAGTGATTAGGGTTTCAAGTTGCGTGATTCCGAAGCTTTGGATCAGAGATTGAGGGAATGTGTGGAATGAATGGAATAGGTTTAGTGAAAGTGCAAGCTCCTTTGGTTTGTTTTTGAGAGGAGAGCGCGCGTGCGGGGAGGAGATTATCGTCAGTCGCCACTAGACTCGCAACATATTGCATCGACGTCCACAACCTAGAAATTTGAATCAAAAGATTCACACTACTTTGATAATTCAAATTATTAAAGTAGAAGCTAAATTCTTTTTTTTTTTTACTAGTTTTAAAGTATGTAGGAATCTTATTTTTAAAGTGTATAGTCTAGTTGTTGCAGGTAGAAAAGGATAGTGTATTTACTTTGTATATCATCGTCAAAAAAAAATTAATTCAAATTTCACGCTTAGTTATCTAACTTTAGCAAAATTTTACTTGTTATTGTTAAGTTTTTCTCATTTTTATTAAAACTTTTATGAACAAATTGAAAAAGAACGCTTGGTATCGAAATAACAAGTAAATGATACAAACAGCCATAAAATTTGGCAAAATTTTGAGTTTGACCGCTAACATTGCAAAAGGTAGCGTTAATTACTCCTGAAACGTTAGGTCCATTAGATTCTTTGACTCTAATGGACAACTCTCCATCATTGGGTCTGTTTAATAATCATAAATTATGAGTGGTATCTATGGGTTATTTATTCCAGTAGGACTAACTAGCTTTCAAAATAAGTTTCCCCTAAAACCAAAACGAAATTGCTTAGTGAGACATGAGACGGAAACACACGAGTGTAAAAGGACAAGAGGGAGAACGACTCCGTTCTTCTTCCATCAACTTTGGACGCTTGCGAGTTATTCCTAACAAAAATATGGCCTAGAAAAGTTTCTTTTGTCCAATTGTAGTGAATACGTACTCTTGTTTTTTTTTCTCATTAAAGTTAGGTTTTAGACGGGTGAATCTATAAAAGAATGAATTTTTTTTTCATGAACATACATACACATACACATACACATACACGATAATTATGTTTGTATAAATAGTGTGCGTTTCATGAGTTATATATTAAATTAGGGTTCTGTTAAATTACAAATCTTTGATATAATTAAGGTAAATTGCAATTAATTAAAAGGGGATTGAGGTGAAAGCCATATAAATTCAATTGGGATAAATTTGATGTAGTTTAATTAGGGATTTTTTGGATTAAGGTTTAATTGAATTAGGGGTTTCCTAAATTTAGGGTTTTTTTTATTAAATTAGGGTTTAACTGATTTGAAGGTTTTCTAAAAAAAAAGGGTTTGATTGAATTAGGGGTTTTCTATATTAGGATTTAGTTGAATTAGGAATTTTCTAAATTAGGATTTTTAGGTAGTATTTTGATCCAATAGTCTACTAGACTGAAATTATGTACTATGGCTAATTGAGTGTCTCGCTGAATCTAACGATGAAGGAGAGATGATGTGAATGATTATGTCTTCAAGAGTTTGAGAATGTTGTCTAATTTAGGAAAGCATTAATTGATTACTTAATCGTACATGGTGGAGACATTCCATTCACAAAGAATGAGAAAGCTAGGGTAAGCATAAGAGTGAATGGTGTCTTTGAGAATATGGGCTTTCATTATAAAGGGATAAGATTACTTATGTTTAGTTGCTTAATCCTACGGGTTGGGTATGATTTGGAGCAAAGCACAGCGGTGTCGGCATTGCAATGATAAAGAGCCACGTGCATGTGCATGTAATATTGAAAAATCTTGATTGAATACTGAACATCGCCGAGAAAGAAATGTATACACAACCTTAAAAGATAATACTAGTGTAATTGCTGGCACTTGCTCTTACCCCCAACGTGTCTACTCTCTTTTGGCTTTGCTGTCATTCTTACGTTAGTTCCTACATACATAATACTAGCTTGCGTCTCTTCTTCTATATTTTCTTCATACTATCACACTTCTCCCCACTCGAAAAAAACAATATGGAAACCCCAAACCTTAGGCAAAGGAGTACTCGAGATGAGTCCACCGCCGTGGATGACGCCAACGGAAGTAACGCCAACGATGACGGAATCGATAAAGGGGCTAGGCAGAAGAGGAGGATCATGGCTAAACGCGGCCTTAAATCCTTAAGCATAGCACTATCTCTCCCAGTGATTCTCACCCTTACAAATATCTACATGTTTGGTGCAAGTGACAACTACAAGATGTTCAACAGACCCAATTGGGTACCTCCGGTATGGGCTTTGCACATGGCTTGTTTGGGCTCATCCGCCCTTTTGGGCCTCTGCGGATGGATTGTTTGGGCCGAAGGTGGGTTCCACAGGAATCCCAACGCAGCAGGCTTTTACCTGGGCCAGTTTGGGCTGAGCCTCCTTTGGGACCCTCTGATGTTCAAGATGGGTTCAAACTGGGCGGGTCTGTTGGTTGCAGTCGGAGTTTGTTACGCTTTGTTTCGGTGTTACCGGTTGTTCAAACAGGTGAACGACATCGCCGCGGACTTAGTACTGCCTTGTTTGGGGTGGGCTTCCCTGCTTGCTTTCATAAGTCTCAAGCTTTTGCTGACCTGAAATGTGTTGACGAAATATAAGTATGATATGTTGAGTGTCTCTAAAAATAAGTGTGGTGTACGTGTTCAGTTTACTGTCTTTTTCCCTTAGTAATAACAAAGTGTTGTGTGTTTCAGTGTTTGTACTGATAATTTTCAAGTTTGATAAAAACACTCTTATCTATTCTTCAAATTACAGAAATAAGCAATGACAATACGGTCAAAACGCAAATCGAATATGCTGTACACATTTTCCCTAACTTCTGCATGAACCAACTACAGTGTTCGATTTCATCCTCAAAATAAAGAGGACGAGAGCAAAGCCTAAGTCTGTAAATGAGCAGGCAAGCTGGGGAGAGTGATGTGATAAGTTAGCTGAGAAATACTATCAAAAGCAACATTTTTGTCGGATCTATTTTGCACTTAGCGAAGGCAATGCTTCAACTCCAAGTTGCGGATCAGAGAGCCGCTACATACTGGCTTCAGAGAAAGCCTTTCCTGCTTTCCATTGCTCTAGTCCCGACTTCGATACAACTCGTCCTTTAGGACAACAAAGTGAACTTTCGTAGCAGGAGAAACGCTAAGCCACACATCCAATAATATTAATTAACAAACATGCATCCTTGGAACACAGTCTCCATTTCCAGATCACAAAAAACACGAGAAAACGACAGCAGAACTCCAATGACTGTGGGGTATACCACTTCTTGGCCAAGGGGTGATGTGGACGTTCACCCGGGTGCACGATCAAAACACAGCTCAAAATAACACAAAATGCAAGTGGTTGGAGGGGCTTTTACACGTCAGATAATGCACTGATCATTTATCCCAACCCAGTGATCATTTGCAGTTCCCCATAAATCATCATATCTGGGTATGACTGGACGTGTCTCGTTTCAAGGAATACGGCAGTTAACTGCCATCATTTTCTCTTGATTTTCCCAAATAAAAAAGACAAACCTTTTCACTTTCAACCCTTCCACTTCCATTTCTCTCTCTCTCTCTCTCTCTCTCTCTCTCTCTCTCTCTCTCTCTCTCTCTCTCTCTCTCTCTCTCTCTCTCTCTCTCTCTCTCTCTCTCTCTCTCTCTCTCTCTCTCTCTCTCTCTCTCTCTCTCTCTCTCTCTCTCTCGGTGCTTCCCTTCATTTCAATTAACTAATTGGTCATTGAGATTAAGGACTTGTTCAGTGAAGTAGAAGACATGTTCAGTGGAGTCAGAATGGATGTTCAGTGGAATTATCTAGATGGTCAATGAAATTTATCAAATGTTCAGTGAAATAAAATACGTGGTCATTGTACATAACTAAATGTTTAGTAAGAGTTAAAAAATGATCATTGAAAATGAAGAACATGATCATTGAATGTAATTATATGTTCATTGCAATTGACTAAAATGTTCAGTAAAATGGGAGTAAAATGTTTAGTGGAATTGGCTTGATGATCGATAAATGATTTAGTAAATGGTTAGGGAAATGAATGAAATGTTCAGTGAAATTATGTAAATGGTCATTGAAAATGGAGAAATGTTCAGTGGAATAAGGTAAATGATATAGTGAGATTTAGTAAATGGTCATTGAGATTTAGTAGATATTCAGTGAAAAGAGGGAGATGTTCAGTGGAATTATGCGAATGTTCAGTGAAATGAATGAATTGTTCAGTGGAATTATGTGAATAGTCAGTGAAAATGGACAAATGTTTAGTGGAATAAGCTAAATGGTCAGTGAGATTTACTAAATGGTCATTGAAAATGGTTAGTGAAATTATGTGAATGGTGAATCGAAAATGTATAAGATCTCTGCAAAAAAAACCCACGTATCATCATTACAAAAAAATGCTCCTTCCCAATGCAATCTCTTAGATTTTTGTACTGATATGTAATGTTCATTCAAACAAAACCGTAAATGTTCATTCGTTTACACTTGTATGTTCATTCGTTTACACTAGTACGTTCATTAGTCTAGCGTGTACAATATTAAAATATAAATGTTCATTCATTTACACTAGTATGTTCATTCGTTTACACTAGTATGTTCATTCGTTTACACTAGTATATTTATTCGTTTACACTAGTACGTTCATTGGCCTAGCGTGTACAATATTAAAATATATCACAATAGTTAAATACTTTTACAATCATTAAATATATTACAATAGGTACTGATACGTAACAATCATTGAAATATTATATTAAAGAAATCTCAATACATAATCATTACAAATTAATGCTCCATCCCAATGCTTTTTTTTTTTTAACTCTTTCTGTCAAATAAAAACAAATGTTCACTACATAATAATAAATGTTCATTTTTGTTCAACTAAATGTTCAGTGGTTCGTTATAAAATGTTCATTGTAAAACTTTCAATGAATTATTTTGAACTAATTCACCCAAGTATAGAAATGTTCATTGGGTTCTCCTCACATGTTCAGTGATGTACAACTAAATGTTCAGTGAATGACTACATAATGTTCATTCGTGTATTGTATCATTAATTCTGGCCTCTTTTCATGATTCCCAATGCATAAAAAACAATCTGTCCATGCGCTACAGTGACTTCTGCAAAAAATCTTTTCTTTTCACTTTTATCAAGTACAACTTTTTTACGTTTACCAACTTTTGCAAGAAATCATAGTGACTTCCAGAAAATTTTTTACTAACATGTCTCCCACCCCATGCTGACCTGTCTTCCACTGCATAAGCACGTCTAGTCACTCTGCGTTTTATGTTATTTCCCCCTGCGTTTTGCACAGGGTGCACGATGCGCATCGTGCAACCGGGTGCAGGTTCCTATTTGCGGTAAATCATGGACTAGACCTCCTCTTAACCAAGGTGCAGCGCGTGTGATGCACAAGCAAGATCCCACAGGAGTGTGTGATGCACAAACTGTAAAAGCTAAAGACCAAAATATGCAAAGGTTCACTGTCACATGACTAAAATGATAAATAAAAAACTGGTGTACCGCAATACTGTTAACTCTCAGCGAAGTGCATGTAATGTTCAAGACAGTGACGTTCAGGGTCTTAAGCCGGTTAAAATTACTAACTAGACAGTTGATAAATTGCAGGGGAAGAACCTGAACAGAGGTAGATGGTGCATGGAAGAGAGTTAAGAAAAAACAGAGGTAGATGGTGCATGAAAGAGAGTTAAGAAAAAAGACCAGGCCATTAGAATAAAAAATAAATAAATAAAAAATACCAGGCCGTAACCTATACTTTCCGCAGGGATAGAATGATATGTTTGTCAAGGCATAACCACTGCACATCAGGAGAAGAAAGAATTCGGGCTTCCTCAGTACTTCGTGCAGAACTCTTAGTTATATGGAAAGGTATGTAGGATTGTAGGTGGCATTGGAGCTTAGTGGAGCCTGGCTAATAAGAACTGATAGCAAAACAGAAGTGGCATTGCAGGATACGTCTTAGGCACCGAAGGAACAAAAAATGCTTCAATAGGATATGATTAGAGAAGCCAAAGTATTTCATTTCATTTCTTTTCTTGCTTCAAGGTTTCTAAATTATTAGTATACAAGGCACATATCCTGGCAACTAATGCCTGGAAAGGTGTCTAATGTTTTTTCCTGTTTCTTTTGCTTGTTCCCTTGCCAAAAAAGAGAAAAACCAATTCCCCTCCCTCAGCAGTAAAGCAAAAAATACCACTCCCAAGTCCCAAATTCCACAATTGGAGCAGCAAATGTATAACTTGAGGACAGCGTCTTCAATTCGGATTAATCTCCATAGCTTTGATCACAAGTCTCAAAAATAAAAGCACAATCTAATGATCCACAAGTCAAATGTGTAGTTCAAAAAGGTATAACTGATACACAAACCTACAAACTCTCTACTTTGAAGTAAACTCGAACTAGGATTCATCATCATTCTTTGAGAAGTAAAACAACCTACTCATCACTATTTGCAACCTAGAATTTTTTGCCAAAAGAAGAAACCATTGCAGAAAGAAATAAAGAGAAAGAAGCTTAAAATGGATTATTATACTCTGATAATGGTAACAAACATCATAAAAGATGGGTGTTAATGCATCACATACACTAGATAATCATCAAACAACAGCAAACGAGAGAAGAGAGCCAATAAAATATGGTATTCATCTCCTCCGAGTGGTACAGATATAGCTTCCTAGAAAAGAACAAAAGAATACTATGTACAAAACTAATGAACACATACACAAACCTTCATACCGAAACCTATAAAAATTCATACACTAACAAGTAATTGCTCAGAAAGAAGTGCAAAGAATGATCAACCAACACAGGATCATGATACCTAGCCCTGATTATCCTTAACCTCATCCCGTATTATCCTAACTTTCCGGCTAGCAAGAGATGTATGAGTGAACCCATACATTTTCAATACCTGATTATCCCCGAAATTGAAAGCTCTATCCATCTGTTTCAGACACCTTTGGACAGGGTAATCACTAATCTTCCCACAAGGCTTACAACCCACAAAATGTGTGACCAAGGGCCACCTATGATCGCCCAAACCCGGATGATAGCTCTCAATCATCTCCTCATACTTATCAACCAAAATCTCCCAAAATCCATGCAAGTAATACGAATTCTCCAAATAAACCTTCTCCCCCCACCTCTCCTTCTCCTTGGCCAACAAATAAACCATCGCAGACTGATCGTCCGCTTCAAAGGGAGGCCGGCCCTTCAACACCTCACTAAGAACCTTCCCTGCCTCAACCCTAACCTTGCCCTTCGGCCCCATTGGAGCCCACGCATCAAGAATATCCAAAGACCACTGACAATTCCGAATCAAAAAACTGCCGGTATTCAACCCAATCCAACTCTTGTGCTCAAACACCATCTCCTTCCAACCGTGCATAACCAAATTATAACCCTCATACCTCTCCCATGGAAGCTCGAACCCCATATCAGTAAACATAGCATCACTATCCATCCACCATAGAAACTCCACCTCCGGGTGCCCCAACATCAGCGTCTTAATCAACGGCAGTTTGGCCCAAAAACCTGACATTTCCGCTTCCAGCAATGCCATATTGTAGAATATGTCAATCCCATGTAATCTACTATAATCTATCTTGTTCTTAATCGACTTCAACAAGTAATGATCCCCTACTGGACTCTCACACGGTTTCGGGGAAGAACCCGTAACCAACAGAACCCTAGGTTTCCCTTTCCCCCCATTAAAATTCAGCGTTTCTGGGTGTTCTCTCAGCCAATTCTCTCTCCTCCCATCCCAATCCAGCACCTTGTCCCCCAATTTGTAAGGTAATGATGATGATGATTCTTCGTTATCTTGTTCATCAAGATAGAGGTTCTTGTAATCGAAAGAGCCGTAATGGAAGGAAATGGAGGGGTCTGGCTTTACCTCGCCGAGCTTTCGGGAGACGAAGCGGTTCCGGATTTCAAGGAAGTCTTGCTCGGGTGTGCCAAATTTTCCGGCGCCGATAGTGCCGCGGAGAACGAGAATGGTGAGGAGGAGGCAGAGGAAGGTGACGTTGCAATGGCGGAGAAATCTATGGAGCTGCCTCGCTTTGCGAACTCCGATGCACTTCTCGATCATTCTGGGATTGGAGGTTTAGGGTTACGCCATTAATGGCGGAATTTCGGGGTTTAGTTGGAGGTTGGAATGAGAAATGAGGAACCCTAGGTTTGCGTGTCGGTGTATGGGGAAAATTTGTTGGAGAAGGTATGCTGTTCCAATCTGTAAAGAGTAATTAGTAATTGTGAGTAAATGGGTGTGATTCAGTGGAGGTTTTCTACTTTTGTTGGGTCCCGCTGTGTTTTGATTAAATAATTAGACGCACACATTTTAGGATATCCGACGTAAACAATGAGTAATTATATACATACTCACCCATTTTAGAATATTCGACGTATAAAATGAGTTATTAGATACATTCTCATGTCGAAAATGTGAAAGGTGAATTTGACTTATGAATTATTGGAATACAGTCCAAATCTAAAAATATAAATGAATGAAGTAGAGTCTAATATTTATGACACAAAGCACCTATAATTATACTTAATCCTATCTGTCAATCAATAACACGGGCCAAGTTATAAAATTCAATACAATGTGAGATGGTAAATATTGTCTGTAAATTTATCATTAATGTTCGTAATTTATTTATGATTTTGCCATTATTTTAATTTTTACTCTCTCTAAAGTCGTTTTTATCGTTCTTATCGAACATCAATCATGTACTTCTCGGATCCATAAATTATGTTTCTCTAAAACAAGGTAAAAGCTCAAAATTGACAGTTTAACCCTGATAGAAATGCTCATACTTAACGATTTGACCATCATTCAAAAGCGTGATTATGTAATAAAACAAGAAAATTGATTTCCATCAAGAATAAAAAATCACAGGTTACAACCAAAACATTCAAAAATTATATTTAAAAAAACTTGAAAAACATTTCACCTTTCAATTAGGTCAAAAGCAAATAATAATCAAACCTTACAACCTACAAAAATACGAAAATTTGTGGAAAAAAAACCCATGAAGTGAGGGATACAAGAGAGAATTTATTGTGCATTAATGAAGTATTAAATTAGTTGTAATTTAAGATAACCTATCTAATGTGTTTATTACTCTCTCTTATAACTTCTGTGATTAATATTCTAACACAAATTAAAGATCACAGTTTAGAAATATTGTAGAGCTCAGTGATGTAGTTTAGATTTTGTAAAACTAGAGGATGTAATAGAGAATTTTCGAGTAATAAAGGGCACAAATTTTGCATAAATTTTATATGATTCAAGTGAAGGCCCATGTCCCCTTTCCCAACACAGGGATAACTACGAAGCGGCAATGCGGCACCAGGAATCAGGATACCCATAATATTTTGGTAGGACAAAAGAAAAAGGTCTTTAAGCTTTACCCATCATCATTCATCTCACCATGGATCAACCCGTTGAACAAACCCATACCAGTCTCGGCGTAAGTAGTCTAATTTCCTTAGTGTATGTACTAACTTTTACGAGTCTACGTTTTATTGTCACCATTGATTAAGTGAATAATTTGTTGTACAGGTATACGAAAATGAAGAGAAGAAGCTCAAGCACTTGGATTTTGTGGAAGCAACGGTCGAAAACATGGTTGTTTATTTCACTAGAATGTACGAGCTGACCAAGGAGCACAGTGGTCCGCTCGAAGCTCGAATCGAAGCCATCGAAGGATCTGTGAAGGCTATCTTTGGACCCATCTGTGACAAGTTTTACCTTGTCCCCTTCCAACTTCTTGAATTCCTGGACCGAAAGGTAAGTAAATGATGACTATAGTCGTTTCGGAATTTGTTGGATGTCAATTAGTTTAGTTAAACGACGATTTGAGATGAGTTTTATTTGCGTCAGTGTCCTCCGGCCTTTAAGGCTCCCAACCCACCAAAGAAATCTTAAAACTCGATCGGTGTCCTCATCTATGGGATCAGATCACATGTAGTTACTTTATTACAGTACATACTCCGGACTTAATTTTATAAGTTTCTTACCCTCCCTTTGAGAGAGCATAATTGTGTGCACTTGTGTTTCAAAGTAAGGTGATTGGTTAAACTTTGACATTTGCAAATAGTATCATACGTAGGTGCCATTTTGCCAAATTATCTGGACTTAATTAGAAGCTCACTGAAAACAATGCCTCATGTGGTGACAGGTTGACGAGTTTATCAACGAGGTAGACTGGAGACAAGAGTCCTTGCCGAATCTTCTGGCATACATGGCAAAGAAAGCCGCAGAGGTGGCACGCGAGCTTGCTTGGGAGATCCAAGCTACAGGCCTGCTCGATGCAACAGCTATTGCCGCAAAGGAGGCCTACTTGACTTGCAGGCCAGTGGCGAAGGACATGTTCATCAAGTATGAACCAGTGGCTGAGGAGTATGCTGTTTGGGCTTGGCATCTGTGCAAACAAGTCCCAGTCCTCTCGCAAGTAACTCAGTTAATGGTTCCAACCGCAGCATTTTGGGCTGAGAGGTACAACCAAGTGGTGTGCTTGACAGCAGAGAGTGGATTACCGATGGCTCATTACTTGCCATTGATCCCCCTTGAGAGGATCGCTCATGTGTTTGCTGAGGAAGCTGATGAAGATGGGCTTACAACCGTTCCCGAGGGCGGAATGACGGTGGCCTACTAGAGTACTAGTGTAATGTAGACATGTAGTGTAATCATGTAATGTAGATTGTTTTGTATGATAGTGTCATCTTTGTGCTAGAAGTTTTTCTGGAGGCTCTCGAAGTAGTCCTTTTTCATTGTATCTTGATCAGATAACTGACAATTACAGCACTTAGTAATGTAAATCTGCAGACATATCACAGCGTATCTTTAGATAATTGTTGATCAAAGTTTGTTCTCGACAAGCAGATCAGAATGTATTGTTATGGGGTGATGGGCGGGGAAGACAGGAAGGCAGGCTTGATTTTCAAGAAAAACTCGGAGCCTACAAAGCTGACAACATTGCAAGAGAATCCAACGTGCGAAATGACATTAACAACAAAGCAGATGGTAGTAAAACATGATTACTGATCAATTACTTAATGATTAAACTACTCTTTTCGAGAAAATTCACACTCAGCTCCACAGTATTTGGTACCCAACCCACCACTTAGCATTTTACTATTTGATATGTATGGAAAGAAGAGGAGATGAACTACAAGTGTTATCAAACTTGACAGTGGTTACATAATCAACTTAATTTTTCTTGTTTTAAATTTATTTTTTTGGCTTTAGCAGTAGTTTTGAGGATTTATGCATTATGCATACAAAGTGAAACACCCCTCAACAAGAAATGTGCATTTTTTTTAGACTTTGAATTTTAATTTTTCTTTAAACAAGAATGTATTGTTTGGCTATTGATTAAATTATCGAATTGAAGTTATCAAGTCAAATTGTCAATGTTGATAATGTATTGTTTTCTTTATGGGTTACATACTTCAAAAAATTATTAATCATAAGCATCGAAAAAAGTTAGTGAAACAATCATTTAGAATCTTAAACTCTACCATAAACCTGGGAAACCCATAAGTTCTAGAAATAGGTATTGTATTTTGAATCCAAGAGTACGGGTAGGATAAGGGGATGGAAAGAAATCAGGGTCCAATAGGGATGACAATTCAATCCGAATCCGAAGGAAAAAGTTCGATCCAAACCCGTTTAAAAAAACTCCGAGTCCAAATCCGATAAAAAAAAGTCCGAATTCGAATAGGAAATGGATCAGACTCGGATCTTGTACTATATCAAATTTTTTTATTTATAATTTATATGAAAAACTATTAATTGAATACAAACTTTTATTACTAGTGTTTTCCATTTTGTAAAAATAATTTTTCTTAATTTTAAAAAGGCTCATTATATAGCATTAATGCTTAATTAGAGGCTTTATCTTGATCAAAATTTCTCGAAGAAAACCCTTATTTTTTAATATCTTGTTTCTTCTTTATTCTTTTCTTAACCACCAATGTATTATTAAAATTAATCATAAATTAGCAAGTTTCTATCTTATATTCTTCCAAACAAATTTTTGTTATTTTTACTTAAACGATAGGATTAAAATGTTGACAGTGATGAAAAATGTCAAATATTATTGTGTTTTAGTTGCTCTTGTCTATCTACTAATCTTATTAATCTACGTTGTAACATATATTTGATCATCACCGTCATCAACTAATATTAACAGTTTATTAACATTTAAAAAGAGAAGTAGAGAACCCCAACATTTAAAATGGAGGATTTATCATAAAACTTGAGTGTCCCACATTAAAAAAAATTTAAGAGATAACATGAGATCATATATAAACCCCTACATTGGAAAAGAGAAGTTTATTAAAAACTTAAGTGTCCCACATTGAGAAAAAAAGTGGAAAATAGTATGAGAGAATAACTTTATAAACCTCTATATTAAAAAATAAAGTAATATTATAAACTTAAGTGTTCCACATTGAAAAAAATTGGGAATAGCAATGAAAACATAGCTATATAAATCAACTTGAGTTCAACTTTTGGTTTATCGGATTATAATGGAGGTTCGATGGATTGGGTCGGATTTGGAGGTTCAATGTATCCGATCGGGTCGGATTTAGACTCTATTATTTCGGACTTGGATTCGGATTCGGATCCAAAATAAATATCTGAAGGTGGATTGGAGTCGGATTTTGCTAGGTCCGACCCAACTTTGACCCATCGTCATTCCTAGGGCTCAAGTATAACTAGGCTCTACCTAGACCCTACGAATTGTCATCTTTAATGTTAGTGAAAAAAGGTGGAAGAAGGAAAATGATGGAAGATAAAGTATTTTACACTTGATCGAGAGTCAAGGACCTAGGTGGTCTTACATCTAGGGGTGGCAAAACCTGACCCAATCCGAACCCGACCCAAAAATAGCGGGTTAGGGCTGAGATTTTCGACATGAAAACTTAAATGGGTTGACACAAACCCAACCCGAAATTAAATGGGTTAGGTAAAGGTTGAAAATTCCAACCCAAAAATGACCCGCATAACCCGAAATTATTTTCGGGTCAAAATCAAGTCGAGTCAACTCGAACCCTACCTATATTAAGTAGATTAAAAAAAATTTACTTGGTCAGTCACCCATTCAGCCCAAATTAAACCCTAAAAGACAATTACACTATTACTACCAACTTGTCAGCCGTTTTATCTCAACCCTAAAAGTCTTCTTTTTCTTCAGCCACTATATTGAATAACCACATCTCACGAGTGGCAAAAACTAATCCGACCTAAAAATAACGGGTTAGGATTGAGATTTTCAACACTAAAACTTAAATGAATTGATACAAACCCGACCCGAAATTAAACGGGTTAGGTTCAGATTGGAGTTTTCAACCCAAAAACTTAAACGGATCAGATTCGAGTTGGGAATAGCTGACCCGAAAGTAGGTGACCTGAATACAAACCCGACCTATCCATTTGCCACCCCTACTTACATCCCATAACATAATGTTCTCTGTGTCCTCCAATTTTTACTTTATTTGACTTCTTACAGCCTAAAAATTTATATTAAAATATATCCAATAAAATTTTACTTAAATATATTATTTCTTATAACATAATAAGAATTTGTGGTCAAGTTTTATTTCTAACAATATAATAAGAATTCGTGGTCAAAGTTTTACAGACAAAATGGAGTACTACTTAGTATAATATTCCATCTCACCTAAATAACTGGCCACGGAAAATTAAGAAGACTTCAAGCATTGGCCAGAGACTTATCATCATTTAGCCACACGTAGAACCTGAGAATCAGTCCTTACATTCCATATATCCAAGCCATAGATAGATCCATGACAATTTCTTTCATCACGTAAGACTAAAAATTTGACAGAAGCATTATAAAGTATATATGACAAACGGAGAGAGGAAGAGAAGCTAGCAAGAAGTAATTTGTAAGAAATAAGAATAGCATTGATGGGAAACAACAAAAAGTCGATTTTGATACTCGTATTATTACACTGACAGCCCGCATATACTATGGAAGTAGGGAATATCCCAAAAGAAAGTGTTAATAATGATGAAACAAAGCCTTATTGAAGAGGATGATCTAAGTGACTCAAAATAACGACAAAAGTAAGCAATCATAATATGATCACCATTGCAAAAGCAAATGACAGACACCAAAAATGAAATACGGATTTTAGTAGACAGAGTAATTCTCACTCGCGTTAGGCCTGAATTTCTGATAGATGGCAAGAGCAATTGGAATGAGACCAGCATACGCAAGAGCTACATGATCAGAGCTGCTTGTCCTCACTGTGATCTGCCCACTCTGTTTGTTGTTCAAGGCGACGCGTACAGCTGTTTTTGTACCCCGCCCAACTGATATCTGGGACTGAAGGTTTGCTCCGATTGCCAAGTCCCCTCTCCATTTCATCAATGACAACACAAATGAGGACTGGTCTTGGCCAATTGGATAATCTGCTTCTCTGAGGCGTACCTCCAAATTAGCTCCATAGGCAGCATCTTTCTGAGAACGAACAGTTCCAGTGCTACCCACCAAAACTAACCTCTTGCCCAAAGCAATTTGATCTTCAAGTTTTACGCCAGTGGCCACATTCTCCCCCAAAAATGTAACAGATACTCCAGCAGCTGTCTTGTTCTTCTTCAAGTTTTTGAATTTGCTTTCCCCCCTCACAATGTAGGCAAGTTGCTTGCCGATAGTTTGAATATCAAAGCCAACTAGGCTAGAGCCATTTTCTCCATGCTTAGCCGAAACTGCAGAATCTACGTGAATGTTGAAGTCTTTCTTATCCTTCGTCACTTGCACAGTGACTGCTGCAGGGAAGCGTCCTGCGATTCCTAAGTTCTGCTCAACATTGACACCATCATACCCACAATCATGGTCCCAACCATGGGTGTCCAAAACTGGCCGAGCCAAGAACTGTGAAGTTGGCTCCAAGAATCGATATCGATAAGCTGGAGTGTCACTGTCAAAAGATGGCGGCAAAACCATGTCAGGCAATGGAACTGGTACAGCAGCTGGGGCACCATCATAATCCTCTGGCATCTCACTGAATTCATCCAAACTAGTTTTACTGTTCTTCATGTCCCTCACTCTTTTGAGCTCCTCTCTCCACTGCTTCCTCTGAAGAAGCTTCACTCGGTAATCATATTCCTCAAAGTATGCCTTCTTCTGCTCTCTGCTAAGCTTAGCAATCTGAGATTTCCTCAAAGGCTTAAATGGTGGGAGCTGATCATACTCATCTTCTTCTTCCTGATCGGAGTCAGACAAGTCATCCAAGTCAATATCAGAATCACCATTGTCACCACCCTGATCAGCTGAAAGTTTGGGATGGGTACGAGGCTGCAACAACGAAGATAACAAGTATGGGAGAGGAGGGGCACGGACACGGAAATTAAATAACTTCCGTTGATCCACAGGATCTTGAGGCTTTGTGGTCAAAGTTGCGTCGGCCAAGATTTTTAAAGAGTAGCATAGCAACATTAACTGTGGTCGCCACGCCTGACCATTAGGAAGTACCTTCAACCCTTCCCGGTTCTTCCGACATGCAGGGTGGTTCTCCACAAGGGATACAGGGTTCATCATGCCAAGATTCATAAAACGCAAATCACCAACAGCTTGACCAATAGACTGCTGTATAACATGACTACGCTGTCCCACAAACACCTCGTAGCCAATTGGAGTGCCAGCTGGGCCATCTGGAGGAGCACAAGCAGCATGAGTGAGAGTGAGTATAGTACTGCGCCAAATGGAAGCACCAAGAGAGTTGGTGATTGTCCTCAACATGGGTAGATCATTTAGATCTCTTGTCTGTGAATCCAGCCGATCCACATAAAGCGTGAGATCTGGAGGATATTTCTTGATGATCTTCTTTACAGAGCCCAAGACTTTACGGTTGAACCCTTGCTCCAATGCAGAAGATCTAAGACCAGGTGCATCAATGACCCTGATCTTGACCCCATCCACAATTCCACTAACTTCATTAACAGATGAGGTTTCAGGTTCAAAGGCATTAATCTTGAGCTTCTCTTCACCAAATATAGAATTGATGGTGGCACTCTTGCCAACACCACTTTTCCCAAGAACCAGGAGATTCAAAGAAAAGTCTAAATCATCTTTTCCCTCAGCCTCAAGTTGCATAGCAGTCTGTTTTGCGTTATCAAGAGTGAAGGATGGGACTGGCGTCCTTCCTGCAAGAATTGCTAGTTTATAAAGAACTTGTGATGATACAGACTGATCTACTGTCTGGCCAAGTCTTTGAACAAGCCTCAAGAACTTCACCCTCAATTCGTGTATCTTCTGCAGCTTCTTTTTGTCTTCTTCACTTAGGCTCTCCTCAGATGGAGCAGCAACACTAGGCGGAGCAAAGAAGTTGGAATTGCTTGCATTAGACGTAGGTCTCACTGACCTGAGTGATGTTCCCAAGCCAGCAGGACGTTCAACAGAGAAAAGGCGAGATCCATCTTGAGATGTAATAGTGATAGGGCCACCATCTGAACCAGCACTAGTTGCTGCTTTCAAAAGAGCAGCTAGTGCAGCAGAATCAATCAATTCCCTACCCTCCCCTTCCTCATCAGAATCAGCTTCTTCCTCTGAGTCTGTGACAACCTGTCCATCAATCATCTCAGAACGATTACCAGATACTAATTCCTCCATAAAATCTCTGGAAGAGATTTCACTCTTAAAGAACTGAGGCTCACTTTCACCATCAGAGCCTTCATCATCATGTTCCTCTTGTGGTACATGAAACCTCTCCTCAGCTTCATCTCCCTCTTCTGGGCTTGAAGTTTCAATTTGCTCATTAATCTGATCAGATGCAGCAGCTTGTACATTATCATCCAGAACATTCTCCTGCTCCCCACCAGAAACAACTTGTATTCCATCAGCAGACTCATGCTGCTTGGTTTCGTCAGCTACGGGATTAATTGCTTCGGGATTCTGTAGCTCATCAATCTCTACTAATGCAGGTGTTACTTCTTCATTCGCAGGGCCCTCTTTGTGCTGTTCCTCAGAAACATCAACAATCTGCAAAGGCAAACTTGTTTAGCAAAATCAACAATTCCATTGCAACTAGTTTAGCATAATTATCATAAAAAGTACTCACCTCAGATTGGTTTGCAAGAACCAGGGGCTCAAACTCATTGGCCAATGTCACTTTTTCACCAACAGGTGTTGTTTCTTCCTTGACTTCCATTTTCGACTCTGTTTTGGCTGCTCCATAGTCCCCATCAACAGCAACACCAGGTCTCATGGCCTCAACATCAACATTCACCTTATCGACAACAGAGTCTTCTTCCCATGTAATCTTTTCCTCATCAATTTCAACAGGTTCTTCAGCTACTGAATCTTCCACAGTTGAAGCCGAATCCTCAACAGCAGAAAATTCAACCTCTGCTCCAGCAATACCCGAGTCATTCCTTTCCTTGACTTCAGTTTTAGTTCCAGCCACCCCAGAATCCCCCACAACAGCCATTCCAGAGCTTGCCTCAACAATATCAACATTCACCTTATCAACAACAGAGTCTACTTCATCTGTAACCCTTGCCTCATCAGCTTCTACATATTTAGAGTCCACTTCATCAGTTTCTTCGGTAACAGAATCTTCCACTGTCACAGTAGATTCTTCGACAACAGTATTTCCACCCTTTGGTTCCAACTCCCCATAGTCTTTCCTTTCCTCTACCTCCCCAACAACAGCAACTCCAGACCTAACAGCTTCGCCAGCATCAACCTTTATCGAGTCCACAACAAAATCCCCCTCATCAGTCAACTTCACCCCACAACCCTCCTTAACCGACACAGCATGCACAACAGCAGGTTCTTCAACAGAAGTCTCCTCCATCCCTACCTCAAACTCAGAACCCACCTTCTCTTCCTTATCCTCTTCAACAGCATCCACAAACTCAACTTTCGGGTCCTCCTCTTCTCCCGCCCCAACAACAGCATCCACAATCTCAACTTTTGAGTCCGGCTTCTCTTCTCCCATCCCAACAACAGCAATCCCTGACCTCATAGCCTCAACAACATCAACATTTATCGAATCCACAACAGTGTCTCCCTCATCATTCATCTCAACACCACGAATATCCGAACCATTTTCTTCCACTTTTGACCCCTCCACCCTCACCTCACCATCATCCCCCAACTCCTCCTTCGCCTCCTCAAAGGCCTCATCCTCCTCCTCATCCTCATCCAAAACCGTAACTCTAGGAGCATTCTCAACCCCATCCCCCACCTCCTCCTCTTCACTATCACCCTCAATCTCACCCTCATCATCATCCCTATCATCAGACACCTTTGCAACGGGAAAACCCGACCTTGCCCCCCGAACACCGGGAGAACCCAAACCCTCAATTCCATCAACCCCACTAAACTTCCCGATTGTTTGACTATCTGGGCCAGCCAAAGGAGTCACAAAATCCTCCTCCTCATTCACATAACTCCCATTATTAGCAAAACTACTGCTAATACTACTGTTACTGCTCTCATTACTACTCGTAGTAACCGAATTCTTCATATTTTCATTAATTTTATTAATTTTTATATCATTTTCAACATAAAATTCGTCATCAAATTCGTTTATATCATCATCATCGTCATGAGAGGGTAGAGCGCGGATACCTGAGGATTGCCGGGTGTAAAGCGACGCCTTTTCCGTCAGGGGTTCGGGCAAGGACTCCATTGATTAAAAGGAATTAAATTTTGGGGGCAGTTCCTTCAACACGAAGATTGAAGGAACGAGGGAAATTGAATTGGGGGTTTAGGGTTTATCGAATTTGGAGGGTGGGATTGAGGAGAGTGAAGAGAAGAGGAGATGAAATGAAATTGTGTAAAGGAACAGAAAGGAAGATAAGGTAAAGGGAGACTAAGGGATTATACACGCAGCTCTTGGGCCTTCCGTCGTATGTTGACTACTCTTAGAGATATTACTGCAACTAAATTAATTTATCCAACTACTTCTAAAATTAGGTCTTATATAAGGGTGTCAAAAACTAACCCAGTCCGAATCTAATATGTTTATAAAGCAATCCGATCAATTAAATGGGTCAATCGATCCAATCTGATCAATAAACAGGTTGGGTCGGTTGGAATTTCTAACCCGATTTCAATCTGACCCGACCTGTTTATTTTAATGGTTTGTTTTTTATATATGAGTCAAATTTAATTAGTGTGGGTCATATACTCAAGTCATAATTATCACCACTCAACCATAGTTTCTATTTTTTATTTGCATTCTGCCTCTTCACTCTTAGTTTTCAATTTTTCTTTTTTCATCTCTTCGTGTCTTCTTCTTGAATTTTTAGTGCTCTCTACCTCTTCATGTCGGCTTCAACAAGTTCATCGTTTCTAATCAATTCGGGTTATTTAATAATTTTAATGGTATTTTTTAATTTCGTTGGATTAACTCTACATTATTTGTAAGAATTGTTAATATATGATATACAGATCTAAGTTGTAACAATGGTGGTGTGTGTATGGCATCTCTTATTGTGAGTTTGTAACGTGTGTCTATGTGTTGTTTGGGGAGTAGTAGTGTGTCATTGGATTAAATCTACATTATTAGTAAGAATTACTGAATTACATCTCTTATCATCATGCTTGTGTATGGGATTGTTCAATTAGGAAAAGACGAATAGGTCAACATGGGTTGTTGTTCGATTTGGGGAGTAGTGTATGTGTAATATTGTGTATTGTGTCCAAGGATTTGATTGGAAAAATTAAAAACTCAAATTACTTTAACTTATCAAATAGGTTATGTCGGGTCAACTCGAATCCATAGCGGGTTAGGTTAGGTTGAAATTTTTAACCCATTTAATAAACATGTTGAGTTTGAGTTTGGATACGATAATCATTGGAAATCATTGATGAAAAAGGGGAGAAAGTATTTGTTTATGAATAAGGGTACATCTTAAGATTCGCAACACAATTAATCATGACTACGTATGTCAAAAAACAAACAAACGAAAAAAATCCATGATTATTATATTTCAGTATTAAACTAGTTTTCAGATTGGTATATGGAATACTAACTAAGTAATTATATTGTATATTGATTGACTCATTTGTAATTGTTCCACTATTCTTCCTTAGACATTTGGTCAAAAGCTCTTACAATCTAGTGCATGTTTTTCATTCTTGCTTGCATAACTTTTAAAAAAAATTTAAAGCTCAATGAGATATTCTCATGGCCTGAAGTCTTGAATCTTCCTTTAATTCTTGAATTCGTCATGAAAGGTTTTCAAGTTTATGGTCTTAGGAAAGAAAATTTATTACACAACATATATATTATTGGTAAATCAAATTAATCAATCAAACTCGCCTCACCTTTATCTTGCCTAAATTTATAAGGATCAATCAAATTAATCAATCAAACGCAGCATATATGCAATTTGCTATCTTACTATTTGTCACGACTTAACATGTTGTTTGTGTTACTCTTTGCTTTTGCCATGTCGTATTTCGTTCGCAAAACCTTTTTAAGTATAGGAATTAAAAATCTTTGCCACTCTTGACTATGATAAATTGACAATCAATTGTCCAAAATAAGGGATTTCAATATATCCTCGTAATTCATTTGGTATATGGTCGTATAATAGAAATTATTTTATGAGATATTTTGTCACAAGAATCTTATATCAATATCCATGATAGTGATATATTAATTTCTAGCATATGATTTTCTTCACAATCTGTTGTTTATGAATCAAGAGCCCCATAACCATGGATATATACATGAATTTTTTTTTATAAAATTAATTATGATACAAATTCGTTATCATTTTCAGAGTTTAATAACACTTACTAATCTAGCCTGTAAGGGCCAAAACTAAATATGCATCTGATATGCTAAATTAACAACTTAATTAATGACGGGTTGTTATCTCAATTTAAAGTATCCTACCAGTCTGATTCATGCATGTACACTAGCCACTAGGAGTAGTTACCCTAAATAAGTATTTGCGTATGTAGAATATCTTCTAGGAACGTTGCTTCCAATTCCCATACTCAACCAAATACAACTGGGTACTTTGAGGAGTATAAAATTTCTCTAAAGTACTACTTCTATTTTTTTTTTTTTTAAATTCTATTTGTTTTTGTACAGACCTCAAGTTATACTTAAAACTTAAATATTTTCGTAAGTTTGTAAAAATTATAATAAATTGACATTCGTATGTGTAAAAACCACTACATTATTATTTCTTATATATTAAAGAGAATTTATAGTCAAACTTTAACTTTAAAATCTAAAATAGAAAAAAAAATTAAATATGGGAAAAATGCAAGTAAACTTGGAAAGTATATAAACCCGCTTAATTTTCATGGATCTGTCCTAAATTTATTAGGAAAATTGACCTTGATGATTTTTCTTACTCTATTCTCTGACAGACAAGAGCTGCAATTTGGTGGATTTATGTGCAGAAGAGATAAGGTATTGCATCGAGCTCATTTTCATTTGTTAGTCTTGAATTTTGGTCTCTAGTGTTGGATTACTCTCTAGTTTCTACTAAAAAACACTTCATAAAACTATTGCGTGTGGAATTGTAGTCCTCTGATTTCCTCATCTTATCGTACATTTAGAATTGGCTGATTCACAAGTTGCAAATCTTGCAAACGTGACCTTCGTTTGGCTTTGTGTGCATATCCCTAGAAAAATCTACGTTATCTCAATTACGCTAAGCCAATTGCAAATCTTTTACCGGCTAATAATATTATTACGGAGTGGAGCGGTTCAAATAGGAGGAGTCTATTAAAGACTTTTAATCAGTCCATTTATAAAAGGTCTAATTAGTTATGTGTTTAATTAGATCAGTCTTTTAAATGATCATGTTTTATTGGATTTTTAATTTATCAAGTCGGGTCAATAATGAGTCAATAGTGTCCAAGATTTTTTAACACTATTAAAGAAATGAATATTTCTCACTTACTTGTCAATAGTCTTTTGCCAAAATTGAAAGTGATACAAGCAAATTATCATCCTTCATTGATATAATTATACTCCCTTTAGACCGATCCGACCTATATTGTATCTTTTTTTGCTCGGCCAATTTTGCATTTTCTTTGTCCCGGCCCAATCCAATTCGTTTTGTATGGGACATTTATCGGCTTTGATCCAATCCAATATACAAGTCTATTATGGGAGTTCGTCCCTTAAAATGCACCTTTTTGCTCATTTTGTGTGCATGCATGTTTGCTTGAGGGAATCAAAAGTACATCGGTTATGATGTAATATTTTCTGATTATAAAATACCGATTATAGCATATTATCTTCTTATGTTGCATGCTCAAGGGGGTTAAAGATCTGGAGATTATATATTGTACCATCTCTAAATCGAAGGCCCGCTTAATTTGAGATTTTATTATTTTTTAACAGAATAGTCTATCATTTTCTAGTGGTGGTCACCTTTTTAAAAGAGCAAAATTGTATTCCTGATGGATCACGTTAATGCTCTGCTGAGTAAGAAAAATTGTACAAGGAATGCTGAAAACTCTAGACAAGTAATTACATGATTGGAAGTATTCTTGATACATGAAGTTAATTGATAATCTAAGATGGAATGGGTAGATAGAGACTTCTTTGTGAAACAGGGTGATTAGTGACTTTGCCTGTTTTATTATATACTTCCATTCTATTATCTCTGATAATCGATCAATTACAAAAAAACAATAGCATTAAATCTAAACGAAAAACTGAGAAATGCACATAAAGTCAGCAAGAATGTAGATGAACTAAAAGCTTTGTTTTGGGATAAAAAGAGAAACATCACATCATTCACATGTAATTTTGATCTCAGTCATTTAATTTAAAGACAGAGGATTAGGTTTCGAATTTTAAGCGCACTATACATACACCCACAAAATACAAAGTGTTATTTTTGGATATAGTTTGTTTAATAAATTGTCATCCAACATCTATACAAAAATCTGAAATCGACAAATAGATAACAACATTGAATCAAATAAAGGTATTCTTTTATCAAACTATGGTCGTTGAGAAAATCTTACCTCGTACAATATCCTCTGCACATATTGCTGAAATACACAACTTTTTTTGAAAAGATACTCTAATGATTTGTAGTAATTGCAAGGATTACTTCCACTTGATCGATTCCATATGATTGTATCCGAAAATTAATAACTTTTGTGATCCTAGATAACTCTTTGCAATCAACGAACGGAATTCACAATACTCCACTAGTACTATAATAAACTCAATATACTAAATTAAGCTTACGTAGGAGCATTCACTAAACTTCAATGATGTAATTTTATTGAAATCAACAAACAAACATAGACAAATTGAAGAGAAAGGGTCATTAGTAGCTAAATTTCTCCCCCAAAAAAAAGGTCTATTTTTGGCATAGGGAATTATGAGAGTTGAAAACTCTAGAGAAAAAAAGAGGATAACATATGTTGTCTTACAAAAACAAAGTATACTACTTCGAATAGTATTTAAGAATAGACGTAAGTGCAATGTAAGGATAATTCTATGTTTATAATATTTTAATTTTGTAGTGAACTGCTATAGCACATGCTAAAAGTCTTAAAATTCAAGAGTAATCACTCGGGTTTTGTAAACTACTATAGGATTCTTTTTCCATTGCTGATATACATTAACGATTGAATAAATTGATACTCCCTCCGTCACATAAAAAAAGCCCCAAATGTTAATATTTGCTTTATTAAGAAATAGCCAAAGTACATGTAAATAGTGGGCCCTCTAGGCAATCATTACTTGATTAAGGCATAGCTAAATGGATTGAGGAAGTGGGATTTGTCCCTTAAATCTAGCCGAGTGTTCAAATTTTTTTAGGGAAAATTTGATTTTTCCCACCAAATTTAAAAAGTTATCAAAACATTCAAAATTTTAGAGGGAAGCTGTACAACCATCCCGTTATAAATGGGGTCTTAGGAGAGAGAAAATTAACTCCATATTCAACTCAAATACAAAGGCAAACGACCAAATGGAATCAAATATTTTTACAGCAATCGATTGTGTAGAACGATCGAATGCGAGGCCCGACTCTCTCAGAAATGTGTCATCACCGAGAGTATCTGTAGAGCTGTCAATTGGAAACATTTCCAATAATTTCAAGGAGTCAATGCCAGCACCATCAGAGGCAATTGAGAATCATCAAAGACAGCCAGTTAACACCACGAACCAAACAGCATGGGCCATTGAGTGGGACATCATTAATGGCAACCAGTCAACAACAATAACCACAGAGGCAGCATGGGACATTAATGGAAACAACACATCCTTAGCCAACACATTCACACAGGTTGTGAATTTGATGTCCCCAATGGAAACAACATAGTAACACAACCATACAACCTCAGCCAACACAACATTAATGCACCTGCATTTTATGTAGCCAATGGAAACAACTCAGCAAACTCACAGAGTAGTCAGCTACCAGAAGACACACCAAACTCATAGAGTAGTCAGATACCACAGCAACACAGATTGCATGAAGCACCACAGAATCAAAACAGGGGGCTAAGAGCCAAAAGGATAGATCTAAGTGAGGAGGAGAGGTTACTATGCATAGCACAAATACTGGAATACAACAAGCAATTAAAGGTAAAACATGGTTACATTTCATAATTGGCTGAGCAGTGGGACTGTAGCCGTTGGACCATACAACGTCTGTGGGCAGAGGTAAAGAGCAATATCAAGAACCAAGACAACATTAAACTAAGCAAGAATTATAAAGGACGTGTTGGTCCAAAAGGTAACACACTTGTTACAGAGGATCTTTTGTCAGTTCCATTAAAAAATAGGACCAACATTAGGTCCTTAGCTAGATCATTGAACATTAGCAAAAGTGTTGCCCACAGATTTGTGAAGAAGGGTTTAATCAAGCGACATATCAATGTAATGGAGCCTACATTAACTCCGCAAAACAAAGTACAAAGACTGGAATGGTGTTTGTTCCATTTGGTTAATTTGAACACAGCTCCAACATTTCAAGATATGTATAATACTGTGCATGTAGACAAAAAATGGTTCTACATGTCCAAGGCCACACAAACATTCTACCTAGCCCCCACTGAAAACGAACCTTATAGGCATAACAAATCAAAATGATTCATCAACAAAGTAATGTTCTTAACAGCAATAGCTAGGCTACAATTTGCCGAGGATGGGAGTGTCATATTCGATGGAAATATAGGTTGTTGGCCATTTTCAGAAGAAGTACCAAGAAAGAGAAGGAGTGTCCATAGAATAGCGGGGACAATGGAAGTTAAACTAATACAAAGAATTACACAAGATGTCATGAGGTCTATCTTCATCACAAAGCTAATCCCAGCTATTAAAGCAAAGTGGCCCTTAGGATCACAGGGATCAATTACCATACAACAAGACAATGCAACTCCTCATATTAATAAGACGGATTTAGTGTTTGAAGCAGCAGCTAACACAGATGGGTTTCATATGAAACTAGTCTCACAGCCACCTAATAATCCAGATACTAATGTGTTGGACTTGGGGTTTTTCAGAGCAATTCAGGCAATACAACATGATCAAGCACCAAGAACAATGAAAGAATTAGTGGAAGCAGTGCAACATGCTTATGATGTCTTTGAACCGAGGCTAATCAATCATGTATTCATAACATTACAATGTGTCATGATAGAAATAATGAAGACAGGGGGTGGTAATAATTATAAAATGCCACACATTGGGAAACAGAGGCTGGAGAGGCTGGGTATGCTCCCAAATTTAGTGGAGGTACCAAAAGTCATAGTGCAAGATTGTGTCAACTCATTAGTCAATGGAATAGTGCACACAGAAGAACATGCACAACATGGAAGCACGAGATAGCAAAGTACTGCTTATATGGCACAAGAAGAGGCAGCAAACATAGATGAAGCTCAAATACCAAGTAACATGGAGATTATGAACTTACTAGATGAGTAAGCTTACTGTAATATGCATGTTGTTTTTTGGGAAATGCATAATAGTTAATGTAAGTACTCTAATATTTTGTAAGATAAGGGCTTTATTTTGTTTCTATATGAATGCTTACTATATAAAAGATGCATAACAACTATTGTACAAAACCCTTTCAAAACCTAATACACAAAGATGCCCTCTCAGTTATGTTTTATTTTCAGCATATATATATAAGCACATAAGTACAAGTTGTCAATTTAACATCAGATTATGTGTAGGAGGTTGGAGGTGGCTTCATTAGCAACACTAGTGAACAACACAGATAAACACACATTCAAGGACAACTCATTCATCATCGAGATTGAGACTCTCAGATTTAAGTTTAATTTCATTGTTTTTCTGTGTTGCACTAGATATGTATGACACTATACATGCCAATACCTACTTACCTCACACATAAACAGATGGATCATCAGCTAGCAATTGTGCAAAATATTTTTAAGAGAACACTCCTTCATCATTGAGGGCATATGCTTACAACAAACCAGTCAAACCATGCATACCACACACATAAACACATACAAACCAGGAAAGCAACATGAATAATCCAACAACACATACCAAACAACAACAGATCCATAAACCAGAAAAATACTCACCCAAACTAACAACGAACCACATATTGGCACGAAATAAAATCCCAACATGCTTAAACATACCAACCATGGTCAATAACCCCCAAAAAAATCAACACCAATGACCAATAATGCCAACAGAATATTAATAAAGAAACAACAGAGCAAAAATAACAAACAACAGAGCAGCAATAACCAAACAACAGAGCACCAATAATCAAACATGCTAGGTTATAATGAAACAACAGAGCAGAAATAACCAAACAACAGAGCGTTTGCAATCAAACATGCTAAGTTATAATGAGACAACAGAGAAGCAATAAATAAACAACATATCATCTATAATCAAACACGCTAGGTTAGAATGAAACAACAGAAAAGGAATAACCAAACAACAGAAAAGCAATAACCAAACAACAAAGCATCCATAATCAAACATGTTAGATTATAATGAAACAACATAGCAGAAATAACCAAACAACATAGCATACTTATTTTACTTTCAGGATATATGTAAATAGCTGACAGAATGATTTAAATCCATGACATATGTAATATAGCTGACAGAATTTAGAGAAATCGGTTTCCCTTTTTCCTTGCTTACATTGTGTCCTACCTATACTCAAATAGCTATATGTTCATAATGTATTTATGGTATAATACCTAAATAACCCTAATACTAGCTCACACAAAAAACACTCAAAGATTGAGTCCTTTTTCATACTCATAGAGGCAAGATCACATGCAATCCAAGATTCATAGACAAGAGAGTATATTCAATTGTTGATCCCCTTTTCTGCTTTACTTATTGCTTAAAGATGACACATTATTTGGTCCTCTTCGGTGGAAAAACCATTATATAGCACACAATAGATTGCATAAATAAATCTATAATGTAGCACACAAATTGTATCACAAAACAACACTAAAAATCGTATCACATTGCACAAAACAAATCCAAACTAATACATAAAACATAAAAAAAAACCCAACTCATGAAAACATCAAAATTCAACTGTCCAACACCAATAATGAACAAAAGCAGGAAACATGGACTAGTTAAACATATCTATAGCAAGAACGAACCAAGTAGGCCATCGATACATTTAAACATGGAACCCAACACACAGAAAATGACCGAAAAACATGGAACCCTACACAAATGGAACCTGCTAAGCCAACATACATAAACATGAAACAGAGAAACCACAAAAAAACATGCAAAAACACAATCACACGAACAAACCATCAAAAATTAAAAAAGAGTAAAAGAGAGTAAGAGATTACATCCCTATAGCTTCTTGAAGTAATGGGGCATGAGTAGTTTGAGCATGTCGTGACTAGGTCCGGGGTGGTAGCCAGGAGGTAACCACTCCTCCTCCTCCTTCTTTACTTCGGTATTCCTGACTTCAGTTATCGGATATCCTTCACTGGCCTTTGGAATGTCCAAATTGAGTCCTTTTTCATACTCATAAAGGCCCCACTCAAGTCTCATTTCTGCCCTCCTCCGTTGACGCCGACGATATTCCGGGGTGGACCACACCTTCTCCGGTGTCTCGTGGACAACGAATTTCGGCGGCGGTAGAAATGAGTGAGGTGTGTGGTGAACCGGCGAAGGGAGAAATAATGGAGGAGTACAAGCAAGGGTAGGAGGAGGGCTTTAGAGACTTCTTTTCGGAGTAATAGACAGATGAGGAGGGGATCTTACCGGTGCAAAGCCATCCCCAGTAGCCGTCGGAGACAAAGGAGTGTCCGGTACAAATTCCGACCACTCTTCACAAGAGTCGGACCAGATCTCATCAGACATCGTGTGACAGTCACAATGAAGATGAGGGAAGGGTTCGTAACCCTAAAACCGCCCAGAACGGAGGAGAGTTCAACGACAAAGTGGTGGAGAGCAGTGGGGATATGGGTAAAGTACACATCAAAATGATCAACAAAAGGAGATCTTTATTTTGGTGTGGTTTTTAATCGAAGATGCGCTAAGATGAGAACAAGATCTAGGGTTTTCTCTTCGACAAAAAGGGAGAACTTGAGAAATCAGTAGGAAGATCAGAAGAGAGGAAGTGAGGCAGTGTCATGAGTAGGCTAGGTTAGGGTTTGGAGGGAGCAGTTAATAAGGGAACACGCGTATGTGACACAATCTGATCCGTAAACGTGTTGATGGGTACCATTAATGACCATGTTTACAGGGCTTAATAATAGCCCAAACGTTACCTTAAATGGAAATGGAGCAAACTTTACGGGACCTCCTGCTAAGGAAAACGGGACTTTTTTATGGGACGGAGGGAGTACAATATAACCAGCTTAACAAACATGTAATCCAAATCAAACTCTCATATATGATTCTACAAATTTCCAAAGTACTCAAAAAATACTCAATGGCAATAGTGCGTATATAAAGGGGTCAAGGAGATATAAACTATTTCTACCGAAATCGACTAATGAGACCACACATATGACCCTTTTGCAGATCTTCGAATAGTTTTCGGTTTAGTGGTAACAAAACCTTGACATTTTGCTCAAGCTCATGATCAACGAATGCAATGACCGAAATTTTCATTATATTCACAAGTTTTATAAAGCAAAACACCTAGCAGCAAAAATGGCACTCCCAAAAAAGAAAGGTAACGTATACAAGAATTTGGCAGCGCCACTTCCTTTAAAAGAACCCTAAAATACATGTATCTACATTTCCAGATTTTGCCAATAACTCGGATGTGATTCTTTCCACTGCTTAAGAACAATCTTTTTACTACATAATCATTCACCAATTATAAGATTAAGGATACCGGTTTTTCACCTTTTGCACTAACCCTAGTTCTTTTGCACATACTCCACAAACAGATAACAAGTATAAGATTAAGGATATTGGTTTTTCACCTTATGCACTAACCCTAGTTCTTTTGCACAGATTCCACAAACAGATAATTTGTGGGAGCAAGGCATTTATCATAGATCACAAACGAAGCCTGCTAGTGTTTCCACCTCCACAACACAATCAAGACAACAAAAGTGAGGATCATGCCAGCAAATTTTATCCAAGTATCTACACGGTTTCGCCTCTCAATCAACCGTAGCACTGAGTTGGAGAGCCCTACTGTATTCAAAACGTCAAGTAACTTGCGATGTGCACTCTGCAACAATGAAATCATGAAGAGAATCAACAATAAAGCAATGAAGGGAATAGAGTTTTTACACTCATATCTTCTAAAGTTATGGGGTGGACAAGAAAATTCATAGCTCATACACTAAACATCAAAATTACCCCAGTAGGAACATATGCAACAACAGGGAGGCTGTTTCCAATACAGTTTTTACACAAGCAGCTAGTAAGACTTGCAGAAGAGCTGCTGTATACACTTTGAAGGGAGCAGTAAAGGATATATATGCAGCATGTGCCAAAAGGGTCAAGAAGAAATATTGTGGGCTTGTGGCTAACTTCCCATAGGAAGTTTTCCAGCAAGAAAACTATAGTTCCACTATGGCACTATGCAATATTTGCCATGTCAAAAGGGAAAGAAAAGACTTGAGCATATAACTTACTACCAAACTAAGCTTAAGGTTTTCTTAAGCCATAACTTATCTCAACTTTACATTACTTATATGTCCTTGGTAAAAATACATCTCAAATACTTGTCTTCTTCTCCACCCTCTGGTATCATGTAAATAACTCCGATTATGCACAGAAAATTAAGGGGAGAAGACGAAGATTTAATTTTTCATGAAGCTGGAAATTACAGAAAAAAATGATAGGCAAGTTTTCGGTAGCTTGTACACTCCCAATGACTAAACCAACTCTTTAAACAATTCCCATCATTCAACATACCATTTCTAATTGATTCCCCCTATGTATAGATAACTATGCTCCCTTCCTCAAGCTACCAGATGCATTCTCTAAAGTATCCCCTCCCTAATCCTGATGCATTACATAGCACTTACTTTATCTTCTCCTATGTTCATAGGTTTACTAACTGTGTCTGCCTAACCTTACCCATTCCAAAAATTATCATCACCATCATTCATAGCTCATCCTCCACCAGACCACCACAATCCATCATTTCTCCAACCCCTGTCCATTCACTCCTTATCAACCCCCTCTGTTAACCACTAACACAGAACCTTCTAATAAATTTAACCAAAAACCTTAAGCTCACTGATGTGCCTAAGCTGAAAGCAAGGACTCTATTAAACTCCTTCAAGTTTTCAACCGCCATCGGATTGTGAAAGAAAATGATGTAGTCCATAGACAAAATAATGAGCATCATTGAAGCTCGGTTATTTAGAGTTGTTGGCTATCTACAGTTCACATCCTCAATATGACCAACTTTGAATATAAAAACAGTTTCAAAGAGGAAAATTTATCCATCAAAAAGAATGTAATTTTATATAGAGTCAAAAGGATGTGATACCCTCCTAAGAAAAATCACTACAACAAAATGATCTGCCTACCAAGCATTACAACATCTATAGAAACACCAAGAAGAACCAACCACGTGGTGGCAAAAAGGGAAGAAAGGTAAGCACTCTAGCTGCAACAGCTCATAGTTTTACATCCTATACTTCCAGATACCATGATGGCAAACCCTATTTCAGCTCCAGCCACAAAATCCGAAAAAATTATTTAACAAGCTAATCGTCAAATTCATTTTCTTACACTTCAATATTACCATACTACCTCTGTCTCACATATGACAACTCTCTCAACTCTCAAGTGAATTTTGTGATCTTTGACCATCATAAATACACTGTGTTAAAGAATACACTGTGTTAAAGACATAGTAGTAAAGAGTTGCATGTTATATAGTTTGAAACGAATTTGATATCTAACAAACAGACCTTTTAAAGGTACATATCTGTACTGAAACCCATAAAAAACAACAATAATAACTGCATCCATATCAGTAGCATGAATCAGAGTGTGTGTGTGTGTGTGTGTGTGGGGGGGGGGGGGGGGGGGGGGGGGGGGGAAGAGGTTCAGTACATTCAAAAAGTTTTATCTGTGTTCAATAGTTCATTGTACGCTAAGTCAACAGAAAGACATAAGGTCAAAACATGGAAGAGTAAACAAAGCAAGCACATACGATATACAGCTCATGGAAAATATCCAACCGCTATGAACTGTTTTCTTTCTAAATTACTGCATATATAACATTAAATGCACACAAACTCTGTATTTTTTACAGCTATTTCGTGCATGATTTTATCAACAAAGGTGTAGCAAAGCAACTTCAAGATTCAACATAACAAAGCTCATATCATGAAATAGAATATGTAAAAAGTCCATCAACAAAGCGGAAACTCAGGAGTTCAAGAGAAGTACCTTCATGCTTTCTCTTTGCTCTGCAAACTTTGTAAGGATGGCCACCCCAGTTGAATAAGCATCTTCTAACATCCTTGAGGAATTATGAGCTGACTGCCTTGCTCGTGCTTCATCATCAAAGATTCTTAGAACATGAGAAGATTCCCCATTCTAGAACATGAAATAGCCAGATAAGAAAGTGAGGTAGAATAAAATGAAAACGGAATATGAATGAGTAAAGTGATCATGTTCAGAAGCTCCAGTCTAGGCTAGAAGAAACTTGCATACCACTCCTCCCAGCAATTCTGTCCTCTCCTTTGCTTCTTGCATCCGTCTTTGGTTTCTCATAAAGTACTTGTCCAAACTTTCTTTCAATGAATAAGCCTCTTCAGCAACTTGTTCAACCTTTCTGATCGTCCATAGCATAAAATTATGTTCAGTATGTAAAGATGCTAGTTAGGAAAATAGCCAGACACGAAGTAAACTTTTTCTAAACAACCGAACAGATACAGGACTAGGTCTCAAACTGCTTATCTGCCAAAGAAAAGAGCTCTAACGAAATAAGGCAGCATTATCTTGCATAAGCCTCGTGATAATAGCAATCTCAAATCTCAATCTGCGTAATGTATCATAGCAAAAGACACAAAACAATCTCAAATATCAATCCGTGCAACATATCACAGCAGAAGACACAAAACAATCTCAACTTCAATTCTGAATTACTCTGCCTCCACGAGACTCACTCCTCACAAAACACCGATACTCCCAAGTCTTAATTCCCTAGTCCTAAATCCTAACCTTAACCTGTCACAGACTCACTCCTCACACCTCACTCTCCATTTTTCTGCAGCCGACCCCTAGTCCCTCACTCTCAAGTCTCACTGCATCTTATCGCCCAAACCGCAATCATCGGTGCCTCACGCATCTGACAAACTCCAAAATCCCTCGTCATCTTCATATCCCTCCATTTGGGTCATCATCATCTGAATTTGTATCCCTCCTTCCTATACTAAGAAACAAATTTGACTTGTCACCCCAATTTTTTCTTATCTTTCCAATTCCTACATATTGGCACACTTATTAGTGAATAATTAAATACAAAAACTCAAAAGTACTAGTTTTCTATGATTTTTCTATGAAAAGTTGTGGGTAATTTCAAGAGCACAACCTTTTCTCTTTCAATTTTCTGGGTAATTTAATTCATTTACCAATTCCCTATTCTTGTATTTTCACTTATTGAATTCCGGGAATTCCTAGCACTTTTCATGTTTCGCTTTGATTTGATTTTGCATAATTATGATTGTAATAATGATTTTTCAAAGAATGTGTAGTTGACCATGTTGTTGTGCTGCCAATTTAGGTTATTGATTGAAGCGGTTATATGAAATGAACTTGATAGATTGTGAGACTAGTAGAGGAATTGTTAAACTGATTGATTGAGCTAAATTCTGATAATTTCAATAAAATTGATCACGGGGCTTCGAAAATCTGTTTTTTTTAACGTATCTTTGTTTTTGTTTTTTTTAAACTGAAGTTTTTATAATAAAAAATGAAATTCAAGGAGGGCCTCAAGCCAAGACGAACAAACCATCTAATTAATGAGCTTGAGTTGGAGGTCAAATTTAAGAGGTCATGGGGCATTGAGCTTCAAGCTCAAGCCGAACTTGGTATATTTTAAATGAGCTCAAGCCGAGCCCACTACTACTCAGATGATTTATCATCCCTACATTCACCAATGGGATTAACACACTATAGTGTCAAAAAAAGCAATAACAAATTGGAGCAGATGTTAGCTTCAATTATGCCACATCATAGTAAACCTCAGTGCTACTCAACTTCAAAATATAAATACATAAGCAAACATAGTACTACCGATCAATCTTTTTTCGAGAAGTAATATATAGTATGTACACAGCAGAAGAGACATGATAATCGCAAATCTGAAGAACTCGCCTCCAAATGACAAACACAAATCTGAATAACTCACCTCCAAATGACAATATCAACTTAATTTCAAGAGAGTTAAGCTAAATTGTGCATCATACTAAAGCAATAACCAATTGGAGCCAAAGCTAGATCCGAGTACGACTCAAATAACCGAGTTCACATGTATAATAGTTAGATATCTACATAACTTATCGTTCTAACAACCAAAAGCAGCAAAATCAAAATTTCAAGATCTTCGCGCCTCATCCAATTGTAAGAGTTCAAACATCAAATTGCAACACAATTCTGGCCAACTATGCAATTCCGAATCATTTCAAAAACAAACAAAAACAACAAAATAAATCCGAAATCAAGAGCAATTGAATGAATTCCAGAAACCCTAGGAGTGAGAGAGGACCTTTTCCAGAGATCGCGCTGTGATTTAACGGCCACAGAGCGCCAAAGATGATCCATATCAGAGCAAAGGGAGTGGAGCAGCGAGATGTCCTTCTTCATATCGAAAGCGAACTCCGGCGACACCACAGAGGAGGCGGAGGATACGGAGGTGGAGGATTCGAGGCGCTCGAGTCTCTCTAGCGAGTCTCTGATCTTCAATTGTAGTCTCTTCGCGGTTTGGTACACCTCGGATAACGTCGTTCCTCCACCGCCGGATACACCTCCGGCACCGCCTACAACACCGTTCATTGATTTTGGGCGTCAGTGTTTCCGCAAGCGATCGGGAATTGCTGGAGTTGTTGGTTGTTCTCTTTCCTCACTAAGCGATCATTTTTCACTTTTTTATACTATACTCCGCAAGTCCGTTAACAAGATGGTTAAATTTACATTTTTCCAGCCACCCTTAATACTTTTACGGAGTACAAATGTAGAATTTACAAACAATGAATTTTGAATGTTTTTATCTTTGGTTAGAATTTTCGTTATTTTGGAAGTTTTTGTTTCTGAAAAGTCTCTCGAAGGTTCTAATGTATCACTTCCCAGTGTTATTACTTCTCCATGCAGCCATTGACTCTCACAAACAATCCACCCATTGCTTGAAGCATGGCATTGGTCTGTACCGTTGTCACCAATTTCATATTTCGTATACTTGTCAACAAACTACTTAGGAATAAGTAAAATCACAAGAGAGAATTTTCATGAGAAAATCTTCGTAAGCCAAATAAGAAGAAAAATCTCGGCCATTAGGGATTTTAACTAAAAAACTTTACACTATAATCAACGACCCCTAAGTACAAGTGTACAAGCTATTAACATTTAAACAACAATTATAATCCTTATTGATTCACTCGAATCCTCTCTTTCTCTATTCGTATCTTCGTAAAGCTATTACATAACAATAACTTCACTCAATAATCATGTATCACACAACACAAAATTACAATTATGTAACTTGTTTAACTCTAATGCAGGTAGAATATCGAATATCAAGGAATTCAAGACATAGTGAAAATTAACCTAACTTTATGAATGCAAAGCTCATAAAATCTACCATGTCTAGTGTACAAATGCATATCACTAGGTTTATGTGAAGAGTAGATTTAGATACACTAAGCTCAAACATCTCCCCCTCTCCAACACTTCTGCAATAAACACCAATGAATCAATGATCACGAGAGCGTTGAGTAGTGTGGGACATTACATACTCATGTCTTCCACACTCAATAAAACACGGTTAAAGGTTTAGTTTCAAATGATTATAGCTAATTTCTTACATTATTGGAATCTTTAAAATTAGGAAACTTATTTAACCTACAATTGACGTTAGATTACTTAGATCTAACATGAAAGCTCCTAGGGCACTTGTTCCAATCTTAACTATTTATGCTTGAATTTACAGAAGACTTAGAAAAATAAAACTCTATATTTTTCTAGCTTTTCAACTTATTCAAATATGATATTGCTTTAGAATTTATTTGAACTCTTCATTGCAATTCCAACTATAAAACTTTCTTTAAATCTTATTATAATTTATGCTAGAACTTTTTATACTAAGATGTTTATACATTGAAACAAATTGTCATATTCTATTGCTTGAAACTTAACAATTTCACACTTGTTAATCTTCAAAGAAGAATTCCTTTTATGTTATATGCTCAAACATGCTCACTTATTCAAAGGAGTTCGATATACATTTAATAATTTTTCCACCTAAATCAAAAGTTCTCTTCTCGCAAGTCACCGGTCCCCACATTACCCGATTACCTCCAATCTCACTTAGATAGAAAGTCCATATATTTTTTTCCAAGTCAATTAATAACACCCAATTAGTTACAATCACATGCACATTTTAAACAAAATAATAATTATCAAATACGGAGTAGTTACTTATCATGTAAAACCTTATGTAAATATGAGGAGTAGGAAATAGGAAATAGGAAATGGAGAGTTAACAAACTCAAATCTTTCACAAATTCCAATTAAATTAAATTTCGCAGTTATATAAAATAGCTCACCTAAAATGAACGCAGAACAAACTCTCCAGCTGATCCCTCGTCAAACAAACTCTGGCCCCCTTTCTCTCTCTAAAATTCGCCAATCTCTTTCTCTCCCTTAAACTAACCCCCTTTTCAGATCACACCATCAGGGAAAAAGAAAGATTGAAGACGACGAAGCTGAGTAGAGAGAGAATTGTGGGACCCACCTAACCTTCTCAACATAATTCGCAAACCCTAAAGATGGTCGAAACTCGTCGAAGTTCTTCCTCCTCCAAGCGCCCTCTCGACTCCCCTCTTCCCGCCTCCAAACGGTCCAAGGTCCCAATTTGATTCGATTCAGTTTGATGTAACTTTCCCCAATTTTCGGGATTTGGGTTTTTCATTTTTAATTTTTGATTGATTGAAGGAATCGGAGGCGTCGTCGTCGACGGAGGATAAGTCGGTGTCCCAGCTTCCGGTTGAGGAGGTGGCGGCTGAGGATAAGTCTGAATCGAGGGACCCACTCGAGGTTGGATCCGCTGATCTGCCCCCTTCTGGGTCGGGTAAACCAGTAGATGAGAAATCTGGGGCTGTTCAAGTCAAAGGCGAGTGTTGAAAGTCTTGCATGTTGTTGATTTCCTTATATTGGGTGGTTTATTGGGTTTCTAATTTGATTACTTTTATTGGGTGGGTGTAGAGGATGTGGCGGTGGATGAGAAAGAGACGAAGACGGCGGTGAAGCGGCAGCGTGTTAAGAAAAATCCTCGGAGCGAGCAGTTGGCGTGGGGACAGCTCATTTCGCAGTTCTCTGAGGTCAGTGTTGTTCTTTGATGGTTTTTTTTTTCTGTTAAAGATTTGTATCTTTCTTGCTGGGGCTTTGAGGAATTGGAATTGGGATTCGGGTGTGACATTTTTATCTGTTTTCGTAGTTGATGGGGTTTTGAGGCTGTCAAGGTTGACATTTGTATCCATGTTCGTAGTTGATATTCTTAGAAGGACAGTTAGGATCAGAAAAAGACTTGTTCTTTGCCGCGGCATCTTGGGTTTTGCTGTTGTATAAGTGTCTTATATTGTCGGGGTTATGATGGATTGGGTTTTGAGGCTGTCATTTGTGTTGTTTTTGTCATTGATATGCTAGAAAAACAGTTAGGATTAGAAAGGTAGTGAATTCATTGACTTCGATTCTTGTGGCGTATATTGAATTCATGATTTCAGGATATGCTATTGTAGTCTTTGAAGTTAGAAGTTAAATGAGTAGGTAGACCTGCAAACAAGTAAAATTTTAGCCTTATACTGTGGCTGCGAGTAATTTAATTGTTTTCAAAATCTTGAACTTTGTGTTAGAATTGTAAAATAGTTATTTGAGTTTATATAACCTTTTGGTTGAATAGCCTGTTTAGAAGTAATGGTTTACTCTTTTTCCCCTTACATTATTTACTCTTTTGCCTCCCCTTTCCTTGAAGGGTCTTTGTGTTAGTATTCCCTTTGGTTAAATGAAAAATAGAGCTTTGATCAAGTGAAACTGTTAGGATTAGGAGATCTCAATCTACATGAATCAATAGTGTAATTTATCTTGTCATATATTGATCTAAACAAAGATCATAATTGCATCGACTTTCCTCCTAATTTTCTTCATTTTCAAGGAGATCTACATCGAGTTGGCAAGCCTTGTTGTTTTAGGCTGCCTTCAGAAAAACCATGCTGTATTGTTTGCCTTTTTACATTCAGAATGAGATGTTTGATATGTTTCTTGTTTGCCACTGTTGCTCCATTCAGAAAAATTTTGCACTCTAAAGCATTCCTCCCAAACTTAGACTTAGTTAATTTCTGCTAGAGCCTTTATGTAAACTTATTTGATCGATTTTCTTTATCTGATTTTCTTTATCCTTGTATGGCTTTGTTTAGACTTATGTTAGACTTATTTTGAATTGACTATCCATTTTAGAACTTGTCTGAACTTATTGGCCCCAAAGTAAAAAAAGTCTCAGGCACATAAATTTATATGCAAGAAAAAAAGTCTGTACACTTGGCATATTGTAGAGATGTATTCATCTCTTCAATGTTTGGGTTACGTGCTTATTTTACCTTGATTTGAGTACTAGTTTTGGATATAAAGATTTGTAGAACTTGACTTATTTTTTTTATTCTTTGTGATAGTTTAGCCTGTTTATGGTCTATGATGATTTTTGTCAAGCCTTGAGTGTCTAAATCCATTGTAAAGTTTATAACATGGGTACTTTTTTGCCATGCAAAGAGCTGTGTTACAATTATTTCTTGCAGCAGGTGCCAAAGCCATTTTTTTTTCTGTGGTACTTGTTAATTGTATATAACTGGAAAACATTCCCGTTGGTCAAAGTTATATTGTTGGGTGTAATGTAGACTGAATAATTGAATTATGAGAAGCTGTGTGTTGGTACCAGATTTGATACAGTACATTAGACTTTGTTTTTACTGCCAAATGGTTGTTTTTATCTCTACACAAGCTTTTCATTTCAACAGAGGAATGTTTCTGATCATCCAAATATTTTTTTAAATCTTAATTGCGACCCTCTCTTCCAGTAGCTGCTAATTTTGTTAGCTGTTCCAACCTTTTATTTCTATTTTTTGTTCCAGAATCCTCATGAGCTTATCCGTGGTTCTCAATTCACTGTTGGCCATGGCCGTCAATGTGATCTCTGGTTAAAAGATCCTTCTGTTAGTAAAATATTATGCAAACTTCAGCGGATAGAGGTATTGGCATTCTGATTGCTTATTTTTCATTGGAGTTTCTGATTTTAAGTGAATGAGTGGAGCAGCAGAGGGACATTTCTTGTTTTGAAATCTAACATAGTATTTTTCTCAAAATTTTAGCAAGGGGGTTCAGTTTCCATTAAACTAGAAATTACAGGAGGAAAAGGAGCGGTGCAAGTCAATGGAAAGGTCCATTGCAAGAGTTCTTCACATCTGACTGTAACTGGCGGTGATGAGTTGATCTTTGGCTCTGCTGGGAATGGGAGATATGCTTATGTATCCTTTTGCGATGAAGTTCATATCTTTAGTTTACATGGAAAGTTTTTTTTTTGGGGCGGTTTTATTTATTGTTATTTGTTATAATTGTTAAAGTTTGCTGATACCTCTGCTCATAAAATGGAATGATTTTGTGTGCCAGTACCTTAATTTGCGGTTATTCCATCTTTCAAATTTGGTATCCACTTAAGTTGTGTGTAATGGATTTCCTGTTGGAAATATTGGGAGTAGGTTGAGTGTTTGTTTCTTAAGCCTGTTTCCTTAACAAACTTAAAGATTTTCCATCAACTCTCTAAAGACACTTTGGCTACTAATGACTTGTCATCACCCTTGGCCATATTAGAAGCCCAGAGCGCCCCAGCTGCAGGCAAAGACACGACATCAAGAGGAAGAGATCTGTCTTCGTCTGCTGTTGATGGAGCATCAATACTGGCTTCATTGTCAACCATTAGCAAACGTCTTTCACGTCTACCACCTTCAAAAGGCAATGATGAGGACTCAACTATGGGTTCACTTTCTGGTGCATCTGATAATGGTATATGTGATGTTGACATGAATGATAGCTCAGAGCTTGATTATCATGGTGCCTCTTTGAATCAGAAGGAAGCGAGTCCTGTATCTGATGAGAATATGAACATTGATGAAGTGGCTAAGGACAGCGGCTTGGATGCTGAAGAAGGAGCTGTTCCTGGTACAAATAATGATCTAAGGCCACTCTTGCAGCTTCTTGCAAGGTCTTCTAACTCTGATTTTGATTTGAATGGAAGCCTCTCAAAACTGTTGCTAGAGCAAACTCAGCAAAGACAACTTTGGGAGTTAATTAAGGAACTTGATTGCCCATCTTTTGTGTCTACCAGGCGCCAAGAATTTAAAGACATTTTGCGCAAGGCTATTCTTACTGTGGATAATAATGATGTCTCCTTGGAGAGTTTCCCATATTATTTGAGGTTAGTGGCTTTACTCTTTTGGTTCGGTTTCCAGTTGTTCTTCCAAACCTGGAGGATCTTCAGCTGTGATGATGATTTAATGAGAAACTCTTGTAATCTCCTCGTTTGTTGCTGTGTGCTATTTCTCTCTCTGTTTGTGATTTGTTTACGAGGGACTTCGTATGGAATTTAAAAGGATATATTTTTCTTAGCTCATTGGCTGGTGTCCTGCTTAGTTTGGGCATTTTCTTAGTTGGACTCCCCATCCCCAACAGAAGATAGAAATTTATTATCTGTGAAGAAAAAAGGGTGCTTGCCCTTCTTTCATGAGGGCGCTAGTGTTTTTTGAGGGATTGGGATTGCACAACTATGTTATCTCAAACTTTAATTTTATTGTATGTACTTATGTGAAACTCTTAACCCTATGTCATAAGCATAAATCAATGTGTAAAGCTTCAATTTTATTTTCGGACCTCTTTTTTTGAAACTGCATATATGTAGAGATAATATCTACAAGAGAAGTGAATGCTGGAAAGTGTATTGAAAGTTTTATGTTACATGTTGACAAGGTTTTGGGGTTGATATGTACTTGAAACATGTCTGTTTTTGCAAATAAATCATTTGAGAAGTCCTCATGTAGGGTTCTTTGAGGATTTTGCATAGGTCATATGGATTTTAAGATTTGGAAATGACAAAATGTATAGCCCTTGCAATCTTATTATTATCATTATAAGCCTTTTGCTCATGGACTGCTATTCCATGTAAATAGTATGTATATGCTAATGGGTTTGTCAAGCAGTCTTCTATGTTATATGATTTCCTTCCAGTGATATGCTGGCTTACTCACTGTTGTAATTGGCATGGGCTTCAATCTATCTGTAATGTACATGTGTGGAGAGTGAGATCATGGATGATCTAAAATGAAATATCTAATACTTGTTATTTTCCATTTATATCCATTGTTTATGTGTTCCTTATTTCTAGTACTTTCTTTTCCTTGCACTTTTTGTTTCGAAGTGTAATGATTATGAACATGAGTTACATGCCTTCATACGAATTCAACTTAAGTGAATTTCTTTTGAACTTTGTTCTGAATGTCTGAAACAGTGAGACTACTAAGGATGTACTTGTTGCTGCTGCATACATACCCTTGAAGTGTACAAAAATGTTAAAATATGCATCAGAGCTCCCCACTGTGTGCCCTAGGATACTCTTATCTGGGCCTGCAGGTACTCTAATGTTTGAATTTAGCATCTAATTTCCATTTCTAAATGAGTTTTTTAAACTAGTGCATGAGCTTCTATTTGTGATAGATAAAGATTATATACTTCAGTCATTGCTTTAGAAACTGAAATATAAATGGAACTTCTGGAGTGATTTTGATTATGCAGTAAATATCACTATTTGGTGTAATTATAAATGGGATTTCAAATGGGATTGCGAGCAGTGTTTTTTCAGAATCTTTGAACTATGAGAACTCTTATATTAAGCTCATCATTAAAAGTAGTTTGTTTGAGATTAATATTTTCTTTGCTTTAGTGTAAAATAGGAAGCATCTCTTCTCACAACATAGTTAGATATTTTTCGTTTATGTGAAATTAATATCTTCGTATTTTCTGTTCATAATATCCAAGTTATACATTACAGGTTCAGAGATTTATCAGGAAACTTTAGCAAAGGCTCTGGCTAAACATTTTAGTGCTAGACTTCTGGTTGTGGATAGTCTTGTTTTGACTGGGGTAATCTTTTTCCGGCTGCCTTTCCTTTTCTTTTTAAAGAATTTGAACTTGCTGAATAAACTGCAAAAACTGACATCATTGTTGGTAGCGTGGTGGTTTGGCATTGCTTTTTGGAAGTGTGGTAGTTGACAGTTATTATTCTCACTATTACAGGGGCCAACTGTTAAGGAAGCCGATCCTTACAAAGAACACTCTAGACCCGAGAAATCTAGTATTCATGCGAAACGCTCTTCGGTTGTGGCCTTCCGACATAAGAAGCAGGTGTCAAGTGTTGAGGCGGAGATTACTGGATCTGCTGTTGCTGCTCCGCGCCTCCCAAAGCAAGAAGCATCAACCGCGTCTTCTAGGAAGTGTACTTTCAAAGAAGGTGTGTACTTTTGCTCTATATCCCCCCTCCCCTTCTGCCTCTTGGTGCGTCTTTGTTCTAGGAAGTACTCGTTTAAAAGAGATATGTACTGATTTTGGCCTAGACCTTACACGTTGCTTTTCTGAACTACCAATAGTGAATTTTGCTCTCAAATTCACCTTGTGTTTGTTTGGTCAAAGTGTCTCTTTGAAGCTTACTATAAGAGTGGTATTTTTGTTGATTCGTTCTGTTGGAAGAAATGTTATTTTTTTTCAGAACAAGAAATTAGGCATCTAGAAGATCTGAAAGAGTATTTCTTATTGATAGGAGAGGAGAGAGGGAGGGGGGATTGGGGTTGGTAAGGGAAACCCAACCTTGCAAAGAAACTGTAGCTTGAAGAATGGAATCTAGGTTCCACAACCCTGAGATTTGCTATTGAAAATAAGAATGTTATGCAAATGTTAATATTCTAGCTTAAGATCCTCATTATGCACTCACCTGCAGTAAATGTTATTTTGAAAATCTCATGACGACAAAAATGGGGTTCGCCAAAGCTATGTGTTTGTACATCCAAATTAAAGTGGAGCCTTTGTCAAGTGGCTTCTGAAGCCTGGTTGGAGACTGGTGGTTCATGGTTACTTACATCTGATGTAAATATTATTGGCTTTACCATTAGAATTATATTGAATAAGGCCTCTCTCTCTTTACAAGATTTCTGCCTAACTAAATTTTATTGATGCTCAGCCGAATATGTTTTATGGGTTAACTGATTTATTATTAATAAAACTGATTGGTACTGATCAAATCTTCTTTTTTTATTGAATTGTAATTTTTTTTAAAGCCAAGTGAACTGAGCTTAAGTTTTGAAATTGAGAAGTAGACTCTAAGGCATGCACTATCAGAGAAGTGTATTGCCTTCTCTTATTTGAGTCTTAACATCTGTTTTTTAAAAAAAATTTGGTCTGAAGTTTAAGATTTTTTTTTTATTTTTTCAATAATTTTGCAGGTGACAGAGTAAAGTTTTTAGGTTCTATGCCTTCTGGGGTTCCGCCTCTACTACCATTAAGGTATGTTGAAACAGTTGTTCTGCTAGTTTTTGAGACTTCAACCAGATTCTATGTTGGTATCTCTTTAGTTTTTTTTTCTCTTGTCCTGATTTGTACTAGTGTTGGGTTATTGCTTTATGTCTTCTTAAAGGGGTCTAATGGCTGGAGCCTTTGAATTTCTTATGCTGATGTCTTTCTCCTGAAAATAACTTTAACAAAATACTTTTGTATAGAATTTATATACATTATATCATAGGAATTAAATATTACATTGTATCATAGGAATTCATTAAATGTTGTTGCTATCAATTTACATATAACATATCGGATTTGAGGGTCATGGCCTAATTGAATCATGCTTACAGTTTATTTCTTTCATGCTCCTTGTTTACAGTAGCTAAACTATCTCATACTCTGTTTGCTATGAGCATTGTTTTTATTTCCAAAACTTGCACAATTTGTGTTAAATAAACGTCGTTTGTCCTTGTTACCTAAGCGTCTACCTCCTTTGTTCTAGATATTTGTGATGCTTCGGTCTTAGTGTATTAAACTATGAATTTTAGCCAGAAGAATTACCAAAAAAACGTTGGAGTTGCTTACTTTTTAAAAAACCAGTTTTGTCAGGAAAAATATTATTAGGTCAGTTAAATGCAATAAGACATCCAAATAAGAACATTTGACTCCAAAACTAATAGAAGTTTGATCATTTGAGTGTAGAAGCCTGGAGTTGTGTATGAAGTGTGATTGTAGCTGCAGGTCATAATTTTGGAAAATAATGTTGTAGGTGTCAACAAAGTTTTGAAAGTTTTGAAGATGATTGAGGCGTTTTGTGGGGTTGCACCATTAGTGTCATCAAATTGTCATATTTTTTGGGCTTCTGCTAGTTAGCTTCCTTTATTTGCTGATTTACTTATGGTTTGTGTCTATTCTTGTTGCGGTAGTCTTTGAGTTTTGCAATCTATAACTCTGGTTGACATTGCTTGATTTGTTCCCATGTGACTTAAATCTAACCCTGCATTTATAATATTCCAATAATAGCTAGGATTTAATACGAATACTGTTCGTGAATATCTTTTATTATGCCTTCTGTTACTCCTCTAAAGTTTACAACTTGACTAATTTTTAACTACTATTTTAAAGCATCATTTCGTGTTGTGTTATTCATCTATTTTCGATATTGAATTTGATGGGTTGTTCTCAATGTTGCATAATTTTGCAAAATTCAAGCATTCTTCTGTGGTAGTATTTTCCACTCCTGCTTTGTATGTAACATAGTTGAAGATCTTCTTTTCATTTCTCATCATCTTTGATTGGCAATTTCTATTTGAAGTGAACATGTATTCGTAATTTATGGACATGGTGGCTTTAAACAATTTTTAGCCAACATAATGGTGAGCTAGGGGATGCTCAAGCTTATTTGTTCTAAAAATGTTTGTGGTTGTGGTGCTTCTAATGGAAGAATGCAGGTAATGGGGACATGAGCTATTGCTTTTGTTTTAGACTGTAGAGTTTATTGAGGCAAATTTGTAGATGATTCATATTAAGAAGGCATGCTTTGCTCTATAGCTCTGTTGATTTGCTCCATTGATCCTATGTCAATATAGTTACGGGCTCTTTAGGGTTTGTTTTTGTAGGTGACTATATTTATAGAGGACTTATTTAAAAAAAAAATTCTCACTGAGGAAAAATTTGCAAATTGGAGAAAAAAGCTCTTGGATCTTCGAACAATTTTGTTGATTCTCCTCAACAAAAGAGTAATTACCTTTTTTGGGTAGACGTGGATTCCTTTTGATGGAAGAATTATTTGGTGTCATTTTATTAATTATCCTAAACAAGGTAGAAATTATAAGTTGATAAAGCCGTAGAGACGAATTTCCATGTCCAGGCAAAACATGATCTCCCAACAAAAATATTTCTATTTCTCCTTCCAAGGCTTCAACTTTACATAATGTCCTATTTCAAGTTTTTAACAATTCACAAGTAGGAGATGACTTTTGACAAATTCATTTCCCTTCTGTATGATGTTAAAATACTTGGTGCTTTTCCTTTATTGATGATGTGAGATGTGAAGGATTTATTTTGAATGGTTTGGAGATAGTGTTTTCCTCCAAATGGGACTGGTTCTTCTAAATTTTCTGTGTCCTTAATTTGATCATAAATTTGTTCAATGCCGTATAATGTTTTCTTGATCATGGTGAGTAAAGCTTTTTAATATGTTCCAAAATTCATCTGGAAGACGATATGGGGGAGTTAATTTATTTATTGACTAGGGAGGTTTATAATTTAATGGTAGGATCAGCTGCCCACTTTATACGATGTGTAGATCAATAGTTGTTTTGAGTGGAAAACTGCTTCGAAAACGAGCTAATGTGAGGGTGGACTTCTCTTGAGAGGCATTGAAGAACAAATATTGTTACATAGCTAGGATGCTGCTTATTGAAGGAGGGGATATCTTATGATAATTTCCCTAAGACGCTACTTGAGTTTTCTTATGTAATTGTTGGTTTTCATTTGTAGGGGACCTTCATATGGTAACCGAGGAAAGGTTATGCTTGTCTTTAAGGAAAATCAGTCATCAAAGATTGGTGTCAGGTTTGATGAATCCATCCCTGAAGGAAACAACCTTGGAGGCCGCTGTGAAACTGATCATGGTTTCTTTTGTGCAGGTGATTTCCTGGCATTGTCATCTAGCTCATTAAGCTTCTATTCTTGTGTTTATCTTAAAATCACTTTATTGACTTTGTTTACTCCTCTCTTTGCTGTTGATGATCCTACTTGTAGCTGACCTATTATGCTTAGAAAATTCGTGTGGTGATGATACAGACAGAATAGCGGTGAATGAAATCTTTGAGGTCAATATATTTTCTCGAATTCAAACATCCTTTTTCTTGCCCCATTTTTCTCTCTCAATTTTGTTGTTATTTTATGTCTCTCATATTAGGTTGCAAAAGATGAATGTAAAGATGGCCCTATGATTTTGTTTCTGAAAGATATAGAGAAGTGCATGGCAGGGAATCCTGAGGTATATATGGAATTAAAAAGTAAGCTTGAAAATTTGCCTGGTAACTTGGTTGTGATTGCCTCCCACACTCAACCAGACAACCGGAAAGAGAAGGTATCCAGTGATATTTGGCATATTTCCTCTGTACTAGACATGTTTATTAACATTTCTGACGTTTTCCAACTCTAGTAGAGGCATGTTTGTTAATGATTCTGACATTTTCTCTTTTTGTATAATTAATTTTTTGGCAGTCTCATCCTGGGGGTTTATTATTTACAAAATTTGGCAGCAATCACACAGCTTTGCTTGATCTTGCTTTTCCGGTATGCTTTCTGAAACCTCTTGTGTATATATTTATATCCATACTGCTTGCAGATTAGTCAAAATTTAAATACTTATACATATATTTGGATCATTTCCTCTTTTAGTATTTTTTATGCACTTGATTTTTGTGTTCACACACCTAGGGGTGATAAATCATCCAGCCGAGCGACGAGTAGTAGTGGGCTCGTGATCGAGCTTGATAATATTATGCCTGGTTCGGCTTGAGCTTGAAGTATGGGGAGCTTTCAAAATTTAAGCTCAAGCTCATGGTCAGATTTTTTTGTTTGGCCAACACTTTATAGGCTAGACCTATTTAGCTCTTTCAAGCCTAATGTAAGCCCCATATATGCGATTTTCAAGCCTTGCCTTAATGAGGCGTAACTTCATATTGGTAAAAAAGTAAACTTGTACTCTGCTTTTAACCAACCCCCCAAAGCTTCCCTCTCATTTTAGATGTGGGACATTTTCATACTCTCCATTTTACATATTTCTCCAAGTTGACAACTCCTCTCAAACATGGCAGTTCCTATCTCAACTCAACTAAAACCCGCTTCCTTTACCCTTGCAACATAACCTATGATTATGTTAATCTAAACAGGACTTGACTAGAAGAGGAGTGAACAAATGAATTATCTTCTCCCTGTCGCTCCTCCCAAATGTCAAATTAACTGCCATTCATTATTCCTGTCCCTTACATTTTAGAGAGAGACTATAGAAAAAGCTTGGGGAATCATCAATGAGAGCCATGCACTACTACCCACTTCTAGCTTAGTCTCTAGGACCAACCCAGAATTGCCATCTCCAACTGTACCCTGTCTCTTTTTCTATCTGATTCAGTTGCTTTGTGTTTGAATTTTTGTTTTCATTGTATTACTGTTTGTATCAAGTTGAATTTTAATACATTTCATCTCTGATTCACTATATTGTACAGTTTTGGAAATTGAAAGATTTATTCGTAATTGAAAATTTGGAAAAAAATTGTGGTAAATCATTCATAGTTTATGCAGTTTGGAATATAAAAACTGGGTAAAGTCATACACTTCAGTAAAGTTGGAGTATTCAGTTGAATTGGGTGAACATTCGAATTCGATTAGTTTGCTGTGAGGATTCTTTTAAGAAAAATATACTTGGTTCAGGAATTAGGATTGTGTTTTTTTACACAAAATGAATGTTGATGTGTATTTGAAAACAAGGCCATGATTTTAGTATAGCTGCTGTTTACTGAAATTATTATTATATTGAGTAGTCAAGAATTATTTATTTGCTCACGCCCACGCGCACGCACGCACGCACACACACACGCACGCACACACGCGCACACACACACGCACACGCACACGCACACGCACACGCACACGCGCACGCGCACGCGCGCACACGCACACACACACACACACATTTTTGTTTCAATCAATTAAATCGAGCTTGTTCACAAGCTTTTTGAATCGAGTAAGGATTTGTTTGGCTTGGTTCGTTTAAGTCTCGCTCCAGCTGCTTTGTTTATTTATCACCCCTACACACCAAATACCCTCCCTAGATTTTATTTTTTTTACCTTTGTTATATTAACTTTTCTCTTTCCTTCATTTGTAATCACATGGGCTCTTTTGGACCTCCCTACTCTTTTCCTTCTAAAATCTAGGACACAGAAGTAGTTGATTTTTTTAAAATACACATTAAGATGAATATAGCAAGATCGTTACTTCTGTAAGTTTTTTAATGTTGCTGTGTCTTTCCAGTCGTAGGTTACAAACTTTGACATGCCACATCCTATCCAATGCACTCATTTAGTAACAGAGGATGTATCTCCATTTGTTTTTGAAATCTGCATTGGGGCTAGATTTTGCAAAGGGTCTTTTGATTTAGGTTCTTTGGAAAGTTTCAAATTGATTTCTTTGATCGGAGGAAATTGTATCTTTGTTAAATATGTAAAACTACATGTTTTAAATTGATGCAAGATTTTTTAAGAAATAAATATTCCTTAATTCTCTTTTCTACTTTTTTTGTAAAGATTTTTGGAGGGCAATAAATTATTGTTCATATCTATGTGGTCCATTTTCCTTTTTCTAACTTGTTTTTCTTCTTATTTTTCACTTTCAAAAAGATGACTCTTTTTTGGATTTTTTGTGTTTTGAATGAAGTAGTAAAAAGCTTTAAGATGCAGCCCTTTATCCTAGGTTTATACATTGCCTCCATGAAAATTTGAACAATTTCTTGCCCAAGAGTTCCTGTTTTCTCTCTCTGTTGCGTTTGTTTGTGGAAATGCTTCATTTACTAAGGTTGATTATTTCTTTTGGTTCAGGATAATTTTGGTCGGTTGGGTGATAGAAATACCAAGGACTCATCCAAGATTATGAAACAATTGACTCGTCTTTTCACAAACAGAGTTACCATACAGATGCCTCAGGTGCTGAATGGCGTTTTTTTTTTCCTGCTAGGGATCTTGCCTTGGGTGAGGCATTTCTAACTTCCTATATTGTGACAGGATGAGAACCTACTAGTAGACTGGAAGCAGAAGTTGGAGCGTGACATGGAAACACTGAAAGCACAGTCAAATATTGTTAGCATACGATCTGTAAGTCATGCCTAGAGTATTTGTTTATATTAACTAATGCTAATATGTTAATGGAGAATAAAGCTGATTGCCTTAAGTCCCTTACCTCAACCCATTCCCTATGAGTGATTATTTGCTAAGCTAGAAGGCGTAATAGTCCAAAATATGTATGGAAAACTGATGGCCCTTGACACTTGTATTGATTTACTAATTAACATGTTGTTATGTTTTGAAGGTACTGAGCCGCATTGGAATAGACTGTCACGATATTGAGACACTGTCAATTAAGGATCAAGCACTTTCTAGTGAAAGTTAGTCTCCAGATCTACTTAATCATAATTATGTCTTTGTTAATTAGATGATAATTTTGTCTAATATTTGTTCTTTTTTTTTTTCCAGATGCAGACAAAGTAATTGGCTGGGCTCTAACTAGTCACTTGATGCATTGTGCTGAAGATTCAGTAAACAATTCAAAACTCGTTATTTCTAGTGAAAGGTTATTATATTATGTCTTGCAGAGTTTCTACCCTCCTGCCTTTGCAGGGGAGCGTTAACTCGTTAAGTATTTGTTCTATGCTTGTTTAAAATTATATGCGGCGTCCTCCGTAGTGAAACTGTTGAATTCTTCTTTGCAGTATAAGGCATGGACTCAATATGTTGCATGGTGTCCAAAACGAAACCAAGAGTTCCAAGAAGTCATTGAAGGTACAAATATGCACCCTTTCCCTCTCCCCCTTCCTGCTTGCACATTTGTCTGGGGATTAAAAGAGCTTTTGCACTTTTTTTTTGCTTATCAATTTATTGACTTGAATCAGTTTATTTGTTTCCCAGGATGTAGTCACTGAGAATGAATTTGAAAAGAAGCTCCTAACAGATGTAATTCCAGCCAGTGAAATTGGAGTAACTTTTGATGACATTGGGGCTTTGGAAAATGTTAAAGATACATTAAAGGAACTGGTTATGTTACCTCTTCAAAGGCCAGAGTTATTTTCAAAAGGACAGTTGACAAAGGTTTGCTACTAATTAATTTTGTGTTTTCAACTTTTCATTATCTTTATTTCCTCCCTATTAGTGACTTAAATACTGTGTCACTTCAGCCTTGCAAGGGAATACTTTTATTTGGTCCCCCTGGTACTGGAAAAACTATGCTTGCAAAAGCTGTTGCTACAGAAGCTGGTGCAAATTTCATCAACATTTCAATGTCAAGCATCACGTCAAAGGTATTGTTTGCTATACTTGCCTGCACGATTTACTTCAATTTGTTTTTTTTTTTTGGATACTGATTATAATCTATCACTGATAGTGGTTCGGTGAGGGAGAGAAGTATGTCAAAGCAGTCTTTTCGCTAGCTAGTAAGATATCTCCCAGCGTCATTTTTGTTGATGAGGTATGTTATTTGTGTTCTGTTGCTGAGAGGGATGCTCTCCCTCGCCATGTTATTCCTGATTTTCTCTATGCTTAGTATCTATCCTTGCCTTAGGTTGACAGCATGTTAGGAAGACGTGAAAATCCTGGGGAACACGAAGCTATGAGAAAAATGAAAAATGAGTTTATGGTCAACTGGGATGGCTTGCGTACTAAGGATAAAGAACGCGTGTTGGTGCTAGCAGCGACAAATAGGCCTTTTGACCTTGATGAAGCTGTTATCAGGAGGCTACCTCGGAGGTCATTTCCTATGAGATCTTTTATCTTTCTGTAATTTGAATGGACCATGAATGAATCTCTCTGGTTGTATATATGCTACAGATTGATGATCGGCTTGCCAGATGCACCTAACAGGCAGAAGATTTTGAGTGTCATTTTGGCTAAAGAAGAGCTGGTGCCTGATGTTGATCTGGCTGTCGTTGCAAATATGACTGATGGATATTCTGGAAGTGACTTGAAGGTTTATACTGTAAACCTTTTTTTTTTTTGTCATGATTAGGTCTTGCATAAGTAATATTTTGTGACTTGGCTCTGTATTACTTGGCAGAATCTCTGTGTTACTGCAGCCTATTGTCCCATCCGAGAAATATTAGAGACAGAGAAGAAGGTATTGGCATTTTCTCAGTTGTATTTCTTGTTAACTGTCTGCTGATTCTGTCATCTGAATTACGAATAGTTCTGTCATTTCTTATAACTTATGTATGAGCAAGTTTTATCAACAAAAGAAAACTTGTCTGCATTGGTTCAAGTTGTCTAATGGGTGCATGTATGGTCTCAGTGCCACTGCTCCTGCTTCACAGTATGTGTAAAAGACTGGGGTTATTAATCCTTGCAGAAGGAACCCTTAAATGGACTAGTACTTTGATTCAAACCATTTTAATTCTATAAAGATTTCACTTTCTTACGTCTGACTGGCTGGAACTTTGTATGCTGTGCAATTCTTGTCCCCCTAAATTGTATGCGCATTGGTCTTGCTGGCTTCACTGACATGCAAATCTTTGATTCATGGTCACTAGCCTCTATGGTGTACTGGTGTGAATATTTGGTCAATAGAAATATTTTTCGCCAGAAGAATCTTTGTTCCAGTGTTATTTGGAATGGTTATTACAAGAGTCCATTGCATGCTCTAATTTGTCTTCGTTCTAACTGTTGGTGGTCTATAGCTACAACTAATGATAGTACAGTTTTTCATGTGTTATATTTGTGTGATGCAACTTTGTTTTAGACATTTGTTTCTCTTTGCAGGAGAAAGCATTAGCGTTTGCTGAGAACAGATCACCCATTTTATACAGTGGTGATGATGTTCGTCCTTTAAACATGAGCGACTTCAAATATGCTCAGGAGCAGGTAATGTGTCCACTATGCTAAAATGCTGATGGATTGCTTTTCAGCATTTGTAATCCCATGTTATGACCATTGGTTAATAGTTTATTGAGATATTTGCTGATAACTGTAATAATGGATTGTCGGTGCTGTGTTCTGAAGGCTTATATTGGTTTTATGTTGTGTGTGCTCTGTAGGTATGTGCTAGCTTCTCAGCAGAGTCGACCAACATGAGTGAGCTCCTGCAATGGAATGAACTTTATGGTGAAGGTGGGTCAAGGAAGAAAAACTCCCTCAGCTATTTTATGTAGAAGAGGTATTTATGCAGTAAGATCCTCAATTTAGTGAAGCTGCCGCTCAAATTTTCCCATAATTTGTTCCCCGTTCAAATGAGACAGACATGGTAGCAACTCCCAACCAAAAAGGTCCTGGTTCCAAGCCACTCTGTATCCTCTTTGTATCATATTAGTCCGACTCCCCCTCCCTCCCTTTTCAGCCAAATGTATAGTGTTCGTAACTTATAGGCTCCTCTTTCACCAGCAATTTTTTGGCTCAAAAGCCACACCTATTTGCTGTATATACTATCCTGAGCAATAAGCAAATCTTGGGTTTTGTTGTACAGTAACGGCATATCCAATTCTTATTATGGAACGTTAGTAGTGTTACTGTACGATAAACGGGTCCTTGGTTCTTGTAATCAATTGAATGAAGTGTAAATTCTGTACTTGGATACTTAGGGTACTTGAAAGTAGTGCAATGGAATATATAATTCTTTATATTTAACAGTCAACTTTCTGAAACTAGTTATGTAGTTGGGTTTCCTGCAGAGTAGTGCAAAACATTTGACGAAGGCATGTGCCAGAGTGCCACCATTCTTTGAACTTGATTGGTTTTTTCAAAAGGCAAAGAATAAAGATGGAACATCAGAAGCCCCTCCTATCTAGGGGGCACTTGTTTATTGTATATTTGTGAAGATATGAATTGGGTGTTGCTGATTGATATAAAATACTTCATTTATTTTTATTTGCTGACTTTGGGTTCTCTCTCATTTCCTATCCAAGCTCCTTTTATTCGTGGGTCTCTGCCCTATGTTTTGATTTAAAGAGTGAGCTATTTTTTTTTAGTTTTCTACACTTTCCATGTTCTGATTTAGTTGCTTGCTACCCATTATGAGCACTGCCGGGGTTTCACAGCTGCCTACGAGAATTCTTGGATTAGTTGGTGAAATATTTTGGTGGTAAAGATGGTTTCTTGTACTCCTTGCAAGGTTTGAAATGCTTGGTATTGTATTTGAGGTACCTTTTCTCTCTTATACTTTCATGGGGTATAAGTTTTGATGGATTTTGGCAGTTAAAGTTCGAATTTTTGAGGTGGGGACCAATCCACGGATTGGTTATCAGTTGACCCATTACGGGTCAGTTCTCATCGAGTCGGGTTTAAACGGATAAATTTGTTCTTTCGGATTGGGTTGGGTCGGGTCGTTATTAGGTTGGTCAAATCCGTTAATTACTTTGTCGGGTTCAATTTGGGTTTAGGTCGGGTCATGTTAGGTTTGAGTCATGTTCGGTTTGAGTCAAATCGGATCAATTTCATGACTGTTTATAATGGGTTTTTTTCGAGTTCATATCATGTTCAGTTCGGATCAATATAGATCGGTTGCAGACGGATTTTTTCAGGTTTAGATCATGTTCAGTTTAAGTTAATTCGAATTGGTTCTTAGATATGTTATAGAGGGTTATTTTTGGTTCAAGTAGATTTCAAGTTCCAGTCATAGTCGATTTGGGTCAATTCAAATTGGTTCCTAAACGGGTTGTTTCGTATCACGAAGATTTGATAGACATAATTCATTAAACAACATAATTCATGCACAAATAGAATATCATTAAACAATATAATTCATGCACAACTCACCTTTTATGACTATAAGGCTCCTCTGGAAGAATTTCCAAAGCCATATGAATAGAAACGATTGATAATGAATACATTATTTTAATTTCTAGAATAGAAATGACAATGTGATTGTATCTACAGTTAAATGTTGATGGAAAATTATCGAATCGAGTCTTATCGGTTGGGGTCTAAATGAGTTTGGCCTTTTGGGTTGGGTTAGGTGGGGTCAAAATATTTAGGAATATTAAAAATTCCGAGTTTAATTTTATAAAATATACATTTTGAAATTAATATGAAAGTATAGTTTTAAGGTAATTTCAAATCGAGTAAATAATAGGTCAGTAATATTAGGTCATACAAGATTAGACTGTTAACAGATTTGTAAAATTAGGTCACGAGTCGTTAGTAGTTAGGTCAACAGTTATTTTGTTGGATCTAATCAGTTTCGGATTGTCATCGATTTGGGTCATTAATGAGTCAGGTTGTCTTCAGGTAGGCCATTAATGGGTCATATCACATTTGGGTTAGAAGTAGATTGAGTTCGGGTCTTGGAATATCGGGCTTAATCGGTTTCGGGTTGACTTCAGGTTAGATTGGCCGGGGTTAGGGGTCTCAATTTTCGGGTCATAACCAGGGTGCAGGTTGGTTTTAGGTAGTTTTGCGAGTCGAATCATATTTTGACATCCCAACCATTGCACAAATAATTTAGGTATTGAGAGTGTCCATATAGTGGTGCCAATCATTTGTTTGATGAAATTCCTACTTTTTTTCCTCAGTTAAATCCAGCTGATGTTCGCAACAGGTTTGTTTTTTCATTTAGTTCTTAATCTCTGCTGTTATTTTTTTTACAGCACTCTGCTGTTATTTAATTATAGATATTTCTATATTTACAATACATGAGCACGAATACATACTAGTTTATTATGGAGTAATTGTTACAATCATAGTCTAAAATTTTTAGAGAGTTTTATTTCCGTGTAATTTGGTGGGTATTTTTTTTTTGAAAGTTTTAGGCGGATTGGTTTTGTTGACTTTTTTGAGGTTAGGAAATTATTCATACAAAGACTATACCCCTTTTGTATGAGAAAATAAAAAAATAGTAGTATTGAGTTTATTGATTATTTTGAGGAAAGGCGATTGGAGTGAATTTTTTGTTGAATTTTTACATTTGGAGGAGTGGTTGAGCAAGTAGTGTGCACATTGTCATGTTAATGAAGAATTCAAAGTATTAATTGTTGAATTCTGATGCAGATCTTATTTGGACAATATCCATCAAAAAGTGACTAATTTTTTGTTTGTGCAGTCTTATTGTTACACCATAGTAGGCCTTTTTTTTATTTGCTCGTCAAGTATTGATCCTGCTGAAGGAGGTTTTGGTTGCACACATTTTTGAAATAACAATGTCAAGAATACTTCACATAGTAGTCTTGTGTAGTTGAGCCATTACGGTTAGTGGAAAAATTTACTCCTGTTTGAATCCCCTGTAGTACTATTTAAAGCAATAGTTCGTCATCAGATTTACAGTACTATAGTGGTGAGCTTTCAATCTGAAAAATTACACATGCTCATTACTAGTTCATTGATCTAGTAGCTTAATCTAAATGAGCAATACATGCACATTTCTAACCATGGTTGAATTTCTTTTATATATATATATATATATATATATATATATATATATATATATATATATATATATATATATATATATATATATGATTAAATTGAAAGAAAAAAAACGAAGAGAAGAGCTTGCAAGTAGTCGACCGAAATTCCAAAAAAAAAAAAAAAAAAAGCTGTTGAAGATTATGATTTTTAAGCAAACCCTTCAAAAGATCTCCTTTAAAATGATATTGGCACTCCACAAGTTCATTTTATTTACTTGCGAGACATCGAAAATTCTAGCTTGCTCATCTAGTCCTCGCATTGATATGTACCATGCTAGCTTGCTAGAATCCAGATATCGACCAGATGAACTCTGCTCCTTTATACATAACACAGATGAGAACTTTTAACAATGTTGATTTCTCTTTTCATCATATTTAAGTTTCCAAATGCAGCATTTCCAGTTGTGAAATGTATTAATACGAATGAAAACCCAGTGTTTCTTCCGCAACTTCACATCCTGACTTGTGAAGTGCTCCTTGCAGCTCCTAATTAGAGAAGAGAGCAAATTTGACAGAAGAGCTTTAAGATTGATGTTGGTACATTCTTGATCAAACCATGGCTAACGGTACAGTAGGACAGTGCCAAACAATTACTGCACTTGCTTTGTTTTTCTTGGCCAACATATGCATGAGTGTGGGCAAATTTGCCCCTTTATAAAACCCAACAACCTGATCACATCATCTGTCAGACACTTTCGTACAAAATATTCATCAATCCTTGCTTTCAATTACAAGTACAGTATCTTTACACATTTGTACAGGGTAGCTAAGTTACAAAATTGCATGACATTGGCCGGAAATAATACAACCACTGATGTCCATCACAAACTAATCGTTTCTCGATTTTCTCTCTCACGGATTATGGCCAAATTGACCAAGTGGCGCATGGTTGGTCTTCCATGCGGACAGTTCCATGGAGATTTCAATTCAGCCAAGTGCTCAAGGATCTGTTTAAATACAGGATAAACATCACATAATGAAAGATATACCAAGAAACATTATAGCAAGCTAACTAATATGCTGTAGTCATCTTTAGATTTTGTATGTCCCAAAGTTTAGAAAGATATCATTGTGTAAGCAAGACAGTAAAAGTTGCACACAAGTCAATCATAGCTTCGCATGGGGGGTGACCCTCATGCCACGTTTCTTTCAGGTAGACCATGCCATACCTTAAATAAAAACCTTCATCAACCACTTTGTAAGCTTTGATATCTATTAATTAACTGGGCATGATAGACCCCAATTTTCCCTCATTGATGAAGTGTTACATGAAGATGAGACCAGGTAGCACAGTAGTAACCATCCTAACCTAGGGCCACCATCACAGGTTTACAGCACCTGCTACATTTGAGGAAAGTGGCCTGGGCTCAGGTTATAGAACCTTGTCACAAGGGAAATATACATCATCATCATAGCTTAGTCGTACATTCTTCTTTAAGCTTTAATTTAATGTCTTTCACATTGCACATTCATTCTCTTTTACCCTTCATTTCGCATAATGAAAAAGTGACAGATGTGATAGTGTGAATTTTAAGCTAATGAGTAATTTCACACTTCATGAAAGAAACTGGAAAAGGAAGATTCATTAGGGTCAGTGCACAGAAGGATATTCAACATTCCCTCACCTCTAGCTTCTGTGAGTTGAAAAACTCATCATTGGTTATTCAGATGTCAAACGTTAAAACATAGGAAAGAAACCTTCTATGGTATGTCAATTATAAGACCTCAGAGCTAGTATTTAAGTTGCAACTCTTGCTATAACTCTAAAACAACCACGTCAATATGCTCATATTAAGTATCAAGCTAACTTGGTCTCTCACTTGACTGTTCGCAAATGTTTTTTCTGGCCAAATGAGAGGGAAATGGTACAAGAGTTAACTTTGGAAAAATGTCGAAGCCAAGCTAGCTAAGCAACCTTTGACTAAAACAATCTTTCATAGCCCTTGCTCCTCAAGCAACTTAACAAAATTATATTTCATCAGAAAAAAATACTTATCCTTCACATTACATCTATATGATGTGTTTTATTTTTTCATTATTCATTTTTTTTGGTGTATCTGTGTGGAAAATCTTTATGTGCTAGCTTTTTCTTTGAAGCTACATGCATCATATCTATATTATCTCTATCTCTTCCTACAACATCACTACCTAACAATGCTACCTAGTTTCATCCAAAAAAAAAAAAAGAACCAATGCTACCTAGACAGCAGTATGGCAAGGCATCATCCGTCTCAAACTTTAGAAGTTTGAGGTAATACTCTTGTTAAGTTCCAGCAAAGCAAGATATAAGAAACAAGCATCAAAGAAAATTGACAAAATCACTCTCAAAAGACGGCAAAAATTACCTTCTGCATTTCAAATCGTCCAAGTGCATCACCAACCATAATCGACGACCTGCAGGCACGTGATGCTAGCATTGCACGTACCCTCGAGGGGCAAATTGAGTCAGAGGTATCCATCTTATAAGAACTCATAATTGAGCATTCTCCTTGACCATCAGAAAGAGTAGAAATGAGCTCTTTAACATCTGTACAAGGAATAAAACACACATTATGAACAGCCCCAGTGATAGGAGCTGCAGCAAAAAAGAAATAGAAAAGATATATATACATTTCAAGCAATATTCATGAGCAATAGATCATCCATTCATTTTCCTAAAATAGTAATGTTTTATCTAACTTGATAGCATTGATGATTTTTTAGTGATTATTGTATTTTTACCCAGGAGATATTACTTGAAAATCAAGATACAAGATGTAAAGTTTTATTTAATTTATTTAACTTGAAAAGAAATTTCTTTGGTTAAAAACAAAACCATAATACCATGGCTCCTGCTGCCACAACTAGCCTGCTAGCCATACAGTACTTAGCAACAAAACTAAACCTTCTATATCAAATACAAGCTCACTTGACATGATATCCAGAACATACCCAAAAACACTATGCGGTTCCAAGGTGGACCAGAGGAAAAAGCTGAGTCAATAAGACTTGGAAGATAAATTTTGGAGCTTCCAGTTAGACAAAAAAGTCCAACCACCAGGCAACAGATTGCTACTTACGTGACTACATCTAACATAAAAGTTTATACTCTTTTTTTTTTTTTTTTTTTTTTTTGGGGGGGGGGGGGACATAGTTGAGAGATTGTGCAAGGTTATTTGATGGCATGCCATTAGTAAAGGTTTCTGGAAGACTTGAAACCTTGCATACAAAGTAAGAAGATTGGTTGCTCCTGAAATTAGGAGAAGGGGCTAGAGATGTTCTTAAAATGCTACGGTCCTTTTGTTTTCAATAGAAAGGGCTTTGCAAAAGTTATTGTGCTGAGACAAGAATCTTACAAAGAGGATGCTGAGCCAACACAGACAGTCATGCACCAAATCAGATTTTATAGCTAAAGACCAGGTTTAGCAGAAGCAAAGGTGGGAACAGGGATTAACATCAGACCTAGCATAAAAACAGCATGGAAACAAGTATTGTGGATTTGTGGGGGTCTTTAAAGGTCCAATGGAAGAGTTCAGGTGATTGAATCATAGTCACTGTGACTCAAAACTAACAGAAGACCGAGGAGGTCAGGCAGTGATTCTCAGATTTCTTCTGAAAAATATGCAGAATAATGAGAGTCACATTTTTATCCTTAAAATGCTACTGTTTGAAAAAAGAGACATCAACAACTACAATCAGATTACACCTGCTGAACATAAGTTACTTATAAATGAATAAGAACAGCATGTGGCATGTCTCTGAGATGTAAGGTATAGCATAGCTGTTAAGGAGGAGTTAGGGCTTGATCATTCAATTTGTTCACTTACGGAATCTGAAATGATAAGGTTGAGGTCATTGTCTTAAGAAATTAACTTTAATTCAGCTTATAATCAGTCCTGTGCTTCCTAGTCGCAGCCCCGTCCCTAGGATGGGGCGAGCGGGACAGGGCCCCGTCAAATAAGGTCCATTTTTTTTAATGCTAAGATAAAGATAAAAGGAATATATATATATATATATATATATATATATATATATATATATATATATATATATATATATATATATATATATATATATATATCTTGGTTTTAAAAAGCGCGCCTAGGCGCCCTAAGGCGAGGAGGCGAGGCGAAGCGGTGGTGGAGCGCTTCTGTGAGGTCAGGCGAGGAGAAACCTAAAGGCGGGCGCCTAGAAGCACCTTAGGCGAGGCTGGTGGAGGCAAGAGGCGCTCGCTTCTATGGTTTGCTGTGGGGAAACTGGAGGGAGTGACAGCTGGCTTCAACTAACACCTAATAAAGCACGGGAGAACAATAAGGGGAAGGGAATGTGAGAAATAAACCTAAAGTCCTAAACCTAAGCAACTAAGCAATGTCGATTGACTGCAAGCCCCAACTGCCGGACGCACCAGCCACCCAGCCCCGACCGTCGGCCACCAGCAGCTGGCTCCACCAGCCACCCAGTACCCGACAGCCGACACCAGGTATGTATTTAATTTTTTTTTTTCAGTTTTTTTTATCTTCTTCTTCCTTCATCAAATTTCTTTCTTCCTCCTAGTCTTCTTCTTCCTTCTTCCTCATTCTAGTCTTCCTTTTCTTCTCTTCTTTTCTGGGTTTTTTTATTTGGGGCTGGGAACAGTGGGAAGTCGGTCGGGAACAGTGGGAAGGGGCTGGCGCTGGGAACAGTGGGAAGTCTGTCGGGATTGGGGCTCATAATTTTCTGAATTATATAACCCTATTTGCGCTTGTTTGCTAATGCTTCTGAATTATAAAACCACTTACCCAGTACTTGAACTTCCAATGTTTTAGCAATTTGCATGTAGTATAAAACATATAAAACAAAAGGCAAAAAACAAAAAACTCACCAAATGTTAGTATGATGCATATTACAGATTACACATTTACATTTTACACTATCTTCTATGATGTTAAAAGGGTTATTCCTAGTTTCCTAACTGAAATGGACAACGCGGTTATATACATATATATATATATATATATATATATATATATATATATATACATATATATATATATATATATATATATATATATATATATATATATATATATAGTTTTGTAATCTGCAAATGAGCAATATAAACTTATTATAGAATAATTTTGATGACCAATTGTAGAGTAATAGTTTTGATGTTTAATTATCATTCTATATTTCTATTAAAATCCAGCTCTATCTTTCTTGATTTGTTTTCAGGATGTCTTTAAATGAGCGGCCATCATCGGAATTAGTAGATAACTTGGATCCTGGAAGAAAGTATGGGAAGCCGGATCCTAACAACAAAAATAATTGGAGTTGTTAAATTTACAAGTGTTAAATTTGATTTTTGGCATAATTGGAGCGCCTCATACCCAAAGGCTAGCGCCTAGCGCCTAAGGCTCCGGGGACCCCTAGCGCCTTAGAGCGCCTCACGCCTTTTAAAACTAATATATATATATATATATATATATATATATATATATATATATATTAATTGAAGTAACTTAATGGTAAAGGGCCTACTTGTATAAAGTTCTTAATTAATGTAATTTGGCATGAGTTTGATTCCCTTAACTTGTATATTTTATGATTATCCGTTCAATTCCTTTTTTCTTAACCCCATGCTATATATATACTTCAAATGAATAAAAAAAAAGATGCAAAAATAAACAACCTACGAAAACTAAATACAACATACAAAATATTATTGTCATTATACTTATTCAATTATTAACCTTTAACTAAAATAGCTACTTATGTCACCAATAAAAAATATAAGAAATTCAACTAATTATTTTGTCTATTAGTTGTACACAGTTATCATTGTTCCTCATTTTGTTAATGCATTGACATTTTATTAATTTGTTGTATTTAGAATGTGGACTATATTTATCAATTTGTGAAGAAAACTATTTATAATATTATAAAGAGAAATGACCACAATAATAAGATACTTGGTAAATAAAAACTTTTATGAAGTGGAGTGTTCATGATATTGTTTAAATTGAAATTTTTATTAATAATTTATGTGATTATAATGCATATTATTTTTAATCAAATTTTTCAATAGTTTATTTATTTTGTGAAATCACTATTTATTTTTTTATTTGTTAAACAAGAAAATAAAATAATACGAGTTATATTATATAATTTCAAGGCCCAAATTTCTTATTTCGCCCTATGCCTCTAAAATGTCAGGAACAGTCCTGCGTATTTGTCCTAGAACATTGTGTGAACAAGTGTTTTTCCGATGGACTAGCATGATTTGACCTACCAATGTGTCAAATACAGTTAAAAACCTTCCTGAAATCGGCAGTGTAAATAGTGCCTCTTAAGCACTTATCACTCTTTGTTACCAGCTCCGCAGTAAAAGTAAAATGAGAAGGGATAAGGATTTGTTCAAGCAAATTGCATGTTACAATGTTTGTAGAAGTATAACTATCTCAGTATGATATATAAAGAATTTGAACATTAAAAGTTGAAATTTTAGAACTCTCTTAGATGATCAAAGCGCACAAATCTGCTCAAGGAAGAAAGTATCATATGCAACAGTAACTACTATAAAACCTTCCATGCCACAGCATAGCCATCATAAAACCACACTACCACCAATAATTTATTAAACACTCTGGCTTAAATCAGCAATTCAGGTCCCATCAAAGAGTCAGAATGGTTAGTAGAATACCAATTATCAAAGTGTATTGACAGTTAGGGTTCAGATTAATGACATTTATGAAAATTGAATTTTTATAATACTTTATTCTTGCCCAAACCCATAGTAACCTGTTCCAACTCAAGGAGAGGGTTCCGAACAGAATACTGAAATAGAATATTGACCAATTTGACAGTGAATTTATTAAAAAAAAAAAAAAGGCGGAAGAAATGCTATAAAAATTCAGTCAAACATCGACATTCTAACAAGAATTGATCAAAATTTGACAGTAACCTAAGCTCAAAACACCAATCATAATACAAAGAAAGGTAATTGCAGCTTGAAGAAGTGTGAATACAAGTAATACCTTCAACCCCAAATGTTACGTTTTTACTGAAGGGCACAGATTTTAACTTAAATCGGTTGCCTGGCAATGCATCTAAATCCTCGTCCAAGACAAAACCATTTTTCCTACAGGTATAACAATTGAAATGTCAGATGAAGCAATAATAACGTCCTTCTAAAATGAATACATAAAATAATGTCAATAAGAAATAAAGAAAACCTCAAAGCTATAGAAAAGACAACACGATGAATAAACTTTTGAGTATCAATAATGAATGGACCTTGGATGGAAATCCTGACTTCTAATATATTAAAAAATGACAATTAGTTCACTCAATATTTGCTAATGATTCCTATATGCCTGGCCTATGCAATTTTTAGGAGAAAGGAGATCAATGATTTAAGCATAAGTTGCTTCCATGATCACAGAATGACATCCAATGACATTGCTATTATCCTGTAGGTTTCAGAAGCTTTTACATAGAATTTTCTTTGGTTTCACTTCATCAGCCTTAGCTCTGTGATCAGCAGGATTATTGGTTCCACCTTTCGCCATTATTTACACATGTTTGAACCTTGTATCTTAAGTTTCTTTTCACCCCTTGGAAATTGGAATATCTCACCATCATTCCAAAGTGAGCAAAAGCTCAAGATATTCATCAATACTCTATTCTCTAGGTAACTGATCTATTGAGACAAAAATATAGTAACAACATAATCTTTTTTCATCTGAAGAAGTTGTTTATATATCTGCAAGATCATGGGTTTCCAAGAGTAAGACTGAATGAGGAAGTGAAAACAAAGATAAAAAAAAATCCCAGGTTAGCAACATATATCCAAAGAAAGCCTAAAAGAACTAGACCACAATTTTTCCCCTATTAACCTCAGGGTTGACAAAGTTTAAAACCATTGGCTATTGCATTTAGCCATCGAGTTTAGTGGATTTCCATCTACCCAGATTGGTGTTGTATGCAACATGGCAGTTGACTAATAAATATTGACTCACCAAAAAACTACATTGAACTTTACTCACATAGTAAGATTAGATGGGAATGTACATATATATATATATATATGCCAGTGAAAGGAAAAGTTACAATGTTACCTAATTATATCCATGTGCATTGAGGCAACTATTTCCTCCTCTGGGGACAATTCCAACCTTACTGGCCTGCTTGTACAAAAGAGGAAATAATAATTAGCTTTAGACAGGCCACACATTATGTACATTGAAATTCTATATAAGCAAAGAAAAATTCTTTTAAGCATGGGTCATATACATCTTTATATGCACAACTTATGTACCTAAAATGCCAACAAGCACACAAAGAAAAGGAAGAAAAAAAATAGTAGAGCACACCCGAAGAGGAAATAAAGAAGTATAAGAGATAGAAAGGGTGACTTGTAAGTTGCTTCAGTCAAAACATTCATGGCATTACAAACTATCAATCTGTAACATCATTAAAACATGGCAAAAGATTCAGATTTGCAGAGAAGACTTAACTCCCCAATAGCCAAATTTGCTTCTACTCCCTCCTCCCAGGATTATTTGACACGTTTAGATTATTTGCACTATTCACTAATACCATTTTGACCATTTTTTTAGCTAATACATGAAAACAAATGTTAATATGTAAGACGTTTTTTGGGTTTATCTTTCTATATATTTTCAAAATATAAACTTTTTGAACTTTTTACTAACAGAGAATTAAAATATTGATGGCAAAGTTGTGAATTGGCATGCATGTGTTGGTCAAATTGTGCCAAGTAATTTAGGAAAAAAGTAGTATCACTAAGGTGATGAGTTCTACATATATTTTTTTAACTCAAAAATACTCTAGAGGTTGAAGAAAAAAAAAATTCCAAAGCAGAAAATTAACTGTGAAAGTGATGAGAAAACTCCATTCTTGATCACAGAACAGATGGTAGGTTAAACTCAGTTGCTGTACTCACCAAATACATGATTTTATCATGATTGATCCTTAAATCCTATTAAGATAATCAAGAAGAGATGGCTGTAATCAAGTAAAACAGTCAGCGCTAGAAAGGGGTGCTGGGCGCAAACCAGTTATTGGGAGGGAGTGGACAACTTGTCCTCTTTGTTTTTTACTGGTTGTATTGTACTCTTTATTTCAGCAGATTAATTTACTCTTTTCTGATAAAAAAAATCAGTACCCTAACAAGTAAATCAAGGACATGGACCATGACAACGGGTGATTCATGTACTCTAATCAGTAACTTAAGCATACTTCCACAATTCATAAAGCATAGCAGCTAACTTATATGAGATGCACAAAAAGCACAGAACTCCTTCACAAGATACCCCAGTTTACCAGTCTGACAGTAGGACAACTACCATAAAAACCAAAAAAAAAAAAAATTACCGCAGTAAAGGCTGCTGGTTCAGGACTGTTGATTCTGAGAGGCGTTCAAAATTATATTTCTCATCAGCTGCATGCTGGAGAACAAAAAAAAAGTATCTATAAGACTATAGCACATGAGGACACGAAAACTAATCCATAAATTTCAACTAGCAGCAAGTCAAAAAATAGTAATAATACAGATTTTAATAAAAAAAGCCACTCTGAGAAACTGATTAATTTTAAGACAAAACTGAAGAAAAGGTATATAAAATCCTAGGCTGGCCAATATTACCTGGTCGACAATAAACAAGTCCTCATCTAGCTTCCCGATAATAAATCCCAGATTGAATTGCCCAATCACCTGAACATGAAACTGAAGCGGTTATATAATACCATGTAAATCAGATAATGGTAGAAAAAGATGCAATGAAATGCATGCATGCAATATGCATCATATTCAATACTTGACTTTAAAATATAAAATAAAAAAAGCTAGTGAAGAGTGCCAGTCTGCAACAGTATCAGAAATCCCAAATGATGAATGGAGAGTAAAGCATGTGCATATCCATTCAAGTTTGATGAAAAATGTAAAGATGACATAGCCTTCTTGAAGCAAGCAAGTCTGCTTTAGTTGAAACAAAGTCATGGACATTGTTATTACCTTAAAAAGCAAAATCAAGGCAACCTAACTTTTTCATAGGCCAAAGACAAGAACTAGACAACATTTGAAGGTAGATTGAGAATTACGATACCTGAGACGAAGGACATCATACCCTCCAATTCATATTCGATAGATAGGGCTGGTGCATAATTTCGTTCATTAAACTAGTGTAAGGGAGTAGTTTACGTTGAGTTCAGAAATACTTGAATCCTTGCCAGATCATCAGAGTTTGGATTAATCAAGTCATCAAGTGGATTAGTTAAGCTATAATATTATTATATTTATCAATCTCAATTGAAGGTCAATATGATTTTTTTTATACATATATACATATAACAATAATAGAGGCAGCAGATAAAATAAAAATAGTAAAAAGAATGGACGACAACAATCACAGAAATGACAACTATAATCACAGAAAAGACAAGCTCACACAACAGGAAAGAAATTGAACTCGGTACACAATGGGGAAAAAGGAAGACATCTTTAAACAAGGAATTGTTGTAAATATTGTATATCATCTGACTTGAGTTTTTAGTCTTCCAGGGTAACTGATTTCGTGACTCTAACCAACAGAGTTTCCACTTTATAGGATTCTTGATAATATAGTATCTTATAATTTAATCAACCAGAAACACTATATAATTTAAATTGAGTTTATAGTCTTCCAGGTCAAAGCCTTTGTGTCTATTCTACAGAGGTTTCCTTTAAAGGATTCAAATAATTAAGTTATAAGTTAAAACCAATGTCAAAATCTAAAACTTCCAGACCAGCAGAGGTGCGGTAGTCAGGCAGTCAGTTGTTCAGGTCATATCATTAAAACATGAAAATAACAGAGAATTGCTTCCACTTGAAATGAAGCTAATCACAACTTCAAAACCATGTGCTTGTTCAAAAGACCTCATACAAACACTGAGAAAGATAAAGGATGGTGACCAAAGACACAATAACTGTTTTGTACCCCCATCAACCAGCATAGACAGGTTACAAGAAAACCCAGAAAGCTGCACTTTAGTCTCCACTTAAAATGCAGCCAATATCTTACCTGCATCCTGCTAAAATCTCTTTTCCTGAAAAGTCTTTCCAGTTCAGTGGTTGCGGCAGCAAGGGCCCTAGTTTTCCACTCCTCATTGTCCACTTGTGAAAGCTCTAGTGTCGCAGCAGCATAGCATCTATATATAATCAATAATCTTACTTAATAAATATAGAGAAAAATAAATCACATAGGAAACAAACAATATTCCCAAATTTGAAGTTTTATGGACCTATTTTTTGTTGTCCACATAGAAGCATCCCAGCTTGAATTTGATAGAGACAACTTCTTCTTCCTCCTTGTCATTAGGTCCTTCATATCAAATTGCAGAGTAGAAGAGGCATTTGGAGCTGACAAAGGAGGGGGGGTTCCTTGTAATGGCTGCACTCCTAATAATTCATCTTCTACACTTTCTGAGGTTCCTCTCTGTGAACTTGGTATAATCACTTCTGCAGGAGGCGCCATTTCATCTTGAACCCTAATATCCTGAAATAGAAAAGAGATATTTCGTGATTCCTGCAAACATCACAATTTCAAAAAATCTCGGCACAAGAAACACTTCTACAAATCTTGTGCAGTCATCAAGTCAAGGATAACTCTTTATGTATTCTGTAATGTTGATTTGATACCAAATTGAGTTCTAAACATCAGGCAAAACAATTGGAACCGTTGATAAAAGTTTTATCTAGGCAATAAACCCCTAATAATAACTAGTTTATATAAAATTTCAATTTCACTGTACAGAGAAACAAATGTCCTCCCTCTTTTAAAGCATCTTGGTGTAAAGGGGGACCTAGATCCAGATTTGAAGGCCATGAAACAAAATTGAAATGACTCAGTGGAGGAAAAATAACACAGGACTAAGGGGGCTTTCCAATTAAACTAATTCCAATATCATACCGTCATACGTATATTTGTGGCTTTCAGTATATATCTATATATTGTATAGTTGTTCGGTGACCACATATTTGAATTCTCACCTCAGATACAAAAAGCTTAATTATGAAATGTTGTAGAGACGGCCCTCTAGTTCTGAAGACACAAAATGACATTCATTAACCAGCAAAAAATAATTTACCACTCCCTCAAAAGACATTTTACTGTAAATTATAAGTAATCTTAACAGGTTGATGACACTAATAATTCTTCATATTCTCCTCCTGAAAAACATTTGACAATAAATCCCATTTTCTAGAAAGTTTGCCTAACAAAACAATAGGACTTTTAGTCTATAATGAAGAGTGAAGGACAATGGGAAAAAGGCAGGACTTGCATCCAATCTATTTAACACACCACCTAGGACATTAGATTGCTAGTATCAATGTACACCTTTCCTTTGGGGACCTTATAAGGACATATTCAAAGGATATAGAATTATAGGATGTGATACTAGAAATATAATAGGATAATATACAAAAGCATTAATTATCCATGTCACACTTAAAAAGAATTTATGCAACAGATACAAGAATAATAGTACTTGTCAAATTCTAATACAATACAATTGTTAACTACATATTTTGCAGATAAATATACCATTTTGGAGTGAAGGGAGAAATATAAAATAAGTAAAAGAAACATTCAATCCACAACTCATATCTAGCCATGAGTTTCTCCCGATGTACAAGTGCACCAGTAGATCCAACATCATGGACAAATAGAAACACTTGCTGAAATTCTAAAATAATTTTTTCCACCAAACATCTGTGCAGCTATAATTTTCCTAGGTGCAAGTGTGCAACTAAAAAGTTCTAGAAAGTAAAAGGCAGGCCTTTCAAACCTTAAAACTAATCTGACTCCAAATTGCAATTTAATGGAAGCAGTATTCCTGCATTTTTTGGTTAATGATCAGTAATGTTAAAGTTGCCTCCACTTTTTAAGTATTAGAACAGTTGAGAAATGAGGTGAGCAGAGACTCAAGAGACAAAGAGGGTGAGTGAGTGCAGAAATATTTCTAGTAAGATGAGATGAGGAACAGATGACCTGAAGTAGAGGACTTTTCTCACATCCTAAGACTGTAAAGTTGAATGGAGTCCAACAGTCTGGGTATGAATGACAGCTTGGGACTTTCCTAGACAAGGAATGGGTGTGCATAACAGGGAGTGGAGGGCCAATTATTGTAGTAATTAACCCTAGAAGTTTGACAACTAACCATATCCTAGTAAGGGTTTGAGAGTGTTACACACCAACACATATATAAGCTAATTCTTCTTGATGATGGTGAGAAGCTGGTTTGTTCATCAGCTATTATCCTGAGTTCATGATGATTAAGCTTATCACTTGAGGATGTTTCATGTCTTTTAATGCTCCTATGAATCATGTTAAGTATATCCACATATCAAAGCCCCCTGTGATCTCTATCACATGTCTTGGACACCTATAGCTAAGTTGGAAGAGAAAACACAACATAATATGATAATCAAATTGCCCTCACAGCTCTAAAGAATATTAGCAAGGTGCCAAGGATACACAACTCCAGATGTGTACTGCTTTTCTAGTTCAAACAACCTATAATGTCATTGGCTTTCTTGAATTTTCCATTGGCCTATCCTTCCTACTTTGTAAAACTATAGTCGCAAATAAGAAAAGATTAAATTGACCTCAGCCTATCATAAAAAAGTAAAACTTTGAGAAATATTCAATTAAAAATCCCTTTGGCCTTCTATATAGAGACAGTACAATCTTCAAATACATTGATTGAACCTTTTCAATCAGAAATCAAGATAATGATCCCAAGTTCCTTATCATGATTAAGCCTTCCACCAAGCTACAAATTACCAAAAAGGACTGAAATGAAATAAATCACATCCAATTAAGCAAGACAATAGAAGAGTCATTTTTTACCCCTCTGATCCTCCGCAATCAATTGTATGCCAAGAAAATTTAGCCCTCTGGCACAATTGAACCCATAATTAATACCTATGCTGACTTTAATCAGATAGACATAGATTTTATACAAATGCACCGAAGTTGGTGTTATTAAAGAAAAGTACTGAAAGCCAACTAATCTCCATATCCTGAGTTTTGAATACACACACAAAAGTCTTTTCAAGAATGTTACTTTTATATCCATCCCATAAATAGTCATTTCCTTGTATGATGCCTTCCAACATATATGGCATTATACATATCCATGGGGCACAAATCGGCAATTTGATTAGCATAAAAGATATAAGATGTCATTAGCAAATAGTAGGAGAGCATTTTTATGTATGTCTGTGGATTATGAAATTGTTCACAAAAAAGTTCATCAAGAGTATACAAATACACATACCTCTCTTAACTCTTCCATGCAATCATCACCATCATTCAAAAGAGACTTTCTTGTTTGACCCAAATCCATTTGCTTGGATGTTTGATGATCAGATATCCCAACAGAATGATGAACATGATGAAGCTTAGAAGCTGAGTTCGCAGCAGCAAAATGCAAATCACTACTTTCTGAACTACATTGAAGTGGTTCATTTCTTAAGATAGGGGCTTCAGATAAGGGTGTAGACATGTTTTCGTACTTCCGCTTTTGCAGAGTAACAAACTTGGTAAGTAAAGATTGAATAGAGGATGACTTATTAGTCAAATTATTATCAACCGCAACATCCCTTTGAGACCCTGTAAGGCCTTGTTGACCAATATCAACACTTGTTGTTTTGTTGTCACAGACCTGTGAATAACGATGAGCCTTCTTAATGCTGTGGGCCCTGAGACCAAAATCCCTGTCCCGTGACTTTTGATCATCATGGTGGAGACCAAAAGATGAAAGATGATTGTCCTTTCCAATAGATTTTGCAATCATGCTATTTTCTGCATCTTGCTTCTCACCACATAATTCTTCATCTTGAGCTTTTTTTGAAGATGACTGCTCAGAGGCCAGCTGTGATCCCACAGGGCGTGGAGATAAGTCATCATCTTTTTTTTCATCTGGTGCCGCTACATTCATAACATCAAAAGTGACAGAATTGGGTGAATAAATCATTCCCAAAGCTTCTCTCAAGCATTTTAGAATAGATCCTTCATCTGAGAAAAAGATCTTCCTTTTGTCTGGTGTCACATTTACATCATAAGCCACAATCGGAACAATAAAGTTCAAGATCACGACGGGATATTGTCGCGAGTTAGCACCTCTATACAACTCATTCACAAGTTTATTGGCTTTTGGCATATCAACAGGTCGACCATTTACATAAAAAAATTGTCTGTCACCCATATTTCGTCCGCTACCGTGGCCTGATTTAGAAACAAAACCCTCAACTCTGCAGTTATCTGACATAGGTATACTAATAGGCTCCAGACAAGAAAAAGTGCTCATGCCAAACAGTGTTATGATGTTATCCTTAAGCGATCCACTTCCTTGGGTTTTAAGAACCACAGATCTTGCATTTTTCCCAGACATATTGGTGCAGACAAACCGAACTCCTTTTGCAATGATAGCATAGGCCTGATAGATTAAACAAGGTGCAGAAATGTGAAGTCAAATAAGTCATCCTTACGTGGTTCAGGAATTTCATAATTCATAAAGAATATGTGAGATGAATAATATGAAGAATGCTCTCACTTTCTAGAGACTCACAATTCGGACTACAAGATGTCACAGAAAAGACGGACAACTAAGATAATGGTGGGGGGGAAGGTGTGCTGCACATTCAAAAGTGCTTGAGAAATATATACCTTCATCAATCATGTATTTTGACAAGAAATAAAAGCAACAAGATCCCCTTTAAAAAAAAAAAAAAAAGACAATATGATCACAATCTTTCACTCACATTCAACAGCGATATAAGTTTCCCATATTCCTTCCGGATATTACGACTGAATTCCTTGCTACGCACAGGCAGATTAGAGAACAACTTCTTAACAGTTACAGAAGTACCAACTTTCCGAGCTGTCTTGTGTTCAGCTACTAATTCCCCAGTGTTGTCGAAAGTCAAGTGCGTAGCAACTGATTCATTACTCGTTCTCGTTTCCAGTGTCAGACTCCCCAGCGCACAAAGGGAGCTCAGCGCCTCTCCTCTGAACCCAAATGTGGTTAGAGTCTCAAGCTCCGGAAAATCTGCCAATTTTGAAGTATGATGCTTAAGAGCAACAACCTACACCAAAACCAAATCATTAACTGCATGTAGCAAGCATCCAATTCTAATACACTGCATTTCATTATGTTCTAACCCTAAGCAACCAATCTATGAGATGACCTTGAAGTTTTCCGGCGAAATGCCGGAACCGTTGTCGATGACTTGGAACCACTCCTCGCCGTAATCCTTCAGTGCAATTTCCACGCTCGTAGCGCCGGCGTCTAAGCTGTTCTCAACCAGCTCTTTGATGGCTGACGAAAGGTCCTGAATTACTTGACCCGCGCATATTTTATGGACAACTCTCTTGTTGATGGGCTTTATCATCGCCTCATTCGCCATCTCTGTATAATCGGGCGGATAGAGGATGGAATTATGGGGGAGTGGATGTGTGTGAGAATGAATGAATCACTCGGACGGAACCCTAATTGTCTCTATTTGGCGCCAAATATTGGACAATTATTTACTCCTTATAAAACAACCTCCCCTTCTGAAACATTTTTATTGTAATTTGTAAATGTCTCTTAAATTACCTTGAAAATTAACCTTTGATGTCATATTTTCTCTTCAACAAAGATCCTATAGACTATAATAAATATTATATCTGCTTCATATTTTATTTTCACTGTTTAATCATCGCAATTCTAAACAAATATTTTACCAAAATGGAGAAAACACAAAAGGAATAAACACAACTAACCATTCTATTATATTCTAAAAGAAAGCCAAATAAAGAAAATCTTCCCGCCAAAACATGTTTCCATGCTTGTTATTTTTTTTTTTTTACCGAACATAATTCGTTATTTTTAATACAATTTTGAAAAATATAACTTATTATACTACTTTTGTTTGTTAGAAAAATATTCTTTATTTTGCTTTATCTTTTCTATTAAATATTTATATGAACTATGTTTCCTTTTTTATTGATTACAACCAACAAATTAAATGTATTTTTAATAAAAATATCTACTCATATTAGAATATTTGTAGGCTAGGCTTATCAATATAAATAGAATTTGTAATACATTATATGTTTTTCTTAACTTTTATTGCAATCAAGGGTCCTATTAGTGTTAAATTTTTTAATTTTACTATTGGTTTTGAACTGGTTAAAATATTTGAATTTTTCTACAGAGTGAAACACATGTTTTTAATATTTTTTTCCTCATATTTTTTCTTTTTACATATAATAAATTAAAATCCAAGCATATTACTTTGTAAATGTAATAATATTTCATTAGAATTATATTTTTTTGTAAATTATAGGATCAAATATGTTAAGTAAAATCAATATAATCTTAAAAGGTAGACTTATTGAGATTTAAGGACCAATGAAAAACAATAGAAAAAAGCGAAGAAAATTGCCAAATTTTCAAAGCAAATTGACTATTGGCCTATCATTTGATTTTTGTGAAATTTTTTAAGCTTTTTTAAAAAACAGTTTGAAAAAATAAATTTAGAATGAAAGTTATTCGAAAAATAGCTTCTATATTAGATTCAAATATGGGTTAAGTTTAGGGCACATATTCTCCTAGAGAGCTAAGCTTTATTCCCCTCGCCTAATTTGATTCATAATAATAAGCTCATAAAGGTTAAGTTTAGGGCACATATAGGTTTCAAGTTCAATGTGCCATTATTATATCCACTCCATTTCTTTTTAGTTTTCTCATATTCTTTATTGAGAAATTTTATAAAGTTATTCCAACTTTCAATTTATCTACTTTAGGCAAATTTTTGTGACTATTTTATCTTATAAATTATTATTTTATTTTCGTCCACCTAAATTACTCCCCATTCATATACTTTAATCTCCAACATTTACTCACTTTCCCTTTCTAATATTCCTTCTTTTTCTTTAATATTTTCCTTTAATTTATTTTAACTCAAAAAATTATGATAATAAGAAAGAATATTTATATTTAATGATTTTTTTTAAGGAAAAATTCAAAAATTTATACTTATATAAATCATAATGATTTCAAATGAGAAGATGAAAAACAAAGGAGTGACAACTTTTGGTAGGTTTAGCTTTATGTGAATTTTGATGATTGAGTAACAAGGCTAATACAGTAATTGAAAAATTCGAAAAGTCACTTATCTAAAATGTTAGAATGCGTAAAGTCGATCACTTAGCTTATTTGAATGTATTACCCACAATAGCATAACTCACTTGTATAGTTGCGTTACTCACTCCTTATCATTTCAAGATTTAGAAATGCAAGGCAAAATGCCATGAGTTATGTATCGGGAATTTCCTAATTCATGTATGATATAAATTATATCAATATATTGAAATTTTAGATATAAGTATTTTTTTATCGGATATAGCTATTGTTATATCGATCAGATATATAAATACAAAAAATATAAAACCAAAGAAAAACTCATATCAGATATGAACATTATGATTTCAGATATAGAAAAAAAAATTACGAAAAAATACCTTTTGATATATTTATATAAGGTAAAAATTAAGAATTTATCGATTATACACCTATGCAAATAGCTTTTTTATGAAAACTGACTCTGACTTTGTGAATATAGTGTTGGAGTAAATTTATAAAAATGATATAATAAAAGATTAACAAAATATCGTGCTCTTATGTTATGTCGATGAATGTATTAAGGAAAATCTTGTAGTTTGATGATGTGACAGCAGGAGATCATAAGTTCATAACATGATGATGTAGCAATATAAAGATTAAGACATAAATGTGAAGAAAATATATATCTGCTGCAAATGAACCGACATATACAAGCATAAAAGGACGACATGTATGCGCTCTTGGTAATTGGTAAAGCCAATAGTGTTTCAATTCTACAAAAAATAGTGTGAATAACCATGAGTTCTCACAAGTGCACTCACTACGTAGAAGGCAGAGACATGAACTCTCCAAGTATACAAGTGTTGATCGAGCTATGTGCTCTCACAATGTATAAGTTGTGTAGGTGAGGAGTATGTCTCCCACCGACAATATATAATTGATGTACCATTTATTTTGTAATCGATTATTTGTATAGTGTGAAAATATAAATATGTTGCAATATTTTCGGGTTCATAAACTTCTGTGTGCACTAGACTTGTGTATTGGGGCGGGTAAGGGTCGTCCAAAGAGAGTATAATTTTTATATATAGAGGGGGATAATTTACGTGTATCACCTCACATATTTGGTAATGAATCATCGACAAATAAGTGGAAATAATTCGTTACCTTATAGTGTTTAAAAGTTTTTGGAAACTATAAACCCATTATTGACCTGACTTGACCCATTAAAAACCCAATAAAACATGACCTTTTAAGAGATAGACCCATTAATCTCATTATTAATTAGGCTCTTTTACAAATGGATCGGTCAAGGGCTCTTAACGGGCCCCTACCCATGTGAATAGGTCTAGTGTGCGCACAAACAAAAAACTCATCTTCGCACGCCTTGTTAGCTTCTTTTGACATTTTTGAGAATAGACTCACAACACAAAGAACTAATGATATTGTTCTGCATTGGATGCCTTTCCTTCTCTTCAGAAAGTTGTTTGAACTTAGGGCAATTACCGGATTAGAGGCATACCCGACCCCCCTATATCCTCATGGTCAAGACCTATGTTGCAAGGATTAGTGTATGACCTGTCATTTTCTGAACCCGTAACCGTATCTAGATTCGTATTAGCACAGCATAATTCACTAGCAATTAAATGACTTTACCGTTTGTTGTACCCGTAATTGTACACGTATGAACTCATCAGGTACGGTGAAATCTTCGAGTACATTGTAGCATTTAAATCATAACTTAGAAGATTTTTCTGATGAGAGAATGATGTATATGGAGGTTTTATCAATGAGAGAATGATGTATGCAACTTTCTGATTGTCTCAAAGTTATTAGAAGTTTCCTTTTTTCATCAGTTGATAAGTATTCCCTATATCTTGAACGATATATTTCTAAACCGTAATAATTTGGCTGTTTAGCTTATATGCCAACCTTTTCTTGTATTTCCTCATATAGATGATTTATGTATTCTACAGAACAAGACAATGGTTTAGAAAGGATGCTGTGTTTACTGTGTAGACTTTTTTTTTTTTTTTATTGATAAATATGAGAGTAAACATCTGATAGTCATTGGCTTATGCAGGGAAAATTTCACTGCATACTCTGATGTTTGCTTTGGAGACTTCGGCGATAGAGTTGGATATTGGATGTTTGGAAGCATATGCACACACAAGTTCTTTAATTTCAATCTATAAATTGATTGGAGAGAATGGGTAAATGTTATATACAATCTTCAGGAGAAGCATTTAATATAATTCCTTAAATGGTACTGATTTAGAAATGCGTGATATACTCAACGAGTCAATAGATGTAAATAATGCTTGATTTGTTAAATGTTTTTGCAGTCCGTTACTAAATGATAACCTTGAAGATTATATTTATTATTTTCCTATATTTAATGATCTATGTTGCGATTTAGTATGTATTATTAATAATAATAATAATAATAATAATAATAATAATAATAATGCAAAGTTGAGTATAATAGAACCATTTCCAACGACTCCATAAGAATAAACAAACAAAAAAAATCTTTTGGAGCTTCTGATTGACAAAAACGCAGGAATGATGGTGATAAACACAAATTTTAATGTATCTCGATAAAATTCTATATTCATTCTCTATAAAACAATACGACGCATTAAGACCATTACAAGTCAATTTGCGATTTAAATCATTAATAAAGTGGTTGGCCCAGAAGTCGGTAGGGCACATGCTAGGGCAAACCATGTATTAGCTTTATTACTGTTTTAGCTTTCTGTATCTGTTTTCGTTACTTTATTGTTTGTTAGTTTTCGGGATGTCAAAAAGAAAATCTTTATTTTAACTATTCTTATAAAAAATATCACAAAATCATAAAGGGCCAATAATATCTCTTCAAAAGTACCTTAATTATAAGTGTATATAATGTTAATATGTTATACATTAGCTAACTTGTTTCGGAGAAGGAATTGAATTTGCTTTATTGTCATAAAACTTTTCTGTTTGGAAAAAATTCTAGTTGTTGATCGATATCGTATGGCTCAGCTTGAATCTAAAGAAAAATTTCTCTCCTTTCAGCAAAAATAGAAGAAGTCATATGGAAAATTCCTTTATCTGATGTAAAAAAATAAAAAGAAAAATCCGAAAATGCCTAGGTTCAGCATAATCATGTGAAGCATGTACTTTATACTCTAAGACAATCATCGGTGAGTTGAAGTCGAGATGTTCTGATGTTGATACGGATGATGAAAGATCCTACAATGTGCTGTAAATTCGACCTTTAGTACTGTGTCTTGTAATACATACACTAGCAAAGTAGCTAGCCATGCATGTGAGCAAGATGATCGATGGATCGATCCAAGAGTCCAAGAGACGTTACGTTGTTGCGTTGCTAGCCTTTCAAAGCCTAGGTGTTGCCTCGGATGCTTCATGTTTGAAAACAAAATAGGAAACGATTTGATGTACGTTCTGATAAAGAATTATCTATGTCCCCTATTTTTATTTATTTTTGTTGTTTGACATGCGAAAAAGTAGTAGGTAAATTGTCTAAAAAAGAATTGGTTCTCTTCTACAATGATTGGCTATTTCGTAGAATTGTTGAACTTATTCTCTACTTATCGTTATAACTCTGATCCAAACCATTTGAACTAATTGGCAACCATGCATTTTGAAAAATATGCAATTGTTTTGTTAATCGTATTGTCTAGTGTGTCATCCTTTAAAAGGGTGGTACGTAATCAGATTTCTTAAATCAATTAGGTTTCTTAAATCAATTAGGTTTCTTAAATCCATAGGAACACAAATCCTCTTGATACTTAAATTGTACGCCCATGAAGACAAGCTATAACCTCCCTTGAAAGTAGTAGTAGACAAGATATGACGCCCCTCAGCTCCTCCAAAAATTGGGTTATATGTGTCATAGCATATCGCCCAACCGGTTCCTCAGCTCCCACCTTTGCACGTTTATCCCACGACCCACCATATTGAATTTTTACCATGTGTTGACCGTGTTGTTGTTGGCCTATTAACTTGATAAAATCCTGGTGGTTGGCCAGTATGGCCACTATCCTCCCCTGGTATATGTCCCCTATTACCTCCAACTGAATAATGTGAAGTCTTTGGTTTTATGTCTTCCATTTGTTTTTATTAATACAGCATGTACTCATTAGATAAATTAAATTGACTGACCATTCAATTTTTTATATGTCTGTTATTCTTAAGAATGAACAATGCGTATGTGTTATTCAACTAATTCAAGTGTGTGAAGGTCCCAAAGGAACATGTCAAAGCGGTTTACAACATAGTTACTCAATATCGGAGGAATTCTATCTAGCTCTATTCTGTCTGGTTTGACGATATGTTAAAAAAAAAAAAAAAACTAATACAAGCATGAATATAGACTATCTCGCATTCTCCTCTCAATTAGAGCACATGATCTAATAAAAGAATAATACGCGCTAAAGGGTGCATTTTTATACTCATATATACGTGATATAAATTATATTATTTAATTATTTTAATTATAGAAATGCTAAGAAATCATTTTTATACGTCTCCACTCTCCACTAATTGTATTTAGCACGCATTAGCGCGTCGCATTAGTATATTCGTTAGTCTCATAGCTCTCACTGCCCAAACCTTTCGGCTTTATCACTCCCCTAACTACATATATCCTCTAATCGGCTTTGTCGTTGCCATTATACGTAGGTGCACCACAGTATCTAAGAAAAATTTCTAATATAAATATATTGAGGATATTTTTTTAATTTCATTTATATATATGAGATTATAATGTATATATACCTAATATACATTTTTCTATATTTTTATATCTTCTATATTTCTATATCTGATATAATAATACATATATCTGATATAACAAATGTTATATCTGATAATAACAATATCTATATCTGATATTTCAATATTCTAATATAATTGATACCAAGTATGAATTAGGAAAGCCTCCAATATCTAATCCCAACCACCACCACAAATCCCCTTGCATTTCTTTCCTTTCATAGTCACTATGTCTTTTAGAGGTAACAATCATGCATTCAAACAATCCTATATATACAACCCTAGATTGTTTAGATCATGTTCATGTTAGATTGGGATGGCTTAACAATTTGTATAATTCATATATATACAACACTAGATTGTTTAAATTATATTCATGTAGATTGGGATGGTTTAACAATTTGTATAAATTTCGATTGGTTTAGCAGGACCGACCATTAGCCTGGTGTTTTGGGTGTTTGAAATTTGAATAGGATGGATCTAGTTGTTATTGGAAGTTGTATAAATACTATTAACTAGAAAGGCCAAAGCGCCTTGAGAGCATAAATATTTATGAGATGTTTTCATCCTCTTTGAAATTCTCTATCCTTTTTTCTATTTAACACAATATTTTCTCTTTTTTCACGTCATTTTTATCATCTTCTTCCTTTAATTTGTCTAACATTTAAAAGGATTCTCTTCCATACTTTTTCAATTTTTCTCTCCAACTCACACATACGTCACCATATATTATTTTTCTATCACTAGATTTAATAATAATTATTTATTTAATTATTAAAATTAAATATTATTTATCTAATTAATTGGTATAATTAATTAATTAGCGGCTTATTAGCCGTAAAATCAATACCAAAAAATAAATTAATTAGTGGATTATTAACCGTAAAAAATTTATTAGCAGATTATTAGCCGTTAAATTATTTTATAATTACACATTACTAGTTTTTTATTAGTGTTTTAAATAGATTAGTTGCAAAAATAACATAAATAAAACACAACTAATTGCACATTGTCACCTGAAAGAGAGTGCCATTAGGATGGATAATCCCCATGATTGTTCATGATCTGAGTAAGAATAGAGTAGACAATTTGAATTGCATCACAAATCGAGTCAGAAAATTGAGGATAACACATGTCACCATAATAATTCATTCACTTTCTCGCCTAAAAGTTTTAAACTTTTAGAATTCCATTAAGCGTACAAGAGAAGTTTCAAACAAATCGGATGTGTAAGTACTAGAGTATACCCATTTTGGGGAGTAATTGCACGGGGTACCCAGGTTCGGATCCGAATGTAACATTCGATCGAACCGTGTCAACGTCATGCCCAAAGAAACCCTACAATTTAAGTAGAATATGGATCCCAATCGTAATTTTGATGATTCAAATGAAAAGTAGACCCATGTGTCAATTGTGATATGTGAAAGTTAGGCATAGGTATTTTTCTATAATATAGTGATTAGTGACAATCTTTAATAATAAGGTATTTAGTTTTACACCTATTTTTCACTTTTCTAACACTATACTCTCGTCAATACTATTGTTAAAAGCTTTCAAATTCGTATTGACTTAACCTTTCGAGGGGATTTCGTCGTACCCATTATGAGAACAGTTTATGTGTCTATATTGCAAATCCTATTCAGACACTAGAAACGCTCTAGAAACACTGAACATCATCCACTATAAAACTTATAAAAATCTTGTTTTTGTAAGCTGTTGGATCAAATGAAACACTGTGGCTCGCTGGCCAAAGCTTCAAATGCAAATCAAGTTTAATGGTGAGAGGGATAAGCGGATGATTTCCAAGTTCCAATACTCACATCATTTTTTCATTTCTATTATTAGGTTTTATTTCTAACTTTCTTTTATCAAAATATTTTGCATGCACAAGGGTTATAATAAGAATATTATATGGCTAATATAAGTTACTCCTCAATAAAAAAAAAAAGTTATCCCTCTAATAATAAAAGCCACCTCTATAACAAAAAATATGATATCACGAATTTCAGTTGATAAATATTAAAATATGTTTAAAAAAAATGCTAGGTATATTGTGCAAATCTTACCATTCCATAAAACAGAAGACCTCTTTATACAATAACGTTGCCCCTCAATTTCACAAAACTGACTTTATAAAGGTTTTCCATTCATTGTGATTTATATGTCATCACTTTACTTAATTTTTTGGATTCTTTTACAAAGTCATTGACCCTTTTTCAAAATAAAAAATGATTAGTATTTAATTTCCTCCGGCTATTTTACTACTATTTTGTAATATTTTTTCTTACCCGTTTATATTACTTTCAAAGGTATGGTTTATAAGGACAGGACCATTGCATGATACGGCTATGTGGTTCGGGTCGTGTTGGGTTATTATATTAATTAACCAATGCCATCTATCATATCATGATAAGTCACTAATAATAGAGTACAAAATATATATTAGGTTGGTAAGTGGATATACAAGTCAGTTCCATTTAAATCAGGTCATGTAATTGCGATTAATGAGTACGTAATCGATCTATGACAAGTTATTCACAAGAAATTAAAGTATACGCATGGTCATTATATGAGAGTCATTATACCTTTGCAACAAAATTCAACACTTAAACACGATGAACAACAAAACTATACTTTAAACTAAAAAAAATTCAACACACTTGCGAAACTCTGAAAGCATCCATACACAATAGTAGCAGTTCTTAACATAAGCTTCAATTCGAGAAAAGGCTTACAAAAACATATCCCCCTAATTCACACATTACATTGCATATGATACATGAGTTGATTGACGGCGCGTACGTTCCATTGTATTTCTTCCTTGGTTCCCTTATCATACCATCATCTGATCTGATGCTCAAACCATGATGACATCTGTACAATTTGAAGATAGGGACTCTAATTGAGGGGGGGATTGGAAATCCATAATTATTGACGAAGTACATACGAAATATAATGCAATAGATAATAGCTAAAACCAGAACTTAAAAAGAGTACTCCGTAATAAGCAAATGTATAGGTTACTTGTCACGATGCCCATTGATCACAAACAAAGACATGTCCATTGTTATTCTATAATTGAAGACAAGAAAATTTGACCTATGAAAACCCTAACCATTTTTCATGCCACATTCTTTTGTACAGTTTCCTCGCTATATCCCAAGTATATAATAGAAGTAAGTGCATGTAAAATCCTACAACATAGAAAGCATGAAGTTTGTACATGATTCTTAATTTGACCTAAGAAAACATGCAATTTGGTCCTAGCAAAAACTTCATCCAAACATATACTCCCTCCGTTCCAAATTATTTGCTACATTTGACTTTTCACGGTCTCCAATACACGATTTAAAACGTTTTTTTTCTCTAAATTCGTTAGACATAAAATTATGAAAACTTGATATTTTAAAATTTATATTGAGATGCATCTAACAAGATCTCATTTAACTATATTATTTGTTAGAATATAATTAGAATTTATGGTCAAAGTTTTTAAACTTTGACTCCAAAAATGAAAATGTAGCATATAAATTGGGACGGAAGGGGTAATAAATATGGAGTAAAACCAGAATAAAATAATACATTTGCAATTTGCAAAAATAATTCACGATGAGCTCCCACAAACTAGATACACGCAAAGAGTAGAGGACACGACCTATAGCTTATCGTCCAGCCACTTTATTAGCTGAGTTAGCTCATATACATCATCAATATTTGTGGATCACATTTCACACTATTATATCATCGTTTTATTAAGTACGTATTGTTCTATTCTGTTATTCCATACCATTTACGTTACTGGGCCCGATTTTGCCAGAAGACTCAATATATCACCTCGACATATGTGGGATTATTCTTGGAAATATTTTTGTAATGTTGATATGACTGTAGGGGACAGTCAACCTAGTGATTTGGCCAAAAGTTAAAAATATACTCCCAAATGAGGGCAGCTAAGGTATTTTCATTTCGTCAAAATAAGTTACTATGCATAATAAAGATTCCAAGTGTGACAAACATTTGAAATATATAATAAAAGAAATACGTGACAAAAAAAAAAAAATGGAGGGATCAGAGTATGCTGATTATGAATTGAGGAAATCACATTCCTCGGTCTCACATGTTTTGTTGTGTTCATTTTTATTTGTTTATTTTAATATTCTTATTAAATTTACAAGTTCTATGGGCTTTGTATACAATTTATTTTAATGTCTTATAATTAGATAGAAAAATTATTTTAATTATGAAGATAAGTTAATTTTTTTTCTTTTCTCAATTTAAACCATAAACTATGCTCGATTCTTTTATTTAATTGACCCAACTTTTAAGTCATACGCAAAGTTTATAAACAAGAGATTAGTTTGGGGGTAATAACTAGCATAATTTTTTTTTTTTAATTGTGATGGGAATGACCTCAACTAGTTTATCTACAATTATTTTTTCCAATTTCAGTTGCCCTCCCTATAACTGCGACGAGGCTCAATTCTAGTAGCATTTCGATCACAAGCCTTCAATTATATGGTTTAATCAATCTTGAAATAAATGTGGAATATAAAATTAATTGGGACATCTTTGGAGGTGTAAAGTTCTACATAAGCACCGTAGGATATGATCAAATGGCTATTTTTATGTTTGCCGTATTTGATCATAAAGACAACTTTTAGAATGACAAGTGGTACACGTAAAGACAATTCAAATCTAGGAATGTTGGATTTTTCAAAGACGATTAATAGACAAGACTACATACAATTTGGATTATTTAAGACCATTGCTAATTTGTATTAGTCAGCCGAAATAACGATAATCTCTATCCCCAAAATTTTGCTCCGTTTGACTCATACACGATCCCCAAAATACATTTTAAAATATAATAAAATTATATATGACTTTTCCGAAACATACCATAAAGGCCAGAATAGAAGAAGTATATCATAATATTCGGAAAGAAAACATATAAAAATGATTATGAAGTGACATGATTGCGAAATGTCTTAAGTCATGGATTACACTACATATGAGTGACAAAACAAAAGCAGCTAGAAGATAATACTATACATACCTTGAATGAGAAGCAAAGAAGCTAACTCGTTATTGGGTGCATCTTGGTCATTGGTGGGGTTGCTATGACCGTAGTTTGGATTCATCTGCATGTCTTTCTGTATTTTCCCTTCGAGGTCCGGATGAATCTTCTTCTTCATCATCCTTTTCATAAGCTAAATATATTTATAGCAGGGACAATTTTTGATTAATTATTATACAGAACTTTTAGAAAAATGGGATCCAAATACATTATGCACATCCACTCTAATTTTTAGTGGCCATTGCTTTGCCAGGCCAGTCACAAGTGTCCTTATCAATTCAAATGTGCGTAACTCAATTCTTGGCAACAGTACAATGAAGAATTCAATCAACATAACTGTAGTTGTTTTGGTATTTTCATGACTCGCTTAACAACTATTATCCTTCTCCGATGTTTCTTTTATTCCTTTATATAGACATTTACAGATGATGGTATATTTAGGTTATTAAAATTACAAGCAATATTACTTCCTATGTAGCTAGCTAGTTGATGCCAATCATATAGTATATCAGTAATAATTTAAAATGACGGTTAAAAAAAGTTGGTTAATAAATATTTCCTCTATTTCATAAAAAATGCAATATTTTTAATATTGATATTAATTCATATACTAGTTTAGACACTAATTATTATCGTATAAATTTCATAGATTAGTCTTAATATATATTTATAATAGAATATTTTTTCATAATTTTAAAAAATAGACAGTTAGAGAAAGTAATTGCCAAATCAGTACGTTGTCAAGCGTAAATGTCAAAAGTGTTGCAATTTTTATGAAATGGAAAAAGTATAAAGTAATACGTGTGTTCTCTACCCCTTACCTTGTTGAACTTCTTGAGGGGATGCAAATCCTCTTTGATAAGCTTTTTGGCTTTAGAGATGCCATTTTTAGAGCGAGTGGTGGGCTTCATGCTCATCTCAATGCTTAGTTTTCCAGTGTTAGTACCATCCTTGACAACAACATCAGAATCCTCTAGCTCTTTTAACACATTCAAAGAAGGACGGTGATCCAAGTCCTCCAAGAAAAGGTCAGCAAGAGTCACTCTCCGCTTAGTTAAGCCTTCATTCTCATCAGCTGTAACATCACAAACAGTATCTTTCGAGTCAACAACATGCCCAGCAACTTCTTCCTCGGTGATCTCATGGTTGGCACCGATAATTTTCTCCAATTCATGGCTAAAGTACTCCACGTTCATCAATGGACTAGCTTCATCATTAGCTCCTTCGAGACCATAGTTGTCGTCAGCAACATCGAGATCATGGAATTTAGCGACTTCATAGTCGTGAACATCATCAGCTTCCTCAAGGATTCCATACTTGCAATCCTCCAAGGGACTAATAGCAATAGTGCCAATGGAAAGGATCCCATCACTCCAGTGATCGATCATATCCACTATCACATGAGCACCATGTTGGGCATTCATATGTTCAAGCAAAACCTGCTTCTCATTTGCTAATTTTGAGCTTATATCCTTTTCTGCTCCATCTTCTGTGTCATACAAACTCATGCATTTAGATTTGTATATTAATAGGTAAGTCTCGTGTGATGCATGCTTTGATAATAAGTTATTTTGTTAAATATTACATTTATAAGAAAATTTTCATTTATTGGTGAAAAACTTATAGGTTTTATAAAATTAAAATAGAAATTTTAGTTGGAATAATACTTTTTATCACATTAAATGTAAAAAAAAATATTATAGAAAAAGGTAGAAAGGAAACATAAAATAAAGGAAAGAAATAAAGGTAGTTTTAAATGATTTAAAAATTTATACAGTCACACAATTTTGTATGTATAAAAAATAATTCTCAATCTAATATTAATGTCAAGTAGAAAAAAAAAGAGATAACACCATTTTTTTTTTAAAAAGGCGGAATTTTTTTTTATAACAATATGTGTTACGAGTGATGTCACTAGAGATTTTGCTTTAGTAATAGTTATATAGATAGATACAGATAGATAAGATGTCTAGTAAAAAATTAATATAATTATGTAAAAGTTCTAACTTACTGCTTTCCGTAATTATATACTCTACGTACTAAGAAAAATTATGTACACAATGACATGACAAAATATATAAAAGCATTTAGCATTGACAAATTTCAACAAGGTATTTAGACTTCTTAGTTAATATAACTTAATCCTAGCTAACCGATCGTTGATCATACTCTATCAAAATCCTTGTAAATACAATGCATGCATGGAAGATACTTCGTATACAAAAACACAAATTATATCATACTTTACTATAGAGGGTTTCTTCCTAAAATTAAATTCGAAAGTAATGTATTGTAACAAAAATGAGAAGGAAAAAAAAAGTAGAGTCGGGGCACCTTGGGGGAAAGCCGTGCATGAATGAACATTCAGTAATCGACGATGCACCCAATTAAAAACCTAAATAAAACATAGATTTGTTAGCGAATAACTTCAATTCACAAACATCAACAAGCGACAAATATTTCTGAATGACATTTATAAGATTTAAAAACACTTATTGTAACACCAAACTATATGGTATAATACACCATAATAGATTATTGAAAAGTATCAATGAACATTGCATGGAGAGTCAACACAAATGAACTAACCTTCATTTTTTCTTGTAGCCAACGTTGTTGGTTGAAGAGTTAAGCGTAGGCAAGTGTGCTTAGAAATATATTGGACTAAATAAAAGCTACTGATGTGAGTGAAAGAGAGAGGGGATGGGAGTAGCCAAGCCAATATGAAAGGTTAAAGGAGAATTGGGCCCACTGTCGCATGGTATGTTTTTGACAGAAATAAGAAGGGTTTGTGTTGGGTATTCAATGGAATGATGTATATGTCAAGATTCTTGATGCGACTCTTGGCGCGTGAAAGTCACCCTCTGCTGTCACTCTAATTCATTTTCCTAGTCTTAGCTAGCTAGTGTCTAACTCTTATCTATTATTGGCCCAAAAAATATCTGCAGCCCAAATTTTTTATTTATTTATAAGCTTTTTAAAAAAAATATTTGGAGAAATAATTCGGTTTCCAAACTAATTAAAAAAATAAGTCACTTTTGGTTTGGATAAAAATCGTTGCTTCGGGCAACGTTTTAGGTAAAGACAAATCATTGCTCCAGACAACGATTTGCATGAAGATGGCATAAAGTGGGTTAAACTGGGGCAAAAGAAAACGTTGCCTAATCAGGCAACGTTTTATGTTACAATATTGCAGGGAATCTTGCTAGGAAATCTGGTTAGTTAAGAATCGTTGTCCGAGGCAACGTTTTCATTCAAAGTAAAAACGTTGTCAAAGGCAAAGATTTTGGTTCAACTAGAAACGTTGCCTCCGGCAACGATTTTACTTCGCCTTGGTTTTTTTTCTTTTTCTTCATTTCTTCCTTTTCTTCCTCCTCTTTCCTTCTTCTTCCCCATTTCTTCGTGAAAACCGACAACTCTCCTTTTCCTAGATCTAGATAATTTCGGCCCAATTTTCCTCATTTTCATCTCAAATTCTTCCCATTTCTTCCCTGAGTAAGGTATGTTATATATTTAAGTTTTGTTTATTTTTTTTCTTTTCTTCTTTTGTTAAATTTCGTTTTTAATTGGTTAAATGTTATGAATTATGAGTATATTATCATGTTTTTGTAAATTACAACTATGTGAGTGAGTTATCATGTTTTTTTATTTAGTTTTTCTTAAGTTTTTTTTGTTAATTATTTGTTATTTTTATTAATTATAAGTATGGTTGTTATTTGTTGTTGTTAATTATTGTTAATATTTTTTTATAAACCTTAATTTAGGTTAGTAAAACTTAATTTATGTTAGTTCATGAATTTAGTTTAGTGAACCTTAATTTAGGTTACTAAACCATAATTTAGGTTAGTTTATGAATTTAGGTTAGCAAACTTTAATTTAGGTTAGTAAACCATAATTTAGGTTAGTTTATGAATTTAGGTTAGTAAACCATAATTTAGGTTAGTAAACCATAATTTAGGTTAGTTTATGAGTTTAGGTTAGTAAACCATAATTTAGGTTAGTTTATGAATTTAGGTTAGTAAACATTAATTTAGGTTAGTAAACCATAATTTAGGTTAGTTTATGAATTTAGGTTAGTAAACCTTAATTTAGGTTAATTTATGAATTTTGAGTTAATGTTTAGATTAGTTAGTTTAGGTTAGTTAGTTTATGTTTATGAATTTAGGTTACTTTATTAATTTAGGTTAGTTTATGAATTTAGGTTAATTTTTTAATTTAGGTTAGTTTATTAATTTATGTTAGTTTATGAATTTAGGTTAGTTTATGAATTTATGTTAGTCAACGAATTTTGAGTTAATGTTTAGATTAGTTAGTTTAGGTTTATGAATTTAGGTTAGTTTATGAATTTAGGTTAGTTTATGAATTTTGAGTTAATGTTTAGATTAGTTAGTTTAGGTTAATTTAGGTTTGATTGAGCTTAGTTTATGTTAATTTAGGTTAACTAAATGTTTAATTTATGTTATTTTAGGTTAGTGTTTAAGTTTGAGTTAATGTTATAAATTTGGTTATAGATGAGATAATATTGTATATTGTGATAAGTTATATTGAAGACTAACAGCAAGTAATAGACATATTATTGAATATCATTAAGAGTTTTTTGTGTTGCAGGTATCATGAATACCAATTTATTTCTCTTATTATGTCGATGGGGTGGAGCTATTGATAGAACGAGAAAACACAGTTGGATATGATGGTGGACAATATAGACCTATTCTGGTTAGTGTTGAAAACAACTTCTCTGATATTGTTGATATGATATTCAATTTGTGTGGGTTTGATAGACGGTTGGTGGAACTGAAATTGAGAATGAAATACCCCACCGGTCCATTGACATGTATGACATTGCCACTCACGGATGACTACTCTGTTAAAGTATTGTGGGTATGCATTCAAAATTAACCAAAATATGACATTGAAATATATGTGGAGCAAGTACCCTTACCTTCCTCATATACTGGGTTAATGGACATATTATATCAACATTAGTCATTTTCAATCATTCCATCCACAATTCAAATGCTTCATGATGAGAACTCAGTCCCAACTCCTAATGTGACTCCACTAAATAGTACACTTCTCATAAATCGATTTGGGAATTATCTTTATGAAGAAAAGACTAGGCAAGGTGAAGAGGGGGTCGAGAACGAGGAAGTGGACGAGGAGGCAAAGGGGGAAGAAGATGTAGAAGAAGCCGAGGCACTAGAGGCAGAGGAAGAGGAAGAGGATGATGATCCCTTCAATCTAGAGCTAGACGTAGAAACTAGTTCAGGGGCCAACCAACTTGAAGTTGAATCAACCATTCCCTATTACAATGAAATGTTAGAATATGAAGAGGGTGACGATTGGATGATGGGTGCCCTAAAATGTATTATTGAGGGTGAATTCGTGAAGGGGATGGAGTTCCTTACTAAGAGAAATCTCATTGAAGTTATGATGATGTATAGCCTTAGGTCAAATACATCGTACAGGTGTCGAACATCAAATAGTCGTGTCTTGGAGCTCGTTTGTTATAATAAGTGTGAGTGGAGATTACGTGCTAGGCAAAGAGAAGTTGTTTTTTATTTTGGGCCATAAAAACCTATAAAGGTCCACATGCTTCTTCTTGTGTTAGTGGCAGTTAGAATCGAGGAGTTCGACATTTGAGTGCATCACTAATAGGCAACTTCATCAAGGATTGTATCAAAGCTGATCCCACATTGAAAGTGGATGTAATTATAGAGGTGGTGCATGGGAGATTCCACCATAATGTACCATATTTGAAAGCTTGGTACGATAAGTAAGTCGCAATAGCAGACATTTATGGTAGTTGGTAATCTTCTTATGAACGGTTGCCTTAGATTATGTAGGCACCGAGGGATACTCACACTGGGATGGCCGTGGAGTGGTGTTACAAATCAAAGACTCCCGGGTTTAGGGTATTCCAGCGGGTTTTTGGGCGTTCAAACTGTGCATAGAAGGTTCAAACACGCACTTCCTCTCATTGTCATTGGTGGTACGTATTTGTATGGAAAATACATGGGAAAAATACTTATAACAATAGTTGTTAATGGGAATAATCAACTATTCCCCCTTGTATTTGCTCTCGTGGAGGACGAGAATGGGGTGAGTTGGAGCTGGTTCATGGCATGCATCAGACATTATGTCACGAACAGAAGAGGGCTATGTGTGTTATCTGATCGTCACCCAGGCATGAATTTACTATTTATGAAAGTGCTGGTTATGCATACATAGTTATGAATTCACTAGGTATGAATTGTGTGCTATTTGAGGGTGTCCCAAGTATTATTCAAGCAATGAATGACGTATATAGTGGTTGGACTCCTCCAGATGCATTTCACCGATTTTGCATTCGTTATGTTGCTTTAAATTTGAATTCTCAAGTGAAGAATGCCTTGGTGAAGAAAACATTTATTAGAGCTGCGTTCCAGTAGAAAATATCAAAGGTCGACAAAGCCATTAGACGCATCGCTCAGGTATCTGTTGATGCTGGTGAATATATCCACGATATGGCAATCGATAAGTGGTCACTTGCTTACGATGAAGGTCATAGATATGGATATGAAACGACAAACATGGTAGAAGTGTTTAACAACATCATAAAGGGTGCTAGATTTCTGGCAATTTCATCAATAATGGAGCTAAAATTCTACAGAGTGAACAAATGGTTTGTTCACAAATGAGAGATGACTACAAAATGTGTTGCAGCAAACCATCCCTACACTCCTTATGTGCTGCAGAAGATTAAACTCAACAGAAGTAAGGCCAGATTCCATATTATGGAGTTGTTCGACATTGGGATCGGCGTATACAAAGTGACAAGTGGCCAAGGAGATAGAGTGACACGTAGGGGGGGGGGGGGGAACGTTACATGGTACGTTTTGCTGTTGGTACATACACGTGCAAGAAGGTCCAAGTCTATCACTACCCTTGTTCGGATGTGTTGGCTGTGTGTCGTGAGTTCCACCTTTCTGAGGCACTATTTGTTGACCAACATTTCCATACCATGACATACCTGTGCACATACGAGCCCTAATTTCATCCACTTGCTTGATAATATGGTATAAAGACCGTTCACAGGACTATGACTTATTGCTGATGAGAGTCAAATTCGAGCTAAGGGTTGTCCATGATCGAAGAGGTTAAGAAATGAAATGGACAACAACACCGATTAAGGAGTCATATGCAGTGTTTGTCACGTTGCTAAACATAACAGAAGAAGTTGTCCCTAGAGACAGGCCTGGTATAGTGTTTAGGGTTTTGATTTTGTTTATGCAACATTTATGAAAATTTTCTAGGGTTATGTTATCAACATTTATTAGAGATTTGATTATGTTTATGTAACATTTATGAACTTTTCTACTTCTCGATTTTATTCCAATGCGTATGTTTCTTTTCAGATTACATTTAGAAATTATATTGTTTATTTTGAGGCTTATTTCAACGAACAAGATATGGAGCCAAGTCCAGTAGACACGTCTATTTTGAACCTACAGCAGACACATCGTTCTCAAGCGCTATGAACGGGAGCGTTAGATTCGGCGACGGTGCTTATCACTCATCACCACCCCCTTGACTGGCCCTTCGATGAGAGAGTTTTATGTTACGTTAGACAAGGGGGATTTACAAGATTCATAGATTGTGATTGTTGCGCATTGACCGTGGGCTTGTCACAGCCTTAGTCGAGAGGTGGAGGCAGGAGACACACACTTACCACCTACCGGTTGGAGAGGCCACGATCACCTTACGTGATGTCTGCATCCTAACACGATTACTAGTGATGGGTAGGGTAGTGTCTAGACCTAACCCCATACCATTTTCCAAGATGATCCTGAGATTTTTTGAAGTTTCCCCACCTAAGGGTGCCATTCAGGGGTCTACAGTGAGATATAATTAGCTGATTGGTACTTTTTCCCATCTATCGCCGACAGATGCCACTGATATCGACATTCTAAGGTATGTTATGATGTACTACTAGATACTCGTTTCTTGTAACCTATTTCTGATAAGTTAGGGAACGAGGTCCAACTTATCTATTTGCACCTATTCGACCGACCCTAGGGTATTATAGCTAGTTATAGCTGGGGCAGCGTGGCTTTGTCCTATCTATATCGATAGATGTGCCGTGCTTCTCGAGTAAGATGAGGTCGAGCAGCTGTCGACACAGCCGGGACACTTGTCATTCTACAGGTATTTTAGTTCTTGTCGTTCATATTATGGTAACCAATATATGCAATTAACTCATTCCATTTATTAACCTACATCTTTGGGCATGAGAGTATCTCATCGTCTATCGTCCAGCAATACCTACACGACGCAGATGAGCTAAGGAGGGACAAGAGGTCTACATATTTTTTCAATTGGGCCGCACTGCAGATAGAGAGCCTTATGGTACGAGATGGTTGGTCGATCGTATTACTCGCGTTCACCTCGCGACTGGGGTGAACTCTTTGTGAGACTTATTAGACAGGATGATGGATAAGCAGATAAAATTTTAACTTTTATCTCATTCTTATATGTGTTCTACGGTAAATTTGTTTTCACTATCTAACAATTTTATGTCATTTTTGAATAGATGATATGGGATCCATATCTTGAGGACGAGTGGCATATTGTTGCGCCACTCGTATGTTTTTAGTGCATCACGTTCTATTAGTCGACGTGAGTGATGCGACAATATGGATTACGTCAGGTCATACCACCTCTAGTTGACAAGAGTGAGGAATTACACAAGGTTGACTGACATGGGAAGGCTTGAGATCGTTTGGACCGACCAACATTGATAGTTAATTAACACATGGGATAGGCGTCTACAATCTGCTGTCTAAGTTGATCCGTTTGAGGGAGTTATGGACTACTTTGATCCATACATGGTATAGTATCGACGTATCACTAGGCGCTTTATTATCCCTTTTTTCCAGCCGCCTAGGTCACATTTCTCGCCTGCATAAGTGTCGTTACACATTGTGGTAAGAATTCTAGCCATATTACTTGTTTATTTATATATAGTACGCAACTAACTTTATTTATATTCCTTTTTTTTATCATGTAGATTAAGAAGTTGCTACATATTCATGACTACGTTCACAATTCTCGAGCCATGTGTCCTCCCATGATAGATCACGTGTACGACCTTGTCCAAGACAGTATAGAGAGGATACGACAACCTCACCGACTTCGGCCGTACCCATTATGGATGACTTACGACGCATCCACACCCTTGACTACGCCGAAGACCCTTACTATCGAGATGCCCAGTCAGCATTACACTCAGGGTCAGTCTTTGTCATCAGTTTACACATCTCCACAGGCCCCATTTGCACACCATCCACAATGGACCCAGCAGACTCAGAGTCATAGCTCATATCGTCATTTGGACATCATTTTCGAGGAGCAAACTACGAGTCTAGACTCTTTAGGGCTTATTTCCTTTTTCATTATGTTATTTTATATTATATTATGCTATGTATTCAATTCAAAGTGAGTTTCAAACATTATTAATTTCAATAAGTAATTTCGAGTTATGGCTTTTCTTTGGTTTGTGTTTATTTATATGTTGTTATTTGAGTTTGTGTTGAAAAGTTGACGTTTTGATGTTGGGGGTGAATTTGAAGGTTGGTGTTGAAGTTGTGTTTGATGGAAAGTTGGTGTTGAAGTTGTGTTTGATGGGAAGTTGGTGTTGATATTGTGTTTCACGGGAAGTTTGTGTTGATGTTGTATTTGAAGATGCGTATATGGTTTTGTCTTTGAAGTTGATGTTGGTTTGTATATTGATTTTGTATATGAATATGGCGTTGTAAGGACAAAAAAGAAAGAAAAAAACCTATTAGGGCAATGATTTAGTCTGACAAAAAATGTTGCCCTGAGCAACGAGTTGCTTTGATCCAGTTCCAGAAAATCCAACGTAGCTTCACTGGGTCAATGATTTTCCTTTACCTAAAACGTTTCCCGAGGCAACGATTTTTGTCCAAACCAAAAGTGACTTATTTTTTAAATTAGTTTTGAAATCGGCTTATTCCTCTGAATATTTTTGTTAAAAAAAGCTTATTAATAAAAAAAAATTCCAAAAAGATCGATGAATTAATGTAATATCACATTACTTAGTCATACTCTTGTACACACTCTAAATTCTTTGCATTTTTATGTTCGATGTGGAAATACTATGAATTTTGCCTTTTCTCAAGTGTGTACATGTATCTTCCTCAAAGAAGCAAATGTAACGACTCAATAATTTTGTCAAGCTAAAACATTCCACTAATCTTCATTCAGTTCATAGTACAAGCATGTCCGAATAAGATAAGAAACTTACCACATACAAAATCAAGGTTATGTAAATTAAACACGTACGTATGTGCAACCAAGCTAGAAGATATCTCTAGCTATTAGGAAGTAGATATGTGCATTTGGTTGGATTACGGATGGGTCACATGCAAAACGGGTCGGGTCGGGTTGTCCAAAGAAAGTATAATTTTTATCTATAGAGGGTGATATGTTGCCTTTAGCACCTCCAATATTTAGCATTAAATCATCGACAAGTAAGTGGAAATAATTCATTATCTAATACTGTTTAAAAGCCTTGGAAACTATTGGTCCATTATTAACCCAATTTGACCCATTAAAGACCCAATAAAATATAACCTTAATAGACTGACCCAATTCCTCCGTAAATTTACGAGATCTTAATTGCATTTTATTCCAAGAATAATTTCAGTATAAACTAAACAAGATATATTTTTACAAAATATGTGTTTAATTGTTTACCTAAAATAATCATGAAATTTATTTTTTATAAAAAATATTTTTTTTAAGCCATCATAAACCCAAAAGCCCAAAATATACCTAACCCAATTTAAGCCTAATATTTATATGCAAACCTACCCTCTCAAAACCCTAATTGCTCATTTACTCACAAATTTGAAAAAAAGAGAGAGAAAAGGGAAACCCTATGAGCATCCAGCCCTCTTTGCTGCCATCATGTCGGCAGCCACCGCTGGTCCTTTTTTCTATTCCCTTTCTTCCTTCCTTATTTATTTGCTCTAGAATTCATGATTTGGGAAAATTATTTCAATGATTGTTTTGATTGTTTTCAATGATTAATTATATGTTAAAAGTGTTTATAATCATAAGTTTTATAAATTTATATGTGTTTTTACATATTTTCAGATTCTTTAGACATGAAATTATAGGTTAAATGCACTAGTTTTCATGTTTTAGGATTTATGATCATATACTATTAGTTATTTCATAAAAATAAGAGTATTTTGTGATTGATCTAATGATGTTATGTTCAAAATAAATTTTTAGATTTCATGGGATATGAAATTTGGATTTTTATGTTGAGAATTTGAAGGATTTTATGATTTTATGGGTGGTATATGATCCTAATCAATATAATACATGTTTTGAGCATTATAATCAATATTTTGTAGACTTTGAAATTTTTCCAAAATTTATAAAACTGATTTTCATTATATTTCAAGGATTTAAGTATTAAAAACAAAGGTTTAAAGCATTTGCATGATTTTTAAAGCTTTTTTTAAATGGGTATAATTGTTGTAAACATGTTTGTTAGGGTATTGATTAAGGTTGCATTATTTGGTTCAGGAAAATGATTCATAGAGACGATTCGTAATTATGAAAGTGACAATTCAATTATTTTATTAAAGGTGCGTACAAGTTACGAAAACTTTGCCTTTAGGAGCATGATCTACGGTAAAAGAAAAACTTAGTATCATGTTTAGGGAATCTTTTGAGGAGATTGTTTGGTTATGTATTTGAAAAGATTCATGTTATTTTATTTAGATGCATGATTTGATATTGTTGGTGAGTTATGAGTTATGATTTGTTAATATTAATCACAAAAGGATTATGTATGGTTGAAGAATCTCAATTGATTCAAGTGGAATTAATTTTTTAATTAATTCATGAGGTTGTTCATTATTACTTCTTCATTACTAATGATATGAATTGAGTAAAGGTGATATTCAAGTCTTAAAGATGAGGTTAGTTGACTTTGTTCAATGGGTTAAAATTTAAGAACGAAATCAAAGGGCTAAAATTTGTATATAAAAGAGGTTGATTGTGTAATTGTGATGTTTTACATGTGTGTTCTTTGATAAATTGGAACCCAAGTTTTAAACCGTAAATCACGTAAAGTGAAATTAAAGATAATCAATAAAACTCTAGGCTAGTACACGTCTAGAATATTGACAATTAGGGGTTGAGGCTTCACGGGGTATTATTTGTGGCTTTTATAGGAGGTCGTGTGATCTACAAGTCTCTTTTATATAGTTTTAAACTTAAAATTGGGGTTAGTTGAAATCTCATATATCTAGCTATGGTGACGGAGTCGCACCAGTTTACCATCAGGAGTTATGTTGTTTTTTATGCCCTCTCACTAGAGTGCATGGGTTTATTTATTTATTTTGATGTTCTTGTGTAATCCCTTAAAAATTATTATATTTTGATTACATTTTATCAAAAATATTTTCTATACATTAACATGAAAATTTGCAATACAACTTTATATATATATATATATATATATATATATATATATATATATATATAAAGTATTTATTTAAATCCTAAAACTAAAATTCTTATTCTACAAAAGATATTTTCTTTCCCTAAGAAACCCCCTAAGCCAAAAATACATTAAACCTAGTACTTCTTAACTTCCTAAATCTAATCAAAGTTTACCTAAAGCTAAATACTCCAAAGTAACGCAAATCCCTAAACCTTCCTCACTTGCTCTCCCCTTTGCCATGAACCTCCCTGCCGCTGCCGCCACTCCTTGCCACCGCCATCCTTTTGCCGCCACTGACCATCCGTCCGACCTTCCCCTCCCCTTCTTCTTCCTTTCTCTTCTTTTCTCCCTTAATTCCTATGCTCTAGTATGTATGTTTAATAAGGTTTTATATAAATTTGTATTGATTTTATTATGGGTAATATAATTTTTTTTATTCTATAAATTATGTTTTACATCCTACAAGTTTTTATAATTTTTTATGCATAAATATTAATGGCTTGGTATGTTAGTCTCATGAATTAGGATTTTTGATACTAGGTTCTTTATTTTTGGCATAAAACTATAAGTATTTTGTGAATCATCTATGTTAATTTTTATAGGGTTGTAGTTTAAATAAACTTTCCGATTTTATGATCATATGTTTAGTATAAAAGAGTTAGTCTTCATGATTTAAAGATTAATTTCTTATGCTAGTAATTACTTTATGAAATTATGATTATAGTATGATGTATTTTGATTAAAAAAAATTAATACTATGATATTTGAAATAAATTTTCAGAATATTATGCATATTTAGATCATGGTTTAATTAATGAGATTTTCATGTTTAAAGCTTGAAACTATATAATATTAGTACATACATTAAATTAAGACTATTTTGTGATATAATTGTGAGTAATTTGGTTATACTATATTGAAAACAAATTTTTATATTTGTAAAGTTATAAAAAGTGAGTTTTATGATATGTAATTGAAGGATCTTATATAAAAATGTTTAGATTGATTAGTAGTACTATGCTACAAATTAGAGTTTCAAAAATGGCATAATCTAATGAAAAATAAAATTTCCAGAATGCTATACTTTATTAACTAAGCTTAAACTAATTAAGGGAGTGAGTATTTTAATGAATTTTTAACTAATACATGTAGTATTATGTTTGAACTACTAGAGTTTGTTTTGGAAAACTTAAAAATATGTTTTGGAATGGTTTTAAAACCTTAGAGCTTAGTATGATTGATGTAAATTTTTGGTATTGGTGTGTTGATATAGGTGGTATTATTTGATATGAGAACTCAATTCGTAGAAGGTGCATAGTTATAGAGAAAGTGGCCACTCGCTTGGTTAACTCAAGGTACTTATGAATTACAAAGCCTTGACCTAGAAGTATGTGTTAGGATAAAAATGGAAAGCTTGGTTTCATGTCTAAGAAGCTTAGATTATTATTGATTAAGCATTAATGAGCTGTACTCTTTACTTTGGATTGTATTTGATTATATTTTGGTATTGATGTGTGATGATTAATGATTAATCACTAGCACTAATGAGGACGCAATTATGTGATCTACGAGTCTCTCTTTTATAACATTTTTAATTAAAAGTGGGGTTAGTTAAGATCTCATCTAGCTATGGTAACGGAGTCGCGCCCGTCTATCATCCAGATTTATATTGTATTTTGATGCCCTCCGATTGGAGTGCATGAATTATTTATCTATTTGATGTCCTAATCAGGACATGGGGGAGACAACCTTGTCTATTTCTTAATCAAAGTAATTAATTAATTTGTCATGTTAATTGAGTAAAATGTTATGTAATACATTCTTTAATACCGTACTCATTCTCTTTTTAAATATTATTTCAATTGTTATACTTTGTAATCTATATGTACTTAGCTTGTTGATTACGTGCTTTAGTTCTTGTGTATTTTTGGTCATGACTTTTGCCTTTAAATGACAATGTGTTGATCCAATACTTACACTTGTATTATTAAGGAGCAGATTTTGGACATGTATCCAGTCGAATATTCATGCATGGGTGGGTTGAGTGGAGTGTTGCTTTAATTTAGATTTCACATTATTTTATATTTGTTTTGATTTTATTTTAGACTGTTGGTTTTGGATTTGAGTTGAACATTATTTTGATAAATTGTTGTAAGGGCCTTAATGGTTCCAGTTTGTAGTATGTCGAGAGTTTGTTTCTGCGAATGAAGTTATTTCGAAAGGTCTTTTATTTTCCGCTATAAAACTCTGTTTTATAGCCTTAACGTTTAAACACGTGGCGGTAGCATACTGATAGTTTCCCTAAAGGTTTTGGTTTTCGAATTAGGGAATTACCGGGGTGTTACATCCTGATTGGGACATGGGGAGACAACATTGTCTGTTGCTTAATCCAAATTATTAATTAATTAAAAAATGTGTTAATTTGAGTAAAGAATTGTGTTATACGAGTAGGAATGTCATGCATTTACTCTTATGAATTGTCACGTTTATTTTAACTTTCATAACCTTTGTGTACTTAGTTTTGCTGATTACTGCTTTGTGTGTGATCTTTTGGTCATGGTTTTTGCTGATTACTGCTTTGTGTGTGATCTTTTGGTCATGGCCTTTGCCTTTCAATGACCCTGTAATGATTTAATAATTACACTTATAATTTTGGGAGCAAATTTCTAACAGGTATCGTGGGGTTATGCATGCATTACTTGGATGAGTGGAGAGTTATTTATTTTTCTTGCTTTGTTTGACTTAATGTTTTCTAGATATTTTGAAAATGGTTTGGATTTGGTTTGATAGGTGTTTTATATATTTTAATAAGAATCGTAATGATTCTGGATTGTATGTTTGATTGAGTTTGATATTTTGAATTTTTATATAAAGGTTTTATGTTTTCCGCTGCAAAATTCTGATTTAAAGCCTGAGCGTTTGAACACGTGGCGGTAGCACAACGGTAGTTCTCTCAAGGTTTTGGTTTTTGAAAAGGAGGAATTACCAGGGTGTTGCAAAGGTGGATCGCTAAACATCGCCCATGATAATATACCTATCGCCTGTATTTTATACGTATTTTACACTTTCTTTACGATATTGCCCTTATATATTTAATTTATATATTTATCTAACATTTTAATTTACTAACCCAATTTAACCCATTTATTAACCTAATTTATTAATTAGCTAACATTTTAATTTACTAACTTAATTTAACCATTTTTTTCCTATCACCTATAAACCCAAACTTACCCATATACCTATACATTTCCTATACAATTTCACCACCTTCGATTAAGAACCTAATCTAATCTAAGCGAAAAAGATCATGCATAATGTATTAGAAATAATGTGTCCAAAAATATGAGAAAAGTTAAGAAATGATCAACCGTAAAGCATATAAATCCAATATTCTGTTATGATCACTTGTTTTGGCACGCAAAATCGCTATCTACGAGATTTTACACTAAAAAAAGCCAAATAATTTTTTCATAGATTTCAGGTGCATTTCGAGGTTTTGGAAAATTTGGAGAGGCATATCTCTTCGCCTAGTAGTCCGAACGACATAATTTTCTTTTTGAAAACACCATATTTTGAAGGTACTATACAATTATGTTGCCCTTTAGTGGGCTCGGTAGTGTCTTATTTGAGATTTTGAAAAAATCTTTGATAATTCATAAAATTGGCTATGGGATTCCGAATGGGGTGTATAATATGTCTAAATTGGGTATTTTTTCGAGATCTACGTATTGAAAATATCTCATAGCAGGATTTCACCATTTATTTTCTCCAAAAAAAGCCTTTAATAGCATATAATCCATGAAATTCGATTTTTAAGGGTTAAATCTACATGAACACAACATATAGCATGCAAATCTAAACACAAAGGAGTTATTCGTCTTTACATTAATGCATAACATCTTACGAAAAACAAAAATTAAAGTTAATTTTGATTTCATCATCAAATAATTTAAAGTTTATTTTGATTTCAAAATAATTTAAAGTTAATTTACATGGATTTATATTTTATATTTTGATGTTTAATTGAAAGATTATGTGTGTATTTTGTATGTTGTTCTGATTTTCAAATTTAAGTTAGGAAGATGGATTGAAATTTGAATAAAAAAATCAAACAACCATGTAAAATACACGCTTCTACCATGGTGAAACTGTCCAATTTAGACTGTTTGTGGTAGAACCTTATTTTTTTAATTAGTCTAATTATTATTATGTAGTTTTTTATACCCTAATTATTATCACGTAGTTATATCATTGTTAAATCGAGATAAATGATTAATTAATATAATGTATTAGTTAAGATTACGTATTAAATTAGTTAATATTTATTAATTAATATTAATAATACGTATAATAATATTTGTATTTTGTAGTTAAATCATATACTATACTTAGTTAGTAATTAGATGTAGTTAAAAATATTAATGTTATCCGGTTAATATTATTATAGTTAATAATTACAATTCATTTTTATATAAATTAATATAGTTGGTTAATAATAATATAAGATATGTATTATTTAATATTACGTGTTAAGTATACTGAAGTGCAAAACACTAAAAAATGAGAGGTAAAATTGAAATGAAGTGAAAAACTCAGAGTGAGAAATAAAATGAGCTTATATTGAGTGGTGAAATCGAAAAAATATATGTAAAGTGTTTATATATAAAATAAGGAAAAATTTGATAATTTACGTATGAAATACGGGCAATAGCTGGAGATTCCAGAGAGATGTGGTATCTGGGAGCTTTAGGTTAGATTTTATGAACCATAAAAGTCAAAATAATTTTGACTAGGTGCCTAAACCTTAAACCGTTTTGGAAAAATTTGCATATCAAATTGTATAAGTATTAGTTTTATAAAGTTACGCATTGATTTAAACATTATGTTGTTTTTCTCAAAATGAGCGCCCGCTTAGTAATATTTTTGTCAATTATTAATAAATTATTATTTTTCGAATTTTTAATATATATATATATATTATTTATTAAATCCACTAAATTTCATGTTTTCGAAAATAAGTGAGATTTGGGGTAGTTTAAGAAGGGCATGCATATAGTTAACATTCTTATGTTTTACATTCATACATTAGTTTCTTTTATATTTTCGTGTGTGATTAGCTTATTTATTTTATTTTGCTAGGGTAATGTAGAGAGATGAGTATCAAATCCGTAATTAGGAGTGATCATAATTAGGAAATAGACAATGGAGACAACATAAATTTGATGGAGAAAATTCTATACCCGAAAAAGGATCAATCAGAGAAAATATACCAAGAATGGTACGAATATAAGGCGGCAAAAAAGAAGAATAAAGTGAAGACTTATATAAGAATTTTTTCACCAATACACCTTAGACTTTGCATCCGATTAGGAGGACTTAAGAATGGCTAAAAGTATAACTAGTGGACCCTCAGGCGGGAAAATGGGCCACTAAAAATAAGAAAGCTATGTATAAAGCTACTATTATAGAAGACCCAGAGGAAAAAAAAGAACCTATTTTTAAACTGAAATATTACAATGAGATCAAGGACAAGGAATCAAATCTAGTCTCTTAACCAGTTCAAAATATTTTAGGAATCTAAATAAGTAGCTAGAACTACAAGAATACTTTGCTTATGTTATATTATAAAATGGTTGGAGTAAATAGTACATTATTAAGTCCATATGCGTATTTTACCTTTTATTATATTAATTTATTTATTATTACTACTCTACTTAGTTATTGATCGTATATTGGGTTATCTAATTAATTATCATCCATTTAAGTAATTATAGAAAACTGTTTTTCGAGGTTCAACTTACTTCCCTATCAATTGAATGAGAATTTTGCAAGGAGGGAATCATTTTGAATCATTTAATTTTTTTGGAATGTTTAAATGTGTGTTATATTATTTGGCTGCTTGAATTGTGATGGAGTAAAAAAAGGAAAATTTTATTTTGGATTTTCTTTACATCAATTGGATATGTGAATGAGAATTGAAATTTTGTGATGAGTAATAGTACGCAAAATTTGAAGTCTGAACCAATTTACTATACCCATCAGGCATAGAAATACAATGGCTAGGAATAAAGCCATCTTAGCTGAGGGCATAAGCGCAATAGTTGAGCAATTGAACTGGAACCATGGGGAGCAATCATACCCCCATGCAGAAATGTTTAAGAAATTAGCTCAAGTGAACCACCTATCTTCAAAGGGTAGTTGACCGACCCTACCTTCCTAGAAAATTAGGGGCGTGAGTTTGATAAGATATTTATAGCTATGAATTGTCCCGAGGAGATGAGAGTAGATCAAGCAACTATGTACTTAAAGGATAAGGCTGATAGATGGTGGAGAGACCACTTTGCTAGACTGAAAGCCCAACCAGATTTTGGATGGAAAAACTTTAAAATAGTATTGAGAGATAAGTTTTACCCTCCTTACTTGAGGAAGCAGAAAGTTCAGGATTTTATTGACTTGCAGATGAGTAGTATAACCATTTTGGAGTATTATAATAAGTTTACTTCCTTAGTTAGGTTTTCCCATAAAGTAGTGACTACTGAGGAATTATAGGCACAAAGATTTGAGCAAGGGTTGGCTAGACTGCTATATAGAGACTTGGGTGGAAAGGTCTTCAAAACCTTAGACAAAATTTATGAGAGAACAACTCATTTACATGGGTTAAGTACTAGGGATTCTACTTTGGGCATCATGAGTGTAACTAAAATAACTCAAAGAGGCCTAGAAATGGAAAAAATGATTTGAGGGTAGAAATCGAGAGGTGAATAACGCTGCTAACCAAGGTACTGAAGATAGAAAATACTATTGTAAGAGGTGTAAAAATAATTACCCTGGAAAAGGCTACAAAGGAAACTTGGTAACTTGTCGGTACTGCCAAAAGAAGGGGCATAGGGAGTACGGGTTTTTCTCAAAGAAGAAAAATGAGAAAATGGTAGGAATAACCAGCAAAGGATAAACACCTCGTATGACCAGGGAGTAATAAACAATAGGCTAGATAATCAAAATGGGAGACTCTACAATGGTGGTAACAACAAAAAGAACCACAACAACAACTCTGGTAACAACAACAACAACGACTCCAACAACAATAACAATGCTAATGAGGGGAGACGCGTTAATCTCAGGCGCCTGCTTGTAATGAGCAGGAAGAAGGTATAGAGATCCTCCGATGTAGACATTTCACTCAACTTATATGGAAACTTTTTTTTTTTGATTTTGGAGTCACATATTCTTTTATTGTTGCACCCATAATAGCCTAGTTGCATTTACCCTAGTTAACTCCTGTTGAATTGTCTGTTTCCTTACCCACGAGTAAGGTTATTCCATGTACTAAACTACACAAAAATTTGCCTTTAAAAATTGGGTTAACTATTTTTTTCACCCCGACCTTCTTGAGTTTGACTTGGAAGACTTAGATGTGATTTAGGAATAGATTGTTTAAGCTTACACAAAGCCAGGATAGATTGTGAGATGCAAAAGGTGCAACCTAGATAGTATATTTGTTGGCCCTCCATTAAGATTAGATAGGTAAGTGGGACACGTGTATGGACTATGGATGGGGTTTTCAAGCAATGGGTGAACAGTACACTTGCTCCAAAAATATATATATTACGTACATGAAAAATATACATTACATACATGAAAAATATACATAGTAAATATATACATGAAAAATATACATTACTACATGAAAAATATACATAGTGAACATCTAAGTTACGTGAAATGCATCGAATTTGTGGTTTACACAGTAAAGGATAAGTTTCCATATCTGTCTCCTTCTGCACTCTGCTTTCACTGTTAGATAGGTAATGTGGAACGGAAATTAATTTTTTTTTTTTTTGTGTGGGAAAAGAAAGTCACAAAAATGCTGCGGATGAGTTTCCATATCTGTCTCCTCCTTCTGCACTCTGCTTTCACTGTTCTGTCCGGAGAATTTGTTGGTGATGGTGTTCACACCAAAGTCTATAGCCGTTATGATTTCCCAACTGATTTCATCTTTGGTGCCAGTACCTCTTCTTATCAGGTTTCCCTCTTCTCCCTCCTTTTTTTTAACAATAACATTAAAATTATTGATATATCTTAAGCTTTTTAATTTTATTATTGAGCGATTATTAAACACGGTAACGACTATTGATTAATGAACTAACTTTTTTTTTGGTTGCTTTAATTATGTATACAATATATGAAGGTGGAGGGAGCTGCATTTGAGGATGGAAGGAAAGCTAGCATCTTTGATACCTTTGCTCATTCAGGTATGGCTGCTCTCATTAAATGTGTTGTCTACTACTTGCTTTTCGTTGTTGATACCATATATATGTAAAACCCGGAACTAAAAGTTCTACGTAGACTTCTATGGTATCTCAAATCCTACTCCGTTAAATGAAAGATTCGGCATTCTGGCATTCGTTATTGGTGTCCTTCAATGTGGAATTATTTGTGACATTGTCCCAATTACCTTGGGTTGTCCTGACATTTGAAGAATTGACATGAATAAACACAAATACCCCTTTATATACTTGTCTAGAGTCAAGAAAAGGGTAATTCATTTGATTCAGGGCAAGTAATTTGTGTGAGGAGACAGTAGGTCGATGTGGGTCAATTTTGAGTTTATTGCCATCTATTAGCTTGTTTAACCTATCATTTGTAAATGATTAAATGGGTCTTTTTTCGGTTCTGATCAAGTTTGAGTCATCTAATTTCGTGTACGAGTTCGCCGGGCTAAGTTTGCCTGGGATAGGGAGAAAGGTTTTGTCCATATTGCTCCTATTTTTCGAGTGCTTCAACTCTTGGAGGGAGTTGTGAAACAGAATTATTCTATCTCAATGGTTATCTGGTAGCATTTCATGTAACACAACAACTTCTGTTCACAGTCACATGTACCCTGGAGAACAGTGTGGATGATTTTACAAATTTAATACTTTTAGTGGAGTTGATTTTTTCATTGAACCTGAGACTGATACGCACTTATTATCTTTATGAACTAGCAATCAATTGATTTTTGGACGAAACCTTCTGGGCTTGTATGCGGTTAGAGTGTTGAGGCTAGCGAAAGTTTATCATTTTTGGTTTTGTTCAAGTCATCCTTATCATGTATCATGGGTCAGATTTGCCAAGAATAAGGAGAATGGTTTTGTCACTATAGCTCCTATTTTACAATTCCTTCTGTTCTTGGAGTAACTGTTGATATTGAGGTGTATACCCAATGCCCAATGGTATTCTGATGATCAGTGTGGAGTAACTGTTATTGAGGTGCATACAGAGTAACTTGCTAATGCATTATCATATAAGTAGTATACCTTAGCGACGAGTGTGGATGATTTTATAAAAATTTAAAACTTTTGCTAGAGTTGGTTCCTTCATTGAACCTGAGACTGATATTCATTGATGATTATATAATTCAAGCAATAGTTATTACCTTTATGAACTAGCATAATAATTTCTCCAGCATTCCTAGTTTGTCATCTCATTTTTTTTAGTGCAAATCAGGGGTTTTTGGGAGTGGAAATGGAGATGTAGCAGCAGATCAGTATCATAAGTACAAGGTAATGACAAAATGTATTTTTCTGCTTAACTAGTTAACTGAGATATCGAAATAGATTCCTAATATCTATTTTATGTGTCAAAATATGTGACAACTGTTCAGGAGGATGTTCAACTGATGGTCAAAACAGGATTAGATGCCTATCGTTTCTCCATCTCATGGTCAAGACTAATACCTGGTATAATTTCTGCTCCTAACAAGATATCTGAAATTCAGAAGTGATGAATGCTCAAACGTGTAATTTGATATCTATATATTGTTGGTGTCTCGCTTATCTCTCTTTCAGATGGAAGAGGACCTGTTAATTCCAAGGGTGTGGAATACTACAACAACCTCATCAATGAGCTCATTAGCCACGGTAAAATCTCATCTGTTTGAATGCATTTAGGGTTACCAAGGACCAAAAAGGTAGAAAGCAAACACCAATTATTTAAGTTGGATTTCAAGTTATTGTTTCATATGATGCACTTGTAGGAATCCAGCCACATGTTACATTGATGCACTTGGATACACCACAAACACTTGAGGACGAATATGGAGGGTTTCTTAATCAAAATATTGTGTATGTACTCTTATTTCCTTGTGCTACGTTAACTCTATCTTTTGTTTAAGCTTCTGATGTTGTACATATGTAAACAGCGAAGACTTCACAGCATATGCTGATGTTTGCTTCAGAGAATTTGGTGATAGGGTTTTACATTGGATCACTATCAATGAAGCGAATATATTTATGATGGGTGGTTATGATTCTGGGAATTCACCCCCTGCTAGATGTTCTTTCCCTTTCGGGCTTCATTGCATGAAAGGAAACTCAACAATCGAGCCATATCTTGTTGCTCATAATGTACTGCTTGCTCATGCTTCAGCTGCTAGGCTCTACAGGGAGAAGTATAAGGTATGACTTCAAAAGTACAAAAAATTTAATCATACGGAGTATAATGAAGTTTGTAAAGGGTTAAATAGTTATTCTTTATATGCTAGGTTGATCTCAAAGTCATATCTTCTTTTTTTCCTGAACACAGATTGTGCTGTCATTATATTAATGATAACTATTTGTTAGTCTTAGGCTTCATCCTCTTTTTGTCATACATTGAATTGGGGTTATTTTGCACTTATGAATTATTGTATGCTTAAAGTTGCATTGTTATTTTGCACCTTTGTTACAGGCCAAGCAACGTGGCTTCCTGGGGTTCAGTTTGTATCTGTTTCATTTTATTCCAGCGACGAATACAACAGAGGATATTATGGCTGCACAGAGAGTACATGATTTTTTTGTTGGCTTGTAAGTTCTGTAATGCTGCCTATTGTTAGACTGTTAGTTTCACTCTCAACTCTACTTTTCTAACTAGGTCAGACCCTGTTCTCTTCAAATTGTGTGAACAATATCTAGTGAAATCAGTTTTAATTAGTAAAGATCTATTTTGATTAGCAAAAATTCAGTATTAAACTTGCAATCAGTCTAAATTGGTTAGATAAGTAATATAGGTTTTATTTCATAACAAAATGTGTAATTTAATCATAAAAAAGCCAATTTAAATCAATGAAATTCTGTTTTCATTAATGAAAATCATTCTATTAATAATAATATTTGTCAGTAGAAAACCCTACTCTATTTTTCTGTTGATCAGGTTCATGGATCCTTTGATGTATGGAGATTATCCAGAAATAGTGAAGAAAATTGCTGGAACCAAGATTCCTTCTTTCACGAAAAACCAGTCAGAGTTGGTTAAAGGATCATTTGACTTCATCGGGGTGAATTTCTACAGTGTAATATTGACCAAACACAGAAACCTTCAGCTTGAGCCTAGAGATTACCTTTCTGATATGGCTGCAGAATGGATATGTAAGTCTTATGTATTTAACATCACGTACTGTATAAGTTACCAGTTTTGCTTGACTAAGACTTGTTCTCAATGATTGCAGCTTATGATGGGAGTTCTGATATACTTGATATTGTGAGGATGTAGCTGTAGCCTTCGCAGCAGTTGGTTTTATTTACATTCCGTGGTTCTTTATTTCTCTAATCATTTCTTCTTTTATTTTTCGCCCTTCCTCGCCTAGAATACACTTCCTGCTTTACCATGGGCCCTAAAAGGCGAGTTGGAGTATTTCAAAAATGTTTATGGCAATCCTCCTATATACATCCATGAAAATGGTTGTTTCCCATGCTCTATTTTCTCCATAAAAGAAATTTTCACTCTAAATTTCGAGCTATTGTCTAATATTCGGTACTTGATTGCCATGGTAAATTTTTTGGTAGGTCAAGTGACAGATCCTAGTGTATCAGTAAATGACACATCTAGGATAGAGTACTTACAGAAACTTATCGGCGGTGTGCTTGATGCAGTCAGGTAACATCAGTTATAGTCATCAAACTGCTTATACTCTTTTAAAGGGCTAGCATTATTCACTTCTAACCATTTTTCTTTATTATCATTGTAAATCAGTCATTGTCAAGCATGTTTTATTAATTAAGTCTCTTTATCTTGCAGAAACGGGTCGAATACAAAATCCTACTTTGTTTGGTCATTCTTGGATGTGTATGAACTATTATTTCAATATGAAAAAAGCTACGGTCTGTACTACGTCGATTTTAATGACCCGGATCTGCCCAGATATCCTAAGCTGTCTCAGAAATGGTACTCAGGATTTTTGAAAGGAGAAAATGTTACCATAGAAGATGAAGGTAACCAAGCAGAAAATAACCTCACCATCCTTGGAATCACTCCCACTATGGATGATAGGTATTTTAGTTGAGGTTCTTGTAAGTAATACTCCCTCCATCCCCCCCCCCCCCCCCCCCCCCCCCCCCTTTTTTTTTTGCCCCATTTTCCATTTTGGTCCAACTCCCAAAGATTGTCCCATTTCCTTATAAATTTTCTATTTTGAATTGTCCCATTTAAGATTTTCTATTGTATCTTAAATAAGTTGATTTTTATACTTGGAGTAAAATAAAGGAATAAAGAGAGTAACGAGGATGCCATTCATTAGAAGGTATTGTTGTTATATTTCATAGTTAGTTGTTGGATACTCTTGCTCCATTTATCAAGGATTCAAATGACAAGGAGGTTTCAAAATTATGGGCCTTCATATCTAATACAAGTATTTATTATTTATAAGTTGCTTAAATAGGATTGTGGTGGGTCTTTCTTGTAATAGAGAGAAATTGTCTCACATCAGATTGGTAGGAAGGTGAATGGCATACAAGGTTTGTAGGATACTCTTGTTATCGTATGGTTTTAACTTTTAACTTCACGTTTCATGCATGTAGGTTGCCTTGACTATTAGTAGAGGCCCTTGACCTAGGGCCCAACAAGGGTGTCAGCTAGAAAGAGATTAGTATGATAGATAGACCTCTAGTAATTATACGTTCCTTGAGACTTAAAAAAGATTGCATACATTTGTGGACCAAATATTAATTCTAATTATCACTTCATTGCCATCCCTACAATTTTTTTATACTTCATATGTAAATTCAATAATAATAAAAAAATATTATTTACTGTGAATTAATTTTTTGATTTTTGAATTCTTATTTTCTTTTATAGGTAAAAAGACCTTATCGAGAAATGTAAAATTTAACTTGAATAAAATTTGTAAATGTAAAAGATTTTGTTGAGTAAAGGAGAAATTTAACCAACAATGTTATTTGTCTACTGGCTGTGCTCGGGCTATTGAGGGCCTTTATAGGCTGGGACTAGTTAATGTGAATATTTCATTCCCTAACAACTCCTTTGCCACAATAGAATAGTCCAAATTGCTAGTAACACCGTGTGCAAGGCTGAGTTGCATAGGACCTTATCTGATCCCATCCTTCTCTTGACGAGAAGTCACCCATCCTATACCTGCTCTAATTTCGTAGGCCTTGCACCATATGTTTTCAATATGAGAGACTGACCAATTTCGATGACCCCCATAACCAGCAGAACTGCCTATCCCATTATAGAAGTGAAGCATCCATTCCGCCATTCCTATAGAATCCTCTTGGTCTGAATCGAGCAAGAAACCTCAAAGGAAACCCCCTACAAAGCCTAAGTTCTGTCATGAATGTAGTCTTGTTTCTATCTGATTCGTACAGACTAATCTAATTATACCTAGAAAAGGTATCCATAAAACTTCATAGAGCATATCTGCTTGTCGAATCCACCAAGTGATCTATCCTTGGCGACATGCTTTGTTTAAGTCGATAAAATCAACACATATACACCACTTTCTATTAGCTTAGATGACGGACGTTTGCCAACCATTCATGATTGGCTCTTTCGTTTACACCAAATTGAACAATAAAAAATATCTCCAAAAGCCTTTTTATGAGATAAAAGTACTCACAAATATGTAGACATTTCCCCCTCCAATTTTGTACACATTTCATAATAAACTCAAACAATGACAAATTAACATACAACGAACATGTAAGTACATACATTATGCATTCCACATTTCATACACTAACATAATAACAAACATGACAAGATTATATGGGACTTAGGGGAACAATTACAAGACCATAAAAACAAACAAGCAAGCCCTATTACAAATCATATTTGTAGGAAATAAAATCAACCTATAATTTCCTAAGGAGATTTTTGAGCCAAAAATACTGATTCCTCGAACTATAAATTGCCCCAAGGGTCGAGGACTTTCCTGTATTTAAACCCAACAACATCGAACAATCATCTTTGATAAGATTTTTTTTTTTATAATCAACATAAGAGGGACTTATTATCATAAAAGCGCATTCTAGAGGTTTTTTTTTTTATTTATTTAATGACTGGTAGTAAAGATCTAATAAAGTAGCTAGGGATTTTATAATAATAATAATAATAATAGTAACTTAAAAGATCATTTGAAAAGTCAGAGAGCTAGTTTTACCAAAATGTTTTCAATCAAAAGAAGAAGAGTCAAACAGTCCACCCAAAAGTCAAAAGCAACAGCCAGTAAAACTAGTGCCAAGACAGCCAACAATCAATTACCAAACAAGGTCAGAAATCTTCCTATGATGGGAACCTAAGAACGTCTCACATTTTCAATATACAAAGAAACTAATCCCTCTATAATCTAAATCTTCCACTGAGATTAATTGTCACACTCACACAACCCAAATTAAAGCACCCTTAATGATAGTTGTAAGAAGTTGCTTCTTTCCACCCTATTTCTATTTTCCACCACTCCATTCACAGGAAGGGGTAAGCATACTAATTCCAAGGAAATAAGACAACTATATTCAGCATCTCAAAGCAGTCTACATTAACTTCTGACAAAATATTTTCTAAAAGTCAAGACTGTTTAAGTTCAGAACTTACGTCTTCATTCTCTGATGAGCATTTCTAGTTTGTAACAATTGTCATCAGAGGGGGCTTTACCTTTCAGTTTCCACTCAGCATGAAAACATATCGTCCAAGAAAATGTACAAAATCATGGGGCAAATCGATCATGTTCCAGATTTACAACTGTGAAACTCAAGATTAAATTGCCACGAAAGGATCATCAGCATTCATGATATATCCACATTAGACCTCGAGCAAAATCCACCAAAGACCATATTATTCACCAGAGTTCATGATGAGCTTGAGGTGAGAATGCTTATATTTACATATAACCCCATCATGGCGATGGAAAATGAGGAACACTTTCTCTGCCCCAAGCATGGGAGTAATTTGCGGGAGAACTTTCTGCATAGTGGGGGATACTGGGATGAGGCTCATACACTCGTCCTGAAGGCATGAATCTGGGCATGCTTCTTTGAGTGTCGAATCTCCCAGCAGTGCTACTAATGGGGATGGGTAGGCCTGGTGCTTGATTGTGATGTAGATATGAAGCTTGTTGAAATTGGAACCATCCATGAGGGTGAGGGTGAGGGTGAGGGTGAGGACTGCCTGCAACAGGATGTTGATGGGTGACCATTGGAGCTAAAGTACTCATAACTCCAAGGCTGGACCTAAAACATTAAGAGAGTTCCGTCAATATTTCAAAGGTTTCCAGATACAGGAAAATTTAATATATTCAACATACTTTATAATTCTTAGCATTAAAAAAAATATTTTTATCCTTGGCTCTGAGCTCCATTTTACAAATGATACTCAAAGGAAAGAACTCCAAGTGGCCGTGTTCCAAACCAGTCATGTACATCCATGAAGGAAAGGTTTTGCTTTCTCTTCTTTTTGCGTTTTTTCCTGCTTTCACAGTCTAAAATGTCATTCACAAAACTGATGCCTGGCAGTTTGGGAAAAAAATCCGCATGAACTCCATAATGCTTGTTAGAATTTTATAGTACGGCACTATTTAAGGTGGGCATAAATTTGGGCGGCATATTGTGATCTGTTTTGTAGTTTTGTTTAGAGATGGCCACTGGGCTGGTTCTGCCTGGCCCTCCTTTGGCCCGGACCAGACCGGCCTGCTGAGAGACCGGGCCAAGCTTGGTTCCTTAATGAGCTGAATACGAATCTCAAATTTCCAATCCTAACCCTATTCAATTTGGTTCATGAAAAAATTTGATTCGGCCCACAATTTGAACCGGACCGGTGAATTCGTTGCAAAATTACCGTTAAACTAGCCGTTAATGTAGCCGTTGATTATCCCCTTATATAAACCGAGCAATTTTCATTCCTCTCAAATTCACTCTCAATTCTCAATCTCTCAATTACTACTAAATACAATTAGCTTACTTATTACTTCTAATCTTCTTCTTAATTACTCACTTAATCTTTATTTGTTATCTTAATTAGTTGGTTTCTTATTCTTAATTTACTTGTTTACTACTACATTCATAAAAGAAATGGCTTCAAGAGGTAGACTCAACATTAGCAGCTCGTTCAATAATACCGCGGATTTTGCTCAAGACTTGGAGCAACAACTTTTTGGTTCTCCTGCTGGTTAAGTTCCTCAAACTCCAGCTTCGGAGATGCGTCCGCCTTCTTCTACTGGTCAAAGTGACTCTTAACTTCTAATTAATTAATGTTAATATGAAAACTAGTTAGTTTAATTAGATAGATTAATTAAGTTTATAATGTTTAATTACTTGATAATGTTAGATTATGTTAATATGTTGATTTTGTAATTATGTAGATTAGGTTAATATGTTAGATTAGGTCAATGATAATATGTAGATTAGGTTAATATGTTGTATGTAATTATGTTTAATTATGTAGATTATGTTAGTGATGATAATTAAGTAGATTTAGTTAAATTAGTTCAATTTTTTTAATTAAATTTATTATCTTAGATAGTTTAATTAGTTGATTATGGTAATTAGGTAAATTATGTTGATATTGTTGAATAGTTGATGATGTTAGATTAAGCACATTAGGTTGATGATGATAAATAAGTTGATTGATTTAGATTAATTTAATTAAGTAAATTTAAGTAAATTGATTAGTTTAGTTAGATTAGTTGATTTAGTTTTAATCGAGTAGTTATGTTAGATTAGTTGATTATGTTATGTGAAGATTAATTAAATTGATTAGTTATGTTAGATTACTTGATTATGTTATGTTAAGATTAGTTTAATCGATTAGTTATGTTAGATTAGTTAATTATGTTATGTGAAGATTAGTTAAATTGATTCGTTATGTTAAATTAGTTATTATGTTAAGATTAGTTAAATTGATTAGTTATATTAGATTACTTGATTATGTTATGTTAAGATTAGTTAAATTGATTAGTTATGTTAGATTACTTGATTATGTTATGTGAAGATTAGTTAAATTGATTAGTTATGTTAGATTACTTGATTATGTTATGTTAAGATTAGTTAAATTGATTAGTTATGTTAGATTACTTGATTATGTTATGTTAAGATTAGTTAAATTGATTACTTGATTATGTTATCTTAAGTTGTTGATGTTTAATTAGTTGATAATATTGAAGTTAAACTGATTAGGTTAGTTAGATTAGTTGATTATGTTATGTTAAGATTAGTTATGTTAGATTAGTTGATAATGTTTAAGTTAAATTGATTAGTTATGTTAGATTAGTTACATTATTTGATTATGATATATTAGGTTGATTATGTTAATTAGTTAGTTAATGAACTAATAATGTTAGTTTTTCGCTTAACTTGATATGAAATGAAGGTGAAGATTATGGTGAAGGTAGAGTACCCGAGTCTACTCACGGTAGAAAGAAATCTTCACCAGTATGACTATATTTCGAGAAGGTTCCAATGACTGACGCTACTTCCAAAGGGAAGAAATTCATATGCTATTGCTTGATATGCAAGCAACAAGAGAAGAAGCCAATAGCTTCGTATTCATGGAAGACCGGTTATGGGACGGGGACATTATCCCGTCACATGACCGGAGTACACGGAATCAACCTGAAAGCAACTGAATCCCAAGGCGCAGCTGAATCGTCAAGTCAGACACAACTACACGGGTATATAGGTTTCATTCCCGGAGGAGGTATGCCTTTTATGTATAACAAAGATAGGATGATTGATGAATAAGCTAACTTTGTAATTGCGGACGAATTACCGTTTAGCCATGGCGAGAGTCCGAACTTCGAACATTTGGCTAGAACCTCTTTACAACCCGCTTATAGACGTGTCCCTAGGAACACACTTAAAAGTCATACCCAAACTGCTTATTACAAATATAGTAGTTTAATAGAAATGTTTCGCACTTATAACGGTCGTATTAGCCTTACTAGTGATACATGTACCTCTAGTTTCGGAGAACTTTTTCTTTGTGTAACCGCCCATTGGATAGATAATGAGTGGTACACTCAAAAACGTATAATTTGCTTTGATGCTATGGAGGAGAGACATATTGGTTACAACCTTAAGGTAAAAATAATATAATGCCTTAATACCTTTCACTTGCTTGATAAAGTTTTTTCCCTTTCCTTAGATAATGCTTCAGCAAACACAAAATATATAAATTATTTAATATCTGAACCTAGCTTAAAATTGTTGAACAGTGGAGAACTTTTACATGTTCGTTGTTGTGCTCATATTATGAACCTCTCAGTTCAAGAAGGTTTAGCTGAGTTAAGCGACTTGCTTAAACTCATTAGGAGTGTAATCAAATTGATTAGAATTACCGCATCATATAGAAGAAAGTATATGGCCTTATGTAAGGAAAGAGACCTTAAGAAGAGACAATGGAGTCTCGAGACACCGACCCGTTGGAACTCAACATATATTGTTAAATGATGCCATTAAATACCGTGAGATTTTGACCATTCTTTATAACGAAACCCGAGTGACTCCTAATGAACTTATTAGTGATTTCCATTAAACTAACGCTATTTTCATTCATGATATTTTAGACCATACAACCAAAATTTTATCATATGTTTATGACCCTAACATTCATTTAGTTATATTAGAGTATGTTAGCGTGGTTAACACTCTTAGCGAGTATTTCACATCACCTAAATTAGTGATATACCTACTACTATGCTAAGTAAATGGTACTCTTACATTAGTGAATTCCCCACCATATATGGTATGCCTGCTATTCTTGATTCTGGGGTCAAGACTTCGGGTTTAGAAAACGTGTTAGAATTTTACGATAACACTCTAAGTTTACAATACGACGTCAATGCCTATATAGAAAAATGCAAAAATGTTTTATCTAGTTTATTTGATTATTATGCTTCTATTTATGCACCTTCCCAACATTTATCATCGTTTAGTGGAAGGTTTGATACGCGATTCATGTTAGCACTTGGTAGAATTTGAAAAAAATCAATAACATCGGTTCCTTCTTCTTCTTCTTCATCTTCTTCACTTTATGTTATTAACGAATCTCTTTCTTACCAACATGAAACCGATGAAAATTTTCAATTATTAAGTGGTGGCGCGATCACGAATGACAATATCCCATTCTAGCGAGAATTGCAAAGGATATCCTTGCAATTCCTGCCTCCTCTATTGCTTTCGAGTCTGCTTTCAGTGCAGGTAGAAGAGTACTTGACGAGAAGAGATCCCGCTTATATCCGGAGAGCATAGAAATATGCGTATGTAAGAAAGATAGCGTAGGATCCAAGGATTGAGGGAGGAGGACAACGACAAACACGATCCTTGGATGATGATGGACACGAGCGAATCAAGCGACAATCCAGCTGGTGAAAGAGGTTCGGGGACTGTCCCTGGCTAGGCTTGGCACCCCTCGAGGTACGTAACAGAACTACGTGGGCTTTAATTCCTTTAGGATACGTAGGCAACTTAATTTTGAAAATCAATATTTAATTATTTAATTAAATTTTGATTTCCTAAATAAAGTGCAAGCCCTTTCTTTTTTCCCCAAACCCCCAAAACATGTTTAATTAAAATAAATTAATATGATAATGGATTATAAATAAATATGTAATTAGCTATTTACGTTAATTAGTTTAATAATACATAATTTGTTTAGTAATAGGTTAATTAGTTGAATATACGTAATTAGTTTAATAATACATAATTATCAAGAAAAAAAATACGACCTTATTTAAAAGTTTACAAAAAATGTCATTATGAGTGCATTATAAACGTTTAATTACATTCGAAACAGTTTCTTTATTCTAATTTGTAAATGTGTTTATATGTAATTCGTTTTGATTCGTTTCAATTCAGTTCGATTCGTGAATTTGTTCTGATTCGATTCGTCAATTTGATTCGATTCGTGAATTCGATTCGATTCGCTAATTCGATTTGATTCGGTTTTCAATTCGGTACGAATCACCCCACCAAAGCCCAGCCTGGAACCGGACCGGCCCTGTGGCCATCTCTAGTTTTGTTTAAGAAAGAACAAAGGTTTGCTTTCTTTTTTATTTCCCATACCACCATTGTTGTTACACTTTCATGAATTCTTCATTTCAGCGTAAGTATTGATGTCAAAATTTAATCAGACAAATGCTTAATTTGGCTAAGAGTGAACTTTACGGAAAATTACTTTGTAATGTAATTCAACTATGTCCTTATTGGACACTAGCAGCGGGGTCCATACAGCATATACCATACTTAAGGAAAGAAATCAGAGATAGCTAAACAAGCGTAAACCACTATGAAACATTGGCAAATCACAAGTCCACAACTTCCATGATATTGTGGTTCAAGTGAGAATTCTCATATGCACGGAACTAAGAAGAATAAGTAATCAACATATATCACCATGTACGGCTTTTCTAGCACTTCACAATAGCGAGACAACTGCCATGAGGCAAATAGAGCATACCTAAGATTTGAAAAAGAAAATAGCTATATCTTGATTATGTGAAAGCCTCCATTTCCCCTCAAAAATGAAAATGAGGACCAGAACCTTGACCAACCTCATTTATTTGTCTTCTAGTTACTGACAAAAAAAAACAAGTGATAACCCAGAATTGGATATTGGATCTTAGTGGCAGTTGATCTATGACTACTAAAACTATCATTCTGCCTAAATAAAGATTAGGTCCATGAATGTTGTTACTCGTTTCCAAAGAGGGATTTTGTATGTGCTTACAACATACCATATATGAGTAAGTTGACAATGAAATTTGTTCTCACAGTTTGGTGTTCATAAAGTTCATGGCCAGTTACTATGATGGTTGTTTTATGTATCAGATCAATCTAGTGATTAAAAAGGTGTAAGTTTGGTGGATGAGACTAGAGCAAGGGTGGATGATACGTTAGAGAAATTGAGACAAAAATTGGATTCCAAAGGTTTTAGAATTATATGGAACTCATTTTAGCATTTGAAGGAGGTCAAATGAAAATAGTGTGACCTTAAGATGGTAAAGAATTACCTATAAGAAAATATTTAAATACTTGGGATTAGATCTTCAAAGGAGACATTGAATAAGATGTCACAAATAGATAAAATTTGGGTGGGAGAGCAACTAGACTTAATCGCAGTGTATCCTTAAGGTTAAAAAGTAATATTCTATGGAACGACGTTGGAATGGCATTATTTTTTATGTCGGAGTGTTAGGTTTTCAAAAAAAGCATAATAAATATATAAGTATACTAGAGATGCATTATGTTAAGGTAGATATGTGGGAACACCTTAGGAATATGGATATTCAAATGAAAATTAGAGTCATAGATATTTAAAATTAGGTAAAGAGAATCAGTTACAATGGTTTAGGCATGAGAAACACCAATCAGTGAATACACCAATAAGAAGAAAGGTACATTTGGGATAATGGAAATCTCAAACATGATCGAGGCAAGTCTAAGATGACTTTGAGGGAGGAAATTAAAAAAGACAGAAAATGCGTTTACAAAAAGAGGAGAATTTTTTAGGATGAATACTTAAAACTATTGATTCATGCATTAATTTGGGATTAAGGTAGGGTTTTGTTATTGTTATTGTTGTTGTTGTATGTATAGTTGATGTATGTATAAACAAAAATATTTTACTTTAAAATTAGATAGTAAGACATCATCATGAAAAATATATGCATATCATATTAAAAATTTCTACTCATGTGGTTGTGATTTAAAAAATAATCAAAAGACCATTAGTATTGAAATAAAAATTGACAAAACAAAAAAAACCATAGCATCAACAATAATAAAGACAAGAAAACAACAATGATTTCATTTCCTTTTTGGCTGATTAACCATTCTTTGGTCTGTATAGAAAACTTGAAGTTATTCTCTACTCTCACCTAAATACCTAACCTCAATAGTCCATCTTACCACAATGCCTCTAATGCTCTAAACTATTTCTCTTCCTTCTAGTGAATTGAATGAGTCAATTTTTTTAGATCTAGGCTTTTTAAGACATACCCAAGATCTATAAATTGGGGATCTTTTGGCACAAAAGTGAACATGGTTTTGTAGACATAGGAAAAATGTCTGCTTTCACTAATTGAAAATGGTTGTCTCTTTTCTTTCCCTGAGTTTGACTCACATCCAATTTCTATCATATTGTGGTCACACAGATACAGAGATTTTGAGCATCAGAGTTATTTCCAAAGCTATGAGATATTTCAGGCATCCAAAATAAAATAGCAAGAACAACTTTTTAAAAGAGTAAAAGAACAAAACAGTGTTAGGGTAAAAGCATCCATAAGGGGTTTCTTTACCAAACATTGCATGTTTATCTAACTGTAAGTGTGATTAGACAACACTAGAGGTCTTAATCTGTTGTGGGATTTCCTAGTATCATTGCGGAAGCATTAATTTAGTCAAAATATGGTAAGATCCTATCCTATCACTAATGTATTGAACATATTCTTTCATAACAGAGAATGGAGAGGGAATAGGAGCGAGAGCAACTTCAGATTTTTCAGGCAAAGTAGAAAGATAAGAAGCACTACCAGATATAAACAAACAAAAAAAATTGATACACTGTCAGAGAAAAAGTGCTTACTGAGATGGTGGATGAACTTGTGTGTATCCACGAAATGGACAAATTTGAACTCTGTAGGGCTGCAGCAGACAGAAAATGCGGAAATTATATTTGACTTACCTTTATCCATTTTACAAAAACATTATCAGCACGCATGTTTACGCATGAATCTAAAGCATTCACAGCCTCCGCAAACAGATATCTCTTGCATACTTGTGCAAATAACCCCAGATGTAAACAAATAAAATATTCAAATGACAGTATTGATCATATACAGGCAGATCAAGGTCTTTTTGAGGGAGAAAAAAAAAATGCAATACACATCTTCAAGAAAAGTAAACCAAGGAATGTATTACTCTGAAAAGCAATAAAAGTGCTGGATTAAATTGGTAAGTTATAGATATTTTATACAAGTACACATAGCAAGTTCTTGACATCTAGTCTGTTCAACTTATACCAAAGAAATTTAAAAGGGATCAACAGTTTCCTAACAGGTACAACAGAATCATTCGGTAACTTTGCAAAAGATATGTCCATTTACATATAAAACGAAAGAGTCCTTATCTACTGGTTTTGTATGACTATGTACTGAATCAAAATGATCAATCAAATTTTGTCGATAACTCTCATGTATGGTGTAGTAGCAGATGCAGCTAGATCAAGGGCTCAAATAAATTTGCCTCTCTGTAATGAATAACCCAGCATACACCCAATAAGACCTTGCCCCCATCACCTTAAAACGGTAGCCTGTTTAGAGATATAGGGGCAATTATGACATTGATATTGCTGTATGATTGTTCAAAGTTGATGTTTAAGCCAGAATACACCTAATAAGTTGAGGAGACAGAGCCTAAGTTCACAAGTCAATTAACTTTATCTTAATGACAACCATTAGCAACAATACAATCTGGATAGCTTTCAATGTAGTTTCATTAGACAATAAAAGATCTCTTAGTTTATCCACTGGTGCCAAATCCCCAAACTTTAAGAGAAATTGAATAATATAATACTATATTGCTTCAAGTATTTGTAGTCAATAAATCCTCAAAATGTTAGGGCTTCTATAGGTGGATTGCTCAAACTACTCCTGTCCCAAATCAATCACTAGAATTGCTATAAATGGGTGCCACAAATTAATAACCACACTTACCCTTTTGGCAAAGACTCACCATTACTGAATTGCTTTTACACCACCTAATATGACCCACCAACTTCTGGGATAGTAACATATGTCTTTCTCAAGAATAAAATGCTTATCCAATAGTTTTATTCTACAGTATAGAGGTACACCTATTGGTCTCTACACTAAGCTTTCTTATACTTTGTATCAAGCCTACTGTAGCAAATTATTATGGGATAAAGGGAGTATTTGTCAGAATTTATCAGTTGAAATCCATGGTTTAAGTGACCTGGTTCTACATCCAGAAGAATCCAAAAATTTAAGGGACCATTCAGTTCTAGATGTGCCTCAAATCCCCTTCATCAAGTTCAGAACTTACAGAGTTCCCCTTAAACTAGTGTCCATTAACATTATAGTTTGCTCCCACACCATCCCAAGTGTGAAAGCATAAATTTGAAAGAAGATACACTATATAGCCTTTCTAGTTCACCAAATTTGCTAGACAAAAATAGCATTATTAATGACTAATAGTTCTTCTGATAAAATCCTTCACGTTCCTTGGTTAGTTCAAAGTCCCAAACAGATCAAAATCATTTTAATATTTTCTTTGCACTGTAATTACTTTTAAAAATCGCAGAAAAGTAAACTGAAATTGGATTAGCATAACCAAATGAATTTAATAGACATCATTTACATAAAACAACAGAAAGATTATCCTGGGCAAATTAACCCCCAGCCTAAATTCAAGTGCCACATAAGGCAATTTTCTATTTTCTGACAAAATAAATAGATAAATTTGTACAAAGGCAAAAAAGAAGGAAAGAAGTATCTTGGGTTACCATTTCAGCAAAGGTGAAGTAAAGGGGATAGTTGTCAACACTCCCGTCATCCATGCTGAGTTCTGGAGAATTTGTAGAACCATTTGCAAATAACCATCGACCTTTCTCAATTTCCCGGCAGTTTGGGCATTGCATCATTTCCTTCATGTTGAATGCAGAACCAATGCAGTCTGGATTACAGATCATGATAAACAGCATTATATAAGGTAAAATATTCAGGAAATAAGAAATTCTTCTGATATCATAAATGTTTGATGCAACTCCTGCTCATTTAATTTTCATTAACTTAAATTGGAATATAGGGGATATCTGAAAGCCTTTTGGTAATGAAAATCGATGCACTGGCATAGCTTGCTAGTCAAACCTCTAGAGGTTTACCAAGCACTTAGGCCCAGCACTTGTCTACTTTAAACAGTGACTTTGCATCCTGTACACCAAAAGTATTTAACAATGATATATTTCCAATAAAATTAGGACAAAAAATTTTTAAGGATACAAAATAGGGTTTATAGTACTAGACATAGGGAATTTAGTACTCCTCTCTTCAGTTGGATGACAACATCATAAGCATACTATTCTAAGATATCATCCACAAGCTTATTCTCACATTCTTATCCATATTCCTCAACTGCAATAATTACTTTATTGCTTGAATAAGTAACACTAAGTGTGAGACACCAAGAGGATGTCATGCTGAACAGGAACAAAAGTTACGCTAGAGTGATAAAGTTTTATTGCAAATCCTGTTACATCATGAGAGTTCTGTAAATAACTCCACCCACAAAATAAAGAAAAGACCAGTGTTGCTTCAGCGTAGAGCTAATCTACAGAGATACAAAACTGTGATAAATAAAGTCATAAGTAGAGTTTTAAAGTTTAACATGAATGGAACTCCAGAAATCTAAGGCAACAAAAACTAGGAATTACAGCTAATAACAAAGAAAAGTACAAAGTTAACAGTTATGAGGATCAACGTACATTTTGATTCATAGACTAGAGTTTCATAAGATGGAAGTGCATATATCTCTTAGGTCAAAAACGGACAAGTGGCTAATGTCAGCTTACACAACTTTAACCTAATGTAGCAAAGCTTAGTTCACTCATTAAGTACTTGCGACAATTTGTGAAAGGCTAAGAAAATAAGTGCTCCAATAAAAGAAGCAGCAATTTAAAAGAGAAACTGGACTGAAAGGGTGATTTGGTAATTTTATCGCCCATTCTAAACAAAACCGAGGAAGAAGTGGGTAAACTTTAGCTTCTGTACTACTCCTTCATTCCCTTGGAAATTGGAACTTTAACAACATGGAGATTTTAAGTAAGTTCACATTCTATCCATCAGACTACAGTTTACTCTTATCGGGACCCCTTTAAGATAAGAAATCAAAGAAGCTACCACTCACCTGTGATCCCAATGACCATCTAAGGAAGCTTGCAGAACAACCAGAACAAAGCATTTCCAACTCTCCATTAAAAAGAAGTTCAACATAGCATCCTACTCCTATGTTCCATAAACTCTCTCCCTTCTTTCCGTTGAAGCCATTAATAAAGTTCTTCCTACTTTTGCTTATTCCTTAATTGGGAAATGCTTCTTCGCATTTTATCCTCCATTGCACGACACTTAAATCCTTATGCACTGTGAACCACATCCTCTTTTCTACCCTAAAAGCAAAAAAAAACCCATCTTCACACTCTCTCACCTCCTCACCTTAGCATATGTTGCTATTGAAGACCATTATGAATAGGAGGGACTATCTTACAATTAACAAATGATCTTCAAACCAATATTTAGTAGACTAAAAGGCATAATAATTAATGTACCTCAACCCGATAAGAGGAATATATGAACATTGAGCTGTACATCACAGCTCTAGGGTATCATCCTTTTACTTACTCACCCAACCCCACAGTTAGAAAAATATTTTGCCATATCACAAAGAGTCAAATTTTCTAAATAAAAAAACTTCAAAAATAACCAAGTAATTTGAAGTTTCAAGCACAGTACCCCATACATGCAGAAGAAAAAAGTTTAAGAGATTGCAATGAACAGAGCAGCAGACACATCTGAAATAATAGTTATCACACATAAAACTACTTTAAAAATTCATCCTTTTCAGCTATTCTTCCTTTGACAGTTTGGAACTACAAAACACCCTAACTATAAACTGCTGTTCAGAGCCATCATATCTATCAAAAAAGATGACTTGGACAAACTCTTCATCTGCGTAACATTTCGAAAAAAAGATGGGGAAAGCCAATTGCAAACAAAATCAAAAGCAATAACAACATTACAGTATAACAACAGGATTCAAGGAAAACAACTTCCTCACTAAAATCTCCAACATGACATCATGGTTCAAGCTAGAAATTAAAAAAAAAAAAAAAAAAAAACTCAAATTTGCTAGAAATAAAATCCTAGAGAGACAAAGTGGATGAAACATGTCCAGCCTGAAAAAGGAAAGCTGCAGATTTGACGAAATCCTCTTGAACTATATCTTCAATAAGGAATCAGCCACCACATTCATCTCCAGCTCGCAATTCATTGTAAATTTACAGCCATTAGATTCAGCAACAATAAAATCACTCCCACCCATATTTGTCTCACATAAAGGCATACTATGCTCAATTGCTGATAGAATCTAGAAATGTAGATAAGAGGTTGTACAAAATTTTCCAACTACTTGCACAGTTGAACTTTGCATAATTACAAGTATATCTGATGTATTAGTGTATATTTTCACTAAGCTGAAGGAAGAGTTCTAGTAGACTAGAACAAATAAAACTGCAGTTTGCACAAGCAATCTCAAATTTCAAGTTTACAAGATTAAGGCTTTATGATTGAATATAACCAGTGTCAGCAATTATGTATCACTAAAGAAGAGCCTCAACGCTTATATCATAGTTTATAAAGCTGAATAAATGTACTTCTTTCACAATAAAAATAAACTCTCTTCTCTTCATTACAGATGAGAACATGGAATGAACTGTATCTTTTAATATGTACAATCTCATAAAAGGCATACCCTTACTTCGTATCATGTATGATGCATGATCTGCATTGCCATCACAAACAGTAGGATCACATTCCCTAATCAATACATCTCCAAATGATAGGCAAGAGAAACAAGTTCAAGGATCTTCAGCTGTATCTATCAAAGGCATAACCATGAGACAACTTTCAATGATACAAAAGCCCGAAAGTTTGTTTGGGTGGGACTAGTCCTAGCTCCTACCATATCTACAGACCAATAATTCCATATTTCAGCCCCAAGAACCAGGACTTCATGGACATGAAGGGATTTGATTAAGGGGCTGGACACTAATTCCAGACTTTATACCATTGTTTAAGAATCTAAAAACATAGAGGACATTCACAATGAAAAATGTCCTCTCTTATCGTTACTGGTAGAAATGTGGCATGAACTGTATCTTATAAGATCTACTTTCCAAGAAAGAGATACTTCATGTCATGCATGACCCATAGTCTATACTAACACCATAAACTGTAAGATCACATTTGTTTATCAATAAATGTCCATCTGTTTTGCTAAGTAAACAGTTAGCCGATCGTTTTTGAGCTGAAAAGCATAACCATATGACATTAACAACATTCAACGATACACGTGCTCTGATATAACCCTATCACACACAAAAAAACACGAAATTTTGTTTTCGGGAGACTAGTCCCACGCCTACCAAATTTACAAAGCCTAAAATTGCCATATGCCAACAATCTAGCCCCATCAACCATAACTTCATATACATGCAGTCATTTACAGGCAGAACATTTACTAACTCCATGATTTCGACCAACCAAGATCAAATGTGATACAACTGCAAAGAAACGATGCTTTCGTGCACGAAAAACAATGCTTGATCACACATGCAAAAGTCGTAATAAAACATCCAACACCATCCATCATCATCCATCATCAAACAAAAACTCAACAAATAGACCAAAACCTTCACACACTAATCGCCACAACAAAAATGAAAAATTCCTCAAATTTCACAACTAACAACAAAAAAATAACAATTAAAAAAGTCCCATTAACTCAATTCATACAGTTGATAAAATTAAAATTGAAAAAAAAACATATAAATTAGGAAAAATTAAATAAAAATAAAAGAGGGGCTACAAATGATGATTACCCAGATGAAATTCATGGCCACATTTCAATTTAGCAAAGGATCTTTCACCACCATAGGTGACCAAATCAAGACAAATAGAACAAGGAACACAACCATTAGATGATTCCTCATCAGCCTCAACATTCAAATCAATAACAGCTTGTTGATCACTGCTAGTACCACTCTCTTCTTCTAACCCCACCATCATCAAACCCCAACAACTTCTCTATTTACTTTCTCTCACTAAAAAGACCCAGAAAAATTAGGACAAACCCAGAACTTTTTAGGACAAACTCAGTTCAGAAAAACACCCAGAACCAACTGTAAATCAAAAATCTGGGTTTTGTAAGACCCAGAATAGTGATCACACAGCAGGATTTATATTCTTAATTTTATTTTTATTTTTATTTTTATTATTATCTACTTTTTTTTCTTTTTTTTTTGGATGGCCTGTGAAAATGGGAATGAATGTCTTGAAATTCTGGGTTAACTGTATTCCCACTGTCTCTCTCCTCTATGGGCTTTATCCGACCTGTAAGGGTTACGTGGTGCGTACCTTCCGTGGTATTGTCGCGCAAGCAAATTGTAAAGGACAATTAGGACAGAGGGTGCATTCATGTTCACGTTCACCATCGTAATAAAGCGTTCAAAAAGTGACTAAAACCAATTTAATCCTGACCTGGTTATGACTCGAAAAGTAAGATCCGCAAATCGAACCAATCTGACTTAAAGTCAACACAAAATTAATTTGACCCAGTATTCGAAAACTCATCTGTATTTGACACATTACAAATACTACCCAAGAACAATCTGAAACTAATTGAACCCAACATATAAGCGAGCGATATGACATCTAACACCCCAAATTACTAACATAATAATAATAATAATAATAATAATAGAAACTTAGGGTATTATCGCCATGTGTCACCACGCTTCGATTATGCTAACTAATTTCAATATTGCAGCCGAAGAAATCTTGATTTATTTATTTAAAAAATAAGAATTTTGATTATCCAAAGTTATAAAAGTTGAATAAGAAAAATTATGGAAATTCCTAACTAGTATTTGCCCGTTGATATAATGCTCTCATGCACATTTTTTTCCTGCAAACCTACTGACCATAACTGATAAGTAGGGCAAACCAAAAATAAATAGAAAAATATGTGTTAGTGTAAAAATATTGTATACATATACATACTAAAAGAAAAACTCTGACTTTTAACTTCCTTTATTTCGAACTTGCCTTTTTATAATTAATAAACTTTATATCTTTCTTTTTAATAATCCAATACAAACGGAATTATTAAAACACTTAATAAAATAATTTCCTCTTCTTATATCTCCTCCTTAATCATAAGTGTGCACACCCCCAAGTTAGTCAACCCATCACGGATCTATCCTTGGAGTTTCTTTTTATTTGCCAACAAGTGGACTTTAAAGCATAAACCCTTATTAATTATGAAATCAAGCGGTAATGTATAATAATAATAATAATAATAATAATAATAATAAATCTTCTTTTATACCTCCTATAAATACAAAAATCTTGCTTTAATTATTAAAGTTTATTAAATCTTCAATGTCATTCGACCCTTTTAAAACATGATACATATTAAATAAAATAAGGTAAATGTATATCATCCCTTTTTTTATAATCGAAATTTCAAATATAACCATATATATATATATATATATATATATATATATATATATATATATATATATATATATATATATATATATATATATATATATATATATATATATATATTTAAAAAAAATGGCGCATAGTTAGAATTCCAATTACAATTTAGTTATCAAAATACATAAAAATATCTTAACACAATATAATTCATAAAATAAAATATTTAATTGCACATAAAAAGATTTAACACATATGGATACCTTAAATTCTAGTACTTCCTAGCAACTCTCTACTAAACTTCAAGTTGATCCTTCTATCAATTAAAATGAACTAATCAACATAACGCAACATAATAATTATGCATAAAATATTAAAACTTTAATTAAATTTAGAAAGAGTTTTGAGAATTAAACAATTTGCAAAATAATTAAAACAATTAAATAGTTAGGGAAAGAGGAGGCTCACGAAGCCTAGTGGTTGTTGGTGGAATAAGGTGGCCGAAGAGATGCATAGAGTGGCTTGAGAGAGAGGGAAAATGTTTGAGACAATTAGAAATGATTTAATGATTTTGTGTGAAAAATTATGTGAGATTTCAGGGTCTATTTATAGTATAAATTAGGATAAATTTTAGGATTTAAAAAACTAAAAGATAATATGATTTAAAAATGATAATTATCCTCCAAATTTTCAAAAAAAAATATTTTTTTAAAAATAATTTAATTATTAAATAGTTTGACCAATTAAAATTATTAAATTAAAAACAAAACAATTAAAATTAGTTAGTAAAGATAAATTTTATATATAAAAGTTTTTTTTTTGAAATACTAATCATAGCATCCAACCATGATTAGATAAGTTTGAAATATATATATATATATATATATATATATATATATATATATATATATATATATATATATATATTTTTAGAAAAAAAACAATTTTAAATTAAGATAAACTTAATAAATATTTTGACTTAATTAAATTTTTTTTTAAAACACTTATCATGGTAGCCAGCCATGATAATTTTGAGGTTTTTTTTATGAAAATCTATTATTTTTAAATGAAAAATATCTTTTTAAATAAAACTTTCTTTTAAATTAGTATAAAATAAATAGAATTTCTTTAAAATCATTTATAATATTCTAGAATAAAAGAGAGCACTCGGGAAATTTTTTGAGATATTTTAGAGGGCTTTTTGAGAGTTTAATAAAAGAATTAAATATTTATTCAATGATATTATTAATAAATTTGTAAAATAAATATGTAAATGACGGTCCATAATTATGCTTGACACCAAAATACTTTTAAAATTTAATTTGTACTAAAATTCTTAAAATAATTTTATTTAAAATTCTAAAATATAATATACATATAATTTTAAATACAACTTGGCATATAAATGTTTTAATATAATGTCTAAAATAAGGGGTATTACATGACCTGACTTATAACAGCCTATGACCTACTTTTATCCGATGTATTAACAACCTGAATATATGTGACCTAGTCTTCCCCAGCCTGTTTTTGATCCAATTTCAAATAATCTTAAAACTAATTTTTTTTTATTAATTTAATATTTAATAGTATATTTGTGGAACAAAAATTTTAAAAGGTTTACTAACTATGTGTCTACATTACGAATTACGAGTCTTACGACTATCTTATAAATGTCATCAAATTCGTTGTAATGTAAAACAAAATTTATTGTCATGATAGTAATTTTTGTCACCATAGTCAACGCCTGAATATGTGCAATTTAGAGTTTCCCAAAAATAGTAATCATTAACAATAGAAAACGAACCTTCACTTCTCTAATATTAACTGTCAACATATCTTTTTCAGTTTTCCACATAGATTCACTCATTATTAGCATAATCCCCAGTGTTTGTAACTCTATAATTTTCTACATTTATATTTAATTTAGCTCAAAAAATTGCTAGCATTTAAAATTTAGATAAAAAATTATACATTTACATTTGATTCGAATGTAATGATAATTAGGAATGTGAATAATGTACATTATAAATGAATATTTTATATATTAAACGTCTTGTTACACAATGAAAAATTGATGCATATGAATTTTTACATACATTTGATTCGATTGTAATCAACATTAGAAATGTAAATAATATACATTAAACATCTTGGTGCACATGCTTAGTAAGGCTGACAAATGAAATTTGGATAAAAAATTCTATATGGACATTTGATTCGAATGTAACGTACATCAGAAATGTGAATAATGTACATTAGATTTGAGTATTTTGTACATTAAACATCTTATTGCACAGAGTGAAAAACTGTTGCATATGAAATTGTACATATACATTTGAAACGTGAATAATGTACATTAGAAACGTGAATAATTTACATTAGAAATGTGAATAATATATATTTAAGTTGAGTATTTTGTACATTAAACAACTCGGTGCATATGCTTAGTAAAAAAAGCTGGTGGCATATGAAATTTAGATAAAAAAAAAATTTACATGTACATTTGATTTCGAATGTAATGAATATTAGAAATGTGAATAATGTACATTAGAATTGAGTACTTTATTCATTAAACATCTTGTTGCACATAGTATTAGGCTGCTACATATGAAATTTTACATGTACATTTGATTTTATTATAATGAACATTAGAGTTGAGTATTTTGTATATATTAAACATCTTGGTTCACATGACTTTTAGGTTTTCTTCTCTCTACATACAATATAATACGATCATTAAAAATACCTACATTGTACATTCAGTTTATAAAAAATGTACATTAAAAATCTATAAGAAGTATTACAGTAACTCTTGTGTAATGTACAATATATATGTATATTTCTAAGAATGATATGTATATAAATTTTGAGTTTGCATATTAATCATAATGACACGAATGTACATCATATAACTTCGTAATGTTCAAATTTCTTATAAGTGATGTACATATTTGTATCATGTAATGTACATAATATTTTCGATATACGAGGATCATGGTTGAAATTTATTGATTTCATAATGTACATGTTGTGTATGTTAATTGAATAAATTGAAATGAAAAGTCGACAGAAATTAAAATGTGATGCAACTTATACAAAACAAACAATAGGTATGTTATTCTTATTTTTCCAACGCAAAACAATATAATCCCAATGCTTTATCATTTACTTTTACAAAGCATTAATGATGGTTTTTTTGTGGGAAACTTTAAACTGCACGCTTACATTATATTTGATCTCCATGTACATTGCATAATTCACTTAATTAATGTTGTGCGTGTTTTGTGTTGTATAGCCTTGCGTTTTGAATTGGGTGCACAATGAGTGATATGCACTCGCCTGCACCATCTAATTTGCGCATCATAATAGCTTAATTAGTAATGTATCAAATGATTAAGCATTTATAACTCTGTCAATATTTTCCAACTTTTCATAAGTCGTGAAATACAAAACTCATTGTCATCATAGTAATTTTTATATTATTCAAGATCTAGTCATCAATAAGATCATAATTTGATTCTCGCTTTATGTTTATTAGTAGACTTTATTCAAACCCATACAATTTATTTTTACTAATCTACATTATATGATTAAACTTCACTTAAACGAACTAGTCTGTGTCCATTCAAACTAAACATGTTATAAGTTCTTAACTTACATATTCATATAAACGTAACATTATTACTTTTAAATATATATTAAAAATTATGCATTTATAAATATATCAATATTACTTAGTGTTCAATACTGACTTGATTCGATTAAATCTATCATGCTAATTTGATTAATTATCCAAATTTGAGTTTGTTTGATCTATATGTCTATATATGATAATTGATACTTGTTTGTATTTGATAGAATAGTTCAATCATCAAATTGATTTTATATTTATATGATATGCACTAATGTAGATAATTGATATAGATATTGCAATTAGGATTGGATATGAGTCGAGGTAGCTCGCGAGCTACTTGAGTTCAGATCGCCTAAAGCTCGGCTCGAGCTCGGAATTAGGCGAGCCCGAGCCGAGCCCGAGCTCGAGCTCAAATAATTAAAGCTCGAGGGCTCAACAATCCTAAACAAGCCGAGCTTAATTAAGGGTATAGTTGAAACCAATTTTTAAATAGAATCGAGCTTAATTACTCGAATGAGCTTTCGACAAATCTGAGTTAAGGGTACGAGTTTATACCAAACCGAGCCACGAGCTTTTGTCGAGTCGAACCCGAGCTCAAATTTTGAACTTCGGCGAGTCACGAACCCAGGCTTTATGAGTCTCAGGCTAGCCGAGCCACGAGCTTCTCGAGCTCGGGTTCGACTCGGCTCGTTTCCAGCCTTAATTACAATGATACATTGATACACTAAAATCGTCGACTTTATACCGAACATGGATTATGGGGTTATTTTTCAAGATAATATTGTTCAAGATCTATTATTCGATCTTTTTTAAAAAATATATATATTTTTTACCATTGAGACGGTGTTTGTCTGTTTGATTGCTCATGAAGAAGGAATGACTGTACTTTAAAAATGTGATTCACTTTATTTTGTACAACCCCAATTAAGGAAGACTAACGGGGGAAGTCGGTCCCCTTGGTTTTGGTAGGCGACTAAGTGGCTGGTTGAGTGGTTGTTACTGTTAGGCGTTAGCATGGCTTATCTTGAAGCTTGACCCAAATATTTCACAATCTATTTGGATTTCATTAATTTGAGCGTTTTTTTATACTCCCCTTTATTTAGATGGGCATAGCTACTTAAACTAACTGAGCTAGAAATGATTTTCTTCTATTATTTACTCCATATTTAAGTTTATAACATAGTGATTAACTTCAACTCTAAATAAATTACAAAGTACTCGTATTTATAAGTCTTCTAAAGTAAAATTATTTGAAATAAGCACATTGGCAAAAGAACAGTTCGTGGTGCAACTCTCAAAAGCGTTCAAGGATTAACTTTAAAAGTAGGAGAATTCTATTAAATTGAAATACAGAGTTAATAAATGATAGCCTTGCCTCGCACAGTTTGATCACCTAATCATTCAATATACAAGAATACATTTGAATCATTCTCCTATTCATACAATCATACTCCATGACACTGCAATGGACATGGTTTTGAAATGATCATTACACACAAACAAATGTTACAAAGGGGCATTGCAAGCTTTAACATCACAATTCTTGAAATTACTGCTTCAGAAAGGGATCTAGTGTTTAGTCTTAGGCCTCTTGACGATCATAACTGAGCAATGAGCATGATGAGCGCAGTAGTCACTTACACTGCCCAGAACAGCTCTGCAGCAAAGTTATAGCTATGTTAATATCCATACTCGATTTATCCGGAAGGAGCTGCCTTCCGCAAAAGCCCCTAAGCATGCTTTAGGACACAACGATTTTTGTTGGCTGATTATAGGATGTCCAGCAGTTATTAGGTAGATGTATGCTATATGGCTTTAGTAACATGTACTCTACGAATTCAAAAGACTACAAGCCTAACCAATTTTATGTATGTAATAGCCTACCTTTTAATAGCTCCATAGCCATGACTACCCACAACCAGCATGGACGCATGGTGCTTCTCAACAGCGTCGCAGAGCATATTCCTAGCATCACCTTCTGCAACCTCTACGGCAACATCAAGAACCTGGAGCATAAACAAATTCCATCTCTTTTAGCTGCCTTAAGAGTATAAACTGCAAAGCTAACCAAGTGACGCAGACTTATGTCAGAACTGCAAACTAAGCAGCATTTTGCTAATCAAAGACAATCTAAACAACAGATGTGTAAGATATGACCTCATCCTAGTCCGGCTTCATCCAAAAGGATGTAAGAATACTTTCTGATGTTACTAATAGAACGGTGGCTATCTTTATATATTAAAATAGGTTTAACAAACATTCAAAACCCTTGATGATGACAAACGTTCACAAGCCCTAGTAGGAATACCAGTTCAACACAAGTGAGTATAACTGCATAATATTTGTGATCAAGAGAGGACTGCAATAAGATATCCCAGTTTCTTTCCAGAAAAGGAGCAACAGATTTTTATAAGATCAGCATTGCAGGAAAAAACTCCATTCTATTAGCATGGGAATTGTGATTAACCACACTTGGCACATTATGAATATAGCTTGTGAAGATGACCAAGATGTAGAGTTCCTTATGTAATCAAGAGTGCATTGATTCAACCAGGAAGGAGAAAGAGGAATCAACTACATCCTCACATTCCTCAGAAGAATATGCCACCAAAAAATTTAATGTGAACTTTTGTGGTTAAACCGACGTTATCATCCCTTTGATCCATAAAATGGTTCTTGATTACTGAGATGATCAAGAGTAAGCAACCAAGCAACAAAATGCTGGCTTTGTACACTCCAGTATCTTCATCTCAGATTTGGGTGCAGCTTGTTCACAAGTAAGCAGCATCCAAAGATTTTATGTTAGAATTTGTTCTTCCAGGATCAGCTAAATTTGTTAGATAATTTAGCTTAGGTACGATTTTGTGCTTTTATAATAATCCGGTCACACAGGTTATGCCAAGTTGCTCAAGTGTGGGTTCATACGAGTGAAAAAGGACTTAACAACAAAGTAAACTTATTGTTCGATATGATTAAGATGAAGACTTTGTATGATACAGATCTCAGGAAATTTATTCAGCATAAATGTAACATTATTTCCAGGATGGTGATATTTTTCAATATTTCACAGGTTGAAGTTAGGTAATTAGAATTCAAACTAGTAGAAACCCTATTGTTTTAAGGAGTGATACTAAAATAAAAGATAAGAAAATGTGAGTTTAGCCTTTTAGGTGACTGGTGCCTAAAATTCAATCCATATCTGATGCTTTACTGTAATACATATCATAATGGAATGCAGGAGGAGATGCAGAAGGAAAATCTCAAACTGAAATTAATTATCTTAGAGCCATGGATAGAATTTTACTATACCGATTTAGAGTGACACAATTCTTTAGCCTTCTCAACAACTCTGGCAGCTATTTTCTTCAGATCAGTGTCCACATATGGCAAAATTTCAGAACCTCCTAGAATAAATGGAATCATAAAGCCAATTCAGATTCAACACTAGACAGTGTACCCAATTCGCAAACCTAAGATAAAGCCAATCATATTTACAATTTCTTCTAGGATCATGAATTACTTGCACGTTGCATTCATCGATGCTTTTCAACCATGATAAGTTAAAGTACCAAATAAGCAAGAAAACAGGATTATTACTTTTTAACAAATATTTCAATGTACAGACATAAGTTCAAACAAGACTGTACAGTGATGTATGGCTATACGAAGGTTAGTGCTTTGATGAACATAAGTCGAAAATAACAATTAGAAAGGTCAAAGGCCCCCTGTACTGTATATTTTCCGACAGGTTCAACAAGCCATAAGTACAATAATCCATCTTATATACTTATTCATGTACGATTACCAGAAATCTCAAATCAAAGTCTGGAGTTTGGACCTGAAATATCCCATACAGGCTGAACATGAATCATAGACATGAGATTTTTGAGTAGTAGAAAATTTGTATTTGGACTCTACTTGTGGCCTAGAAGCATGACAACCTCTAATAGTATAGCTGGTAATGGAGTGTGGATCAAAACCAATGTCTTCTGACAAGAACATTAGGTGTTAAACACTTACAGTAGGATATCCAAATCCCTGACATTTTAGTGTCAGGATTTATATAGTATTTGTTCAACCCTAGTCAACACCCACAGGGCCACAGACCTAACTTTACTTTCAATTGCAGTCCACCATAGCCTCATAACTTCGCAGAACAATTTAATAGGTGTAATGAGGTTCTCAAACTAAACAAGAAGGGCTAATCTATTTTGGAATGGAATACCTCAACACCCACCCTTTTCTTTTATGTATGGAAATCTCTACTGACATACCATGGACTTGGGGTATTAGCATTTAAGTTTAAAATTGTTGTCCTGACGAGCATAAAATCGTATTTACTTTAGGTATGATTCCCTAAAACAGGTTGCAAGACTGCAAATACCTCCCTCAAAGTTCAAATTTTGGCTAAAAGCAAATACTTCATAAACAATAAAATATCAACAACAAAAACGAACTAGCATATGAGTTATATATCACTGCCCACAGAGATCAGTTCTGATTTTAGTTGAATGTAGGTAAAGGCTACTTCAAAGATATCAGTAGATCACCTATACAACATGTATGAATAACTAACACCGATACTGAAAAGTCAACCAAATGCGGTACTGTATTCACATTATAGCCTAGAGATGTGATTTTTGAAATGTCCTGGCTTTCAGGCAAAAATCTGAGATTGGCAAGAATACCACATATAGGAAGGTAGAATCTACTCAAGCTATACTTGTATGTGGCTTTATCTAGAAGCTCAATACTCCTAGGAGAGAAAACTAAGGCAACATCCTTTTACACAGATCATGCAAATCCTTCAACAAACTGTTATCTAATTGTGCCTAAATCAAGGAGCAAGAAGCACTAGTATCCAAATCCATCCACAAAAGCATCAATTCATCATCAATCCATAGACCATAATTAACCAAATTCAATTCTAAAGCTAAAGCTCAAGTACATCACCCGATTCAGAATTTTTCCTAAATGCTAATAAATTACTTCTAGGACTTTTGGTATAAAGAGAGGCACCAGGAAAAATGATGTAGATAGATGCGGTTTATCCAGCTAAGCTAGCGAGCTTCCTCAAATAGGCTATACATGGTTGATTAGTAACTAAACCTGGAAAAAGTTGAACCGATACGACGACAACACAAACACGAACCAAACACGAAATAAGCTTGTGTATGTTGATTTCAAACACGAATAATCAATAACATACAAATCAACAAAAACCCAATATCAGAATCGAAGTTTCAGAATTAGGTATACAGAAAAGGAGCCATACCAGGACCAGCAAAACCAATAGCAGTCATGGGAGTAGGCTTAGCATGAACAAGAACAAGCTTGAAAGGGAAGTTAGGAGCAAAAGGAGCGAAGAAATGATCAATAGCCCATTCCAAAGCATAAAAACTCTGCTCGCTATCATCAATTCCTACCAACATTATTGGTTTCTCAGATGTTGCCATTGCTCAAACCTTGGATTACACTCTTGATTGCAAGATTCTGGAAGTGGGTATTTGTACAATTTAAAAAGTATGAATGAAGTAGACTAATGAAGAGGAACAAGGTGCGTATGCTTTATGGCTTTATATCTGATGCTTTACCTCTTTAGATGTCTGATACTGGACGTTTCTGGCTAGGTGGTGTGGTTGCGTAGGCTTCTTGAATACTGCTATATTGTCAGGTCTGTGAACCTCTCAGTGCTGTCAGTTCTAATTTGTATTATTAAAGGCATATATGCTTATCTATCAATTGGGATATTGTTGTGTGACACGACTCAGATTCTATTTTCGCCTCGTTTTCAAAAATCTTGCCAATCATGGGGTAATCTTCACAATGCTGCGCCTTTGACAGAGCTGTCCAAAATTGATCTGATCTTAACCCGATTTATACTAATTAGTGGACAGTGCACCGAGCATGGTACAGCCGGTTGGTCCATATCGCAAGTTGCAATGGATAAAAACAGAGCAAAAGATAGCACGAAATCAAATGCAAGTGTTCTCACATACAGTCCACATAATCATCATTGGGGAATTTAACCGTTCCCTCACTCTACAACTACTACTTTATTATTACGGGGAAGGGAAGTTATAATGGTCATAGTACTAGACTTTGTCCGCTCACAATCATTTCCCATTTTTAAAATACTAAAGTTTCTCCTTCCCTCTATTAAACAAACAAAAAAAAAAACCACACCCAAAATATTCCACCCAAACTCCATTGAATTCATCCATTTTTCTCCTAATCATATTTTACTTCTTCAATTAGTCTGCTACAATTATGGGACGGTCTAAGAAGAAATATGTATTTATATTTTTTTTTATAAATTTGGATTTTTTCCATTACCATTACGTACCGAAATAAACTATTATTTTGCAAAACACTTGAATTTCGGATTTCTGAGTACATTTTATAAATCATTGTGTGTATGTAATGTACATATAAATATATAGTAATATACATATAACTATAAAATAATGTATATATTTTATTTACATGCAATTTATAGGAAATGTATCAATCTTGTAATTACATATAATCATTAATGTACATATACCTCACATCCAATGTACAAGTATCAATCGTTAAATGTACATGTACAAGTCATAAAATGTATTTCACATATGAAATGTACTAGTACAAGTCATAAAATGTACATGTCTCAATCGTGAAATGTACATGTGTCATTCATGAAAATGTAAATACATGAGCCACGAAATATACATGTACCAGTAATGAAACAGAAAATGTACATGTATAAGTCAAAAAATGTATTCCACATTTGAAATGTACGTGAAATATACATGTATGAAATGTACATCTATGAGCCATGAAATGTACATATACCAGTTACGAAATGTACATATATGAAATGTACTTGTACCAGTTATAAAATGTACATGTAACAATCATTAAATGTACATGTCTCATTCATAAAATGTAAACCCACGAGTTATGAAATGTACATTTATCATTCATAAAATATACATGTATGAATAAAAAAAAAGTATATATATAAATAAATAAATTGTACACATTCAATTTCTGGACCAATGACCTTGTTTCCCATTTATGAAATGTCATCCATCAAATGTATGAATTCCTCACATGAAATTACATGTATCATTTACGAAATGTACATGCCTCAGTTATGAAATGTAAATCTTATGAGTCATGAAACGTACATTTATCAGTCATGAAATGTACATTTATCAGTCATAAAATGTACATATATGAAGTAAAAAAATATACATATATGAATTAAAAAATATACACATACAATTTATGGACCAATGACCTTGTTTTACTAAGATATATATATTTGGCCTTTAAAAACTTGTAAAATTGAGAAATGTATATAGAACTAATATTTAATGTACATACATTCATATTAAAATATACATTGCTATGCTTATATATCAAATGTACATACTTTGGCATAAAAAATATATGTACATTTAACTAGTATGCAATGTACATATATTTATCTTAAGTACATTATATTCGTATCATTGCAATGTAAATACCACTGACAAAAAATGTACATACTCTATGTACAGAATGTACATATACGAATAAAAAAAATGTACACATTCATTTATTGGACCAATAAATTTGTTTTCCATTTATATAATGTCATATATAGTTATGAGGTTACATTTAATGTACAACGATTTATGAGTTATATTATGCTTTGTAGCTATAAATAAACTCAAATCCTTATCCACGTCAAACTGAATAAAGACCTTGTAGCCAGTTCTCACTTCCCTTTTCCAGATAAACCTTAAATACAATACTTTTCTTAAGCCCTGCATAACAACATACAAATATTCGCTGCCGTATTGTTTTTTTTTTTGTCAGCCCTCATCTCTAGCTTCCCTTTACGTGTGCCGAACCCATACTTGAACGTATAACTATTATATAATTCATAAGCTTCATCACCAGACTTTACTTTTTTGTACATAAGCTCATAATCAGCAGTCTCTATGAACCCTATTACACAAAATAACATAGATAAAAACTATATACATAAGCTCAGACACAACCACTATATAAACGGTAAAGTACATTGCTTTTGCAAAATAGTGTTTATTTTCTATACATTATGTACATTACAACCATGCTCTATGTACATATTTTTTTTATACATTATGTACATTACAACCATACCCCATGTACATTCAATAAAAGCCTATAAAAAACGCAAATCCATTCTTGAAAATATTCTTTGTAAACCCTATTATTCATAATTAAACGTAATGTACATACTAATTTATCATCTAAAAATGTAACCAATTTGATGTATCAGCTTTGCAATTGGGAACAATTCACGTAATGTACATATTTTTAATATACTATGTACATTACAACCACGCCTGATGTACATTTTCCTAATACATTTACATATATCACATGCCTAATGTACATTAAAATAATGCCCCATGTAACCTATTCACGTAATGTACATATTTTTAATACACTATGTACATTACAACCATGTCTGATGTACGTTTCCCTAATACATCTACATTTATCACATGTCTAATGTACATTAAAAATAATGCCCCATGTAACCAATTCACGCAATGTACATATTTTTAATACATTTTGTACATTATAACCATACCTGATGTACATTTCCCTAATAATACATCTACTTTTATCACATGTAAAGTTGTATACTGCTTAAGAAACACTATAGAGACAAAGTACATTTCTAATAAGCATTATTATAAATCATACTTATGCAACTCATACCAAATTTCATGTATCGGCATTATAATTGCAAACAATACCACACAAACAACACAATGTACATTTTTTCTAACATATAATGTATATTAACATCACGCCCCATGTACACTCAATACTACCATGACCCATTCAATACTACTCAAATCCATTCCAAATTACATGTAACAACATTCCAATTGCAAACTACACCACGCCTCCATGATTACTCATAGACGCAAATACCTATCTAATTCATTAATCATGAACACAAAATATCAATAAATTTCACAATACTTACCTCCACTATTTTCAAAGCATTCTTCATGTTCATCTACATCACATACCAAATTAGAGCTCATCACTTCCTCCGCAATACAAAGCTGCTCAACATTAGCCGTCATACAAGAAATTAAATATATGAAATGTTAAATGGGGTTTAAATAAGTGAAACTCTGTTCAAATATATGAAATGTTTGATTCAAATTTGAAAATATTGTAATCATTAGTTGGATTTGCATGTGAAAATGAAATGCCAGTAAATTCTGCACCCGCTGTCATTTTCTACCTTGGTCCCATCAACCTTTCCACTGTTTTCTCCCTCGGTCGCCTCAACCTTTTTACTTCCCCGATGTCACTTCTTCTAGGTGCATGTGACACCTTGCCACGTAGGACAAGTGCACGATGTGTCCCATGCACCCGGGTGCATCTTCTAATTTACGGATTTATACACGTTCAATATATGAAATTGGTAATCCATACATAATCTAAAGCCAACTTGAATATTAATAGAAAATCAATTTGAACCAATTTGATCATAACACAAACTTGAAATGACACATGATCCAATTAAAACCTAAAACTGACTATAATTTACTACAAACGGTTATTAAATCATAACTTGTTCATTTTAATTTAATTTGTTGATGATATGACTTGTTATTGATCCAAGTAGTAAGTTTTAAAACATAAAAACGCATTAGATGATGGTTGTGTCATATACAATCCTTATTAATCACGTAGTAATTATTAAGCTTCTTTAATTGAAATTACAATCTAAAATATGAAATTATACTTTATTTATTCGTATCAATTATAATTTTTATTATAAAATAAGTCTGTTAGAATATTTTGTGAGTAGCCATCCACAAATAGTTTGGACAAAGAGATCATCCAGAAGTGAGATCTCTTATATTATTATATTTTATTGTATTTAATCGATCGCTATATAATTTTCTATTATGCTTTTGCTTTTGCTTTTGCTTCACTTATTACCTTAACATAAGGGACGGGGCCAACACCATACACATTCGTGTCCTTTGGAGGAAGGCTAAGAATGTGCCAGGAAATGAGCACGCGAGGCTAGAGATATTGTTGTTCATGCACAACCTTGTTAACAAGTTCAAATGGGAAAGATATAATCCATCCTAATGAGAGGGTGATTATAAATCCAATTACGCAACCTGAGCATGGCCTTCCTCTCATCCTACCATTGCAGCTTCTTAATTCAAGTATTTTTCATGCTAAAAACTAGTTTTGCATCAGTAGGCAACCAGATCGAGCAAGTAAATGCAAAGCGTTGCTAAGCTAAGCAAGAAGGAAACAGATGGCAAAGACAAAAAGAGATGGCCATGCAAAAATCTCTTAAATAAAGTGAAGAATCAATAGGGAGATGGACTTAGGATCAAGTATGTGTCCAGCTACACTTCCACGACTCAATTCCTAAAAATAAAATGATTCTTACTTTTACTATACATTTGAGTATGATGAGTGTACTCTTAGTCTATCACTTTCTATAAAATATTCCTTTAAAAGTTTATATTATTTTATTTCTCAATCTAATTACAAGATAAGGTATGAAAAAGTAGAGAGAAAATGATAATAATATATTGTTATAGCTTGTATGATATTCTAGTTGGTAGCTTCTTGTTATTCTTCAAGACTGCAGCAACTTTAAATAAAAGACCGGCACAACGTATTCCGACCCACTTATGTTGGATATTTGAATCAACATTATCCTTTGAAGCATTTGAGTTTAAAACAAAGTCCAAAGTCCACGCAAGAGAATTACATTAGTTATAAATTTAAACATTAAAAAGGGATAGGATAAAACTTATTCAATGTTGATGCCTATCTTCAAAGGAGTTTTGGTGCACTTAAGATTAGTTAAGTAAAGATTCATAAGCCGCAAAACTATATTATAAAATAGGCAAGAGGTTAAAGATGCATAAAACACGTTAGTAGAAATAGGCCCAAATAAAATATATAAGAGACAAATAATGGGCCGGCTTTATGATCATCCTCATCCTCATCCTCATCCTCGTGATCATTATCTTTGATTTTCATTCTTCAAACTATCAACGTGCCTTTAAACTTGGGCTTTTGACTTCCATCATCCACAAAGCAAAACAAGTTATACATACAATCATATTTATATGTTCACATCAAGGTAGAGACACTTGTAATACAGTGTAATAACTTCAAAGTCGTACTATAATTTTCAAGTATGTAAAAGATGAATAACCTTTGTAGTACCATAATTTTCAAGTGACTTTTTACACTACCATCCTTCAGATATCCTTAAAATGATTACTGTGGCTTTACTGTAAGCTCGATTCATGGTTTTATTTAAGCTTCAACATTTGCAACTGATTTGAAATATTTGAATAATGTCTAGGAATAATCACTGATTTACTCCGTAATTTGCTTAATCCTCTCTGATTAATCTTGTGTAACGTACTAACGTTCCTCTTGATATGCTCTTTGATTCTCTCATATATTCGCGTTAAATGCTCACTGACTGGATGGGACTGCTGCTAACCTAACGTCTGGCGTCATAACCTTACAAGCGTATGTGTTGTCCCTGCCATGCGTCAAGGCCTTACAGGCATCATGGCAAGGCGGGGGCCGGGGGTAAAATTGCCGCATCAAGTATACTTCAAGCCGTACTAGTGAGTTCTTAGGAGGATTGTGAATGATTGGATCAGCCCTGAATTCATAAATATTCTGTAATAACACCATGATCCTAAAGCTGGCTTCTAAAATACATTAAGCCTTCATATTTGTTGTCTCATCGAGAAATTCAAAATTTATACTTATATAAATATATTAAAAAATATTTTCGTAATTTTATTTTTATATCTAAAATCATAATGTCCTTATCTGATATGAATTTTTCTATATTTTTATACCTTATGTATTTTTATATCTGAAAGCCATTAAATTAAATATTCTTGTTAGTTCCATTTTCTTTTCTTTTTTTTTAAAAAAAACAAAAACTAGCATCATTTGATTCATACATTGCACAATTCAAGCCTCACATTGTAACACACTGAACTAGTCAAATTAAAAGGCATGTGATTCATTATCATTCTTGACAATTTCTTCTAAGACCTTGTGTCTTCCATGCAGAATATTAATTGCATATATACATGGTTTATTTAGGCATGTAGCTCCAGCCTCCAGATGAGAACCAAAACGTGCATAGACGAACAACTGCAAACTTTTCGGATATAACCCGCCCGATACACGTGCTACATTTATTCCTAAATGCTCTTTTTACTTAATGTTTATGATCGGAAAAAGAAATTTTTTACTGTTTTATAAGTATACATACAGATATAAGAAATTACTATTATAATATGAAATTTTGTTAGATTTGGACGAAAGTATATATATAATACATTAACTTCCATATTTTCAATTGTAAATAAACAAAGCAAGTGTAAAAAACGACATTTAGTAGCGAAGGTAGTAGTTGAAAAGTTGACAATAATACGAGTTGTGGCTTGGTGAATTCCGAACAGCCGCTAGCACACTAGCAAATATTACAATTACTTGTGGCTCGGTAGGGTTTTTTTTGGGTCGTATGTGAACCTTGGTTTATACAAAGTAGATAGCATAGAGCTTGCCTTGAGACCTCTTGTATAGGGATACTGATGCGGCGCACGAGGCCCTCGTGGCCCGGTTAGATCTATTAAAAGTGCGTGGTAAATTAATTCCCCTCTTAGGATTGTATTTTTTTTTTTTTTAATATAGTATAGTATAAACATAACATAAGAAAGAGTAGCATTCGCATTTCATTTGCCTTAAACTTATTCATGGTCATTTTCACCAAGTTTAACAGATTGAAACTCCAAATATATTGGAAAATATTGTAATTATTAGCTAGCTATAGACAAAATGTTGCTGCCTCGAGGTCCTCGTGGGAAAGCCAATTTCATATATATTACCTTTTCGCTAACAAATTTCACAAAAAACGCCAAGTCTTAACCTGATAGTGGTAGATCATACAACCACAGGCTTAACAAACTAAGCTAAGCTATGGAGCTTTTCTTGCTTAGTAGCTTAATCATAGGTGTCCTCTTCCTCTTCCTTGTCTCCCTATTCCTTCGGCAAGGCAACCAACCGAAAGGGATGCCGCCGGGTAAGATGGGGTGGCCGGTGGTGGGCGAGACGTTGGAGTTTCTGGCAAATGGGAGGAGGGGTCTCCCGTACAAGTTTATCTTTGATAGACTCTCCAAGTACGCCCCAAGCCGTGTGTTCAAGACATCCATCCTAGGGGAAAAGGTTATAGTTATGTGTGGTGCGTCAAGTCACAAGTTTTTGTACTCAAACGAGTCAAAATTAGTGCAAGGTTGGTGGCCTAAATCAATCACCAAGATTTTCCCATCCGCAATCACTGCTCTTGATGATTCTAAGAAGTTGCGGAAGTTTCTTCCCACCTATCTTAAGCCTGAGGCCCTGCAAAGGTGAGTACTGAGTATAGTAGTAGCTAAATCATATACTTAGCTTACAAATTAAGTGTCACAAAAATTAAATGGTTAGTTGTCATTTGATTTTGCATTTCAATCTACATATGAATTCAACTTGTTCATAAATCATCATTATCTACTTCCTCTTCTCACAAAAATCGTACGATCTAATTTGTCACGGGTCTATACCTAAAATATTAAACCAAAAAAATCTCTGTCTTGCCCGTCATGTACCGAAGTTATGCCTTGCTTTTGAGTCACCATAATCTATGTCATTTTTCAACTTGTTTGACTAATTCTAGGGCTTGATAATCTACTATTCAAGCGTAGGTACATACCTGTAATGGACACGGTCGCCATCCGATACATGAAGGCTAATTGGGAGGGCAAGGACAAAGTGGTGACCTACCCGCTGTCTAAGCATTACACCTTCTTGATCGCCTGCCGGCTCTTCTTAAGTGTCGAGGATCCAGCCCACGTAGCCACGTTCGAGGAGCCCCACAACACTATTACCGCCGGGATGATCGCTATGCCAATCCAGTTCCCAGGAACCCGCTTCTACCGGGCGATCAAGGCGTCCCGACACATCAAGGAATTGTTTAAGGCTGTGATCAAGCAGAGAAAATTGGACATAGCTGATGGCAAGGCTACCCCTACTCAAGATATCCTGTCTCATATGCTGCAAACTCCTGCTCCAGATGGAGAGTTTATGAATGAGTTTGATATTGCTAATAAAATCTTGGGACTTATTATTGGTGGCCATACTGCTAGTACTACTATTACCTTCATTCTCCATTATCTTTCTCAACTCCCTCACATCTACAATAAAGTTTATGAAGGTATGTATTTCCTCTATTTTTTTTGTTACAACTTTCACTTGTTTAGAAGTTAAATACTAACATAATTAATTAGTTGTTGATCTGAAAATTCTTTAAAATGGATGCACTGTATATAAAGAAACTTTTTTTTTTTGTCTAACAACTGATCGAGTTAAAATAATACTGTAAGTGTGAAAATTGATAATTTTGAGCTATTATACCAAGGACTAGATCATGAGACCTCAATGATTAAATTAAAATACACACTTTGACCACTAGACTACTATTAATACTATGATACTTAATTAATGAGTTATTTTTTGTTTTTATAATCTACTAGTTTAGTTGGTTAAAGTTTTGAAGGATGGTATCCAAAGCCTGAGATTGAATTCGTCTAAATCAATTGTTACCTTGCCACTTGCGACTCCCTTTAAATAATAATAATAAAAAATTATGGGTCACGTACCCACCTCTAATAGAGAAAGGTTATAGTGGAATCCAATTCACCAACATAAAATAATTTTTAATTGTTTATTAATGGTGAGTTATTTACCTGATCGATGAGTTGATGTTGCTCTAAAACACTATTTTATGTAACACGTAAACTTAAGATATGAATGATCAAAACAAAAATACATCTTAAAAACCGAAAAAAGTGGGTTTCTAATTAAAAAGCGACGAGGGGGGTTATTTTAATTTGTATTATTATTGATCAATTTCGATGGCATTGTAGAGCAAATGGAGATTGCGAAGTCAAAAAAACCAGGAGAGCTTCTAAATTGGGATGATATTCAGAAGATGAAATACTCGTGGAATGTAGCGTGTGAAGCGATGCGTTTGACTCCTCCAGTCCAAGGTAGTTTCAGAGAAGCCATTACCGACTTCACATATGACGGTTTCCACATACCCAAGGGTTGGAAGGTATGAACTATATCTATAGTCATCACCATGTTCTCTCCTGCAATGTTTTCTAGTTAGGATGAGTCTTGGACAACACTTGATTTTTAGTATTGGGAAATTTTTACAATTACAAAACTAATTATCAACAAAATTTACGGAATCGTAACATAAAGCGAAGCTAGGTTAAAAAATGCTCTAACCATACTACTCTCTCCATGGAAACCTTCGTGTGCAAAGTTAATTCGTAATGTTTAGCTTTTTTTTAATCTAAATTAAAATTAATTCAATTATAAAATTAATTCAATAATAAAAATTCATACAACATCTACAAAAGCAGTAAAAAAAATCAACAAATGCATCGAGTTGAATCAAATAATACTCCACTTTGAGAAAACATCGATCATTGTATATCATATCTAAAAATTCTTTGTACTTTCTTCCACATTGCTAGTTGACACAACCTTTAACGAGGTCTAACAATATGTTGTAATTTTGAATTGGATTCTGACCTAATTCTATTGATTGTAAATGAAAATCAAACATCTCTTGTATTGTAGTGTAAAACACAAACCCTAAAATCTCACAAAGAGAGAAAAAAAAAACCCAAATATGGGTCAAAATACTAATGGAGAAATTATTGTAGACAAGAAGCAATATAAGGAGACAGTCACAATAAAAAGGATTTGCCACCTTCCAAAAAGTCACTAGAACCCCAAAGACGAGTAAGAAAAGCTAGGGTTCGAGGGGAGAAAGAATAGAGATAAAAGTTAGAAGAAAAAAAAAAAGAGGTGTGGGAGTGTTTTACTTTGAATTATGTCAATATTTAGCTCAAATTACAGTAAATATTGAATTTGACTTTAGAAAAATAGGTTTACATTTCTAATCATGGAGAATATAATCAAGGTCGGATATAATAAATATTAGACCAAAATAGTAGTCTTTACTTATATATACGAAAATGGCTTACTCTCATAGGGTGGCACCATATTATGTTGCAATACTATATTCCCGTATGACAGAGTAAATACATTTACCCTTGTGATTTCACCGGCTAACATAATGTTTCGTACATGATGCAACTTTACATGTATCCATAGAAAAACTCTAGACAGCATATGAAATGAAATATTGAATGGTACGGTAGTGCATCAAAAGTCACAAACAATATAGTTTATTGCATGCATGCATGATTGAATATAAAACCTTTTCACTACGTACCCATGACCCTTGGACGAACTCATCTAAGCTAATACCGTGCATGCTCTACTATATGGACTACTTCCTACTAGCTAGTCTCTCAAAGAGTGAACTCATACGAACTATAATAAACTTGCAGCTATACTGGAGTGGACATTCAACGGGTAGGGACCCGAAAGTCTTCCCAGATCCAGAAAAGTTCGACCCGACAAGATTCGAAGGGACGGGTCCAGCACCATACACATTCGTACCCTTTGGAGGAGGACCAAGAATGTGCCCAGGCAATGAGTATGCAAGGCTAGAGATATTGGTGTTCATGCACAACCTTGTTAAGAGGTTCAAATGGGAAAGAGTGTATCCTAATGAGAGGGTGGTTGTTAATCCAATGCCTCAACCTGAGCATGGTCTTCCTATCCGTCTTATTCCACATCCTAAGCCTGCAGCTGCTTAATTCAAGTATCCTGAAAAAGAGTGTTGACATGACATTATGGACTTTGGGGTACGGAGTATGTAATCACGCTGGGCCGAATGGGGTTACGTACTACACTATATTTTTGGTTGTAATGTTAGCATAGTTGTGTGGTTTTTGTTCATGTATTTTTTAAAAGCATATGATGCTTAGTTTGTATGGCATTGTGGTATTACACTCAAGGCCTCGAGTAATACCCTTTCTTTTTTTGGTTAAAAATAATGAAATTTTAGCATAGATGGTTTCAATTAAACCCAATTTTAAACCTCGTATTTGTTATGAGTTGTAAAAGACTGCGTATTTGTGTAATTTTACCGTACGGAGTACCATTAATTATATCATAGAACGTCACAGAGGCATAGACAATTAAACTATCATCTCATCAAAGTTGATAGCTTCCTTAAAAGGTGACAAAGTATTTGTCCACAGATTATGAGTTTTACGAAAATTTCAAAAAGTTGGATTAGCTAATCACAAATTCACAACTCAAAGCATCCAAGTTCGAATAATTCTGAAGTTCAATCACAATCCGAGTTCAACTCTTGTTTGGGCTTTTGAAATACTCGGTATTGGACTTGGCTTATTAAATTGATTCTCATCCTTAGTGGACTACTGTGTAACAAAGAGCTCCATGTTGCGTCAAAGAACAAATCATCAGTCTCATTCAGATTGTCACAAAACGCAACGTCATTCATCACAGTGAATAGCCCAATTCTTTTGCAGATTCTCACACGTCATTAATCTATCAAGAACTACCATTTACTTGAGAATATAATATTATCATAATTCTTTATATTATACTCCTTCCGTCTCATTTTATTTGCTACATTTGATTTTACGGTCTCTAAGACACAAGTTAAAGTATTTTTTCTCTAAATTCGTAAGACAAAAAAATTATGAAAACTTAATATTTTAAAAATGTATATCGAGATGCATCCAACAAAATCATACTAGAATATATTATTTATTATAATATAATTAAAATTTATGGTCAAAGTTTTTATTGTAGCGACAAATATGGGATGAAGTTTTTATTTTAGTAACAAATATTATTTTATCAGTCTGCTCCAAACTTGTAACAACATGTTAAGTTTTTAATACCTAAAATTTAATTATCATTAATTATAATAATATAAATTAAATCAAAAAGTTTTTTTTTTTTAATAAATGCACACACCTTGTTTTCCTCTAAGAAAAAGGGTAGAGACAAAGAGACCCCCGTGCACTTGCAAGACTCGAGTAGTTGACTTCTAACCACATTTAGCCAACCATAGATATTGTCCAACTCCCCAAAACTCAAGGTCAAGACGCGTTTCGGCGTATATTACTCCGTATTACTTTTATCAATAAATCATACCATCAAAAATAATATACATTACATAATTACGATCCAACCCTTTTTTGCTTTTGTAACAACAAAGGTAATACGAAACATAAATCACACACGTTACCTTTTTATTTATACTTTTTTAATTATTTTTTTTTTTTTTAATTTATGGCTATATAATGAGACTATGAAACCAACTCCTATAAAACCTCCCACTCTTCCGGTTTCCGCATTGCACACTTTCCCCTTCAATTCAGCATTCTTTTTTTTCATACTTATCCAATTTTTTTTTTAATACCCATTAATTAATTATTTTGTTGTTCTTGAACAATAAATAATCATATCTTGTATATACCGTTCTTAGTCAAGATTGAATCTTTATCGTTTGATTAAATTCTTTATAAATTTTGCAATTATTTTAAATTTCTGGGTATTTTTTATTGAATCAAAAAAATCGAGAAACAGATGAAGTTTTGTAAAACTTATCAAGAATACATGCAAAACTGGGAGAGTGAATTTCCTGGCGTTGGGTTCAAAAATCTGAAGCGAATTCTGAAGAAATGTAGAGCTGACATTGAATCTCACAATTCCTGTGATTTTAATGGTGATATCACTTCCTCTAATTGCCCTCATCAGTGTCCCGGTAATTTTCTCAACTAATTACTGTAACTAATATGTTAAGTAATTTCCTTTCAAAAAAAAAAAATGTTAAGTAATTATTTTTATGTTATAGGTGTATTTGGTAGGTATATTTCTTTGGTGGGGATTTTTTTTTGGATTTTTCTTGATTTGGATTGATGGGTATTTGATGTTAGCTTGATTAACAAGTTTTGAATTTTACTATTGTATTTTGAATTTTACTATTATATTTTGAAAGTTTTAATCATGAATTTTGTTGATACAGTTTGGAATCTTGTGCCAAATCTTGCTGCATGCAAAATCTTCGTCTTCCTTCTATGTATCATATTTATCATCATCATCATCATCAAATTTACAGAAAACATTGAATCTTTATGCATTTTGATGGTTAAGAATTTTGAGCAAAATTTTGCATGTTCGATGATTTGGCAAAATCCTTATTATTCGTGCTGATGTTTTCTGAAAATGTTTTCTGGAGCCTTTCGTTAATTGTGTGCAGTACATGTTTTATTTAGTTATGAAGATATTCCACCGTTGTTCTTATCCTTTGATTCAGCTTATGTAAAGGAGATCAATAATGATTTATCTGGAGTCCTAGCATGTTTTTATCTCACTGTTTTGTAATTTTGAAGATCGACATCATGACAAAATTACATGTAGTTAAGGAGTATTTGATGTTTCTGTGGAATGGAGTTGTATTGCTGGCTTGTGTAGGAGATAACATGTAAAAATGAGGAGAATTGCTTGTGTGAGAGAACATGTGGGTTTCTTATAACGAGATAAGAATTTATGGTCAAACATGATATTCTAAAAATGTACTTTGATATGCATCCAATCCAACGATTTGGATATCTTACTTGAATATATTATTTCTTATAACATGATAATAACTTATAGTTTAAACTTTTAGTCTATAAAAAAAATGGGGCAAAAATTAAGGACAGACGAGTAGTAAATTTGTGGTTTAAATTGGACTTTAAGGCTATATTTGCCTTATTCTTAATGTCTTGGTCATAGTAGTAGTATTGGCTTATTGCTTGATAAGAGAAGTGCGTCTAAGTTTGCTTTATACACGAGCTTTTCATGTGATTATTGTTCAAGTTTTAATGGTGATAACTGATGACTTGTGTTTGCAGTATGCGATGGTACATTTTTCCCGTCACTTCTGAAGGAAATGTCTGATGTGGTGGGTTGTTTCAACGAACGAGCTCAAAAGTTGCTTGACTTGCACCTAGCCACAGGTCTTAAGAAGTATTATCTATGGTGCAAAGGCAAGAAGAATCATATTTCCTTGATTCAGGAAGGACAAGACCTTGTTATGTATGCCATGATCAATGCTATTGCAGTTCGGAAAATTTTGAAGAAATATGACAAGGTAGAATATTCAAATTGAAGAGTTTCTTTGGGATTCTATAGAATCAGTTATATATTAAAAAATTAATTGAGTGTATCATAAAATTTGCTGATGTATGTATGCTTGTAATTGGGCAGATTCATTATTTTAAGCAAGGTCAAGCATTCAAATCACGCGCTCAGAGTATGCACATTGAAATCCTCCAATCGCCATGGCTTTGCGAGTTGATGGCTCTTCACATCAATTTGAGGGATAAAAGGACAAAGGCGAGAAAAGGGGCTTATTTGTTTGATAGCTGCTCTCTTAAATTTACCGATGGAAAGCCATCACTGACTTGTGAGCTCTTTGATTCTGTTAAGGTCGATCTTGACTTGACTTGTTCTATTTGTCTGGTGAGTATATTTATCTTGTATATACTAATGCTTTCCATTTTTCATGTACCCCATCTAATCCTTCAAATTTTATACACTTCAGTTGTATGCCACTTAAATTAAAACGATTTGGTTAACTAGCAAGCTGTGTTATTTTATAAATAATAGAAGCTGTCCGATTTCCTGTCTTTTGTCAATATCAAAGTGAACTTTTGACTCGTTCAACCACCCTTATCATACTGACTCATGTAAATACTCTTTTAGAACCTTAACGCAAGAAAAATACTGCCAAGGCCTTGCCGTGTACACATTCTTAAGCATCTACCCTTGCAGCAATATGAATCATGACTACATTCAAATTTGTTTTCCTTCACCCTTCATGCCTCTTTGGGCTCCTTCTATGTTTCCAAAATTTCTTGGTTTGACTTCATTTTATTTTGGAGTACTTTTGCTGATAGTTAATCATAAAAGAACTAAAGAAGCCTTATTCACGAATCCGTGAGGCTCCGGCTTATTTTACTGTTTTGTCAATCATAAAGTTTCTGGAACCTTTTTAATCTCCTGTTAGTGAACTTCAGTGGATATTTTACTTCTGCTAAAAAATGTGTATTTAGGAGTATAAATTTAATGAATATCATCTGAACTTGTAGCTTAGTACTGGATACCTTTTTTGCATAAAACCTAGGCCTGTGTGGTAGGCGATAAAAACTTGGTAAATCTAACCAGTTATTGATTTCATATGATTTTGGAAGGATTTGTACATGCTCATAACCATTATAGTAGTTCTCCATCTCCAAGTATCTCTTTTTCTTCATGGTTGATCTAAATGGTGGTAAAACTTTAAAAAGAAAAGCACATGTCTTGGGATTGAGTAGTATTGGTGCATTACTGTGGTCTGTGGACATTGCATGGAACTTTCCTTGCAATATTGTATATACTCCATATATTCACTAAGAATGTTGTCCATACCACTTGCCTAACTTGCCATAAATGCTTTATTGCCTGCAGGGCTGCAAAATATTTTTGTACTTAACTATTCTTCCCATCTATCTTAAGTAGGCACACAATTTACAAAACTGGCTTTGCATTAAAACTGGACAAGTTGGAGCTTGTGACTTTAAATTCTTAATTTTTGTAGCACAATGCTGATCTGTGATATTGGTTTTTTCTCTTTTAATATACAGGATACGGTGTTTGACCCTGTTTCTCTCACTTGTGGCCACATATACTGCTATATGTGTGCCTGCAATGCTGCATCAGTGACTATGGTTGATGGACTGCAGGTAGCATCTCCCAAGGAAAAGTGTCCTCTGTGCCGAGAGGTAATTTTCTTCCCCTTATGAACTTCTCGTGGTGTTGTCTCTCTATTTACCTGATCATTCAGGACACTAGCAAATTGTAAGATTTTGCATGTATGACTTATACTTTGAGCTCTCATGTTGCTTTATAGATGTGAGATGTTAACTATATGGGTTTGCTAACTATGTAGTGTCTTTGAACACTAATTGTCTGACATATTCAGGATTTTTGGTTCCTTTCCTTTTCTTTTCCCTTGAGCAATAATATGTGCATTTGCATTTCGTAGCTATGCGACTTAACTGATTCGAAGTATCTTCCATTTCAGTGGCATATGCTCTGTTGAGGCTTTGCGCAATGCATTACAAAAAGTTTTCCCTGAGAATACAGTTTCTCACTTAAGTGCTTGAATATTCTCAACTAAAAGAGCTACGTGAATACAAGGCATGAGATGTTTAAAAAAATTAAGAGCTAGAGTTTGAGGTTTAGTAAATCGTTGGGATATTATAGTCTAAACTTATTATTAGTGGATTGAGGATGCTCTCTATGCATTTTCACTGATGGTATTATGATGATTGATGAGGTAGGCTTCATTCTTTTCATATGAACATCCTGCTTTGAACTTATATAAACTTGTACTTTATACGTACGTCATGGCTCTTATCCTGATTATTTTTTTATTAGGCGAAGAGAACAAGGTCATAATCAAAAAATGTAATGCTTGTGTAATGAAAAAAAGCAAGAACCCAAGACTTGTAGATTACTTGATTGATTATGGCTATTGACTTAATTTCTTTCTTTTGTTGAAATTCTGTTTGTCGCAGAAAGATTAAGAGGATGTTTCTTTTGATCCACATTTGCTGGACAGTTCCTTTCAAATGTCATTATCTTATTGTCCCTGGAATTTTCACGAGTACTTATTCAATTGCTAACTGTTGGACTTAGACAACCTTTCAACTTGTATTCTTTAATTTCTGTGAAACGTCAAGGATATGCTTCATTTGTGATCTGCATAAAACCTCACTTGGATGTTCACTGACTTATTTGCTGTTTTTTCCAGGCTGGAGTCTATGAGGGCGCTCTGCACTTGGAGGAGCTCAATATTTTATTGAGCCGAAGGTATGTCAATTGTGAAACAGTATTTGCTACTCTTTCTGTTTTGTTTTATTTTTATTTTTATACGGAGAACGTATTACCCATAAACCGCCCAAATCAAGGCTCTATCTCAACTGGGATGGAAATAGCAGACATAAAATAAATGTGATATGATTGTAAGTACTTTGACTTTGATTCCATCTTGGAATTCATAATCATTTCGTTTATCCCTTATCTGTATTTTGTTTATAGGTGCCATGAGTACTGGGAAGAGAGACTTCAGTCGGAGAGGGCAGAGAGGGTAAAGCAAGCAAAAGAATACTGGGAATATCAGTGCCGAATTGTCATGGGTGTCTGAACTCTTACGCTGCTGGTAATTTCTGTCTGCCTTGCTAGGTGATCGAAGCCTCGGGCTTTTCCCCTTGTGCATATCTACCTTTTTCTGTGTAGGAGTCTTGATGTCTCTTTTTAGCAAATAAGATACTAAGCTTAGTGGTCAGACAGAATAATCTGCTTGAACTTCGGAGTGCTCTAGGTAACTCATACACTCGGGGGGGTTCTGGAATGATGTGTTTCTGAATTTTTTCGTGTGCCGGATGTTTGTAAAGGAACTATTGAAAACCCAATCAAAATTAGCATTGAAATGGGAGAAGATTTCGAATGATTACAATTTTTTTCTTTCTCTGAACTGAGCTTGTTACTGAAGCGGGGAATATCTGCCTACGAATTACATGAGCAATCAATAGTAAGCCCTAAATCATGAGTTCCTTGAAAAATTTTCTCCTGTGTACTAATCGTCGACAAGAGCTTGACCTTGCAGTAGCTTGGTATGGCTTGCTCAAACTTAGACATGTAATGATGTAACAAATAGTTTCATAACCCTTCATCCCAAGATAATCATAATAGACAGCATCAGCTATCCTAGATCATTAAGTTTATTCATTCCTACTTTTACAGTCGTCAGAATGCATGGTTAGGCGGTTACTCCCAAAAATCATAAAGAAGAAGCTACTTCACTCCTTGGTAGCTTACCCCGTAGGCCTTAGCTATGGAGAATACTTGTAAGAGTTATAAGTTAAAACTACCTCTATATCTTGTTTTAGCAGTCATAGATGATTTAGATAATGAGGAGATACGGGAGATAATTCACACATCAGCACTGTGTTCTATGAATAGAGCAGACGCCTGAAGTCGTCAAAGGGTTCCTCGTTGGAAATCCGTACCTGGATTCGTATTGATTCAACAAAGACCTAATGTACCACATTTTTCACCATAAATGGAGAAGCATGCAATAATATTTGAAAAGAAAAATAAAAGGTTTTCAACATTTGAACGAAGATCAAAGTTGCTGGTTCAAAACTATCATTTCATTAAATATTTTTTCATGGAACATGTGACCGGGCAGCATTTTTTTTTTTTTGACAACACTTTTCATGGCATGTATATAAATAAAAACAACCTATAAACCAACTACCCCTAAAAAACCACAGTTCATGGGACATTGATGTGCCTGTTTAAAGAGACTTTAGAGTCAACCCCATTCTTTTTCCCCTCAGAAATGCCTCAATTCCCACTATGGATGTGCTAAATTAATCAGCCTGTGTGTGTAAGAGAGTGAGAGAGAGGGAAAGTAGCCTACACAATTCATGATAAGGAGCTTTCCATGACTCCATCTCATTATAATACAAATGATGAACCATGAATCAGGTTTTTGTCAAATAATTAGCTATGCAATCTCTATAAATTGATGACTGATTCTATCCAAAAGTGGATAATCCAACCAAAACTATCCAGTATTAGCTACCCAGTTTGTGCCCAATGGATACAACTCGGTCGTTGGGATTTCTGATTTTTTTGTGGTGTCTCAGTCTCTCAATTAATCCCCAATTTTTAGTGGGTCAGACCAGGCTTTAGCTATATAATCTGCCCTTTCAGGACAATAACTCTCGTTGAACAAAGTTTGGGGTATTTTTTATGCGCCAAACACAAGCATTTTCGGGTTGAATTTGAGTCAAGTCAAAATTCAGTTTAAATTACAAGTTTAAGCGACCCAAAATCCTTTAAGATATTTTGAAAAATTTGGGTTCAAAATTCTTGCCCAAATCCACGCTTTACTTTGATCTCCACTACCCCGTAACAAGGCATACATACAAATAATCCAAAATCCACCCAAAAAGATTTAGTTAATGAATTTTTGGTTGGAATCCAACTTAAAGGTACAATTTACAAATGAAATGGAAAAATAAAGACGTCTATTATTTCTTATTTTCTATTTTTTTGAAAATCAAAAATCAAAATATGAAAATCATAAATAGTGGTTTCTACTTTTCTACTAGTGTAACTATAGCAATTCTTCATATTTCAACCTAAAATATATAATTTGAAAACACAATAAACCAAAAATTTAAAATTGATAGCGATACCGAATGTCCCCTGAGGTATCATAGGAAAAAAAAAGTTATTTAATAAGGTACATGTTCATCAAGTCGACGAAAATTAAGATACTTTTTAACTATTTCATGTAGATAAGAAAAAAAGAAAATAAACTTGGATTAAATTAGTGCAAATTTGAAGTTTTGGTTGGAATCCTACCGTTTAAAAATGAAATGGAAAAATAAAGGTTTGTGGCTATCGTCTATTATTTCTTTTTTCCGTTTTTTAGAAAATCAAAAATCAAAATATAAAAAACACAAATAGTGGTTTCTAGTTTTATGTTTTTAAAATTAACATGACTAGTATAAGTTTGGGGATTATAAGTTCATATTTCACCCTATAATATATAATTTGAAAACTTAATAGACCGAAAAATGAAAATTAATAGAGATACCGAACAATTCCTAAGGTATTATAGGGAAAAAAGATATTTAATAATATATATATATATATATATATATATATATATATTAGCAATTTACATTAATAAGAGAAAGCAGTGAGTACATGTTGTATATGAAGAGCAAATGAAAGCTACTCATTATTTAGTAGTCCCCGCTCCTTAGTTTCATTAGTCTTAGAGTAATCAACCACCCATCATCATCTATTCATCTTGCTAAATTTCATGCACATCTTGTATGTTGGTACATGCATCAAATCATTCAATCGGTTCATAGATATCCTATAAAGTTAATGTGGCCTTTACATTATCTTTTTACCCTACTTTTTAAACGATGATATAGAATTCTAGAGTGACTAGAGGTATGTAAGTTTCTCCAGCTTCATGAATTTCCTAGATCGATCTGTAGGGCACTTACCCAGCAAAACTTAATCTTCATACATGGAATATGTGTTGTATGTGGTTTTAATAATTTTTTTTGATATCATATAATATTAGCCTAGTACTTTATGTTAAATTGATTTATTAAATGCTTAGCTAGCTTGTAGGACCTTTAATTTATTCCCAATAAGTTTGATTCTTTGCTAAGGTTGTTCTCTTTTGTGGTTATGCTCTAAATTGTTGTCCTAAACCTTATTCCAAAGAAGTTAAAGTCAAGCATTGATACATGATCGATTACATGAGAAATACAAAAAGGTAGCATGCATTGGTTAGTTTAATGTTGGGGGATATACTTCACTTTGTTTCATTCGCGCTTGCAATTGTTCTTCTTGTGGTTGGGGCTCGAGGTCAACGGGCATTATGGTAGCAAGACACGAGGCTTCATCACTAGACAATGGAACATCAAATGTCAGTAGCTTTGTCAATGCTCCTCGTGGTACAAGCTTCTTGAATCCGATCGAGCCAAATAAGATACAAAGCGGGTCGAGTCCAGCTGGGCCGTCCAAAGAGAGTTTAATTTTTATCTATATAGGGTGATAATTTGTCTGTATCACCTTCAATCTTTTACATTAGCTCATCGACAAATAAGTGGAAATAATTCATTATATGATAGTGTTTAAAAGTCTTGGAAACTATAGACTTATTATTGACCCGACTTGACCCATTAAATATCAAATAAAACATGACTCTTTAAAATACCGATCCAATTAAGCCCATAATCAATTAGACTCTTTTACAAATAGACCAGTTAAGGACCCTTAATGTGACCCCTCCCGTCTAAACAAGTCTATTGACTACCATATCATTTCAAGACCAAGCTTCATTGACATTGATATATATATATATATATATATATATATATATTGGCAAGGTAAAAAAACACAAAACTTGATAGTGCTAAATAAAGGTGCCCTTCATCATCGAACATGCAGCTCACTAAGTAAGTATACTATTTCCAAATCTAGGACTCTTTCAAGTAGTTGTTATCTTTTCCCTACAACTCGTATATACTCTCATCCCCTAGCTTGTTCCTAAAAACAACCCAAAAAAGAAAGCCTATAATCACACCTTCCACCTTCCTTCTCCAATAAAAATGGCCACTGCTTGGCCCAAAACCATACCATTTACTCTTGCTGTTGTTATCCTCCACATGCTCCTGATCTTAACAAACCCTACTGATGCTTCTACACCTGGGGCTCCAACCATGCCAACCTACAGCCTCTACAGTGGCCCCCCCACTGATAAATCCTCATTCATGAAAGTGCACAATGATGCTAGGGCAGCTGTGGGCCTTCCCCCATTCATTTGGGACGACAGACTCGCTTCCTACGCCCAATCATGGGCTAACCGACGTGTCTACGATTGCCGTTTGGTTCACTCTAATGGACCTTATGGAGAGAATATCTTCTGGGGTAGTGGTGGTTATTCAGCTGCTTTTGCAGTGCAAACGTGGGTGAACGAGCGTAGGTACTATAATTGGTACTCTAACTCCTGCTCTGGTGGCATGGGTTGTGGGCATTACACCCAGATCGTCTGGAGGAGATCCACCCGCCTCGGTTGTGCTAGGGTTACCTGTAAAAATGGTGGTGTTTTTATCACCTGCAACTATGACCCCCCTGGTAACTACATCGGCACCCGCCCCTACTAATTACTCAGCTCCCACCGTTGAAATCTAGTAACTCAAATGTTAATTTCAGACGGAAGAAGTATATTATTAATGTTAATTCGAAGACTGTTATTGGTTATTTTCAACTTCATTTACACTTTTTCCCACTCTCTCTCGATGCATCCTTAACTATTGCTAATGGGGATAATGTAAAACTCATCCAGCACTATATTAGTTTTAGGAACTACTCGGTTTTAAGGTGAAACTATATTAGTCTCTTGAACTATCTTATAGACCAACGTGGCCAAATCCGTGTTTAACAAATTGTGTGTGCAGGTCAGATACGTGTCCAACACGCCTCCTATAGATTGACGTTATACATTAGAGAAGGGATGAAAATAGGCACTGTTGGACGAACAAAAAGTTATGTTAGGTTTAGAACCGGCTTGTTAACATTGACACCGGCAGAATTATCATTGATGACATTGACATTACAATGTTAAGCCACTTAGCCACCGTGATGTTAGGTTTAGAACCTATTCTTTTTTACGGAACTGTGCTGAGTAACATTGATCCCATAATCCAATCGACTTTTGTTTTCATACTTCATAGTGCCTGAAACGTTGCCAACTCTCTTCTAAAAATTCTGAAACTGTTGCGGGCGATTCAAAAGATCAATTGGGAAAACTTTGCCACTTTTTTAAAACTTTGCCACTTTTTTAAAACTTTGCCACTCTCTTCATTTGACAGCCATAGGGATTCAAACAAACAATTTATCTTTCTTCCCCCTCTCACCATCCTTCAAATCATCCATCACAATGGGTGCATGATCTGACGACACCCGTGCTAAATGTCGTACCCTGTAATCCGGGAACATTGAACAGTACACCAATCATTATCACCCAAAAACCTATCTAGCCTCTCCCGTACAAATGTTTCAACATGTTTCCCTCTTTGCCACGTAAACGCATTCCCTTTATACCCAAGATCACAAAGGTTGCAGTCATCCACCGTAGATCGAAACGCATGTACATCTTTCACTTCTCTGTACTCCTCCTTCCTTCTCTTCCAGGCTCAGAATCTCGTTAAAATCTCCAAACATGAGTTCCCATATCCTCCATTTATTCACTGACTCCGACCATCCATAGACCCCCAACGCTCTCCATTTCGGCCTCCCTACTCCATCCCCCACCAACGCCGCGATGTGGTGATCCGAACAATTATTCACCTCGGACTCCTTATCCTTCCACCAAAAAAACATCCCCCCAGACCTCCCTTTATCAAAGCCGCACCTTCGTTGCACCCTCTCCATAAAACTACTATCTGACTTGGTCTTCATAAAGAAAACTATATTCGGCTTTTCCCTCCAACATATATCCCAAAGGGTCTTCTCTGTCCTCGGGTCGTCCAACCCGAAGACATTTTAACTCAACATTTTCATTTTCCTTCGAGGGGTTGGTTATGCCAAACACCCTCTATTTGAACCACGATATCTTTTCCTTATACCCCCCTCGTCTACTTCAGTCGTTCCACCTTCATCCCTAAAAATACATGCCTCTGTTTTTTTTAGTAACACCCTCACTTATACTATTCCTTGTCACCCCCACTCTTTACCATAACCCAACTCCATCCTTATAATTCTCTTCCATCCTCTCCTTTTACCTTCATCATGCACGTACCCCTCCCCCTTTGCATCTCCTAGATAGTTTCCCATCCTCTTCATCCCCTCCCATACTCCTTCCATCCCCATCACGTATCACCTCAACCCTCTCCCCATCGACAACCCCATTTTCCATCCCTTAAACCTGTGAGTACTCAGCAGATATCATCTTGTCATTTATCGCTTCCCCCTCCTCCTCCCTATCTCCTACTCCATCAACCGCCTCCTTCCCCATAGCCACTAACTTACCTTCCCCCTTATTTTCCCCCTCTCCCCCGAAATCCTCACTTAAACATTGGCCTAAGAACAACGCTTTGCTTCTGAGCATCCATCACCGCCTCCAAATACACCTCCCTTCTTTGCACCAGACCCACCTTCTCACACCCACTCTTTTTATGAGCCCCCTCCCCCATTATACCTCTAGGTTTACGAACAAACCTCAATGACCTCGCAGCTGAGCCTATACTCTCCATATCTTCTTTCTTTTTGTTCTGTCCCTTTCTAGGTGATACCCTTAAGCCATAGCCCCCACATTTTCTCATCCCTACTCCCTTCAGCATATCTTATTGGACAATCTCTTTCAGCATGTCCCATGATACCGCACGTAAAATAGAAAGTTGCCAAACGTTCATATTTAAACTGTATTATTGAGATCGCTCCACTCTTGCATCGAATCTTCTGGAACCGACGAATGGGTTTTGTAATGTCAAGCATGACACGAGCCCGTTGTGATCTTTCCCATCCCAGATCATCTCTCTCGACCTCCTTCACCACTCCTAGCTTCATTCCATGCAATTATGCAAACATCCTCTTCCGACCTACTATCCAGAGGCATATTGTATAATCTTACCCAGAATGGACACTCTCTAATCACAACATCTTCCGGTTGCTCACCCACCTGTATCTCCTTCAACAGCACAAGATTATTATCAAAGGTCCACGGTGCTCCATCCATAATTTTCTCCTTATCTCTCTAATGGAAAAATTGAACCACAAAAAGATTATTATTACCAATCCTTCGAAAAACCACTCCTCTTGTCAAAGCCCATATTTGTTTTAGGGTTTTTGTAACGCATCTAAGTAATATGATCGTATTGATTACACTTTTCCAATCAGAGAAAGTTCAAGATTTTATGGCTTAGCTCCATTGTTACTGTCGTGGAGATCAGCAATTTCTTCCTCTTCTTCTATAATATGTAGTTTCGCCCACTTTTCTCCCAATTCATCCGCCATCGTCGTCACCAAACGCTCCCGCCGACAACCCTCTACACACCAGAGGGACCGAAGACTTGGCCAATACGCAAGACACCCCCTCTGCCTCTAGCCCTAGAAAACCTAGTTTAGAGGGAGACTGTTTTTCTCAAGTTTTTATAAGGTGCTTATTGATAAATGCCCTATTAGTTATTGATACTCTGTTGGGGTCAAAAGTTCCACATGTTTTGGACTCCGACACTGTTACGAGAATTTCTTTTGTTTCTTCTCAACACTAAAAATATTTAGAAAATTATTAACTATTAAACTATATAAAAAAAGATAAATTATATTAAAATAAATTTAAAATATTTTCAAGAGAAATACTATTAATAATCCCAAATGTTAAATCAACCCTAAGTTAAGCCAAAATTTTGAGGTGTCGTAGACCCCCTAAAATTCAAATCCCACGACTTTAAGATTATGAGATATTCGTATGAACATTTATCATTTGTCTCACTAACCAAAACTACTTTATTTGAGCTATTACTTTCTTTATTCTATTTTATTCTATCTATTTGCTTTTTGTGCAAATTTTAAAGTAAAAGTTTTAAAAAAAATTCAACTGTGTATTTGTAAAAATTATAAACAATTACTATTTGAATAATATATATATAATTGCCCTAATTTGACTTTTACGATCTCTAATACACTACTTTAATTTTTTTTATCCCAAATCCATAAGACAAAAAATTATGAAATCTTGATATTTTAAAAATTTACATTAAAATACATCCAATAAAATATTATTTTAATATATTATTTAATATAATTAAAATACATGGTCAAAGTTTAAATTAGAAAGTTATTTTAGGAATGGATGGACCAAGTCAATGTTTCCGACATAGATTCTCTGTGCGTAAATGAAGCAATGAGTAAATAAAATAATTCAACTTCTGAAGAGGAAAACATGATAAGGTCGCTCTCGAAATAAAAGAGTACGCATTCTTCCACAGTTTCTGAAAAGTGGACAAATTTTCCATTAGCTTTAGTGGGCATTTTCTGCTTGTGGAAATAATCAAAGAGACCTAGTGTCCTAGTGTAGTCACATCACTACTGTCGTGACTTACATGATTTCATGTCCCACACGTTAATAAAATAATAACTAAAGATAAAAGCAAAACTGTAAAAATTACTCCTTGGTGCGTCACTAAAATTTTATTTATGGATTCTAGTTAAATTTGATTTCTTCTTATATTTATTAGTTTATTTTTAAGAGAAATACTCTAACAATCCTAAATTCCTGAGTATTAGGTTAGTCTTTAATCTAAAATCGGGCTGCTACTAAATGTCCCTAAATTCTTTAACTGAGACTCGGGACCGCCACTATATATGCCTCTAAATTCTTTAACAGAGCCCACAACTTTGAGATTGTGAGATACGTGTACAAATAGTTATCACTATACTAAGCAAGTCACTAATCCAATACGATTGGATTTGAGCTATTAGAAAAATAGATGTCCACTTTTTCTTGTGAATGAAGATAAACATTCTAATAATCTTAAAGGAGCTGCCAAGAAGAATGGATTTCTTCTTGTAAAAATATACAAATCTGCTTATTATCTGTAATAGTGCCGATTTTAGTATGAATTTGATGGGATCAACCAAATTCATACTAAAAAAACCTCATATATCATATACAACGTTTTCTAATATACTCTCAACTCAATCATAAAGCATAATTACTTAGTTTTGGGTTCGAACTTAACAAGCAATAACTTACTCTCTTTTTATTTTTTCACCTCATTCCAATACATAATCTCTCTTCACTCCATTGCCCTAATCTACTCCATCCTGCCGTCTCCTGTCCTCAAGTGCGTATGCCGGACTGCCACCGGCCACACCAGCACGCCTCCAGCATTTCCATCTTCTTAATAACAAAACCAACAATAACCCACTTCCCATTATCCCTTCCTAATCAATGGGTTTATTTATTATTTTTTTTGTTGGCTAACTTGTTAATAAATGGTTGAAGACCGAGAAACGTCAAAGCTTCTAGAACAGACAACAATGGAGGTCTTAGACAACAATAATAATATGAGTAAGCGAAAGAGACTCGATGCGGGCCCTTTCCGAGAAGTGTTCATTGCTAAGAAGCACTCTGCCTATTTATTTTGGGCCAATCAATATTTTTGTTTTTAGTTTTAATAAGGTAAGAAAAAGTTTGAAATTAGGAGATCCTACAACCAAACTTAAATAGAAGAGTCGGACACTTGGATATAAACCATGTCTAAGTCGGTGATCGTCTCACCCGTGCTGATAAGTTATGTTTTTTCAAATTAATTTATGTTGGGTTTTATCTTTATTTTTGTGTTTTGGTAGGTGTTACAACAACTCAGTGGCCAAACCCCAATTTACTTAAGGAAAAAAACACTTCACTTTATTGTTTATATTGTTTATTGTAAATCAAGATGAGAAAAGAAACGGTTGTTTGAGTATCGTTCACCATGTGGTGTTATGTTAGTTAAAGGTTAGTATATATTTGCAATAAAGCATGTCTCGTTGTTTATTGAGGAATAACTTTTTTTTTTTTTTAAGTTGAGGACGAGGATGTAAGAGATCATTTTTAAAACATGAAACTTATTATATTCGGTTATAATTATTTTTCATTATTGTAATTTCATATTTGGACACCCGAATTATTATTCATAATATAAAATTTAGATTATTTTATATACTACTTGATTTAATAGATCCCGAACTCCTAAGGCAAAGTCTTAACATCGCGACTTGTCTACTGTAATCCGTAATCGACTAGCTAGTTCGTGTGATCGTGTCTAGCACATTTTGATGTTAAGCTCAAAACAAAACCACAAAAATTACAAAACAAGCCGAACAGACAAAACATTAATAATCTCTCATCTCTGGCTATATAGTTAAATATTTGTGTACCATCCTTTTTATTTATTTATTTATTTATTTATTTAGTAGGAGACCAGTTTATTAATGTTTTTACTTTTTAGTTTAGTTGATTACCTTACAATTATTTTGAGTACTGTCATTAAATCATCAATGATCACAAGAAGATCTTACCCCGCTAATTATTGCTATGCCGAGTATATAGTACGTGACTTATTTTCTAATCTCCTAATTAAGATGCATGGGGTTAGTTATTTCCGCAAATAATATTTGATATGTCATTTCGTTTCAAATTAATCCAATAATTTGACAAATATACGTGTAAAACACGTAACTTTAACTCTACATTCAAAATCTACCTTATTAACTTTAAAATCATATTCATATTTACATCTGATATTTACTTACCTCATCATCCTCATGTAAAAGGTAAATAATTTTGACACTCTTCATAATGAGTATGTGCTGAATAAAAATTAATTAACTCTATCAAATTAGTACTTTATCTGTCTCTAATTATTTGCCTCATATATCATATATAAATGTCTCAAAAACATCATATCATACCTTAAATAATTATATGTATAGTATATAATCTCACTAATTTTCTCTATTATCAACTTCACTAAACAAAAATTAAACTTAATAAAATAAACATATAAAAATAAGAAAAATTATTAGAAAGAGATGGATCATACATTTACAACGCATAGATTAGTAATTTAGTATAACATGCAAGAAGTGATAATGGAAAATGCTTGGTTTTAAACTTTGAGTTTTCCTACAAACATGTAAAAAAAAAAACATTAGAAGTTTAGAACATTGCATGGTTGCACCCACCACCTTTTGCATTTGTACCATCTTTTAAATTAGTACACTTAATTTTATTTTATGTGCAATAAGCCAATAATAGTGCACTTTGTTTGTTTATTTATTTAGTTGTTTGTTTAAGTCAAGTTGTAATTACTGTCCAAAAAAAAAAACCGGTGGATTCTTCGATCTCCTTACGGTCGTACCTTACCACATTGAGATCTATTGTTGTACATTAAAAGTCGTCGCCTCGTCGGGCACTCTTCCTTGCTCCATTCTATGTTCTCTCTGAAATCTCAATAATTCATTCCTCCTCCACACTTCCAACTTCCAACTTCCAACTTCCAACTTCCAAGGGTCACTTAAGGTAAATTATCTTTATTTATTTCCTTCTATTTTCCTTAAACAAATTATTCTTTTATTTTTTTTAGAAAACAGTTTTAATACTGTGGCCTTTATTTTCTTATTTTCTTTCACATATAAATAAAGTTTCTCAATAGAATTTACTGTAAATATGTTTTTGGAAACCCCTTTAATCTTATTTATTTATTTAATTAATTATTATATATAAATGACAAGTCTGTCTGATATTATGAAATTGATGTATTTTTAACTTAAAGTTGAGTCAATAAAAACTTAAGATAGTGCAATGAGTTCAGTTACCCGCGCCGCTAATTATTGCGGTTCATTTATCATTATTCATTGGCATTTAATGCGAATCTCTTACGTTATAAGGAGTACTCCGTAATATGGTTTTTTAAATAATTAATGAAATTTCAAGGTACTGTGGGTTTTTTTTCAATACTACACCAGTGTATTAAGAGAAAAGCTATTTTTACATTTGTTGTAGTTTTATTTTTGTTCTACATTGATTAAAAACTCTAGTAAAAAATATTAAATAGGGTAAAAAAGTTACAAGTATATTAATTTATTTCGGCACTGCAACTTATTTCTGTAAAAAGACATAAAGTATGTCAAAATCCCTTTCACCAACAGCGACAGGTCAGGGTCAGGTCCGGGCGTCAGTTTGATGGCGAGTCATCCTTGTTTTCCTCTGTCCAAAGCAGAAAATCTTTTTGTTTAAACTGGTAAGTCATGGGAGAGGTCATCATTCAGATATTTACCACTAGATTTCATCCACGTAGTTATTGGTCGCTTTATTATGAGAATAATGTTGATTAATAAATGGTTTAACTTTAAAAAATAATCCAAATAAAATATTAGAGAATTTTTAGAATAGTGCAAGTAAGTACATTAGTGCCAAATCCCATAATGCTATCTCCAAACATGAATTTGCATACCCTACATTTTGAATGATGATTTAAAGTGACAATAAATATAGATGTAATGGTAGGGTTAGTCTAGCTTCATTTCCTAGATTTGTAGGGCACCCACCGTACCAAAGCTCAATCTTCATGAAACTCATGTTATGTAGCTTTAATAACCTTTGCACTTTCTGTCGAAGTGATTTGTGTAATCACTTTAATGCTTAGCTTGTTGAACCATTACTCCCACTAAGTTGGCCAAAAGCTTAGAATAATGGGCTTAATTTGAAACTTTTGTAAAGTTATTGAAAAGTTGTTAATTATATATTGCAGGAAGTTGGTCTCAAGGATTGGTACATGATTACATGAGATTTACAAAAAGTTTGCAACTTTGTGAAGGACACCAAAGATGTCTTCCACTTCTTGGATCACTTCACTTTCATGCTCAAACTCTTCATCATCTTCATCGTTGTTAGCATGGGCTAAATTCGTATTTCTTGCTCCATGTTCTCAAAGAATCCTGCTTACTTCAGTTGATGGAATCTTCTTGGTTACACTCTTTGGTGTCTTCCTTTACAACTTCATCTCTAGGGTCATCTATGGGATCACTCGGGACTCGAGCGTTAGAAAGAACTCTACAACTACAGATATATGGTATAAACTATCCCTCATTGTGACAATTCTGTTAGCATTTGTTTATGTACTGATTGCTGGCTTAGTTTTTGGTAGTAAATCTTATGATGTTTCATGGAAAGTTGTGGATGGAACATTTGGGATTGTTCAAGTGCTTACTTATGTTGTAATAGTGATTTTGATTGCTCATGAGAAGAGATTTGAGGCAGCTAAGCACCCGGTTTTGCTTCGAATTTATTGGGTTGCTAGCTTCTTAGTCTATGCCTTGTTTGTGGCTTCGAGTTTAATCCGTTTAATTTCGTTTAGTGATGATAGTGGATTGGATTGTTTGAGATTAGGGGATGTAGTTTCCTTTGTTTCATTTGCGCTTGCAGTTGTTCTTCTTGTGGTTGGAATTAGAGGGTCAACGGGAATAATGGTAGCAAGACATGAGGCTTCTTTGCTAGACAATGGAACTTCATTGAGTGAACCACTTTTGGAGAAATCAAATGCTAGTGGTTTTTCCAATGCTTCATTTATATCGAAAACCTTTTGGTTGTGGATGAACCCCTTGCTTAGTAAAGGATACCTAGCGCCTCTTACAGCGAATGATGTGCCATCCCTTTCACCACAACATAGAGCTGAGAAAATGTCGGAGCTCTTCGAATCCAAGTATCCTAAACCACATGAAAAGTGCCAAAATCCTGTTAGGACCACCCTTTTCAGCTGTTTCTGGAAGGAAATTGCATTAACGGCTTTTTTAGCTGTTATTCGAGTTTGTGTCATGTATGTTGGCCCTATTCTGGTTCAGAAATTTGTTGATTTTACTTCGGGTGTGTCAAGCTCTGCTTATGAAGGGTATTTTCTGGTCCTCATTCTTCTTGGTGCGAAGTTGATAGAGGTATTGACTTCACATCAGTTCAATTTCATTTCTCAGCTGCTTGGGATGAAAATCCGTTCAACTCTCATCACAAACCTGTACAAAAAAGGGCTAAAGCTGACATGCTCGGCAAGGCAGACTCATGGAGTTGGGCAAATCGTGAATTATATGGCTGTTGATGCTCAACAACTCTCTGATATGATGCTACAGCTTCATGCTATTTGGTTGATGCCCTTGCAACTTTCTGTGGCATTAGTTCTTCTCTATAACTATATCGGTTTAGCTATGGTCACCGCATTTGTTGGAATAATTGGAGTTTTGCTGTTTGTTTTGTATGGTACAAAGAGGAATAACAAGTTTCAGTTCAATTTGATGACGAATCGTGACTCTCGGATGAAAGCTACTAACGAGATGCTTAATTATATGCGAGTGATCAAGTTTCAAGCATGGGAAGAGCACTTCAACAAGAGGATCCAATCATTTCGCGATTCAGAGTATGGTTGGCTATCTAAGTTCCTCTACTCTATTGCAGGAAACATCGTGGTGATGTGGTCCACACCTGTATTGATATCAAGCCTCACATTTGGCTCGGCCATCCTTTTGGGCATCCCACTTGATGCAGGGAAAGTATTTACTACTACAACGATCTTTAAGATGTTGCAAGAGCCAATCAGGACTTTCCCTCAGTCTATGATTTCAATTTCACAGGCTATGATTTCCCTTAAAAGGCTTGATGATTTTATGACGAGTAGGGAACTGGTGGAGGAATCAGTAGAGCGAATTGAGGGCTGTGATGGTGTGACATCCATACAGGTTGATGATGGTGTCTTTAGTTGGGATGATGAAGGAGGAGAAGAGACGCTGAAAGATATAAATATAGACATAAAGAAAGGGCAGCTTGCTGCAATTGTTGGTACAGTTGGATCAGGAAAGTCATCTTTGCTTGCTTCAATCCTCGGTGAAATGCACAAAATAAGAGGAAAGGTACATATATATTTTTTTCTCTCATCTAATTTTTCCAGGCATCATTCTTTGATTAGCATATTTGGTTTTTTTGATGTAAGGTTCTGTGATCTTGATTTTTATTATGTTACCTTTATTGTCAATCAACAAAACCAGAAGAAAGCACTGCATATGAATAGTGAAATTGGAGGACATTTATGTGGACAAGTTGGTGTAAAGTTTATAAACGATTATATTTTGCTCATGCAGATTAGAGTTTGTGGGAGTACAGCTTACGTAGCACAGACATCATGGATACAAAACGGAAGCATTGAGGAGAATATCCTATTTGGTTCGCCTATGGACAGAGAGAAGTATAGAGAGGTTGTGAGGGTTTGCTGCCTAGAGAAGGATTTGGAAATGATGGAATTTGGGGATCAGACCGAAATTGGAGAACGCGGCATCAATCTCAGTGGTGGGCAGAAGCAACGGATACAACTTGCTAGAGCTGTCTATCAGGACTGTGATAATTATCTTCTTGATGATGTCTTTAGTGCTGTTGATGCTCATACTGGCTCAGAACTATTTAAGGTTAGTATTTTGACTTGTTAGATACTTTCTCTGGAAGTGGTTTTCATGTTTTCTTATATAACTAGTAGAGGTTAGCTGTAAACTCAAGTCTCACCTGTACGAGGGTGTAAGAAAGTATAGAAGGATGTCTTTGGTATCCTGAATTAGGAGTTGAGTTTATGAAAAGAGTGACTGAATACCCCCACATTTGTCAGTGGAGAGTGATTGAAATATTGTAAGACCTTTAACATATTCTTTGCCAAAGTTTGTAGAATGTTACCCATTCTTGATTGTAGATCAAGTGGATGGTCCCTGTCATTTTGATCATACACTGTTATTGTGTACAACTGCATTTGTGCTACATGAACTGATGTGTCTCTAATATTATTCAACAGAACTTCAAATTTGGGAGGACTCTAATATTGTGGGGCCTTAGGCCGTAGCCATGAGGTAGCCACAGACTGCATGCTACCAGCTGCTTATTCAAACTCACCTTGTGAATAATAGTAACTCTAGGTCTAGTGTCGTGAAAGCGATATATATGAGTCATGTAAACTGGTCTATAAGTGATTCAATTTTGAAGAATTTTTTGATGGGGATATAGTTTGATTTGGACTCAACATGGCTTGTTCCACCTTCAATCTTCTGTTGTTTCGGATCATATATGCTAACAGATGCAGGCTCTACAATACGTTCCTCAACTTTTCTTTTGATTCACTGCAGGAATGTGTAAGAGGAGCTCTAAAGGATAAAACAATTATACTTGTGACCCATCAAGTGGACTTTTTGCATAATGTTGACCTTATTATGGTGAGCAATTTCCTTGTATCAAACTTTAGGTTGTTAAGATACGCGGATATAGCTCTATCAAATAACAAGTTTCATGGCTTTCCAGGTCATGAGAGATGGTATGATTGTGCAAGCAGGAAAATATGACAATCTTCTAGAAGCAGGCACGGATTTTAATGCACTTGTAGCTGCCCATGATACATCTATGGAACTTGTTGAAGCAGACAATAACACTGACGCAACTGGGCTTCCAGAAGATTCACCACGACAACAGAAATCTCCTAGAGAATTACCTACTCGCAGCGAAGGCTATGGTGTGAGCAGTTCTTTGCAAAGATCTCAGTTAGTTTCTAGACAGAAATCAGAAAAGGGAGATGCTAAGCTCATCAAAGAGGAAGAGAGAGAAACTGGTAAAGTCAGTTTACGTGTCTACAAGGATTACTGCACAGAGGCTTTTGGATGGTGGGGTGTAGTTGGCGTTTTGATGTTCTCCTTTTTGTGGCAAGCAACTGTAATGGCTGGTGATTACTGGTTGTCTTATGAAACTTCTGAAGCGCAAGCTTCTAACTTCAATCCCTCTTTCTTTATCAGTATCTATTCTGCTATCGCTGTACTTTCTTTTGTGCTAGTCTTTATAAGAACCTTCTTTACTACTTTGTTTGGGCTAAAGACAACCCAGATTTTCTTCTCTCGGATTCTTCATAGTATTCTTCATGCTCCCATGTCATTTTTCGATACTACACCTTCAGGAAGAATTCTAAGTCGGGTGAGCTGTTTTTAATCCTTCTTTTCTGCTTACATAATATATTAGTCACTGGTTTTATTATTTGAATAGTTGTAATACCTTACTTTTTGCTTCATATTTTCCACTATGCCTATTGCCTGGTAAAGTAGTGCAGAATACTGATGGGAACTTCTCATTGCTTTCAGGCATCCAGCGATCAGACCAATGTTGATGTGTTTGTGCCTTTTGTTTTGAACCTTACAATTGCAATGTACATCACACTACTCAGCATCATCATTATTACTTGTCAGTATGCTTGGCCTACTGTGTTCCTCTTGATCCCGCTAGGATGGCTTAATTTGTATTACAGGGTAAGAGTACGTCTTTAGATTCTACACCGAGATGAAAGTTATGGTCGGAACAATGATGGTTGGCTTTATAATGCCAAAGTTATATATAATTAACTTTGTCCGTTAAGACACTAATTTTTCCAGTTATGTATCATCTAATGTTGATGTTGAATATTATTGCTAAAATGATCAGCAGTGATCATAAATAGTAGTTGAAAAATACAATTTTAGCATACTGATGCATTATAATGCTTGAAGGCAAGAAGGAACTTGCTCTTTCATTATTCCACTTGATGATTTTTGAGACCAAATAGCCCACATACATTTCTATTAGCCTCATGTACAGTGCTAAGAAATGTATTTTGTTTGCAGGGATATTATCTTGCTACATCACGTGAATTAACTCGCCTTGATTCAATCACAAAAGCACCTGTCATCCATCATTTCTCTGAAAGCATTTCTGGGTTCATGACTATACGTTGCTTCAGAAGGCAGGATAAATTTATTCAAGAAAATGTGAATCTGGTGAATGCAAACTTGTGTATGGATTTTCACAACAATGGATCAAATGAATGGCTAGGTTTCCGTTTGGAACTTCTTGGGAGTTTGCTCCTCTGTGCATCAGCCCTATGTATGATCTTGTTGCCTAGCAGTATCATCCGACCAGGTTTTTTCTAGATTTAACTACTCGTTTTCCCACCGTATGTCTCTCTTTGTGCAAATCCTTGTAAATTTCTGATGGCGATAATATAAAGCTGATCTCTGACTGTGTTTTTCAGAGAATGTTGGTTTGTCCCTGTCATATGGACTGTCCCTCAACTCTACGCTGTTCTGGGCTATGTACACCAGCTGTTTTGTAGAAAATAGAATGGTTTCTGTTGAGAGAATAAAGCAGTTTACCGAAATTCCATCTGAAGCTGCATGGACTATAAAGGACCGCCTTCCTCCTATGAATTGGCCAACCCAAGGCAATGTTGAGCTCAAGGACTTGCAGGTCGGCATTGTTTGAGCTCTGAAGTATTAAAAAATCTGTCTAACCTTTCTCATGTCTTTTACTTTGAATCTTTAAGTTTCGTATAATATGTAGGTTGACCTTGATTCTCCATTCTTTCCACTTATTGAGTGTGAACTATGTGTACAGGTCAGATATAGGTCCAATACGCCTCTTGTACTGAAAGGAATAACATTAAACATTAGAGGGGGGGAGAAAATAGGCATTGTTGGACGAACAGGAAGTGGAAAGTCAACTCTTATTCAAGTGCTCTTTAGGCTTGTTGAGCCATCGGCAGGGAAAGTTATCATTGATGATATTGACATTTCTATGTTAGGCCTCCATGATCTTAGGTCTAGATTTGGGATCATTCCTCAAGAGCCTGTTCTTTTTGAGGGAACTGTGCGGAGCAATATCGATCCCATTGGCCAATACTCCGAAGACGAGATTTGGAAGGTAATACTAGCTTATGAAAAAAGTGTTAAAGAGATGTTTCATCAGATTCTTGCTGACTTTTGTTTTCATACTAAGCAGAGCCTTGAACGTTGCCAACTTAAAGATGTAGTGGCTTCCAAGCCCGAAAAACTTGAAGCTCCTGGTATTATGTTCAATCACATATATCGATTACGCCTTTTATTTTATAGCAAATTTGAACTAGAATACTAATTTTTGGGGAGTCGATGTAACAGTGGCCGATAATGGAGACAACTGGAGTGTAGGACAGAGACAACTTCTGTGCCTAGGCCGAGTGATGTTGAAGAAAAGCCGGCTTTTGTTTATGGATGAGGCCACTGCTTCTGTAGATTCTCAAACTGATGCGGTGATTCAAAAGATCATCAGGGAAGACTTTGCAGCTTGCACTATCATAAGCATAGCTCACAGGATACCGACAGTTATGGACTGTGATAGAGTTCTTGTAGTAGATGCAGGTATATATGCAAACTCCAACATTAACTTTATTTTTTGAGGGGACTACAATAGTAACTTTTCCAATATTATTCACTCAAACTGTAATATAGATCTAATTTTTCTTAAAAATATGTCAACAGGAAAAGTTAAAGAATTTGATTCACCAGCAAGGTTACTTGAGAGGCCATCACTTTTTGGAGCATTGGTTCAGGAATACGCAAATCGTTCATCTGGTCTGTAGACTGCAGTCCCTATTCTGTACTAATGCCATGCATTTTGCCAAGTTCACTGAGAAGCTCAAGCTACATCCTATTCAAATCATTGCTGTACAGTTCTGAGATAATGCTTCATACATTTGAGCTGTGAAAGTTGTTTGATCAGTACACTACTAAGATAACTACAAATGATTAAACAAAAAAAAAAAAAACTCAGTAGGCCATTCCTGATGCTGTCATTTTGGGTATGGGGGCTCGATGGTATTAATAGATAGATATTAGTATTAATAGATTACTTATTATGTTTCTGAAGGAGTTTATTTATATCAAATCAAGTCGGACTCTGCCAAAGCAATGATACTTTGTGGAAACTAACCATCAGAAATATAATTTGAAATGCCCCTTGTGTCTAATCGAGCTACCATATGGGAGTTGGTAGCAACACATGTCCTCAAAGTAAGCCGTTATCAATCTCTCAATATCTGTACTTGGGTTTTTCCACACACCGTCAGTATCCAATAACCTTTGCTGACTCCCCAGTCCCCATGCTCCTACTCCATGCATTGAACCACTTGATGGCATTCACCAATTGAGAGCCAGCCTCAAATTTAAATATATGTTTACTGCGCCCGTTGTCATTAGTTATTATTTTTATCTTCGGAAAACTTGCTTCAATGAGACATCCTCATTTTTATTACTTGAAGTTTTATGGCAAATACTTGGAAGTTATTAGTCTGAATTATAATATCTTCAAAGTTCAAAGCAGAAGCAAATCGTCACAAACATAAAGTTCCTCATCTTTTGCCCCTCTTTGACCTGATTATCAACTCCCTTCTGCTTGAAGGACTAATCATAATACTAATTGATGATGAATTTTTGCAGCATCAAGATTGAGTAAAAGCTACAGCATATTAAAGCACATAGAGGAAAAAGAAAAATAACTATGGCACAAAACATACCGTTGAGAGAAAAGATTTTAAGATACATGAGATTATCCAAACGTGAAACGTATCATGAATCCTTAAAAATTTTCGCATTTATGTAATATAACTTGGATTATAGCCCATGCTTTCCGGAAATATCTCTGAACTCCAGTGCTGTATTCTTTTGAGAGGATAAACCAGTATATATTCATAGCTACACATCTTCAGACTTTCTTATATTTCAGAATTTGGTTACTGGTCTGCACCTTGTTCAACCCCCATGCACAACAATATAGCTGGTTTATGCACTGCCTAGGATTATAAAAAATGAAAATCAGAACCCAGATGAGCGATTGGCATACTCTTGAACCAATGCCCCAAAGAGTGATGGCCTTGCAAGTAAGTATGACGGAGAATCATATTCTTTTGCTTTGCCTGTTCACAAATAACATATGTTAATAAAAATCGAAAGTAGTAAGCATCTGCAAGGCCAAAAGGACCAAGTATATGTACCTGCATCTATAACAAGAACTTTATCACAGTCCATAACTGTAGGTATCCTGTGAGCGATGCTGATAATTGTACAAGCTGCAAAGTCTTCTCTAATGACCTTTTGAATTACAGCATCAGTTTGAGAGTCTACTGAAGCAGTAGCCTCATCCATGAACAGTAGTCGACTTTTCTTCAGCATGACTCGGCCTAAGCACATAAGCTGTCTCTGCCCCACGCTCCAGTTATCTCCATTATCGACCACTTCACATTGGAATAAAGAGGAGGAAAAGAGTTAAAGAACTTTAAAGTTGTGAAGTTACAAGGTATCCGGGGGGTGAATCAACAAAGTACTATTATACCAGGAGCATTGAGCTTCTCGGGTTTGGAAGCCACCTCCTCTTTCAGCTGGCATCGTTCAAGACTCTGTATGAAGTATTTAATCACAAGTAACTAAATCAAATTCAAAGGGAATATCTTGGTACTTCTCAATCAGCTGATTTTTACCTTCCAGATCTCCTCTTCTGAATACTGACTAGTGGGGTCAATGTTGCTCCTTACAGTCCCTTCAAACAGAACAGGCTCTTGGGGGATGATCCCTAATCGAGACCTAAGATCGTGGAGCCCCACTATTGATATGTCAATATCATCAATAACAATTTTCCCTGCAGAGGGCTCAATGAGCCTAAAGAACACTTGAATCAGAGTTGATTTCCCACTTCCTGTTCGCCCCACCACACCTATCTTTTCTCCTCCTGTAATGCTTAATGTTATTCCCTTAAGAACAAGAGGAATATTAGGCCTATATCTAACCTGTAATAACAGTATTATGCTGTCAGAGAACTTCAAGCAGAATTAAACCAAGAAAAGGAGTACAAAACAGTGATGTGATATATAACAAAAGTGTTTCTGTAAAAACCTGCAAATTCTCAAGCTCAATATTGCCTTGTGCTGGCCATGTTGGCGGAGGAAGACAATAGTTGAAAGTCCATGCAGCTTCAGAAGGGGTTTCAGTAAACTGTTTAATCCTCTCAACAGAAACCATTCTATTCTCAACAAAGCAGCTCATGTATACAGACAAGAACAACACAGAGTTGAGGGACAGCCCATATGAGAGTGAGAAGCCAACATTTTCTGAAACACACCATAATAAATAGCACTTACATCTATTAGAAGCAGAAATGACAAAAAAAAAATTTCAAGGGACAAAATAAAAATTTATCAGCAACAGTAGTGTCCGAAGTAGAAACCTGGCTTGATTATGCTGTTTGGAAGGAAAATCATGAATAGTGTTGATGTGCAGAGAAGCAAGCTCCCAAGCACTTCCAAACGGAAACCTAGCCATTCATTTGATCCGTTGTTGTAGAAGTCCATGCGTAGATTCACGTTCACCCGATCAGCATTAACCTGAATAAAATTTTCCTGTTTTCTGAAACAGCGAATTGTCATGAAGCCCAAAATGCTTTCTGAGAAATGATGGATAATAGGTGCTTTAGTGATTGAGTCAAGGCGAGTCAGTTCACGTGATGTTGCTAGGTAGTAATCCTACAAACCAAAGATAACTGATTTTCAACACAAAATAAATTTCTAGTATTATATTTATGCATGTTAAGATGATTGTAGAAGTAAACGCCAACATGTATCTTTCCACGATTTCACCTCTGTACTTTAAAGGGATTTTTAAAGGAGAGGCAAGTACGCATACCCTGTACCAGATATTTAGCCACCCTAGCGGAATCAAGAAGAACACGGTAGGCCAAGCATACTGGCAAGTGACTATGATAATGCTTACTAGGGTCATGTACATGGCAAGTGCAAGGTTTATAAAAACTGGCACAAAAACATCAACATTGGTCTGATCACTGGAAACCTGTAGGACAAGAAGTTCTTATCAGCAAACTCAAGTGTGCGATGGGAATTATTTTCTTTAGTATATCAATGTCGGCACATGGAAGATAATATATATCCTTAACAAGACTGTAAAGAACTTCATCAAGAAAATTAAAGGTAAGGATCTATAAACTCACCCGACTCAAAATTCTTCCTGATGGAGTAGTATCAAAGAAAGACATGGGGGCATGAAGGATATTGCTGAGAAATTGAGTGAAGAATACCTGGGCAGTCTTCATCCCAAAGAACATGATGAAAAAGGATCGAAATATGATCAATAAAATAGAAGTAGCTGCAATAACTGAATAGACACTAATAAATAAAGAAGGATTGAATGATGAGGCACGCTCTTCAGCAGTTTCATAAGCCAGCCAGTAATCAGCAGCCATTATAGATGATTGCCATGACAAAGAGAACAATAAACCAGCAGCTAAACCCCACCATCCAAAAGCCTCTGTGCAGTAAACTTTGTAAATATGTAAACCGACTTTTCCAGTTTCTCTTTTCTCTTCCTTGATCAGCCGAGAGTCGACCTTTTCTGAGTTTGATCTTACAATTGAACAGATTTCCCCACTTACTTCACCATGTCTTGACAATGCTCTAGGACATTTTTCATGTTTGGGTAAATCTTTCAGAAGTTCAGTAGTCCTGTCTGCTTCAACGAGCTCCATAGAAGTCTCATGGGCAGCCACAAGGGCCTGAAAATCTGTGCCTGTTTCCAAAAGATTGTCATAGCTTCCTCCTTGCACAATTGTGCCATCTCGCATGACCTACTCAAGAAAAGAACATGGTCATATTAGCAACAAAATAACTGCTGTAGAGGACGCTTTATTCGAAGAGAAGGACTCACCATAATGAGATCAACATTATGCAAGAAGTCCACTTGATGGGTAACAAGTACAACTGTTTTATCCCGAAGAGCTCCTCTAACACAGTCCTGCAATGGATCATAAAATAAACTCAGAATTCATAGTATAGAGCCTTCCTGTCTTAATTGTACTTGTTCCTAAAATGAAGTGAATATATAAGTCGATCAATCTCAAGAAATTCTACCTGATACTTAACCAAGCTTTACTGAGGAGTGTAAAACAGACTTAATCAAACTCTTGACAAGGATACTGACAATCACTACAGTAAATGGAAGCATTATACTAGGTGCATTCATTTTGAGCCACCGTATTATTGTATCAAGTCACATAACCAGAACATAAAAAGCCGCTATAAAATTAAGGTGTTATGTTAAATTTTGTAATCTTTAAATGCTGGCTTTAGATTCTGATGAGTAACATACTTGTCCTCAGGCATAATATTACAAATACCTGAGCAAGAACCATGAATTACGATAACTGAAAGAAATTTATCAGGTCAAAAGAATGAGAAACCTTAAATATCTTTGATCCAGTATGAGCATCAACTGCACTAAAGATATCGTCAAGCAGATAAATATCACAGTCTTGATATACAGCTCTAGCAAGTTGTATACGTTGCTTTTGCCCACCACTGAGGTTGATGCCACGTTCTCCAATTTCAGTCTGATCGGAAAACTCCATCCTTTCCAAATCCTTATCTAAGCAACAAACCCTCAGAACTTCTCTATATTTGTCTTGATTCATAGGCAAACCAAACAGGACATTCTCCTGAATTGTTCCATTCTGTATCCAAGACGTTTGAGCTACATAGGCAGTAGTCCCGCAAACTCTAACCTGTACGAAACAAATTCAACCAATTAAACCACATATCCCTACCATTCTGTTGCTTGATAAAATAGAGATTTGAATCAGTGAAACAACTCTTTGAAAGAGTTGTAATGAAATACCTTAAATTCACAACAGCTTGAATATAAGACGTAAAATGAATTTTACCTTTCCTTTTATTTTGTGCATCTCACCAAGGATTGAGGTAAGTAAAGAAGATTTTCCTGATCCAACAGTACCAACAATAGAGGCAAGCTGCCCTTTTTGTATGCTTACATTTATGTTTTTTAGCACCACTTCCCCACCTTCATCATCCCAGCTAAATAAACCATCTTCAACCTCAATTGCTGTAATACCGTTGCCCTCAATTCGCTCCACTGATGCTTCCACCAATTCTCTGCTAGTCATGAAATCGTCCAGCCTCTTCAGTGAAACAACAGCTTGTGAAATCAAGACCATAGACTGGGGGAAAGTCCTAATTGGCTCCTGTAACATCTTGAAAAGTGTTGTAGTTGTGAACACTGTAGCTGCATCGAATGAAACACCCAAAAGGATAGCAGAACCAAATGTGAAGGTTGATAGCACTAAGGGTAAAGACCACAACACTACCATATTGATGGCGACTGAGTAGAGAAATTTGGCTAGCCAATTGAACTCTGAATCCCGGAATGATTGGATGCGCTTGTTGAAGTGCTCTTCCCACGCCTGAAATTTGATAACTCGCATGGAATTTAGCATTTCATTCGTAGCCGTCATTCTGAGGTCTCGGTTCTTCATTATATTGAATTGAAACTTTCGGTCTTTTTTCATACGAAATAGCATAAACAATAGAACCCCCATAATTCCGATCAGTGCAGTGATAACAGCCACACCAATATAGTTGTAGAGGAGAATTAATGCCACACAGACTTGTAATGGCATCTGCCAAATGGCATGGAGCTGCAACATCATATCAGATAGCTGCTGAGCATCAACAGCCATGTAATTGACAATCTGTCCAACTCCATGGCTCTGCCTTGCCGAGCATGATAACTTAAGTCCTTTCTTGTACAAATTAGTAACAAGGGTAGAGCGGATTAACATCCCAAGCTTCTGAGAATTGAAGTTGAATTGGTGCGAAGTCAAGACCTCTACCATTTTTGCCAGCAGGAGAATGAGGACTAGATAGCATCCCTCATAGGAGGACCTTCTTACACCCGATGTGAAATCAATGAACTTGTGTATTAGAGAGGGACCAACATACATGACACAAACTCTTACAGCTGCCAAAAAAGCAGTAAATGCAATATCCTTCCAGAAGCACCTGAAAAGGGTGGTTCTAACTGGATTCTTGCATTCTTCATGTGGCTTAGGCCACTTAGATTGAAAGAGTATAGACATTCTCTCAGCGCCATGTTCTGGTGAAAGAGATGGAACGTCATCAACGATAAGTGGCCTTTCGTAACCTTTACTAAGCAAGGGGTTCATCCACAACCAGAATACTTTAGACACTAAGGAAGCATTTGCATAATCACTCGCAGACAATTTCTTTAACAACGGCTCATTCAATGAAGTTCCTTCGTCCATTAAAGAAGCCTCTTGCCTTACGACCATTATCCCTGTTGACCCCCTGATACAGACAACAAGAAGAACAACTGATAATGCAAAAGATATGAAGGAAAGTGCATCGTCCAACCTCAAATCAGGCCCTCCAGCATCATGATCAAACGCCACAAAACGTATCAACCCTGAAACTACGAACAATGAGTAGATCAAGAAGCTAACAATCCAAAACACTTGGAGTGAAAGCCAGTGTTCAGTAGCCTCAGACCTCCTCTCAAGGAAAAGCAAGACTGACATAGCTACGTAAGTAACCACTTGAACAATCCCAAATGTTCCCTCTACTATCCTCCATTGCAACTCACTGTTTTCGTCACTCAAGGCTAAGATAGCAATTACTAAATGAACTACTAGTAACAAAATTGTTACAATGTAGGATAGTTTAAACCAATGATTTGTCTGAACACGCACACTATTGCTAGCTATAACAGTTCTCATAATGTTTGGATCGCGACAGTTCCCTAAGAAGACTTTATGAATGAGGTGACGAAGGAAGGTACCGATGATCACAAGCAAGAAAACGGCATCAGCAAAAGAAAGCAGGACTCTTTGGGGACATGGACAAAGAAAAATGAATGTAGCCCATTGTAATGCAGGAGAAGATGTAAGATCTTTCACAACAAAATTAGAACATGAAAGAGAGGTGATCCAAGAGGCATTGGACATCATTCTTACTATTGCTAACAGGGTTTCACCTCCTTCCTTTTCTTGTCTTGCATTCAACTTTCTGTCGGAAAAATCATTCAACCAAACAGATCATCAACATAATTGACATGCGAGAGTTTCAAAAAATCTCAACAACAATACTTTTGTGAATAACGTTACACGACAGACTTAGTCACCCCTAATCACATAAAACAAGATTTGCAAAGTATTGACTTTTACGTGAATTTGAGATGACAAATTTTAGTGTGATACATCCATCGTATACAAAACCTCGATCTTGTGTACCAATAACAAGAACTTTATGAATCTAAACACAAAATCCTCACTAGTAATTTAACAAATTTTATCAATGAAACATTGGCTTATAAATAATCAATATTGTGCATCATATTATTCATGTATATCACTCAAAATTTTACTCCTTTTTCGCCAAAAAAATTATATATAAAAAAACCCTACTCCCTTTGTTCAAAATGTATATATGTCATATAGCTTCCCTTTAGATTAATTATTGAAAACAACAGAAAAATAGTCTTGTGGAGTTGTGGGATACTCCATCATTTAATATTTGAGATCTAGCTATATTTAAAAAAAAAAAAAAAAAATTCTCAAGCATTGCACTATCTAACTTTTTAACTCAATTAAAGACAAATAATGAATAAGCTAAAAATTAAGAAAATATGAAAAAAAGAGAGGAAGAAACCATATTTTAACACTTGTATTGTTAGCTAGCATTTCCTCTTATGGAATCAATATACAGAGCATAGCTTAAAATTTATAATCAAGTATATATTATTCTGGTATTACAATCAAACTTCCCATTTCCACATATTCTCAGAAAATGCATGAACCAGTGTGCAAGTTCATCTTCTAATCTAATCTAATGTTTAGAAAAGGAGGCACACACAAGAGTTGATGTATATCTTGTAACAATAATAAGCGGTACGAAGTAATAAGTAATATAAGTGCATGGCTAGAAAATAAATAAATAGTAACGTATGAACGTACCTTCAGTTTCTTACAGAATACTCCGTAGATGAGGAAAAACTATTAAAGAGAGCATGAAGTAAATATTGAGTGAGTTGGGTGCATAAGACACAGAAATATTTGTGCTCACGTCCGCTATCACGGCACTTTGCATAACAAATTAACAATACTTGTGCTCTATATCTTGTTTTTATTTTCTAGCAAGTCTTTATTCTACGTAGTATCAAACTTATTTTGTTGAAACTTATTTGTCTCAAAAATAAAAAGTCAAAATATGTTAAAGAAATTGGACCCTACACAGCTATTACGCCTATAACAGGAGTAACTCTTGGAGTAATTTAGTAATATATTATACGAGTAGCAATAATTTTGCTAAGTTTGGAATATTCTTTGTATTTGTAAAAAAAAAAAAAGCAACATGTAAGAGAAATTTCTAATTTATACCTAGGGGTATTTTTAAAATTTTATTTCTATATTTGAGATCATAATCTCCATACCTGATATGAGTTTTTTTAGTATTTTTATAATGTCTTTATTTCTATATCTGATATAATAATATCTATATCTGGTATAATAATAATATATCTGATATCTCAATATATGATATAATTTATATTAGATATGAATTAGCTCCTTAATGTAAAGCCTATGTGATATCATATGTGACAACTGGTACGAATGAATTTTTGCTATCTAGCTTTTATATTTTTGATACATTGATAGAGATTCGAGATAGAAGTAGGCCACAACTCATGTATTTGTATTTTTTTCTTTTTTTAATGCAGATGGAACTTTAAAATTATAGCTAGATTCTTTAGTTAAACATTGTAAAAATGAGATACATATATATAGATACTTATCAAACTTTAGGCTCTGAATGTGTTTATTAGAATTGTATTACAACTTCACAAATTTTCTCGAACTTTGAAAAAGATAGTTTGGATCAAGCAATCGTGTACGATTATGATGTTCACAACTCCCATGCTATGTCGAGTTTGAAAAAAAAAAAACCAAGTACATCTCTAAATATGAACTCCAGCTAGGTGTATAGAGAGATGTAATCTTTCTGTTCGTTGGTAGCATAATTTGCATGCATATATAAGCATGTAGGAGTCGGCAAAACCTAACGACGCACGTATATACTATATGTTTTGGAGTGAATTCAAATCAAACAGTTCCACTGTATGAAGCTAGTCTCGTGATCAATTTACATAACCAGCTTTTGCGTAGATAGTTTTGGCGCAAGTTATGGAGGAAACGCCCCTTTTTTTGGTTTGTAGTTCATTATTGTACGTGTTTCTACTTGCTTAATATACCTCATACTACGTAGTGAATCTACTAGTGATGTATGGGAGGAAATCTCCATTAACGTAAGACATATATACGCATTTTATATTGTGCTCTTTATCTTACGTATTATTATAATAAACTATTTTACACACCTTTATTTCTAGGTAGCTCTTACAAGTGTCAAAATTTTAATATCATTAAAATATGGAATACATGTGAAAATATCAAGTATTTTTGTAGGGAAAGTACTTTATATTTGAAATTTTAATCAAAATGCATGCTTTATGTATTAGATGCATGAACCAATTTGTATGGGGCTTAGCTGGATTTTTGTCATAATATATCCATCAAAAAATGAAGTCTTTCGTTTTATCATGGACCTATGAATTATGATGGAATTGCATGAAGTACTTGCAAAATAATCCAGTGCCGTATATATTTCGTTAAATCGCAATACACGATAGGAATAGACGTTGATTATTTTAAATAGGTAAGGAGGACCTTATGGCACTTCTAACATGCCAATTCAATCCAACTACAAAGGTCATACTCATTGAAAGAGGGGAGAAGATAAGCCACCTAATGAGATTTGATCCCATAACTTTGAAGTCATGAAGTAAAACCATAAAAACTTGGCTAAGCCTTGCTTGGTTTGTTGGATACAACTTAGAGAGTAGGGAGACCAACAAACAAAGGATGTTTGGTAGTGTAACACCGATATCTATACGATTATACTATCTACCCATATTAATTAGTGCAGAGTAACTCACCTAAATTTGAAAAAGAGTCGAGAGATTGTTTAGTATTTTTTCTAGTTCGAAGAAAATTTCATACTAAGCCATTAACCCATATTAGAATGAGTTGAGAGATTGTTTTATATTTTGTCTAATTCGAAAAAAAGTTCATATTAAGCCATAAACCCATATTAGGACCTAAATAGCTTTCTTAAAGGGACAAAACAATCCTAAGCCCGAAGACTTAAATAACTTTCATGAAGAGACAAAACAAACCTAAACCCGAAGATATAAATTAAAGTCGGATGCATACATCAAGCCACAATACATAGGGCTCCTCTTCGCAAATGCCCATCTATGGTACACTTTCACATCTCATTTGCAAATGATCTTTCATCTTTTCTCCCCAATTTTTCTCAATTCTTTTTCAGTAGGGGTCGTCTAATAAAAAAAGTGAGGCAGTCAATGACATTAAGTTAGATAACTATGATCTATCCATTACTCAGAACACTCTTCTCCAACCCTTTCGACCATTACAATTCCAATCTCCTTTCTCGTTCTTCCATCTAGATACTATAGCTAAATGATGCCTCATTTCATCAAACCATCAGTAGTCAATCACAAGCATGTCGTTTACTGATCACTCATGCATTCATTTACTTACCAAGGCTCCAATCTTTTCAAAGGGTATCTCTTATCAAAAAGTTTGATAAAATATTTAAGTCAACACTTAAAACCAAATAACCTTATATCTTCTCCAAATCTTATTGTACTTGTCCTTTCAACTTGTACCTCGTGTGACAAATTGAAACTCATCAACCAGTCCTCTTCGAAAGCTTCCCCTTTCAAAATAATAAAACAATATCTATATAAGTCTACCACAACTGTTAGAACCCTAGCTAAGTCAAAATAATCTCAACGTCCATAAATTTATCGTAGGTCTAATAAAACCCAACTTTATAAGTCATAACTCATAAAATTACCACGTAAATATCATCTTATGAAAAACAATCGTGTAAAAAGATCTTGTGAAAAGCTGTCATAGAAAAATTTCAATTGCACGTGACCACCACTTATTGGGTTTTTTTTGGCTATTAACCTTATTTTATAGGGTGCATGTGTTTAGCTGAACTATTTTTTTTTCTTTCTTTTCCCCCTCTATTTCCCTCCATTGTTATACCCCTACTTGCTATCTTCATCATTTTCCTCAAGTCATAAACTTCAACAAGATTAACCATCAAATTCGATCAAGGTAATGGAGTGAATCTCTTCTTATTCCCTCAATTTTCATGTTTTAATAGTTAGGATTTAAAATTTCTATGAATTAAGCTTGGTCTAAATTTTGTCCTTTTGTTTTGAAAATTGTTAGAAAGGCGAGGTGGCTCCTTCATGGAACAAAGCTTAGAAATGTGAAGCGGATTTGCCCTTTTCTACAATCATAAGACTAGTAAAAGGAGATGCACCTTCTTTTGAGTGAACTGATCTTGAGGATCTCATTGATTGGAAAAAGAATGTCACAAATGTCCTAGTTGTTGAGAAACAGAGGATAGTTTGTGAAGTGAATGCAGTGAACCACGTGTCATACAATTGAATTTTTTTATATGAAAATTTTTTGAAAGATTTTTTTTATAATAGTATTTCACAAAATTATATTCTTGCGGAATAGTTTTTTCAAATTACCTATAAAACTATATGGGCCTTAACCCATGATCAAGTTCCATGAATTCAAGTGACACTCCAACAGTAATGTAACCACACCAGTACAACACCCACTAGCTAATCACTACTAAACCAACACTACAGCACTTGGATAAAGTTACATTACATTTCTGCAAACACCCAACTCTCTTGAAATCCCCCTACCTCTCTTCGTCGTCTAGGGTTTCCTCCTCTCCAATCTCAACATGAGGTATACTCCCTCCCCCCCCTCGAAACCCTAATTCTCATTTTCGCGTTTCATTTGGCTCTAATCGTCTCTCAATTACGGTTTCAATACGCCATTTTTAGCCTATTCGGTGCCGTTTTAGTTAGGGTTTTGTTGATTTCAACTTTTTGAGGAATACTTGGTTTTATGTTTGCCCTATTTGTGGTACTCGTTGAATCGATGTTTTATGGTTGTGTTTTGTGATTTTGCTTGCAAATTGTAAAAATATATTAGGGTTTAGGGTTTTTTTATTCTGGGTTCGCTACTTTATTCTAGTGCTGTTTTATAGCATTGCTCTGATTGTATTCAGTTCGTGTATAGATGGATTGGGAAGGAAGAGCGAGATGTAAGGCATGTGGGAATAATATAGATTAAATATGTGATTCATGTTTGGTTCGGCTGTGTTTTGAGGTTCTGATGTGTTAACCCTTTTTCGGCAGTCCAAAGTTTTAGGGTGCACATCTCGCCACATTGGTTGTGAGACTTGTGTCTTACTCCATTCTGTGGTTATTACTTGCAATGACTAGCTGCATGGGGTTCCCCTGTAAAATGGGTTTTCCGAGAGGGGGTTGGGGTGTATTAATGATTACTTTTAGTCTTCTAAAGTAGAAAAGGTCTAGTTTCATTCATTGGATAAATTGTAAAGTTAAAAAATGGTGGAGTCTAGTGTGACAAATCTTTGTAGCCATTGTCTTAACTCGTAAAGATTTAGGTCTTAACCCATAAAGCTTTAGGTCTTAACCCGTAAAGCTTTAGTCCTTAACTCGTAAAGCTTTAGTTCTCAACTCGTAAAGATTTAGGTCTTAACCCCTAAAGATTTAGGTCTTAACCCATAAAGATTTAGGTCTTAACACCTAAAGATTTAGGTCTCAACTCGTAAAGATTATGGTCTCAACCCGTAAAGATTTAGTGAATTTTATCCAATCTAAATTTATTTTGTCATAGTTTAACATCCTTTTGAACTTTAGACCGTGTGATGAATCACGTTTGAGTATGACGATTATACTCTTAGTATATCACTCTCTTTATAGTATTCTTTTAAACACTCAAGTGTTTGTACTATTTTTCTCTCAAATTAATTACAAGGTAAGGTAGTAAAGAACTAGAGAGAAAATGATAATTTGTTGTTTAGCTTGTGACTGAATTTCTTGTTGGTAGCTTGGTTGTTGTGTTTTTCCAAGACTGCAACAACTTAAATAAATAACTTGGGGTAACAGCTTCAATAACAAACTTCACAAATACGTTGCATTTGGACACAAAATCGTTGAATACTAAAGGTTGGAGTTTTGAATTATTATCTTCCACTAATGTTTGGATTGAGTAGTTCTTTTACTGTTGCGTACTTATATTCAACCACGGTATTAGGACTATATCATACTTCAAATATTTTTTCATCAATATCCTTTCCGCCCACGAAATAAGGAGATGGTTGTGCTTCAAATTTGAATTAGCTTTATCCTTTTTGAAAGTAGTAGCATGTGCCGATTTATTTGTGCTTTGTTATCCAAAATTGGGAATCCTTATCCACATGATTTCGCATCAACATTTTAAACCCTCAACAAAAAGATATGGATTAATAAATGTTAGATAATTTTATCTTTTGTGACTTAATAAATTAATGTAGTTGACCTACAACAAACATGTTAGTGTAAAACATAACCCAATAAAATATATTAGGAATCAAAGTCATGCATAGGATTATTGTAATTATCGTTGCATGAGCCAAGCGTAATCCATGAAGTGCATTTGTATTAAATCAATATCCAAGCTTTGACTTCTATCATCATTAATCAAATAAATAAACGTTAGTGGATATCAAGGTGGAGACTTCAATCTCCTTCTTGATGGAAACAAATGCATAAACCTGTAAAGATGCAATGAAGAATTTAATATATGTAATAAGAGGTCTTTCTCCCCCTTTTTGACTTCCAATCAAGGAGGGAAATAGCAAATGTTGGATAAAATTGGTTAAAGCAGGGAAAATCGAAATAAAGTAGTTTAAAGAAAAATGAAAAAATTAAGTTACAACCCAAAAATAAATTGTCTTAAACACACTGAATAAAAATCGAATTTGTTCAAATAAGCTAAGATAGATAAAATAGTAAAGAAGGTAGCAAATATCAAGGCTTTGAAGAGGACTTCAAGTTAAGTTACAACTTGAAGAGGACTTTAAGTTATTTTTGGGTTGTAACATAACCTTTTCATTTTGCTTTTCCTTGCTTTAACCTATTTGATCCAACATTTGCTCTTTACTTCCTTGATTGGAAGTCAAAAGCGAGAGGACTCTTATTGCATATGTTTAATTATTCATTGCATGTATGTATGTTTATACATTAAGATGGAGATTGAAGTCGCCACCTTGATGAGCACTAACGTTTATTTATTTGATGAATGATGGTGGAAGTCAAAGCTTAGATATCAATCACAAATGCTCTCATATAATAAGCTTTTGCTATGCTACGTTGATTACAACAAGCCCATGAATGACTTTCGGTTGTTACTATATTTTCTTATGTTTTACACTAATTTGTTATATTGCAGCCAAAGTTATTTACTACATTGATTTATTAAGTTACAAAAGATAAATATTGCCTAACCCTTTATAATATTTTATCTTTTGTTGAAGTTTATATTGTGCATGATCACTTTTGGAATCACATGGATAAGACTCTCCCGTGGATAACCGCTTATTATCTGGCACATGTTGCTACATTCATAAAGATAATGTAAAGCAACGATATATCTCCTAATATCAAGGAGTGAAAAGATAATGCTCTCCTAAGTGTGGCTTAAAGACATTTTTGAAGCCTAACAACCTTGGAGATTTACGTATAGTAAAAGAAATGATCTTTTATTTTTAGGATTTGAGGCGCTTAAGTGTAGTTGGGCGGTTACAGAGTAGAAGATAGAAAGTGAGATCTTCTAGGTTACTTTAGGTCTCTAAAGTAGGAAATAAAAAGAGTGGTAAATCCTACTGATTGGACAACCCTAGATGGAGACGTAAACAAATTGTCGAACTTCGTGACAAATCTATGTGCCTTGTCTCATTTACTTTTTGCTTTTTTTATTACTTATGTTTTCGTTTAATGTTTATTGTTACATCAAAGTCAAAGCTTGAGCAATAGCCTTTGAAACTCATTTCAAGGCCTTGACATATCAATGTATCAAATATGCCTTTGAAGCTGAGCGCCTAATCTATGGAAAGTTGCTATACTCTATTCACCCCCTCTAGATTATAATTGGTCCTACATTCATCTCCCTATTGGTTCTTCAATTGGTATCTAGTAAAGACTTAGTGTAATAACAACTCTCTTTCGTTCCCCTTTTTCACTTTTATAAATGTCTTTGAAGGACTTTGTGGCTGGGTTTCGGTGATTAAGCTAAATTCGATTGATAGCCTGATAGATTTTTCTTGTTATTCTGATGTGTAATGATTTCTTTGTAAGCATTTATCAGTTTGAACTGCCTTGAAATGATATGTCATATTATATATTCTCTCTGTCCTTTATTTTTGCCTCGTTTTAGTTTTTGGGGTTAATAAAAACTTTGATCATAAATTTTCATTATGTTATAACAATTAATATGTTTTAAGTGAGATTTTATTGGATGCGTTTCAATGTAGATTTCTAGATATCAAATTTTCATAATTTTTTGTCTTACACATTCAGAGATAAAAAAAGTTTTAATTTGTCTTGTAGACCGTAAAAAGTGGAACAAGGGGGTATATTTGTAATTTGTGTTGGTCTCCTACTAAAGATTTTTGAATGTTTGTCAAACAATAAAAGGCTTGTAATAAATGATGCTTCTGGAAATGTTCTCTTTATTGTCTGTATGATGCGTGTGTAGTTTTCCAAAATATATCTAAAGTCTTCTGTTTCATGAGCTGTGCTTTAGAAAAATAGGTTCACTGGAATGCATAGTATATGGTTTGTATATGGGGTTTACTCTGCCTTTTTTTTCTTCTTATAGTTATTATGAGGCTTTGTACTTTGTTTCCTAGTTGTTTGAATGTGGTATGCTTATGAAAGGCTTTCAAACTAGTTCTCTTTCATCTGAAGAAAATTTTAACTTACCTTAAGTCTTTTTAGCTCTTCATAACATTTATGTTTTAGAATGCAGAAATCTGATAGAACTTAAATAGTACTTAGATAGCTGAGGCCATTTATTTGGTTCAAGGTTTTCCTTCGTTTGGCTTGTAAATATAGTACTATTTGAATAATAGAACATATTTTCATTTTAGTCTTTTTTCTCAATGGTTGATTTAGTACGATGAAATTTTTACTTTCTAGTATTATGCTTGATGATTAACGTCTTCCAAAGAAATGCCACATTGATATAGGGAAGTTGTGAAAATCAGGAAGGATAGTTATGGATGGTTAGTGTAACTGAAGTAAAATGGTTTTTAAGCATTCTCAAATTCACATGTCAATTTGTTTTCTATAGATTTGTTGGCCATGCTTGAAAATTTGTTTTAGCTTACCATGTCTTGACATTGGGAGTCAATGTTAAAGTGACCTAAACTAGCTTTGTTTCTGATTTAGCACTTCTTGTGCTGTTTAATCACTTTCTATTCTTGCTATTTGTAGTCTTCATCCTGAAGTAAAATGGGCTGAGAGGGAAGACAAAGTGTACTTGACTGTGATGCTGCCTGATGCAAAAAACCCAAAAGTTAATCTGGGGCCTGAAGGAACTTTTACTTTTGCTGCTACCGGTGGGGCTGGCAATAATGCTTATGAACTGAAACTAGATCTTTTCGACAAGGTCGATGTAGAGGTAGTTTAATGGGTCTTAGCTGATTGTGCTATGTGTATTCCTTTTATTTGTGACAACAGTAAGCTTATTTTAATATTTAATTATCTATCAAACTTTAATGAATCTTTGTAACGCCCTTGTCTGCTTTAATTTGGTATTTAGTTAGGGACAGATGCACTCTAACCAAGTAACTGCTGCTTTGTCTTTACTCTTGCCTTTGTAACAATCATTAAGTAAACTTCCTTTTTCTGTTCAACTAATCGATGATCCTAATATCCTATTAGGGTTATTCCTAGCTAATGTTTTGACTGGTTCCAAGGTGATAATAAAGTCCTATTGGAAATTAGATTGGCTAAGAATGGATATACTACTATTGCCATTTGTGATCTATTTATCGAACTAATGAAGGCTATTCCATTAACTTAGGGCTTTGTACGTAAGATTTGTAACTCGCCAGCCTATATGAAGGCAAGATTTGTAATTTGCCGGCCTATAAAAAGGCATTCTCTTACATGTGTACAAAAGTTACAATTTTACTTTTGTGATAGATCTTATACCACATGAGCAATTGTCAAAAACCATAATTTAAGATGTTATTTTTTGGTATTTAAAATAAAGGAAAACACGTCATATTTTAGATATCAAGTGTATTGAATATTTTATTTGAATTTTATGTAAAAAGGAGACATATTGTCAACAATAGCTTTAAAGGCGTGTCCCTAACTCTTGAATCACAGTGATGGTTTGTAATGTTTCTTGTATACCTGTTCATTTTCTGATATTTGTGAAGTATGACATAATACTACAAGACATTGTTTTTTGCAGCTGAAGTGCATTGATCAATCATTGATTGTTTTTCATTTGGTTGTGTCTCGGAATTTCTTCATTTGTAATAACATGCTGAATTATATCGTTGTTTTTTGTATATCATCATTCCCAGTAATTATAGTATGAGAGGCTTCACCAATTTTGAAGGACTTTGTACCTTGCATGGGACCTGCCCTTTTTATGTTTTGTTTACAAAAACAGTTAATTATGCTAATTTGGGCCCTGAGAAAGGGTCATGAATGTGGGTTGCAGAAGTAAGTGCAAGATCATCTGGATATAGATAAGGCATGAGAAAAGGTCATAAATGTGGGCCCTGTGGGGTTAGTTTTTATTTGTAGGAAATCTTTTATTTTGTGTTTGATCATTTTTGGCAAAGAAATATGTTTACCATTCAATCCCTAGAAAAGGTTTCTTCCCTAGAGAAATGAGAAAATGCATTGGAAGAATAAGATCTATGTGTGTTTTGTTGGTGCTTCTTTTCACGGGAAGTTTGGTGTAGTAGTGTATAACTTATTAATCAACCCAAGTTCCTCTTTATAAAAGTTCTATCTTGAGATGACAGCATTCTTTGAGCAAAAAAGAACTTGATGTATGTTACTATGTGCCCTGGAGACAATTGGCCAAGTTAAGCTCTAGTCTTTGTTCATTTGATTTTATAAATAATATTTTTTTTGAGTTATTTTGGTGATATTTTCTCTTCTTTGATTTGCTGATTATTTATTTTCTGGTTTTCATCGCTTTAGGAAAGCAAAATCAGTTATGGAGTCAGAAACATAGTTTGTGTTTTGGAGAAGGCAGAGAAGAAATGGTGGAATAGGCTTCTGCGTGGAGATGGTAAGCCTCCACATTATGTAAAGGTTGACTGGGACAAGTGGGCAGATGAAGATGAAGATGATGGTGCTGCTGGTGGTAATGGTATGTGGGGTTTGTTCATGTTGTACTTTGTTACACTTTTATGTGGCAAGTGTATGTGTAAATTGACAAGTATGTCTTTACCTCAGGTCCAGCAGACTTTGATCTTGGTGGAATGGACTTCTCGGTAAGGGGGCTTTATACTTAGTTTTTAATACTTAGACCTCCTTATTTCGGTCCTGGCTTCCTGACTACTTTTGAATTTGCAGAAATTTGGAGATTTTGGTGGTGCTGGTGCTGGTGGTGATGAATTTGATGATAGTGATGATGATGGTAAGTATAATGAGTACTCTAATTTCTTGCTTCTTAATCTTTACTTTAGTTCAAAGCAGAAAGTTTTTTCTAAGTACTTGTTCCACCCTGCTTCTTGCTGCCCTCAATCTCAAAACTTATTATTAGAGCTATCTCCTTTTTTCTTTCAATATTTTGTTCAATTTCAACTTCTTATTAGAGGTGGGCAACATGATAAGATGGTTTATGCTTGATGATATGGTTGGATTTAATTGTGTATTTGTTCTCATTATTTTTCTTAGATGGTTGATTGAGTTTGCTTTAATTCATTATTCCTCCACTTCAGGACTATTGATTTAGGAAATTTATAGTACTGATACTCCCTTTTCTTCAGGACAAAGTGTTTTAAGAAACGTTATAACAAAATTCCTGAAAACCCTGGACTTGTGCTAATATAAAATACTTTGTACTTTACATGAAGTATACATTCCTATACTACTTTATATGAAGTAATTCTGCAAAGCCCTAAATTATCTCTTTATCAATTGTCACTAGTTGCAGCTTTTTAATATTCTAGGGACTATTCATTTCAAATTCTCCTTTTTTATAATGTAGGGAGCAATTTTCTTGTTAACTTCATTTAATTTATTCTCTTTATGCAGAGCAAGTGTCAAAACCAGATGTTGAAGGTACTGACGTGAAGCTGGAGGAGGCAACTGCTGCGGTGAAGACTGAAGCATCAAGTGCATGATGTTGAAAGCAGTCTTGCCACATGAGTGGGGGCCTGCTATTAGGGTGCTTTGTGGCAGAGATTGATCATTCTCATTGTCTTTTGAAAATATTTGCTTCTGTATTTTGGGAGCAGGACAGATTTTCTGTTTGCAGTCCTTTTCCCTTGAATCTGGCAGACGCTGGCCTACCCAGGTTCATTCGAAGCACCTAAAGTAGGAATTTTAGCTGTCTAGATATTTGAGTTTTGTTTATGGCAACTGTCTTTAAGTATTTGCCGTTTCACATGGATTATAGGAAAAATATGAGTGCCATGTTATTTCTAGGATACTGAAAAATAGCTATGACATTGTTCTTTCACTGTGATGCAAATGAGTTTGCGGGTAATCTTTCCATGTGCTGACACTGACTATAATTTGGTTGACAAAAACTGCAGATTGATGTAGGGTATGAAGTTTTAGGATAACATTTACGCTAGCTGCCCTGCTCGATAGTATAAGATTATGAATCAAAGTGGACCATCATGGTGAGTCAACTGTTTTGAAGGTTTAGAACATTCTTTCAATACTATTGTAGAGGTTGTCAAAAATAAGCTGCTGCAAGTGTTTGGAGAGATTGTTGCCTTGATGGAAGCTTCGTTGTTTGGAGTATAATTATCCATTGCCCTTTTAACGTAGTTATGGATCAAAACGGGGTGATGCAATTATGTTCTCGAAGTTAGAAATGTTGTGTATGATGCGAGTTGGAACATAATTTCTTTTAGACATCTGATATGAATCGATCTTGATTCTTGGATATCAAACACCCTGGCAATGAAGCCAAGACTCGGGAAAAAAAAAAAAAAAAAAAAAAAACAGGCATCAACTTTATTGAAGACCAATTCAACTCAGTTCATTTTCTCATCTGTTCAATGCCCTTACCGGGTTTTCATATTACCTGTTTCCTTTTTTTTACCTATAAGTGTAGCCCCTTTTATCCTCTGAAGATGTGTAATATGGTGCTTCATATGGTTTGGAACTTAAGTTTATAACCAAATGACTTATCATACAGAGTATTAGAATTATACTGAATTTTTGAAGGTAAAATTCATTCAATATATTTCTAAGGTGTCAAAGAGCAAGAGAAAGTCCGGCATATCAGACTGTATGGGTTAACATATAAAAACAAAGGCTTTGAAACAGGTAAGTGTAAGGGCACCAATTAGGTAACACTTATTTCCCTAAGCTGTCTGATAACTTGAACACTTCGCTTGTCTAGACAGCTCCTTCAGTAAACATGACTAGCATGTCCACACTACCCGTCACCCTAGCAAGATGTAGCCTAGTATACACTTTTTCTCACAACCCATGAAGCAGCAGCTGCCTGCTGGGTTATCGGTTGACTTTTAACATTATTCGTAACCTCACTTCGCAAATTATATACTCCATAGTCCATATTATAACTTGATTATTTTCATGAACTTTTAGCTTCATCAATTGGCTGAAATTGATGTTGATGGTAGAAGGTTTAATTGTTAGAATAGGGGCCAAAAAATGCAGGTAGTGAAACTGCAAACATGATAGACGAAGTATATAAATTCGCACTAGTCCAATATAGTTGGGTTTGATTAATATTGACCATGCAATAATTCTTAAATCTTAAAGCTGTGCACTTGTTTCCATATAAATAGTTTTGATAATCATCAACATTATTTTGCTAATACACCCCGAAAATAAGATCTATGCTTTATGCTGCAGATATATCACTGGCTATAGGCCAGCCTTCACAATGGATCAGTTCGAACAGCACGTAAGAGAGAGAAAACACGTCCACAAATAGAATCAATAGACAACTGAACTGTTATACAACCTAACAAAAGATACATTACATTTTCTTACTAGGAAACTAAAACCCATAAGTTTGATTTTCTAATCACCCTCGTACCGACACTAATTGTCCAGTTTTTTAGAAAATCCGCAATTAAAACGGTAGGAATGCATCAAAAGCCGCAAAAAGCCACCGCAGAAAGTACCACCCACACCCCAATACTAGCTGCAATTTCACCGACCTCGGCCTCCAACTGATACAAAATACAAGGACAGTGATTGTTCATGACATGATTATAAATAGATGAGTGATACGTGTCTCAGTGGTGTATGATTAATCTAACTGGAAACTATATTCTGACTAAACAAAAAGAATTAAACAAAAAAATTCATACCTTTCCCACCAGGCTTTCCACCGGGGCCACCCCGACCTCTGCCTCCAATACCTTTACCCCCTTCATCAATACCACGTCCAATGCCCTTCGGCTGCCTCCCAGGACCATCTTCTCTACCTCTTCCTCTCCCACGCCCTACACCAAGGGGCCTCTTATCTGAAAGGAGTAAATACATGAATAGGAGAAACAATGCAAATATAGATTATTCTCTACTTCATAACATTTCAATTCTATAACTAAATGATAAATTGAAAGAGTGGTACCTGTGCAGCTCTTATTATCCGGGACTTTATCAATGACCTAACAAACAAAAGAGACACTAGTAAATTGGTCAACAACCCAAAGAAACAAGATAATATATACGCTATATGTTAATGCTTTGACTATGAATAAGCTATTAAAATAAAACTAAAACAGGAAGCAGACGCAACTAAGATACTGTCAACCCATAGCTGCGCGACATTCGTGCCCTGCATTTACTAATCCCCAATGTTCCATTGCTGTATTTTTTTTGTTCTACTCGGGTCACAAACCCACGCTATCAATTCTTATGTATTGGGTGTTATGAAATCATGAAATGGTGTTGGTTCTTATGATTGTTTGGGATATGATTGTTGTTGTTTTGGGTTGTAATTTTGATGGGTTGAATTCTTGATGGAGTATTTGATGTAAATAGTGATTAACTGGTTGGATGATTAGATGGTGATTCATGTTTTTTTTTTGATAGGATGATAAGAGATGCATTGGCCTAAGTGGTTGATTAGATAGGATTTTTAGTTATAAAGAGTGTTGGTTATTTCTTTGGGGATTATACTTAGTAGTTGCTAGTACTTTTGAGATTCGTAATTTAGTGAATATTATACAAGGAGGATCAATAATTATATTATGTTTAGCTATGTTGTATTGCTATTATTGCTCAATGTCGTGCTATGGTGTTGGAGGCTCATTAGTTTACTACCTAGAATCATGTGGTACAGCGGTATTGCATAAGATTATGTAGTTTTGAAGTGGGATTATGGGCTTGGACATGTATTCCAATAAACTTGCAGTTAATATTGTAGCATTTCTTTTAAACAACTAACTTGTGATTTTGGGAAGTATTTGGGATGATTTTAAGGTCTTTTAAACAACTACCTTTACTCCAATCATACTAAGCGGTATGATTGCTGTAAAATTGATGGTATGTTGATTTAGTTGAATTATTTGGTGTAGAACAATTTGAAAAAGGTCCTTAAAAATAGAGAAAGTGGATACCCGTGTATTTTACTCCAGGTACGTACAAATTATGAAAAACATTACTTTTAATTAGGAGCATAATTTAGGGTGAAACATAAACTTAGTATCATGTTTAGGGAACCCTTTGAATGAGAATGTTTGGTTATCCATTTGAAAGAATTCATGTTCTTTATATTAGGGGCATGTTTTGATATTATTTGTGAGAAACCGTGATTTATTAGATTGGTATTAAGTATTAATTACTCCATGAGTTGTTTATTATTACTCCTTCATTACTAATAGTATGATTGGAGTAAAGGTGTATTTTTATAAGTCTTAATAACGAGGGTAGTTGACTTGGTTCAACAGGTTCAATAGTTGATATTCAAATTAAAAGCTTAAAAATTACAGTATAACAAAGATTGATTGTATAACTGTAATGTTTTCATGTGTGTGCTGCGATGATGGTTTATATTGAGTTTAAACAGTAAATCACTTAAAGAGAAAGAGGACAAGCAATAAAACTTTGGGCTAGTGCACATCTAGAGTATTGACAATCAGGGGTTGGAATTCACGGGGTATTATCCGTGGCTTTTATTAGAGGCCGTGTGATCTACAAGTCTCTCTTTTATAAAATTTTGAACTTAAAATTGGGGTTAGTTGAGATCTCATCTAGCTATGGTGACGAAGTCGCGCCCGTTTACCATCTGGATTTTTATACTGTATTTTGATGCTCTCCAACGGGAGTGCATGGGTTATTTAATTATTTGATGTCCAAATCAAGACATGGGGGAGACAACCTAGTCTATTGCTTAAATCCAAGTCATTAATCAATTTATCTTGTCAGTTGAGTAAAATGTTACGTGATACGTTCTTACATTTTATAATTATTCTTATTTAATTATCAGTTCAATTGTTGTACTTTGTAATTTGTATGTACTGCTGATTACGTGCCTTGTGTGTTTTGGGTCATGGCTTTTGCCTATAAATGACACTGTGATGATCCAATACTTACATTTGTATTATTGGAGAGCAGACTATTAACAGGTATCTAAACGAGCATTCATGCATGGGCGGGTTTGAGAGAAACGTTATTTTAATTTAGATTTCAGAATAAATTATATTTGTTTGATTTGGTTTTAAAACGTTGGATTTGGATTAGAGGTAAACGTTATTTGATACATTACAGTACGGGCCGTAGAGGTTCCGGTTTGTTATATTAGGAGTTGATTTACGTTTAATATTATTTCAAAAGTCTTTTGGTTTTCCGCTGCAAAACTCTGTTTTATAGCCTTAATGTTTGAACACGTGGCGGTAGCACACCAGTAGTTTCCTACAGGTTTGGTTTTCGGAAAATGAGAATTATCGGGGTGTTACATAAAGAGGCATTGTAACTTTCCCTAATCAGTTAAAATCCAAAAGCCCTTTACCTGGTAACTTCCCCTCCCCTCTTTCAGTGGAAATTTTGGTGAAAAGGAGGATACCAATGATTGTTGAAAAATACAGATAAGAATAAGAAGAAAAAAATGTCAAAAAATATTGACCAAAAGCTTTGTTTGGTTACCCTTCACCCTTAATTTCTGTTTCAGCTTCCTATCCTTTTCAATTGTATGAGCTACACCAACCCTATATTTGCTAGATAAACAGATTATAAATCAGAGGCAGTAATTATGTTGAAAATAAAGTGGAGAAGCCTTCACCGTAAAAACCACACACACATAGATGATATTCCCCATAAAAGCTTATGCAATTCCATATCGAAGCATGATGGGACATTTGGATGTATAATTTGGGACTTATGCAGTTGGTCGAAAAGACAGCACCCACGTTCAATAATATGAGCTACTACTACCTTAAAACAATAAGAATGACATTCTAGAACAAAGACTAAAGCAACACAGAAATCAAATCTTCATATTCCCAACATTCTTGGAATATTGCCACATATTGATTTTTACGCTATTCACACACTATCCTTTAACAACTTTTGAGATTTCTACGTAAAAATAACAAAGAAAACATATATATCAAGTAAAATCTTGTTTGATTTATCTCGAATTTTATTTTCAAGATATCAACTTCTTATAATTTAAATTTTTAGTGAATTAGAGATAATGATGTTCAAAGTCGTGCGTTGGGAATCATAAATTATACATGTTGCAACTTGCAATATTTGAAAACAGAGGAAGTACAATAAATGATCAACATAGGTGAAAATGAAAGCCATAGCTGTTGCTCGTACATGTTAAAGGGTACTTTGTTTTAATGTTGACCGGTGACAATATTTGCTGGGAAGAGACTTTCTACTTGGTAAGGATGACTTTTTGTTCAATGAGGGAGATCATTCGTATTTTTAAATGGCAGCAACACTAACAAGGTTCATGAATGCTCATCTCCCCATAAATTGGTTGAGAGTGGTTGCACTCAAGACCAACGAAAAGTAAATAGAGGTCTTTAATTTTACTAATAAAAGGAAGAAAAAAACCCTACAAATTGATATTATTAAAGTAAAATTTAAAAAAAAACTTCCCTACATTCATGTCACCATCACATCATTAGGGTGTCTCATGAATGCCCAAACTCCAAAGCCTTTATTTTTATCACTCTTTCCTTTTCTCATTTCCTCCTGTCTTTAATTTCCTAATTTCCATTGTCCTGGGAACATAAGCTCTATCTCTCTCACAAAGGGATATTTGTAAGAAAAGAAAAATACAATGAAGAGTTGAAACACGTGCAATGCTTGCGATTGTAAGTTGGATGATCAAAATCCAATCCCATTTAGAGAGATTGCAAGAAACAATTTTTAACACTCACATGACACAATACCAAAATTAAGTCTTTACTTCTTTCTCTTCCCTTTAAAATGAAACAAAAAGTCAAAATATAAGTTTAAACATCAAGCACTTATTCATCTATTTGTCCTCTTAGGCTCTTTAATTCTTCTCTAGTTCTCTATCCAATTTGGCCTATTTTGATACAAGATCAACAATTATTATAGTGCCAAAATCAACTAGGAATTTTATCATAGGAAATTGAATCAATGAAGTACAAAACTTGTTGCCAAAATTATGGAACTTTCTTATTCGTGTCAAAATGTATATCAAAGAGACAAACCCCTCAATAATTAAATCCAAACAAAAAATTCAGTCACCTTTTTGTGAAGTAATATTGCCAATAGTTACCTCTTCTTTTTCCAAAAGTAATAAAATATTGTGACACAACCGCATTTAAAAGACTAGCTATTGACAAGATAAAAGATTCTTGGTATAGCTAGAATGTCCTAATGCAAATTTTTGAAGAAAGCATAGATAAACCTAGAGATTAAAAAGGGAGTTCTGAAAGGTTTGAAATAGTAGTTTCGAGACTGAAATATAATTTAAAGATGGATGACAAAATATTTTGTTGCACAAAGCTGATGACTCTAACTTTTTGGATTAAGAAATAACTCTAGGGGTTTGGTGAGAATCTATTACCCCCAAAACTAGATTTACAACAACCCCAATACCCCATGCCTGCATCCTCAGTCCACACTCCATGACAACCTCACATTTACCACCACTAACACCCATAACTGTTCTTTCCATTTTGTCTCCCACAAATCACATAATTCATTACTTCCAATCCAAGCATGTTCTAAGAGAGAAAGTAGGAGATGCAAACACTAAGATTAGGTTCCCGTGGTATTACTTGAGTGAGTGAATAATGAAGATTTAGGGATCCTAATCTCGCCCTGAAGGGAGTAATAACAAGATAAAAATGATACATTAATTTGTTTTCTCCCATTCTTCTGATGTAGATGAATCAACCAGGCTTCCCTTAGTTTAAAAGAAGCAGTCTCCTATGCACAAAGGCCAAATTTCAATGGGGCTAACAGGAAACAAGATTCATTTGCTCATAAGAACAAAATTCGCAGAGAGATAAATGGGTCTCCTCCAGATCCCAAGGGCCATACGCAGGATCCTTTCTCTATGTTTTTTTTCTCTATATGATAGTTGGGGGATCAGGGGATATGATAGGCCTTAATTACCAGGCTTTGCCTAAAATGAGCAGGACCAATGCGGGGTATATCTTAATTAAAAGAATTCAAGCAGACTTTTTACAATGCAACGTGTTTATCTCATAAAGAGTTTTACGGATGTTCTCGGAACAAAATTTTGGAACAGAGGATCAAAATCTTACCTCATCTGGCACTCGCAGATACTTGATAGTATTCCCTCGAATATAACATTCAGGCATCCTCCAAAATCTATCCCCATCCTACACACAAACACCACCATTCAGGCCACATAATTAATCACACTTCTCAATACAAAACCTAAGCATACCTAAAAGAAGACGAAAAAACAAAAAATGCAATATCACAAACGGGTACTTGAGTAAAGTAAACTAATCAATAAAAAGGAAGACTTAATTCACCTTAGAGGTACAGATGACTTCACGAAGATGAATGTTCATCCATGAATCACAGTTCACCAAATGTCCATTATAAGTCTCTCCATTCTTCAATTCCACCAACTACAACAAAATAACATAACCCGAAAATTCAAATTTGGGTATGTCATAAAATTTACCCAATAATCAAATTTCACAAATAAATTTCCAAAAATTCAAATCAGGGTATGTCACAAATTCATCAAAAGAAAACCCGAAATAGAATGAAATAAAATTTGGGCATCAAGCGTTCTTACCATAGGATGGCCTTGAGCAGTCTTCAACAAGGATAAAGGTAGCTGAAATTTTCAAGCTTAAAAATTAATTAAAATAAAAAAGAATAAATCATAGCAATTAGCAAAATAATTGTATACAATATGAATGAAATTAAAACCATATTCAACAAGCTTCAGATGAATTGATCGAAATGAAGAACTGCAACGACAAAACAACAGTAAGATCAAAACTATAGAGCAAATTGAGAGAAAAGGTGGAGAGTTGCAAAACCCTAATTCTAGAATTAAGGGAGGACGAGTAAGGGGGCGTATGTGAGAAGTGAATTGATGGGGGAAACCCTAGGAAAGAGAGGAGAAAGATTGAAGAATTACCTGAGAAAAGGGAGAGAGGTGAAGAGGAGTTGGAGAGTGGGAAGAGCAGCAACTTCCACGATTTTTAGGGAGAGATCGAGTTGTATTTGAGTTTCTAGAAAGGGTTTGGGGAATGGGGACTTCCAAGTTTGGGGTGTCAATTTCGCTTACGGTTTTGGTCATAAACCAGGGTTGAGTTGGAAAGAGTTTTTTAATTATTTTCTGATTGATTTGATTTTATTCATTTTAAGTTCGACTCAATAATCAGATAGGATTTAATGGTTTAGAATATGGATTGATTTTGGGCCAAGTTTAATTTGGATGGGTTAATATAGCATATTAAAGGTCATTTCGAGAGAATTTGTTTCGATTCATAATTATTTTACATTTTATTAGTTATATTGTAAATCGCATTTTAATAGTTACGTTAAGTTTATGATTATTTTATTGTTATCATATATGAATTCTTTAACAATGACTAGTATTCTTAGGATCGCAATTTTACTTTGATAGAAAAAGTTTGGTAGGATCAGATCGAATTGTAGAATCATGCAATCCTACATAATAGTGCATTTAGGATTTATAACTCTCAACCTTATCAACAATAGTCTAGCTTTGAGCATGTCGTCTTAAATTAGGTTAAGGATGACTGTCAATTAAGCCTTATCATTTTATTATTAGGGGAATTAGGTTGAATCGATTTCAAGTTGTTACTAATCGGTTTATTATGGGGTTGGGTTGTGAACGGTTGGGTCATTTAAGATAGATTATATTTGGGTTGGAGCAAGTAATGTTCTAGCCAAGTTAATTTTAGGTTAAATCGGTTTCTGGGTTGGGTTCGGGTTGTAAAGCAATTCTGGTTATACTGCATTAGGTCGATACATTCATGTTCATGGTGTGGGTTGAAAAATGACAACTCTACTTCCAAGTTATACCAATTATTGAATTATCAAGCCAATACTCACTTTTTAGTTGTATTTCAATAGATTACCTACGATGCACGGATTACTTTTACACGTGTGCTATTTCAATAGTCAAATACTTAAACGTTATGTGATTTATTTAATAAATTTAAAATTATAGTTTTTTTGTCCCAATAAATATGATTAAAGACATGAAAAATGTGAACCATAACTGATAACGCCAATTTTACACATCAATTATGTGTTATATTTGATCATATTTTATTGTGTTTTCTCCATTCTCCTAAACTTTTAGAGCAATTATTCTTTCTCTTTCGATTATTGCTTTCCTCGGGTTCTTTTCCCTTGTTTTGTAGGTTTTTGCTTGGAAAGTATGTAGAGTTAGCAAGATTGAATTTAATGTCTTAGAAGAGCTATAAAGCATATGGGACAGCTTACTCCGCGACTTGCTTGCGGCTTACTACGCCATACCGCAACTTGCTAGCGGTGCACCTCACAAAAGAAGCAAGAAAAAGAGTTGGTAGACCACTCCGAAACAGCAATGCGCCTTGCAAACCCATACCGCAGCTGGCTTGTGGCACGCCTCACAAAAGAAGCAGAAAATGGAAAGGCTGGCAGACCAAACCGCAATAACACTGCGGCTTGCGGATTCATACCGCAGCCGAGTTGCGGCCTCCCAATTAAGTGACGAATTTAGCTCTATTTTGGGCTCTTAAGAGCCCTAATCCTAAGAGGAGTCGACTACTACTCTCCTAGCATATGAATAGGTTTTAGATGACCTTTTATAAGGGGGGCTTCTTGGATATATTTTCAAGTTTCTCTCTTTTGTTCTTGCAAGATTTATTCCATTGAAGATTTATTCAAGCCTCCATTACTTTAATTCAAGTATTTTCTTTTTTCTCAATTCTCTTATTATTGTTGTCATGTTTTCTCTTATTTATTATTTTATTTATTTAATTATCATGTTCAATTAGTTTCATAATCTATGGTTAGGCTGAACCCTAATATGATTTGATATATGAATTTACCCCAAACCCTAATTTGATTATATTATATGTTCTTACTTATTGAGTTGTGTTATTTTATCAATACCAGGTTAGACGTAATTTGGTGTTGATTTGAACCTATTATCTATTTGTCAACGACAGTTGGATTTAAATGGTTATGATTAGTTCAATAAGGACATGGAATTCTCCATGAAAATAGGTAGACCAGATTGTTAGGAAGTTAGGGTGTCGTATTTAATGTATTTAATATGTATGATTCCATGAAAATAGGCATGATTGTATGTTAGGGAAGCCTATAAGTTGATCGAAAGAAACTATTGTTATTGTAAAGGGCGCATCTTTCCTTTTGACCATTATTGTATGATTATTTGGAGAAGAGATTTATCTTATCTTAATTCATATTAGCGGGAATACCTAATCCTAGATGTCTTTAGTTCATACTTTTATTAGCTAGTAATAGTATAATCACTCTTTTCTTTTACTCATCTAGTTTTACCGGTATTAAAGTTGATTAATTGAACCTTTATTTTTCTGTGGGATGGACCCTGACTTATCGTACTACATAGTTAGGAGGATTAGTTAGCCTTTTATTTTTGTTAGGTGCGTGACACGCCTATCAATAACATAATATAAAGAATGTATAATGTAAGAACAATGAGAGAATTAAATAATAAGCATTTGTATAAGACATTGTTAGATTATGCTAAAAATCATATTGAATATACCAATAATAGAAAATAAAAGAAATAAAATTATGTACTATGGAACCCAAGCACTAATATTAACATGGGTTTAAAATCAGTAAAGGTTAATAAACAACAAGAAAACAAAATTTAAATTGATTTTTAGGCCCACAAATATTATACCTTAATTGTCGTGGTCATAGACAAATTAAAGCGCATGTCTTGAGATTACTTGAAATCTTACTTAATTGTTGATGAATAATTGAAGGAGAATTGTAGGTATTTTAGACTAATTGAAGATTATTTTAGATTATTGTTCATCTAGAATAAAAGGCATGGAGGGGAAGTACATATAGGGACAAAGAAAAAAGTTTGTCTGAAAATAAGGAAAAGAGCTTATCTGAGGCGATGTCTATTGCACGCCACGCAATAAGTTCGTGCAATGCTCAAACATATCGTGTTATACTCGATTTCTTTGCGCAACATGCAAACCTTTTGCACATTATGCAAAAATTTCGTGTACGCGCAAATTTTTTTTTTATTTTTGACATGTGGAACGTGCAAAAATTGTGTCCAATAATATTGTGTACGTTTCACGCAATACTTATGTTAAGATAGATTTTTGACAATTCTAAATTGTTCAATATTTTGGGCATATTAAATCATGTGTTTTAACTTAAATTTGGGTTAAATATAAATAGATATTCAAGTATATTAAGTGTTTAAGCATAATTTTGGATTCACATACCACATGACATGTTTAAAATATGACAGCATCATCAAAATTGGCAATTTGCCCTCGCTCATTTGTCACCAAACTCGACAATGTGCACGTTGCTTCAAGGCTAAAACCTAACAACCCTTGCATACTTATCATTACACTTGGGTCATCGCGTTGCTGAGTAGGGAACACCCCGCAAAAAATATCATCTTGGTTCATATCTTATTTGATTTTTTTAAAACTTTTCTTCTCAAACTTTTTTTTTCAGTAGTATGTTCGTTGTAATACAGTTACCCTTATTTTTCCTGATTAGAACTTTTCTGATTAGAACTAACGCACGCATATATACATCGAATAGTCATTAGTTCACTACTCTATGATGTCATAGTCATTTACCATTTATGTAGTAATTTTTCGTACTATGTTGTGCTTGATATGCCAAATTCTTCGCTAGCTGGTGTCTCATTATTGTACAAGCAGATCAGGCGAATGCATTATATGATACAAATAGACTGATGGAGAGGGGAAGAGGCCAAGCGGGTGATGGTGTGTTGGGATGGGAAGAAAGCCAAATCAAACATACAAAACAAACACTAGCAGTACATCCTAAGTTTAGATTGTGGACTTCTCTTTCGTACAGAGACCTCAACGCTCAACTAGTAAACCTATCATCCAACTCCGGAGTAGTTCTGATCAGGGTAGACTTATTTGCGCTTGGGTTTTCTTCGCCATCAAAGGTGACTGTTTTCCCTTTCAAAAATTCCAAGTACCATCTTTGAGACAGCTTAGCATATCTGGTTCGATTTGGATCATTGAAATCAACGTAGTATAGGCCGAAGCTGTACGTATAGCCATATAACATCTCGTATGCATCCAAGAATGACCAAGCAAAGTACCCTTTCATATTTGATCCGTCTCTGCATACAAGCATAAGAAAGAAAAAATTTCAGTGAGGATTAAGTGGATTTTGAAAGACTAGTTACTGTCAGATTACTGTGCTGATTACTGAAGTTTGGTGGTTACTGACTAATTAACCGTCACCTGTATACTCCTTTGCATGGCTTCACCCCCAAGGCCCCAATATTACCATACAAGTTATAGACAGTTGTAGGATTATTGTAATGACAATCTACAAGAAAGTCTGGTTAGTCGGGGTAATCTTTTCATATATGTACTCGAGAGATGCATTTTTCGAACACCAGTTAATGTTAAGTTCCAGTTAAGTTAACTGTTAGAGAAGGAGATGACCACAATTTATTAAAATTACTGCTCGTAAGAAAAAGCTAGACCATCCTAGATTCCTAGTATCTGCTTTAGATAATCGTTGTGAGTTGATGTGATCTTACCCCAATGCATCAAGCACACCTCCAATATGAGCTTGCAAATATTCTACTCTTGATGGGTCATATACTGCTGTACGATGTTCTGTCATTTGTCCTGCAGGAACAATGCAAATGCAAATTAACAGTATGATTGTGAAGTTTGTATGAAAGTCTCTATTTTGTGTTGAAATTTGCTAGAGAATATACCGTTTTCATAGATATAAATGGGAGGATTGTCGTAAACATTTTTGAAATACTCCAAGACTCCTTGCAGAGACCCTGGTATAATAGGAAATGTAGTCTGCGAGAATACGAAAATGTAAGATAGGACCAAGGAATATTGAAAGAAAACATCTCTAATGGCTAAAAGTGATTCCTCACCACTTCAACTGGTGAATCGCTAGTATAATTATAATCTGCACAGACATGATAAAAATCAGCATTAGGTGTACATAACACTACCAAGTACCAACGTTGAATATTGGATGTTTCACCAAATTCAAACAAATTTTATCATGTCATTGCACTCTTTCGACCAAAATAAATAGTTTATCAGTCATAAAACTTACAAACCCATTTTGTTGCCCTGTCAGCTATATAATCTCTAGGCTCCGGAATAAGGTTAGAGTGTGTGACCAATACGGCGGTGTAGTAATTCACTCCAATGAAGTCAAATGATCCTTTCACCAACTCTGATTGGATTTTAGTGAAAGTAGGAATCCGGCAGCCAGCATGTTTCTTCATTATTTTTGGATAATCTCCGTACGTCAAGGGATGCATGAACCTGGTAATTAATGGAAAATAAAAGAACTTCACATAAGTCTCCGGTGAGACTAAGAACGTAGTAATACACGGAAGAGTAAATTCGCAAGTAATTGCTGGAAAGGGGATTTTAAAACAAGCATATTATAGATATTACCAGCCTATAAAAAAAGCATATGCTCTCTCTGCTGCAATTACATCTATTGTCGAATTTGTTGAAGGAATAAAATGATAGGCATAAATGTAGGAATGTAGATACGTAAAGCGGAATTTCAAGAAACATTTTCTTGCATCTACAACAGGATCTCATGCACATTTCAATACGAATTATAGGATTAGAATTCCATACCCTTGAAGCGTGTTTTCCACAAAGCAAAGAACAATTCACACTTCTATATGGAGATCCTTAGAACACCAAATGTTGCTCCTCTAATGTTGGTCCACAAGCAACGATTGAAACACCACGTATGCTAGTACGGAATAAGGAACAATTCCTTATTGCTTTTGTGGGTGATGTCCAAGAGAAGGGAAGAGAGCTTTTGGAGTATATGGCTAAGTATGAATGTTGAAGTGGTAGTACATCTTATGTCTCATACTTCTCCTTATTTATAAGTAACATCTATATGTTACAAATAACCTCTTTAGTCCATACTTCACATAAGCATGACCATTTAGCTTCTTTACCTCTTTTGTATTTTAATTCAATCATATACTTATATGTGTGACCTCATAGGACCGGTTTATTATTAGCCGTGCACTAATCAAATTAGTTCACAAATCATAGTCGGTTTCTAGCAAAACACTATGATCACCTAAAATAACCGATTATATATATCTCCATAAATTTGTCCATGTTATACTTAATCGTTACACTTGATCAAAGGACATTTTCCTTCAATCTCCCACTTGTCCTAGAACAAGTGTGTAACTACAAATTCCTTAAGTCTCTTAGTGTCTAATTTGATAATATGATAGCATCCCATGTTATCCATACTAATATTCAAATTATTTCTCGAAATATGAGCTTGAACTGTCGAAACAAATGATTAACTTTTAATCCATTTGAGCACGGCCATGCATTTTCAATTCTTACTCTTCAAGAGGCCTAAGACACCAATCCTAACATTTAGGAGGACTTATTCAATCTTGCACAACCAAAACTCCCACTTAACTTTTAGCAGACCCGAACATTCCCTTTATAACCTCTTTTACGGCACGGCGTTTTGAGAATGTCAAAGACATACTAATCACAAAGTGAGACTAGTGTTGCACTCATGTCAAGGAATCCATTAAATGTAACAAATGAAATTCTAAAAACATTTTAAAGAATATCAAGTAGGTCTATCCAATATGTATCCATATACATTTCCATGCAAGTGACTAGACATCTCCACGTCCCCATAGCCCATGAAACTGCGCTATCAATCAACTTACAAACTAGTCTTTGAATGAATCATTTATGTCCATATTAATGATTCAGACCAGGGACTGATAGTATTCATAACTTCGGTTCACTTAATAGGGTTTCATTCATCAAATCACATATTTGACAAACCTATCGAACGTTATATAATACTTTGGACATTTTATTTAACACCAAACCATAGTTAAATAAGAATAATACTTTATTGATAAACATAAACATACATATCTAAGTGTTTTATGTCTGTGACTAATTTTACAATAAAATAGTACACAACTAAAGCCACTCTCCAATATGCTTAAGCCCTAAACCCCTAGTATGACTTTCATGCTTGGGTTGAGGCAACGGTTTAGTTAACGGATCGGCGATGTTATCGTCCGTATGAATCTTGCAAACTATCACATCCTTCCGTTCCACTATTTCACGAATGATGTGAAACTTCCTAAGTACATGTTTGGACTTCTGATGTGATCTTGGTTCCTTGCTCTGAGCAATGGCACCATTATTGTCACAATGTAAGACAATACCATTCCCAATACTAGGTACTACTCCTAGTTCAGAAATGAATTTCTTCATCCAAACGGCTTCCTTTGCTGCGTCAGCTGCAGCAATATACTCAGCTTCAGTTGTAGAATCAGCTATGGTGCTTTGCTTTGAACTCTTCCAGCTCACTGCCCCTCCATTTAGACGAAAGATGAACCCAGATTGAGATCGGAAATCATCTTTGTCTGTTTGGAAGCTCGCATCCGTGTAACCTTCAACAAACAACTCACTTTCACCTCCATAAACTAAGAAATGATCCTTAGTTCTTCTCAAGTACTTAAGGATATTCTTAGCTGCATTCCAGTGCTCGTCGCCTGGATTCGATTGGTATCTGCTACACATACTCAAAGCATATGAGACATCTGGTCGAGTACAAATCATGGCATACATAATGGACCCTATAGCTGAAGCATAAGGTACATTACTCATTCGCCTAATCTCATCAATGTTTGAAGGACATTGAGTCTTGCTTAGCGATAAACCATGTTGCATTGGGAGGAAACCTCTCTTAGAGTTTTCCATATTGAACCTAGTAAGAACCTTATCAATATAAGTTCTTTGACTAAGTCCAATTAATCGTTCAGATCTATCTCTATAGATCTTGATCCCCAAAATGTACTCAGCTTCTCCAAGGTCTTTCATAGAGAAACAATTCTTTAGCCATTCTTTGACAGAGTCAAGCATGGGAATATCGTTTCCTATGAGTAATATGTCATCTACATATAAAACCAAGAAGACAATGCTACTCCCACTAAACTTCTTGTATACACAAGATTCTTCTTCATTTTTGAGAAAACCAAACTGTTTGATAGCCTCATCAAAACGAAGATTCTAACTCCGAGATGCTTGCTTCAGTCCATAAATGGACTTCAGAAGCTTGCACACCTTCCTAGGATTCTCGGGATCCACAAAACCCTCAGGTTGTGTCATATACACATCCTCTTTCAAGAACCCATTCAAGAAAGCAGTTTTGACATCCATTTGCCAAATTTCATAATCAAAGAAGGCAACAATCGCTAGGATTATCCGAATGGATTTAAGCATCGCAACTGGTGAAAAGGTCTCATCATAGTCAATACCATGAATCTGTCTAAACCCTTTTGCAACCAATCTAGCTTTGAAAACATCAATGTTTCCATCCTTGTCTGTTTTTAATTTGAAAATCCATTTGCAACCAATAGGTGTAACCCCATCAGGCAAATCAACCAAGTCCCATACTTGATTCACAGACATGGATTCCATTTCAGAATTCATGGCTCCAAGCCATTTTTCGGAGTCTTGACTTGCCAAGGCACCTTTGTAGCTAGTAGGTTCCTCATGTTCTAAAATCATTATTTCA